>CM077675.1:129120001-129720001 GCA_039707655.1 Elymus sibiricus | reverse complement strand
GATCTGATGACCCTCTTTTGTGACAACACTGGTGCCATTGCTCTAGCCAAAGAGCCCAGGTTTCACAAGAGGACCAGACATATAAAGCGACGCTTCAATTCCATCTGCGATTATATCAAGGAGGAGGACATAAATATTTGCAAAGTACATATGGATCTGAATGTTGCAGATCCGTTGACTAAGCCTCTTCCATGGGCAAAACATGATTAGCACCAGAACTCTATGGGTGTTAGATTCATTACAATGTAAATCACATAGCGATGTGAACTAGATTATTGACTCTAGTGCAAGTGGGAGACTATTGGAAATATGCCCTAGAGGCAATAATAAAATAGTTATTATCATATTCCCTTGTTCATGATAATCGTTTATTATCCATGCTATAATTGTATTGATTGGAAACTCGGATACATGTGTGGATACATAGACAAAACTATGTCCCTAGTGAGCCTCTACTAGACTAGCTCGTTGATCAAAGATGGTTAAGGTTTTCTGACCATGGACATGAGTTGTCATTTGATAACGGGATCACATCATTAGAAGAATGATGTGATGGACAAAGACCCAAACATAAGCATAGCATTTGATCGTTCTAGTTTATTGCTACTTCTTTATCCATGCCAAGTGTCTATTCCTATGACCATGAAATCATGCAACTCCCGGACACCGAAGGAATGCCTTATGTGTATCAAACGTCACAACGTAACTGGGTGACTATAAAGGTGCTCTACAGGTTTCTCCGAGGGTGTCTGTTGGGTTGGCGTGGATCGAGACTGGGATTTGTCACTCTGTATGACGGAGAGGTATCTCGGGGCCCACTCGGTAATACAACATCATAAGAAGCTTGCAAGCAATGTGATTAAGGATTTATTCACGGGATCTTGTATTACGGAACGAGTAAAGAGACTTGCCGGTAACGAGATTGAACTAGGTATGGAGATACCGACGATCGAATCTCGGGCAAGTAACATACCGATGGCCAAAGGGAACTATATACGGGATTGATTGAATCCTTGACATCGTAGTTCAACCGATAAAGATCTTCGTAGAATATGTAGGAACCAATATGGTTACATAGTTCGGTAGAAGATTAAATATTATGAACCACAATATATAGTACTAGAAGATTAAATATTATGAACCACAATATATAGTTCCAGAAATTCTACATCATTTCCGATCAACAATATGTCATCCACATATACTTATCAGAAATTCTATAGTGCTCCCACTCACTTTATTGTAAATACAAGTTTCTCATAAACTTTGTATAGACCCAAAAACTTTGATCACCTCATCAAAGCGTATATTCCAATTCCAAGATGCTTGCTCCAGCCATAGAAGGATCGCTGGAGCTTGCATATATTTTAGCATCCTTAGGACTGACAAAACCTTCTGGTTGTATCACATACAAGCTTTCCTTACGGAAACCGTTAAGGAAACTCTGTTTTGACATCCATCTGCCAGATTTCATAATCGAAAAATGCAGCAACTGCTAACATAATTCCAACAGACTTTAGCATCACTATGGGTGAGAAAGTCTCATCGTAGTCAACTCCTTGAACTTGTGAAAAACCCTTTGCCACAAGTCGAGCTTTATAGACGGTGACATTACCGTCCGCGTCCGTCTTCCTTTTAAAGATCCATTTGTTCTGAATGACCTTTCGCCCTTCAGGTAATACTTCCAAATCCCATACTTTGTTTTCATACATGGATCCCATCTCGGATTTCATGGCCTCTAACCATTTCTCGGAATCCGGGCCCATCATTGCTTCTCCATAGCTCGTAGGTTCATCGTTGTCCAACAACATGACCTCTAAGACAGGGTTGCCGTACCACTCAGGAGCAGTATGCATCCTTGTCGATCTACGAGGTTCGATAGTAACTTGATCTGAAGCTTCATGATCATCATCATTAACTTCCTCTTCAACTAACGTAGGCTCCACAGAAACAACTTTCTGCGTTGCGCTACTCTCTGGTTGAAATAAAGGTTCAACAACCTCATCAAGTTCTATCTTCCTCCCACTCAATTCTTTCGAGAGAAACTCTTTCTCGAGAAAGGACCCGTTTTAGCGACAAACACTTTGCCTTCGGATCTGAGATAGAAGATATACCCAACTGTCTCTTTTGGGTATCCTATGAAGATGCATTTCTCCGCTTTGGGTTCGAGCTCATTAGGTGAAAACCCTTTTTCACATAAGTGTCGCAGCCCCAAACATTAAGAAATGATAGCTTAGGTTTCCGCCAAACCAAAATTCATACGGTGTCATCTCAACGGACTTAGATGGTTCCCCTTTTAAAGTGAATGTAGTTGTCTCTAATGCATAACCCCAAAACAATAGAGGCAAATCGATAAGAGACATCATAGTTCGCACCATATCCAATAGAACACGACTACGACGTTCGGACACACCATCACACTATGGTGTTCTAGGTGGCGTGAGTTGTGAAACAACTTCCACATTGTCTTAAGTTGTATACCAAACTCGTAACTCAGATATTTACCCCCACGATCATATCATAGACATTTTATCTTCTTGTCACGATGATCTCAAACTTCACTCTGATTTTGTTTGAACTTTTCAAACATTTCAGACTTGTGTTTCATTAAGTAAATATCCCTGTATCTACTCAAATCATCAGTGAATGTAGGAAAATAACGATATCCACCGCATGCTACAACACTCATTGGACCGAATACATCAACATGTATCATTTCCAATAAGTTACTTGCCCGCTCCATCATACCGGAAAACGGGGTCTTGGTCATCTTGCCCATGCGGCATGGTCCACATGTCTCAACCGATTCTAAATCAAATGAGTCCAAAGATCCATCAGCATGGAGTTTCTTCATGCGTTTTACACCAATATGACATTTAGCGGCAGTGCCACAAGTATGTGGTACTATCATTATTAATTTTGTATCTTTTGGCATCAATATTATGAACATGTGTATCACTACGATCAAGATTAAATAAACCATTCTCATTGGGTGCATGACCATTGAAGGTATTATTCATGTAAACATAATAACCATTATTCTCTAACTTACATGCATAACCGTATTGCAATAAACATGATCTAATCACGTTCATGCTCAACGCAAACACCAAATAACATTTATTTAGGTTCATCACTAATCCCGAAGGTAGAGAGAGCGTGCGATGGTGATCACATCAACCTTGGAAACACTTCCAACACTCATCGTCACCTCACCCTTAGCTAGCCTCCGTTTATTCCATAGCTTTTATTTCGAGTTACTAACATTTAGCAACCGAACCGGTATCCAATACCCAAGTGCTACTAGGAGTACCAGTAAGGTACACATCAATGCCACGTATATCAAATATACTTCTGTCGACGTTGCCAGCCTTCTTATCTACCAAGTATCTAGGGTTGTTCCGCTTCAGCGACCGTTCTCCTCATAATAGAAGCACTTAGTCTCGGGTTTGGGTTCAACCTTGGGTTTCTTCACTGGAGCAGCAACTGACTTGCCATCCATGAAGTTTCCCTCCTTGCCCTTGCCCTTCTCAAAACTAGTGATTTCACTAACCATCAACACTTGTTGCTCCTTCTTGATTTCTACCTTCGCGGTGTCAAACATCGCGAATAGCTCGGGGATCATTATTTCCATCCCTCGCATTTTATAGTTCATCACGAAGCTCTAGTAGCTTTGTGGCAGTGACTTGGAGAACTATATCAATCACTATCCACTACTAGAAAAATGGCTATAGCCAATATCCCTATTAGTGGCGCACCATGGTGGTGGTGCGCCACTGCTATATAGCAATGGCGCACCAGAAGCAGGTGCGCCATTGTTATTTTTTTAGTAGTGGCGCACCACCTGAGCAGTGCGCCATTGTTATTTTTTTGTCCATCCCCCCACCCCACCAGACATAGCAATGGCGCACCACACCTAGGTGCGCCATTACTATGCTACATAGTAATGGCGCACCTTGGTGTGGTGCGCCATTGCTATGTCTGGTGGGGGTGTGTGCCTGCGTGTGTGTGAGGTTAGTAATGGCGCACCCTCCCTGGTGCGCCATTGCTAAGGTTAGCAATGGCACACCAGGGAGGGTGCGCCATTACTAACGTCTCACACACAAAAACACACACCCCACCACCCCCCCCCCCCCCCCCCCGTGGATCGCCTTTTCAGTTTAAAGAAAATAAAAGAAAATGATAAAAGATTCAAATTTAAAAATCCTTCGAGATGCCCATGTGTTATCTGTTCTAGTAGTTAGGAAAATTAACAAACATGAATTTCGAATTTTTTTGCAAAAGGCCGCCGTGTTTCGGTAAAATGGCCATAACTTTTGCATACGACCTCCGATGAAAAAGTTTTTTATATGAAAAAGCATCTACTCAAAAAGTTATATCCGAATTCAACCGGGGGGGACCCCGTTGAAGATTTTTAGAATCCTCAAAAACCTAACAGAAAAAAAGTTACGGGGCTTTCAAGATCTGGAGAGGCAAAAAAATTCAAAAAAAATCAAACTCAGTAATGGTGCACCTGCCCATGGTGCGCCATTACTATCTTCCCGCCTTCAAAATTCAAACTATATCAAAAAAATAAAAAAAAAGTTAGTAATGGCGCACCTGCCCAAGGTGCGCCATTACTATCTTCCCGCCTTCAAAATTCAAAATAAATCAAAAAAATAAAAAAAAGATAGTAATGGCGCACCTGCCCACGGTGCGCCATTACTATGCCGTATATATGACTGGGCGGGGTCCTCTCCTCCTTACCTCTTCATTTTTCTCCTCCACTCCACCTCTCCTCCACTCCATCTCCTCCACTCCATCTCCCCTCCTCTCCTCCACCATACTCCCCTCCTCCTCTCCGGCGACCTCCTCCTCCTCCTCTCCGGTGACCTCCTCCCACTCCTCTCCGGCGACCTCCTCCTCCTCTCCGGCGACCTCCTCCTCCCTCCTCTCCTCCCCTCCCCTCACGGTTTCTCCTCCCTCCTCTCCGGTGAGCTCCTCCTCCCTCCTCTCCGGTGATCTTCTCCTCCCTCCTCTCCGGTGAGCTCCTGCTCCCTCCTCTTCTCCCCTCCCCTCACGGTTTCTCCTCCCTCCTCTCTGGTGAACTCCTCTCCGGCGACCTCCTCATCCTGTCCGGCGATGTAGGCGAGCTCCTCTCCGGTGACCTCCTCCTCCTCCTCTCCGACGATGTAGGCGAGCTCCTCTCCGGTGACCTCCTCCTCCTCCCTCCTCTCCTCCTCACGGTCTCTTCTCGGCCCTCCTCTCCGGCGAACTCCTCTCCGGCAAAAGAACGTACAAGATCCAAAAACGAGAACAAAATTTGAAAAAATATCGTGCAAAAAAACGAGAAAAAAAACGAGCAAAAAAAAGGGCAAAAAAATCGCGATCCAGATCCAGATTCAAAATTCAAAATAGTAATGGCGCACCGTGGGGGTTAGAATGTGCGCCATTACTATTTTCCCGCTTCCAAATTCAAAAAAAAATCGACAAAAAATAATAATAAAAGATACCAGTGGCGCACCTGAAAAGGTAGTAATGGCGCACATGTGGTGCGCCATTACTACCTGAGATAGTAATGGCGCACTATGTGGTGCGCCACTATTATCTGGGATACTAATGGCGCACCAGAGGTGCGCCATTACTATTTGTTACTACTGGCGTGTTAATAGTGGCGCACCTATAGTGCGCCATTAATAGCAAAAACTGGTGCGCCACTAACAGCCTTTTTTCTAGTAGTGATCTTATCTGGAAGATCAACTCCCACTCGATTCAAGCGATTGTAGCATCCAGACAATCTGAGCACATGCTCACCGATTGAGCTATTCTCCTTCATCTTGCAGGCAAAGAATCTTGTTGGAGGTCTCAGACCTCTCAACACGGGCACGAGCCTGAGATCCCAATTTCAGCTCTTAGAAGATCTCATATGTTCCGTGACGTTCAAAACGTTTTGGAGCCTCAATTCTAAGCCGTAATGCATGACGCACTGAACTATCAAGTAGTCATCAGAACGTGCCTGTCAGATGCTCACAACATCTACAGATGACGCTTGAGGGAGTGGCGCACCGAGCGATGCATTAAGGACATAAGCCTTCTGTGCAGCAATGAGGACAATCCTCAGATCACGGACCCAGTCCGCTTTATTGCTACCATCATCTTTCAACTCTATTTCTCTAGGAACATATAAAAATTCAAGGGAGCTATAGCGCGAGCTAGTAATCTACAACATAATTTGCAAAGACATTTTGACTATGTTCATGATAATGAGTTTAGTTAATCATATTACTTAAAAACTCCCACTCAAATTGACATCCCTCCGGTCATTCGAGTGTCACATGATCAAAATTCACCAACCCAAGTCCGATCATCACGTGAGATGAGGTGGTTTCAATGGTGAACATCTTCATGTTGATCATATCTACTATATGACTCATGTTCGACCTTTCGGTCTCTTGTGTTCCGAGGCCATGTCTGTACATGCTAGGCTCGTCAAGTTTAACCCGAGTGTTTTGCACGTGCAACACTGGCTTGCACCCGTTGTATGTGAACGTAGAGTCTATCACACCCGATCATCACGTGGTGTCTCGAAACGACGAACTTTCGCAACGGTGCACACTCGGGGAGAACACAATTTTATCTTGAAATTTTAGTGAGGGATCACCTTATAATGCTACCGTCGTCCTAAGCAAAATAATATACATAAAAGGATTAACATCACATGCAAATCATAAGTGACATGATATGGCCATGAACTTGTGCTTTTGATCTCCATCTTCAAAGCACCGGCATGATCTCCATCGTCACCGGCATGACACCATGATCTCTATCATCTTGATCTCCATCAACGTGTCGCCATGAGGTTGTCGCACCAACTGTTGCTTCTACGACTATTGCTAACTCATAGCGATAAAGTAAAGCAAAAAACGGCGAAAAAAATTAAAGACAACCCTATGGCTCCTGCCGGTTGACGTACTCATCGACATGCAAGTCGTGATATTCTATACAAAACATGATCATGTCATACATCACATATATCTCATCATGTAATTGGCCATATCACATCACAACATACCCTGCAAAAACAAATTAGACGTCCTCTAATTGTTGTTGCAAGTTTTACGTGGCTGCTACGGGTATCTAGCAAGAACAATTTTTACCTACGCAAAAACCACAACGGTGATACACAAATTGCTATTCAACCTTCTCAAGGACCGCCTTTGTCGAATCCGATCCAACTAAAGTAGGAGAGACAGACACCCTCCAACCATCTTTATGCAACGAAGTTACATGTCAGTTGATGGAACCGGTCTCTCGTAAGCGTACGAGTAAGGTTGGTCCGGGCCGCTTCATCCCACAATACCGCCGAATCAAGAAAAGACCAAGGGAGGAAGCAATCTGAATATCAACGCCCACAAACTCCTTTGTGTTCTACTCGTGATCTCATCTACACATAGACCTAGCTCATGATGCCACTGTTGGGGAACGTTGCATGGGAAACAAAAATTTTCCTACGCACACGCAAGATCTATCCATGGTGATGAGCATCTACGAGAGGGAGACTGGATCTACATACCCTTGTAGATCGCTAAGCGGGAAGCGTTAAGAAACACGATTGATGTAGTCGAACGTCTTCACGATCCAAATCACAAGCTGTCCCGTGATCCCATCACGATCCGTCTCGCGATACAATCACGATCCGTCCCGTGATCCAATCACGGTCCTTCCGATCTAGCGCCGAACGGACGGCACCTCCGCGTTCAGCACACGTACAGCTCGATGACGATCTCTGCCTTCTTGATCCAGCAAGAGGGAGCAGAGAGGTAGATGAGTTCTCCGGCAGCGCGACGGCGCGGCGGCGGCGGTGGTGGAACTATTCCAGCAGGGCTTTGCCTAAGCACTGCTGAAAACTAGAGGGAACGATCTATTGGGAGAGAGGGCTGCACCGTGGCCTTTAGGGTTGGGGTGTATTTGGCCCTCTCTCCCTCTAGTATATATAGGAGGGAGGGGAGGGGCCGGCGCCCCTAGGGCAGCCCCTAGGAGTCGGCCGAAGTGGGGAGGTGGAGGAGTCCAACTCCAATCCTACTAGGAGTAGGATTCCTCCCCCACATGGTTTTCCTTTCCTCCACTTGGGCTTTCCTACCCCTAGCCGCATGGGCCTTGTTGGGGGGGTTCGGCCAGCCCACTAGGGGCTGGTTCACCTCCTCCCACAGCCCATGAGGCCCTTTGGGGCGAGAGGCCCCTCCCGATGGTCACCCGGTACCCTCCCGGCAATCCCGGTACACTACCGAAGTACCCGAAACTTTTCCGGTGACCAAAACGGTACTTCCTATATATCAATCTTTACCTCCGGACCATTCCGAAGCTCCTCGTGACGTCTGGGATCTCATCCGGGACTCCTAACAACCTTCGGTCACCACCATACATAACTCAATACTACCGAAACGTCACCGAACGTTAAGTGTGCAGACCCTACGGGTTCGAGAATTATGTAGACATGACCGAGACACCTCTACGGTCAATAACCAATAGCGGGACCTGGATGCCCATATTGGTTCCTACATATTCTACAAAGATCTTTATCGGTTGAACTTCTATGTCAAGGATTCAGTTAATCCCGTATGATGTTCCCTTTGTTTCTTCGGTATGTTACTTGCCCGAGATTCGATCGTTGGCATCTCTATACCTAGTTCAATCTCGTTACCGGCAAGTCTCTTTAATCGTTCCGTAATACAAGATCCCATGGCTAACTCTTTAGTCACTATGCTTGCAAGGCTCATTGTGATGTTGTATTACCGAGTGGGCCCTGAGATACCTCTCCGTCACACGGAGTAACAAATCCCAGTCTTGATCCTTGCCAACTCAACAGACACCCTCGGAGATACCTGTAGAGCATCTTTATAGTCACCCAGTTACGTTGCGATGTTTGATACACAGAAGGTATTCCTCCGGTGTCAGTGAGTTGCATGATCTCATGGTCATAGGAACAGATACTTGACATGCAGAAAACAATAGCAATAAACTGACACGATCATATGCTATGTAAATAGTTTGGGTCTTGTCCATCACATCATTCTCCTAATGATGTGATCCCGTTATCAAATGACATCTCATGTCTATGGCTGGGAAACCTTAACCATCTTTGATCAACGAGCTAGTCTAGTAGAGGCTTACTAGGGACACTTTGTTGTCTATGTATCCACACATGTATTTGAGTTTCCAATCAATACAATTATAGCATGGATAATAAACGATTATCACAAACAAGGAAATATAATAATAACCAATTTATTATTGCCTCTAGGGCATATTTTCAACAATTTCATCAAGGCCAGAGCCCGCACCAAGTTGGCGGCGTCGGCGGCGAGGTGTTCCTCTGAGTCGGCACGCATAGCGTTCACCACGTCATCGACCACCATGACCAGCTCCTCGACCTTCGTGTGATATGTGGTTGGGCTTACGCGGGGATGCTCGGCGATAGGGGGTGGGGATGTGCAGGCGTGAGGGTGGTTCGCATGCTCCATTTGAGCTATCGGGCTGGGGCAGTGATGAAGATCAGAGGTTACCTCACTAGATCGACGAGCGAGACTGGTGCAGAACGTAGATTTGGTTGCGGCGGCGGCGGCGGTTTGGGCTGCAATTAGAGCGGGGGGGTGGGGAGAATAACTACTGAAATCGCGCGCCTATTGAAAATTTGGCGGCGAAACTCGAACCTTACGGGGGGGGGGGGGACACGCAACGCAGACAAAGCGCATCAAATACCCGTGTGCGAGAAAAGAGAAAATTGGTGATCCCGCGTCGGAAAAAATTCAAGTCTTATCTCTCTCTCTCTCTCTCGTGCCATCGGACGCTTTGCAAATGGTTTGTTGTAAGAAAACGTTTTTCATTATAGATGTATTATAAACACAAAAGGCCTAGAAAATACACAAAAGGGACTAAATACGATAAACGAGCCTGAAAATTGCGAAATTTGGACATGGTGCATTCTAGTGGGTATGTTGATCGTAGAAAATGAATCAAGTTGAAAGGACCAAGGAAATATGGGTTCCCCTTGAAAACATGGCGATTTTCGCTCCTCGAACCATGAAACTCCATAGGTGATGGTCCGGTTTATGAAGAGTGTCTATCAAGACATTATCCATACGTCCTCAATTTTTTACCGAATCATATTGAGGTCATGCCCGGGCACCACATGAGATAACATGTTCTTCAAGCATGTTTTCCATTTTTCTAGACTTACAAAATAAATAAACGACACATCTCTAGTTGCCTCTGCCCACACATATGCTTTAAAATTGTATTAGTTTCCTATAAAATACATGAAAACTTATTCAACGACACAATTACAAATTTTCGAGTCCTTTTTGAACGCCTTTTCATGTACATAACGTTCTAACCTGAATTATAAGCACAAAGGACCTAGAAAGTACACAAAAGGGAGCAAATATGATAAACGAGCCTGAAAATTGTGAAATCTTGACATGGTGCATTCTAGTGGGTATGTTGATCATAAAAAAATATCAAGTTGAAAGGACCAAGGAAATATGGGTTCCCCTTCAAAACATGGCGATTTTCGCTCTCCGTGCCATGAAATTCCATAGGTGATGGTCTGGTATATGAAGAGTGTCTATCACGACATTATCCATATATACCTCCTCAAATTTTTACCGAATCGTATTGAGGTCATGCCTGGGCACCACACGAGATAACATGTTCTTCAAGCATGTTTTCCATTTTTCTAGACTTACAAAATAAATAAACGTCACATCTATGGTTGCCTCTTCCCACACATATCCTTTCAAATTGTATTAGTTTCCTATAAAATACATGAAAACTTATTCAACGACACAATTATGAATTTTCAAGTCCTTTTTGAACGCCTTTTCATGTACATAACGTTCTAACCTGAATTATAAGCACAAAGGACCTAGAAAGTACACAAAAGGGACCGAATACGATAAACGAGCCTGAAAATTGTGAAATCTTGACATGGTGCATTCTAGTGGGTATGTTGATCGTAAAAAATAAATCTAGTTGAAAGGACCAAGGAAATATGGGTTCCCCTTCAAAACATGGCGATTTTCGCTCTCCGGGCCATGAAAGTCCATAGGTGATGGTCTGGTATATGAAGAGTGACTATCACGACATTATCCATATATACCTCCTCAAATTTTTACCGAATCATATTGAGGTCATGCCTGGGCACCACACGAGATAACATGTTCTTCAAGCATGTTTTCCATTTTTCTAGAGTTACAAAATAAATAAACGACACATCTCTGGTTGCCTCTTCCCACAAATATATATCCTTTCAAATTGTATTAGTTTCCTATAAAATACATGAAAACTTATTCAACGACACAATTATGAATTTTCTAGTCCTTTTTGAACGCCTTTTCATGTACCAAACAATCTAACCTGAATTATAAGCACAAAGGACCTAGAAAGTACACAAAAGGGACCAAATACGATAAACAAGCCTGAAAATTGTCAAATTTGGACATGGTGCATTATTCTAGTGGGCATGTTGATCGTAAAAAATAAATCTAGTTGAAAGGACCAAGGAAAAATATGGGTTCCCCTTGAAAACATGGAGATTTTCGCTCCCCAAACCATGAAACTCCATAGATGATGGTCCGATTTATGAAGAGTGTCTATCACGACATTATCCATACCTCCTCAATTTTATACCGAATCATATTGAGGTCATGCCCAGGCACCACACGAGATAACATGTTCTTCAAGCATGTTTTCCATTTTTCTAGAGTTACAAAAATAAATAAACAACACATCTCTGGTTGCCTCTTCCCACACATATCCTTTAAAATTGTATTAGTTTCCTATAAAATACATGAAAACTTATTCAACGACACAATTTCAAATTTTCGAGTCCTTTTTGAACGCCTTTTCATGTACAGAACGTTCTAACCTAAATTATAAGCACAAATGACCTAGAAAGTACACAAAAGGGACCAGATACGATAAACGAGCCTGGAAATTGTGAAATTTGGACATGGTGCATTCTAGTGGGTATGTTGATCATACAAAATAAATCTAGTTGAAAGGACCAAGGTGAAATATGGGTTCCCCTAGAAAACATGGCGATTTTCGCTCCCCGAACCATGAAACTCCATAGGTGATGGTCTGGTTTATGAAGAGTACTCTATCACGACATTATCCACGCCTCCTCAAATTTTTACCGGATCATATTGAGGTCATGCCCGGGCACCACACGAGATAACATGTTCTTCAGGCATGTTTTCCATTTTTTCTATAGTTACAAAACAAATAAACGACACATCTCTGGTTGCCTCTTCCCACACATATCCTCTAAAATTGTATTAGTTTCCTATAAAATACATGAAAACTTATTCAACGACACAATTACAAATTTTTGAGTCCTTTTTGAACGCCTTTTTATGTACAGAACATTCTAACCTGAATTACAAGCACAAAGGACCTAGAAAGTACACAAAAGGGACCAAATACGATAAATGAGCCTGAAAATTTTGATATTTGGACATGGTGCATTCTAGTGGGTATTTTGATCATAGAAAATAAATCAAGTTGAAAGGACCAAGGAAATATGGGTTCCCCTTGAAAACATGGCGATTTTCGCTCTCCGAGCCATGAAACTCCATAGGTGATGGTCCGGTATATGAAGAGTGTCTATCATGACATTATCCATATATACCTCCTCAAATTTTTACCGAATCGTATTGAGGTCATGCCTGGGCACCACATGAGATAACATGTTTTGAACACCTTTTCATGAATAAAACGTTCGAACTTGAATTATAAGCAATAAATGCCTAGAAAAGTACACAAAAAAGACTAAGTATGGTAAACGAGCATGAAAGAATGTGAATTTTGGAAACATTGCATTCTAGTGGGTATGTTGATTGTAGAAAAATAATAATGGAGAAACGACCAAGGAAATATGGGTTTCCCTTGAAACTTTGTGATTTGTTTGGGCAAACAGTTACTTTGCGAATGCCGTGTGCGTTCACCCCATTCTGCGGTGTGTTCTGATTGGCCAGAACATCAGCCACAAGGATCGCGCATGCGCACCGTAGGATGCACCACAATCGAACAGCAACCCAAACTTCTCCCGTCACACCCGTATACTGTAGTTGGGATTTTAGTTCGTACATGCACTAAATTAAGGTCCCAACAAAAACTTTAATGGCAATAATCACACACGGTTCATGTTTACGAACCGTTTCCTACGCGGACCCTCTACCCCGAGTCCCCGACCCTCTCCCCCTTCTTCCTCATTCTCATTATTGTATACTTGCTCGTTCTCGACCTTGGCCCGACCAAATCTTTGAGCTCGACGACGTCTGTCGCAGCCGGCTGCCGCCGACAAACGCAACCGTAGTGTCCACAGTGCAAGCACAAATCAGGCATTAGCAATTCAATCAAGCATTTACCAGCTCATATTGGTACAGTGCATAGTTGGCGGAGTAATTTACAAAAGATTAGCTCGCTATTAATTTTACATCAATATAATACATATGAACTACACGCGCACAAAAGTGCTACTGCCCCTAACGCCGACCCAGCACGCACAACTGCCATCGTCCATCGATATCATGTCGTTCCTTGGCTGAGGAGGACAGCAGGTCACCAAGTCGATGACCTACACGTTGATCGATCGAGGAAGGGTCAGCCTCGATGACGGCGGCTGACGAGACCCTGACCATCGCCAATTCTGCAGCAACGGCCGCAAGTCCTCCCCCGGCGTCCGGAGCTGCGTCCTCCTCCATCTGCGACATAAGCCTGCGCCTTGTGCGGCGACCACTAACGCAGTTGTCCTTGCGGCGTCGCGGTTCCTGCTCCGCCGCCCGCACCATCCGGCGCACTCTGCGCCGAGCCCGCAATATCGCCTGCTGGCGATCGCTAGCTGCTTTCAAGATGACCATGGCTAACTTCTTGGCTTGCTCATGTCGTGATTCCAGCCTCCTCTGGCTGTCGTCGGGAGAGGTAGCGGCATGGCCGTCGATCCTCAAGCCGATCATCGCGCACGCAGCCTCGATTTCGCCGTCGCCCAACTCCATCCTGTCGTCGGCCATTGGGGGTTTGATGGTGTGTGTGGCAACTAGCCAGGAGATCATTGACTCGCCGCCGCCGGCCATCGCTGTGGTTATTTATAGCTAGCTGCTGCCAAGGGGGTTGAGGATTTTATCATTTTATAATTTACCGATGTGGCTGGCGCGTGCGCTTGCGCGGGAAGCATTTTCACAGTCTTTGAGTTCTTTTCCATGCACAGATAATCGCACACGGAACACATATAGCAACTATCTGCAATCGTATATAGCGTCATAAATAAATATCACCACTCTTCGCTCTTCACCGTCTCTTTCCCCTCTCGCACCCCCCAAATTTGTCCTTCTTCTCCCCACTGTCCTCGCCTCCACAAAATTCTCAACACTACACATGTCATCCGCGCAGAGGACCCCGCTGCGGAGGAGTGCGCGGTTGAGGCAGGTACGCACTGCTGAGGATCCGGAGGCCTTGGCGGCGGTACACGCTGTTGAGGGTCCGGAGGCCTTGGCGGCAATAGCGGAAGAGATGAAGGTTACATCAGATCGGTTGCGGGCAAGCGCGGTTCTGTACGTGGAACGCGTGGCTGTGGCCTTCGAAAGGGCATCATCCGCCGACCAATTCGCCGTTGCCTTGCCGGATCGCGTGGATTTGGCCTCGATAAGGGCAGCAGCCTCCTTGCTGCAGTCTCCTACCACTCTAGCACAGCGCGCAGCTCTTGACTATGTTGTTTACGACCGCTTTGAATATCTCCGTCGTAAGTGGGCCGTACGCAGGCATTTGGCCGTGGACGGGATTTTCCATGAGACCGGAGCTACCGTGATGGGGTATGAGCAGAGGAAAGTCCGGGCCTATGAAGCGTTCAAGAATATGGTCATCGCCGACCCGAAAGCAGATCCTACTTCCATAGAGAGGGTGTTGCAAGAGTGCAGAAGCTATTTCTACATTGGCGAACCAACAGGCCAGCCCCGCAACAATGACGACGAGTAGCTGTTTCCATTTTGCTATTTTCTGAACCTTGCTGATATGTAATGTCGCTATTATGTTCTTTAGTCGATTATGTAGGAGTGCGAATGAAAATTTGTGCTATCACTTTCTGAATCGGGTGCTTATTACCACGAATCGTCTGTGTTATTATCTGTCTTTCCACACAATTTAGATTACTGACCTGTTTGCTGGGCATCACACACATCTTGTTACGCCCAATTGTTTGTGTTATTTTGGCTCGCACATTTCATCCGAGCGCACGGTATGCCGTCTGTCACACACATCTTGATCTGTGCAACCGTTTGTGTAGGCAGCATAGATGTTGTGCAGACAGAGCAAATCACAGTACACACGGACAAAACTACAAAACCCGTTGGTGATGATTTCATCAATCGCTGACTAATTGTATACCAGCAACCGTTTGCCCACAACACACACAGGTTATTAACACCAATCGTTTGTGTTATTTCTTGTGTTCGCACACGATTGTGATTAATGACCTGTTTGCCCTCTATCGCACACATCTTGTTATGCTGAATCGTTTGTGTTCTGCTATATCATCGCATGCAGTTTATGTAGTGAACTGTGTGCCCTATATCGCAAACATCTTGTTATACTGAATCGTTTGTGTTTTGCTATATTATCGCACACAGTTTGTAGTGATGAACTATGTGCCCACTATCGCACACATCTGGATCTGTGTAACCGTTTCTGTTAACTTCGCTAATCACAAACGGTTCATAAGAACAAACTGTCTACCGTAGATCACACACGCAACAACTTTCTGAATCGTATTTGATGGATCCGCCTTCGCACACAGTTTGTGCCATTAGCGACGGAGCTTGAACTATACCGTTTGCGATTCATGCATCACACACAGTTTCGTCGAAGGGTCTCTGATTGATGTGTCGTGTTAGCAGCATCCTGCAGTAGTGCAAGGAGCTTCGGAATGGTCCGGAGGTAATGATTCATATATGGGAAGTTGGTATTCGGGTTCCGAAATAGTTTCGGGACTTGCCGGTTTTGGTTGGAAATGCCGGAAGGGGTTCCGGGGGTCCACCGGGGAGGTCCACTTGCCCCAGAGGACCCCATGGGCTAAAAAGGGGTGGCGCACCAGCCCCTGGTGAGCTGGGCGCCCCACCTCCCCAAGGCCCATGCGGCCAAGGGCCGAGGTTTCCCTAGGGTGGCCGCCGCGCCCCTAGGGAAACCATAAGGCAGTTCCCTAGGGTGGCCGTCGCGCCCCTAGGGAAACCCTAAGGAAGTTCCCTAGGGTGCCGCCCCAACCCTAGGGAAACCGCAGACAGCCACCCCCCCTATATGCATGAGGGGAGAGGGAGAGCAGCCGCACCACAAGCCACGGCGCATCCCTCCCTCTCCCCTAGATCGTTTCTCCTCTAGTTCGTCTCGGTAGCGCTTGGCGAAGCCCTGCCGGGACAGCTCAACCACCACCGGCATGTAACAGCCCGGAACCGACGCTCTAGAAGATTCCCCTTTCATTCTGTTGTCGCTGTATGATTTATCTGGTTCGCATTCATCATCGCATCATCGACGTCATTCGCATTGCATCGGCACTTTGTCGACATCAATTTTTTCAAAACTTGCATTCGTTTGTAGTTGCCAGTTCGTGTCGTCAAACGTTTCGAGACCTACCACACACGCACGCGCACGCGGCATCATTTGAAATATTATTTTAAGGTGTGTATAAAACTTTCTTGGAATGGGTCGAAACTTGGCGAGTGGTGTTAATATATTTCAGGTAGACCGCCTGCCAAATTTCAACGCATTCGGAAGTCGTTTGATACCCCAACGGTCAACTGTAGCGGCACCATCATCGGTTTAATTATCGGACGCTTGCGGTATTTAAAAACTCATGTCATGGTCTGTCATCCATTCCCTCTCATCCCCACCAAGCCCCTTGATACGTCACCAACGTATCTATAATTTATGAAGTATTCATGCCATGTTTACAATAATTCTATATGATTTTGGTATGATTTTATTAGAACTAACCCGGACTGACGCTGTTTTGAGCAGAACTACCGTGGTGTTGTTTTTGTGCAGAAATAAAAGTTCTCGGAATGAGCTGAAAATTTATGGAGAATATTTTTGGAAAATATAAAAAATACTGGAGCGAAAAGTCACCGGAGAGGAAGGCCGAGGAAGCCACAAGGGTGGGGGGCGCCCCCCCCCTTGGGCGCGCCCCCCTGCCTTGTGACTTCCTCGCGAACCTTCTGGACGTGGGACCAACGCCAAATACTCCTATAAATACAGAAACCTCCGAAAAGAAACCTAGATCGGGAGTTCCGCCGCCGCAAGCCTCTGTAGCCAGGAAAAACCAATCGGGAGCCCGTTTCGGCACCCTGCCGGAGGGGGAAACCATCACCGGAGGCCATCTTCATCATCCCGGCGGTCTCCATGACGACGAGGAAGTAGTTCACCCTCGGGGCTGAGGGTATGTACCAGTAGCTATGTGTTTGATCTCTCTCTCTCATGTTCTTGTGATGGCACGATCTTGATGTATCGCGAGCTTTATTAATATAGATGAATCATATGGAGTTTTCCCCTCTCTATCTTCTTGTGATGAATTGAGTTTTCCCTTTGAAGTTTTCTTATCGGATTGAATCTTTAAGGATTTGAGAACACTTGATGTATGTCTTGCGATGGGATATCCGTGGTGACAATGGGATGTTCTATTGATCCACTTGATGTATGTTTTGGTGATCAACTTGCGGGTTCCGTGACCTTGGGAATCTATGCATAGGGGTTGGCACACGTTTTCGTCTTGACTCTCCGGTAGAAACTTTGGGGCACTCTTTGAAGTTCTTTGTGTTGGATTGAACATGATGAATCTGAAATTGTGTGATGCATATCGTATAATCAATCCCATGGGTACTCGTGGTTACATTGGAGTATCTAGGTGACATTAGGGTTTTGGTTGATGTGTATCTTAAGGTGTTATTTTAGTACGAACTCTAGGGCTGTTCGTGACACTTATAGGGATTGCTCATAGGATTGATCGGAAAAGATAACTTTGAGGAGGTGTCGGTGTACTAAAGTATGGGCCCCTTTAGTACCCCTTACTTGTGTACGGGCAGTTGTAGCCGAACCGCGGCAGGCCTTGCCGGGGAATAGCTAGGAGCAATCTCAAGACGAAGATAGTGCTTGCCGGCGAGGAGCGAGCCGGCAGGCCAGGAACCCGGCAAGCCTTGCCGGGAAGAGACGTTCAAGTCAACGACCAGACCAGAAGACGGAAGGCCAAAGGGGTGCGAAGGCCCGGCAAGACCCTTGCCGGCAAGGCCTCGCGCCCGGCAAGACCCGGTCCCGGCAAGCCCCGGGCCCGGCAAGGATTCAGCCCCGGCAAGGCTCTGCACAGTGTAGCGCTATCGCTCCTGCGCAGCGGCCAGCCTTGTCGTTTAGGGTTTGTCCTCATGGTGACGTGGCGCGATGCTGGCCACGAGATGCTTAAGCGGTGCTGATGGGATGGCTGCTTTTGCCCATCCCCTGTAAAGCTTTTCCAAGCCCGAGACGCTGAGGGACACCTCGACGGACACCTCACGGTGCATTTAATGAGCTTGTCCTAAGCCGTCAGGGTTAGGTATGATAACACTGTAGTGACCCTGTAGCTACTTTCCACCTCATACCTTATCCCTTACGCCACTGTGGTAGCCCCTTTGACTCATATAAAAAGGAGGCCCAAGGCATAGCTACGGGGGGGGGGGGGGGGGGAGCACTTCGGAAGCTCATTCTGCATGCGTAGCTGCTACTGTAGCTACCAGAACTTGGCCAAGAACGTCCACAATAATACCATCAAGGCAGGAGTAGGGTTTTACGCATCCGTGCGGCCCGAACCTGGGTAAAATCCCCGTGTGCTGTTCGCTAGTTCTGCTCTTCGTGCAATCCTCTCCCCTTGCCGAACCGTGAAGGGATCTGCTCGATAGCGATCCCATAGGTGTTCGTTTCCCACGACATCTTTGGCGCGCCAGGTAGGGGGATCAAGGTTGTGCGAACCTGATCTAGCGATCAGCGCGTCAGATCTTCGATCATTTTCATCACCATGGCTCCCAAGAAGAAGGGTTTCATGGCGGTTGGTCCATCTGCGTCCGTCGTACCTGATGCTGCGCGCACAGGCGACGGGGTAGGCGCGGGTGGAGGAGGTGGAGGCTCCGAGCTTCCACGGCGTTCCGGCAATCCGAGCCGGACGAGCAACAGGTCCAGGGATGGAGCTGTGCAACCTGCGGGTGGTGCAGCGACATCCAAGGATGGAGCGGCGCCTTCCAGGACGAATACACCGGCGCATGCACCGCGACCTTCTCAGGACGCGCGTGACGTGCGGCCTCAAGATGTTGGTGGTTCTGGGCGTCCGCATGGGAAGTCCCCTGTACATCATTCCCAGGGTGCGCAGGGCCAAGATCCACGCCAGCGCGCTGGTGGAGGCCGCGCGCGGGTGCAGAGTCGTGATGAGGCTCCTTCTAACCCTATTAGGAGTTTGAGCACCTCACGTTCTTCGCACCTATCGCCGCCGCCTACGCCGGCAGAGGCGTTGGCGCGGGCTCAGCTGCTCCTAGACTTCCCTCCCGCCGTGGAGAAGCTAGACGAGTGGCGAGCCGCTATCCAAAGCCTCATCGGCCTAGCCAACAACGACATACCGCAGCAGGGTGAACCCTCGCGGCTGCCATCGTCTAGGCTGATGCGTGCCGATGGAGAGAAGACCGGAGCTGGAACGACCACGTTGCGTTCCCCTCCGTTGCGTCAAGAGCGGTCGTTAACTCGGCGGACCAGCGCCCGTGAGGATGATTCCACGGCGTCGTCTGATCCACGGGTTCGCCGCGATCAGCGTCACGTTCTTCGGGAACGGAAGAAGGAGGACGCTCGAACCACCATCGAGCGCCGAAGGGAAGCGCGTCGCCAGTCCGACAAGCGCGCTGGGACCACTGTTGACGAGCCCGCGCCAGGGTATCCTGGCTGCCTACCTTACGAGGTGGGCTGTCCAGCGTTTACTCGTGAGCTGCGGCAAGTCCAGTGGCCCAGCTCCCGCTCCTTCAAGCCGAAAGTACCGGAGAAGTACGACGGCAGGACTCATCCGTCCGAGTTCTTGAGCATCTACACCATCGCGGTGCAGGCTGCCGGGGCTCGTGACGATAAGGTGCTGGCCAACTATTTTCCGTTGGTGCTGAAGCCCAACGTGAGATCGTGGTTGATGCACCTGCCCGAGAATTCCATCTCTTCTTGGGCCGACCTGTGCCATCAGTTTGTTGGCGCCTTCACCGGCGGCCATCAAGCTCCTGGCCAGGAGAGTGATCTGCACGTCATTCCTCAGAAAGAAGGCGAAACTTTGCGCAAGTACATCCAGAGGTTCACCCGCGTCCAGCACAGTATCCCCGACGTTCATCCCGCCGCCATTATCAGCGCCTTTCATCAGAATGTGCGCGACCGAAAGATGCGGGAGGAGCTGGCGATGAACAAGGTCAAGGATGTCGCCGAGCTCTACGCTTTGGCCGACAAGTGCGCCCGGGCGGAGGAAGGGAGGAGACTCCCCGGCGAGAACGCCGGCGCTGGAGTCAACTCCGAGAGCGATGACACTCCTGCCCCGGCAAAGAAAGGGAAGCGGAAGAACAGGAAGCGCAAAGGCAAGGCCGTGCTTGCTGTTGAAAGTTCCGGCAACATCGGCACCGCCAAAAAGTCCAAGACCGACGACCCCGGCAAGGAGGTTGCCGGGTGTGCGGCGTGTCAGGCCTTGGCGGCTGCCGATAAGCCAGAAGGATCCGGCAAGCAGTACTGCAAGATCCACCGAACCAAGGGCCACGACCTCCAGGACTGCCGGCAAGTAGAGGAGCTTGCCGCGAAGCAGCACGCCGAGTACGAACGATGCAACAAGGAGCGAGCCCAAGATGGTGCCGGAGGGTCCGGCAGGAAGCGCGGTCGAGGAGGATGACGCGGCAAGCCAGGACAGCGGCAAGAGAAACCTGCTCGGGGCCGCGGCGGGAAAGAAGGAGATGAAGACGCAGATGAGGGCAATGACGAGTCTAGCGAGCGGGAGTTTCAGAAGGCCACAGAGGTTATGTGCGTCGACGGAGGCGCCTCCCTGCATCTTTCTCACCGCCAGCTCAAGCGGTGGGCGCGTGAGATTCTTGCGGCCGAGCCCTCTATTGATGCGCAGAAGCCGCTGGGGTGGTCCCACACGCCCATCATTTTCGATGCCGAGGATCACCCTGATCGCACTACCGCTGTCGGATGCTTGCCGTTGTTGGTCTCGCCAACAATTCGCAACCTCCAGGTAACGAAGATGTTGGTTGACGGTGGTGCCGGCCTGAATCTCATCTCGCCGGACGTCCTCAAGAGGCTGCAAATTCCTGATGAAGACCTCGAAGAGACAGGCTCCTTCCAAGGGGTCAATCCAGGAAGATACCAGCCCAAGCGCAAGATTACGCTGCCGGTAACATTCGGCAGCGAGCTAAACTTTCGGACGGAGAAGGTCGTCTTTGACGTCGCCAAGATTCCGTTGCCGTACAATGGGATCCTTGGCCGCCCCGCGCTGGCCAAGTTCATGGCGGCATCGCATTACGCCTACAACGTCCTAAAGATGCCCGGTCCGATGAGTGTCATCACTGTCCACTCCGACAAGAAAGACGTGCTCATTTGCACCGACAAGCTCTACCGGGAAGCAGTTGCAACGTCCGCCGCCAAGGCGCATGCTCCTGCCGTTCAAGATCCCGGCAAGAAGAAGCCCGGCAAGACCCCTGGTACAAACTCCGGCAAGCGCGCCTCTCCGCAGTGCTGGGCTACCGTCGAGGATGCACCGGGGAGCTCTGCCGGCCAGACCAAGAAATCCAAGGCTGCTCCGCCTGAGACCAAGAAGGTGCCTGCCAAGGAGGACGGGACGGGAGGAACTTTCACCATAAGTTCCACCCTTGATGACAAATAGGAAAGCGCGCTCGTTGCCTTCCTGCGGGCGAATGTCGATGTGTTTGCATGGCAACCGTCTGACATCCCCGGTGTTCCCAGGGAGGTAATTGAGCACCACCTAGCTGTCTGTCCTCACGCGCGGCCCGTCAAGCAGAAGGTGCGGAAGCAAGCTTTGGAGCGGCAAGAGTTTATTGCACAAGAGATCAAGAAGCTTGAGGCGGCAGGCCTGGTTAGAGGAGTCCTCCATCCTACGTGGTTGGCCAATCCAGTTGTTGTGCGCAAGGCGAATGGTAAATGGAGGCTATGTATTGACTTTACAGATATCAATAAAGCCTGCCTAAAAGATCCGTTTCCCTTGCCGCGCATCGACCAGATTGTGGATTCCACTGCCGGTTGCGATCTGCTGTCATTCCTTGACGCATACTCAGGCTATCACCAGATCTTCATGGCGAAAGAAGACGAAGAGAAGACCGCATTTATCACCCCATGTGGCACATACTGCTTCTTGCGTATGCCTTTCGGGCTGAAAAGTGCTGGGTCGACCTTCGCTAGAGCTGTCCAGATCGGTTTCGAGACCCAGCTCCATAGAAATATGGAAGCTTACATGGATGACATAGTGGTCAAAACCAAGGACAAAGCAACGCTCATTCAAGATCTGGAGGAGACATTTGCAAATTTGCGTAGGATCAACCTGAAGCTCAACCCGGAGAAGTGCGTGTTTGGCGTTCCATCCGGCAAGCTTCTCGGGTTCTTTGTATCTCAGCGTGGAATTGAAGCTAATCCCGACAAGATCAAAGCAATTGAGCAGATTGAAGCACCAAGACGAGTCAAGGATGTGCGCCGCCTCGCCGGCTGCGTCGCTGCTTTGAGCAGGTTCGTCTCAAAGTCTGCTGAACGCGCCCTCCCCTTTTTCAAAATCTTGAAGAAGGCAGGTCCCATGAAGTGGACTCCAGAAGCGGAAGCAGCGCTGCAGGATTTGAAGAAATACCTCTCCTCTTCGCCAGTACTAGTCGCGCCTAGGCCACAAGAGCCGTTGCTGCTATATCTAGCGGCAACGAATCAAGTGGTTAGTGCTGCGCTAGTAGCGGAGAGAGAAGCAGAGGAGGATGCAGCGGCAACGGCAGGCCCGCCAAGCGGCCTGCCGGGGCCAGCCCCGGCAGAGTCTGGTGCCGGCAAGGAAGGATTTGCGCAGTCAAGTTTGGCAGTGCAGAAGAAGAAGATGGTGCAGCGCCCAGTCTATTTCGTCAGCTCCCTGCTGCAGGGGGCTAGGTCGAGATACTCTGGTGTGCAGAAGCTGCTCTTCGGCCTTCTCATGGCCTCGAGGAAGCTGCGCCATTACTTCCAAGCACATGAGATCACCGTCATCACTCGCTTTCCGCTGCAACGGATTCTCCGGAACCCGGAAGCGACCGGCAGGATTGTAGAGTGGGTGTTGGAGCTGTCATGCTTTGGCCTCAAGTTTGAAAGTACTTCAACTATACAGAGCAGAGCCTTGGCAGAGTTCATTGCAGAATGGACGCCAACGCCAGACGACGAAGTTCAAGAATCAGTGACCCCCGGGAAGGAATCAGGGAAAACATGGGTCATGTACTTTGATGGAGCCTTTTCGCTGCAAGGCGCCGGTGCCGGCGTGCTGCTTGTCGCACCCACCGGAGAGCACCTCAAGTACGTCATCCAGATGCATTTTCCCCGGGAGAGATCGACCAATAACACGGCAGAGTATGAAGGGTTGCTTGCCGGTCTCAGGATCGCGGCAGACCTTGGGATCAGGAAGCTCATCGTCAGAGGTGACTCCCAACTCGTCGTGAGGCAAGTCAACAAAGATTACCAAAGCCCGTTGATGGAAGCTTACGTTGATGAAGTGAGGAAGCTGGAAGAGCGTTTTGACGGTCTTCAGACAGAGCATGTTCCTCGATCAGAGAACAGCATTGCTGACGACCTGTCGAAACGTGCCGCACTCAAGTTACCTGTGGAACCAGGGACTTTTGTGCTCCGCTTGACTCAACCATCCGTGTCGCCGTCGACAAGGCCTGATAAGAGAAGAAAGTTAAGTACCGGCGAGTACTTCCCGGCAGGGCTTCCTGAAGCCCCCGGCAAGAATCTTGCCGGGAACGACCCGGTTGCCGGTGAGCAGCGGCTTCGTGCAGAGCCTCAGGTTCTTGCCGCCGAAGCAAGCGCCCCTGCGACCGAAGAAATACCAGTTACCGGTGAGCAGCTGCTCCGCCAAGAACCTCAGGTTCTTGTCGTAGAAGCAAATGCTCCCGCAGCTGAAGAGTTGCCTTTAGTCCTTGTCGTCGAGCCGCAAGCTCCGGCATGGGCACAGCAAATAGTCCATTTCCTTCAGACAGGAGAACTCCCTGAAGAGCAGGAAGAAGCTGAAAAAGTAGCCCGTCAGTCAAGTATGTACCAGTTCGTCGACGACGTCCTGTACAGAAAGAGACCCAACGGTGTGAAATTGAAGTGCATTCCTCGGGAGGATGGACTAGAGCTGTTGGCAGAGATTCATGGGGGCATATGTGGATCCCACATAGGCTCAAGAGCCCTTGCCGGCAAGGCATTCCGGCAAGGATTCTTCTGGCCTACTGCTCTCCAGGATGCAACTGCACTAGTAACCAAGTGTGAAGCGTGTCAGTTTCATTCGAAGCAACTTCATCAGCCAGCTCAAGCTCTCCAGACAATTCCTCTCTCCTGGCCCTTCTCGGTCTGGGGGCTCGACATACTGGGTCCCTTCCCCCGCGCTGCCGGGGGCTTCGAGTACTTGTACGTTGCCATCGACAAGTTCACGAAATGGCCAGAAGTGGAAGCAGTGAGGAAGGTGACGGCACAGTCAGCGGTCAAGTTCTTCAAGGGGATTGCGTGCCGTTTTGGTGTGCCGAACAGGATCATCACCGACAACGGTACGCAGTTCACTAGTCGCACCTTCAAGCAGTACGTCCAAGACCTTGGCAGCAAGATTTGTTTTGCCTCTGTTTCTCACCCGAGGAGTAACGGCCAAGCGGAGAGGGCGAACGCTGAAGTGCTGCGCGGTCTCCGGACCAGAACTTTCGACAAGCTGCGCAAGCATGGAAGACGCTGGATTGATGAGCTGCCGGCGGTTCTTTGGTCGATCAGGTCGACGCCAAATCGAGCCACCGGCCAGACACCCTTCGCTCTGGTCTACGGAGCGGAGGCAGTTCTCCCCACGCAACTCATATACGGGTCACCTCGAGTGCTCCCTTATGATGAGCTTGAGCAAGAACAGCTGCGGCAAGGCGAGGCGCTGCTCCTTGAGGAGAACCGTCTTCGGGCTGCTGTGCGAGCCGCTCGCTATCAGCAAGCTTTGCGCCGCTATCATAGCCGCAAGGTTCATGCCCGGAGTCTTGAGGAAGGCGACCTTGTTCTTCGGCGCGTTCAGTCGGCCAAGAATTCCAACAAGTTGACGCCGAAGTGGGAAGGCCCTTACCGGGTAGTGCGAGTCACCAGGCCTGGCGCTGTCCGCCTGGAGACCGAAGAGGGCTTGCCGGTGAGCAACTCCTGGAATATCGAGCACCTTCGCAAGTTCTACCCGTGAAGGGCAGTTGTTGGCTTTCTTGCTGTGATAGCGATACGGCCAGCAGGCTGCTGACGACCCGAATCCAGCGCTCGCGGCAGCGTAACGCTCCGGCAGGATCCCGGCAACGCCATTCTGTACTAATCTTGCCGGATGGCATGTGATCCTTTGTACAGAGCAGGCACATCTTTTGTGCATAGTTAATGAGTTTGCAGTGCTTTACGTGTCTTGTCGATTTCATGCTTTATGTATGCATGTGTTTATCCGAAGTATGTATTGCACTTGCCCCGATTTCCTGCCGTAGTAGCAATACGCCACGCTGAACACTCTCGGACTCCGGTCCAGTGCTCGCGGCAATGTAACGCTCCGGCAAGCCCCTGGCAATGCCCCTCTGTGAGATCTAACGAACCGTCTAGGTTCCATAACATTTATTTTCTCTTCTTTCTTTTTCTTAAAGAGATAGAAGATTCCCTCGTGTGCAAGTTTGCCGGGGGGAAGGAGAATGATGGTATGGATACCAGGAGACGTTCAAGGTTGATGCTTTGCCGGGAGAAGAAAAGAATAACGGCGAAAGCCAGAGCTAAGTTGCTGACCCCTTTAGCAGATTTCAATTTTTTGTAAGGCTATATCCCTTGAACTGTTTCGGCTTTGTATGGAAAACCTGCACGCGATGGAATCTTGTCGTGATTAGGCTGCGCCTTTATTCCGTTTCGAGTCCGCTCAACGGTTTAGGTGGCCGCGCTGAAAGCGTCAAGGTTTCTTGCCGTGAGTAGCGCCGCCTGCTGAATGCTGTCGGGCTCCGGTCCAGCGCTCGCGGCAAGGCCATGCTCCGGCGAGTGCCCAGTAAAGCGTAGGGTATGTGCTATACAAAGAGAGATTGATTAAGGGGGAATAGCATGCATAGATTCAGATAAAGCAGATTATATATAAGATAGTCGCCACGTTACTAACATAAGACCAAATGTTTGTCTTTTACATGTAACGCGGCGGCAAGGCAAGGAGAAAGATAAGGAGGGCTACAGTTAATCTCGGCGGTTGCCTTCTACCCTCTTCACTTGGCCTATCCGTTCGACGATGGGCGCGACAAGCTCCTGCAGAGCCTTGGCGTCCGCATCCTTCGGCAGGCGGCCGAAGACCTTGGTGAAATCGACGCCGGGATTCCTGTACGCCACTTTCATCAGCAGCATCTGGACCACGTCCTGGCAGAGCTTCCTGGACTCGCTGGCGAGCTTGCCGGAGTGGGTTGCTTGGAGTTGCTTGAGCGCGTCGACGAGACCTTCGAAGAACATGGTGATCTTGGCGCTCTCGCTTATCCTGTCGTTGGAGAAATACCCGAAGCCCTGAAGGTTCATGCCCTCCAGCTCCGCGGCAAGACTCTTGGCGACGTCCACCAGCCTGGCGGTCCAGACCTCTGTGCCGGTGACATAATCTTGATGCGTGGCATAGGCGTTCTTGAGTAGCTCCTGCTCGTCGTGGAGGTCCTTAGCCAAGGTCTTTCCGCGAGCTCGGGCAGCTTCCAGGGACTCCTCCAACGTGGATAGTTTCAGCTTCAGATTTGCAATGAAGTCGTTGGCGGAGGCGAGCTGTTTGATCTTCTCGGACGCGGCGAGCTGCATCTCCACCAGGTTGTGGAGGGTTTTCTCCTTCTCGGCCTCGAGGGCAGCGATCTTCTTGCCGTGTTCCTTGAGAATGGCTTCCAGCTTCTTCGCCTTCCCCTCCAGCGAGTTCTTGGCGGTCTCCGCAGCCTCGGCAGCGTCGAGTGCCTCCTTGAGCTTGCCGGCGTGGTCTGCAGTTAGAGCGGCGAGCGCTGCCGTTTGGCTTTGCTCAAGCTCCTGGACCCGCCGCGCGACAAGACTTTCGAGCTCTTCATCCTTGTTGCGAAGCTTGGCGGCAAGCGCCGCCTCGCGGGCGGCAAGGTCCTCTTCTTGGGCGTCAAGGCTGATGCGGCGCTGCGTCAAGAGGGCTTCTGCCGCGGCGGCTTGCTGGGCGGCCTCCTCCTGCGCTTTCTCGATGTCTGATTGCTTCAGCAGGAGGACGTTCAGCTCTTCCGCCAGCTGCTCCCGATAAATATTCAGCTTTCGGAGGGCCTCGCCATACCAAGCCTGTGTCTCCGTGACGCGTTGTTGGAAGTCTCCCTCCGCGGCCTCGACGAGCGCTGCCCAGGAGTCCAGTTTCTCCTTCCGGGCGCGGTAGAGCGTCTGGAGCTTCTGATAATTGTCATTCATGGCTTGAAGTAGCTGCTCCTCCTTGAGCTCACTGACGGCAGCGACGGTGATTTCCCTGTCAAGATGCTCTCCTTCAACCAGCTCTTTGATGCTTGCCGACCCCGGCATGCTGACGACGTTCTTGCCGGCCCTGATATATTGGCTTGAGGGAGGGGCCTGGAACGACGAGGATTGGTCTTCGGCAGTCGAGGGCCCCGCGGCAGTAGAAGCGCCTGGCGCTCCTGCGGCGGAAGCGCCGTCAGTATTGCCGCGGGTCTCCTCGCCGGCTCCCTCGGCGGCCTTGGCGGCCTCGGCGGCAGTGGCCTTGGCGGCCTCAGCGGCAGCGGCCTTGGCGGCCTTGGCGGCCTCGGCGGCGGCATGCTTGGCGGCCTCGTCGGCAGCAACCTTGCCGGCTTCAGTGGCGGCATCCTTGGCGGCCTCTTCAATGACGGCGTCAGTATCCATGAGCTCTGTCAGAAGAAGATTGAAGATCAAGGAGTTAATTAAGATGAAGCTGGGAAGGAAGTTCAAGAAGAAAAAAAAAGGGGGAGAGAGAAAAGATTTCTAAGGGCGAGTGGTTCACCTGCGTCAAGGTCGTCGCGGTAGAACCCGCCTGAAGATTCCTTTGTGGGCTGCGTGGTCGACGGGTGCGGCATGTCGAGGGTGGTCCTTGCCGGCGACCTCTGTTGCTGCTCTGTTCCTGCGTGCCCCAAGATGTTAGATGTGAAGATTACCGCCCCGGCACTCGCCAGCGGAAAGAGAGTAATTGGCTCACGCTGGGGGCTGTGCCGGGGGCTGCGGCGAGGATTGTGCCTTGGGCTTGGCTCCGGGCTGGACTCGATAGTCACCGGCTCTTCAGAAGTGCTTGCCGGCGGCTCGACGCCCGTGGAAATCTTGGCCTTCTTGGCCGTCCTCTCCGCCAAGGTCTCTTCATCCCTGTGGAGGCAAGATCATCAAGATTAATCAAGGAAATCAGAAAGCAAGAACGGAAGCTGTGGCAGAACACTTACTCCTCTTCTTCCTCCTCGTTCTCGAGGATGGATAGGTCGAAGGCGGCCTCCGTCACAGTGCTTGGCGCAGGAGGAGAGGTCGTTCTGGGGCGCTTGCCGGCGACGGTTTGCCGCGTTGCCTCGCCGGCAACGGCTTGCCGCGCCGCTTCGTCAGCAGCCTCCTTGCCGGAAGCTTCATCGTTTGGCGCTGGCTGGTAAGCAGGAGCGCCGGTGCTGGCCTTCCAAAGGATGCGCCTCCGTGCCTGTCGAAGAGCTGGGGGCTCCTCTTCCTCCTCCTCTTCCTCGTCGGCGGCCGCTCCAACAAAAGGGCCCCCGGCAGCGGCTCCGCTCGGCTCCCCGGCAGCCTGGCCTCGCCCGGCAAGATCTTCCCGAAGCAAGTCCTCGCCCTCGCTGGACTCGGCGTTGCCGGCTTCTTCGGCAAGGTTCGCCTCTTCCGCCCTGTCGGCGATGTGGGTGAGCTCCTCCTCTGTGGTGGCGCGGACAAGGTCCTCCTCGCGGATGGCCTTCTCCGTCAAGTTGTCGAAGAACGCCAGCACCTGCTCCGCGGACGGCTCGATCCACCTCTTGTCGATGCTATGGGCATTGAACACCGGCATCATGGTGATGATGGAGGTGAGTGATGAGTTGTTGCACAGTGGAACGACGCCCGCCGGCAAGTTCCCCACTGTTCCAGAATTGAAGAGTTGTTGGCAGAGGGATGCGTGCCCCATGGCTATTAGATTATTATCCAGCCCAGGCCGCACCCTCATGACATCGGCGGCATTCATGTACTCCCAGGCAGGGCGCCCTTTGTTCTGCAGTGGGGCGATGCGCCGGCGAAGGAAGTCTGAAGCAATCATCTCCACCTTCAGCCCGGCAGCCTTGAGGCGGAGTATCCTGGTGGTGGCGATGGTGAGCTTGCTGTCGTCAGGGTCCGCAGCACCCCAGTCCTTGCCGCGGACCACCTTCTGCTTCCGCACCTCGCAAAACGGTAGGGGCTCCTTTTCTCGGACCCAGCACCACTTGCCGCGCCACTCATCCCATCTCTCGCGATAGAGCCCCTCTGGGTACGTCTCCTTGGTCGCCGTCCTCGGAATCCAAGCGATGCTACCGGAGAGGGCGTCGCCCTTTTGGGTGCGGGGGTAGAAGTAGTGCCGGAAAAGTGCTGTGCTCGGGATGACCCCAACGAAATTTTCGCAAAGGTGCGCGAAGACGGACATGCAAGTCACGGCATTCGGCGTGAAGTCTAGCAGCTGGAAGCCGTAAGTGATCATGATATCTACGAAGAAGTCCGAGTATGGAGGGCAGAGGCCGCACCAAAAGTAATCGGCAAAGAAGGGATAATCCCCTGGCTTTGCCCTACGAGAAGCTACACTCACTTTGGTGGCTGGATGCGCCGTGGTCTCCTTCGCCCATGCGAACTGGTACCTCTTCTTCAGGGCCTTCGCATCAAGCGTCGGGGGGAAGACAGCGCGCTCCTTCCGCATCTTCACCAGCTTGCTTTCCGCGGCGGCCGCTTCCTCCGCCTTGCCCTTGCCCTTGCTCGGCTTGGGCGGCATGGTGGCTATGGGAGTGGGCGTTGAAGACGTCGAGAGCGCGGTGGAGGCAGGCGGAGGGAGAAAAGCTCTGTTTTGGGCGCAAGGAAGAAGACGATGGCGACGGTTCTGAGATTGAGATTGGAAAGGTGAAAGCGATGGGGGGTAAATGAGCAGCGTCTCTGCGATTCCTTTTTTATGGGGAAGGCGCGGGGCTGGCTCTTTAACCGCCCGCTTTTACTGCGCGCCCACGTCTCCCACGTCGCGCGATTAATGCGCGTAGTGGAGGGGCGTGGTAAAAGAGATCATGATTACGGACAGTTATTCCCTGCCACGTGCACCCGTGCACTGTTTTGGGCCTAGCCCAACAGGCCTGGCATCCGTGTATGGCCTAGGCCCGGGGGCTCCTGTCGGTGTACTAAAGTATGGGCCCCTTTAGTACCCCTTACTTGTGTACGGGCAGTTGTAGCCGAACCGCGGCAGGCCTTGCCGGGGAATAGCTAGGAGCAATCTCAAGACGAAGATAGTGCTTGCCGGCGAGGAGCGAGCCGGCAGGCCAGGAACCCGGCAAGCCTTGCCGGGAAGAGACGTTCAAGTCAACGACCAGACCAGAAGACGGAAGGCCAAAGGGGTGCGAAGGCCCGGCAAGACCCTTGCCGGCAAGGCCTCGCGCCCGGCAAGACCCGGTCCCGGCAAGCCCCGGGCCCGGCAAGGATTCAGCCCCGGCAAGGCTCTGCACAGTGTAGCGCTATCGCTCCTGCGCAGTGGCCAGCCTTGTCGTTTAGGGTTTGTCCTCATGGTGACGTGGCGCGATGCTGGCCACGAGATGCTTAAGCGGTGCTGATGGGATGGCTGCTTTTGCCCATCCCCTGTAAAGCTTTTCCAAGCCCGAGACGCTGAGGGACACCTCGACGGACACCTCATGGTGCATTTAATGAGCTTGTCCTAAGCCGTCAGGGTTAGGTATGATAACACTGTAGTGACCCTGTAGCTACTTTCCACCTCATACCTTATCCCTTACGCCACTGTGGTAGCCCCTTTGACTCATATAAAAAGGAGGCCCAAGGCATAGCTACGGGGGGGGGGGGGGGGGGGAGCACTTCGGAAGCTCATTCTGCATGCGTAGCTGCTACTGTAGCTCCCAGAACTTGGCCAAGAACGTCCACAATAATACCATCAAGGCAGGAGTAGGGTTTTACGCATCCATGCGGCCCGAACCTGGGTAAAATCCCCGTGTGCTGTTCGCTAGTTCTGCTCTTCGTGCAATCCTCTCCCCTTGCCGAACCGTGAAGGGATCTGCTCGATAGCGATCCCATAGGTGTTCGTTTCCCATGACAGGAGGTTTCGTACCCTACAATAATTTCTTCGTTTGTTCTCCGCTATTTGTGACTTTGGAGTGAACTCTTTGTCGCACGTGAGGGATTTACATATGATTCAACTATGTCAGTATTGTTGAGAGAACTTGCACTAGTGAAAGTATGAACCCTAGGCCTTGTTTTCAAGCATTGCAATACCATTTTTGCTCACTTTTGTTACTTGCTACCTTGCTGTTTTTATATTTTCATATTACAAAAACCTATATTTACCATCCATATTACACTTGTATCACCATCTCTTCGCCGAACTAGTGCACCATATTATATTTTCAGATCTATAAACCAAAAATACCAAAAATACTTTGATGCAATCTATTTACTTTTATTTTACTTTTTGTTTTAGTAATCTTTTATATCTATCTCTATCAGATCTCATCCTTGCAAGTAACCGTGAAGGGATTGACAACCCCTTTATAGCGTTGGGTGCAAGTGTTTGATTGTTTGTGTAGGTGCAAAGATTGGGGCCTTGCTTGTACCTCCTACTGGATTGATACCTTGGTTCTCAACAACTGAGGGAAATACTTATCTACTTTGCTGCATCACCCTTTCCTGTTCAAAGGAAAACCAACGCAAGCTCAAGAAGTAGCAAGAAGGATTTCTGGCGCCGTTGCCGAGGAGGATACATAGCAAGTCAAGAAGATCTACATCAAGCCTACCAAGTACCCATCACAAACTCATCTCTTGCATTTACATTATTTGCCATTTGCCTCTCATTTTCCTCTCCCCCACTTCTTAAACGATTTTCAGAAAAAACCAAAAAGATTTGCCTTTTTATTCGCCCTTCTTCCGTTCGCCTTTTCGTTTGCTTTTTGTTTGCTTGTGTGTTAAGATCGTTTGCTCGTCTTTATGGCTCAACCCAAAAGATTTGATCCTTATCTTAGGAAGTTGGAAGATATGGTTGAGAATGGATTGCGTACCAAAGATGACAATACCTAGATCTATTGCGTTATGCCTAGCTGGGGGCGTTAAACAATAGCGCTTGTTGGGAGGCAACCCAATTTTATTTTATGTTTTTGTTTCTGTTTCTGTTTTTGAGTGATTTACACATTTATACCTCTGTAGAAATTGTGTTTTAGTGTTTTAATTAGTGTTTGAGCCAAGTAAGACCTTTGGGATGGTCTACGGTGATTGTTGATTTGATTTTGCTGAAAAACAGAAACTTTTGCGCTAAGTCCAGGAATTTTATAAATTCACCCGAGCGTCGAATGAGTCTGAAATGTTTACACCAGATTTATATACAAATTTCCCAGATTTTCCTAATTTTTTAGAATTTTTGGAGTTATAGAAGTATTCGAAGTTTACAGATTGCTACAGACTATTCTGTTTTTGACAGATTCTGTTTTCTTTGTGTTGTTTGCTTATTTCGATGTATCGATGGGTTGTATCGGGGGTAATGAACCATGGAGAAGTTGGAATACAGTAGATATTACACCAATTTAAATAAAGAATGAGTTCACAACAGTACCTAAAGTGGTGATTTATTTTTCTTATACTAACGGATCTCACGAGTTTTCTGTTGAGTTTTGTGTTGTGAAGTTTTCAAGTTTTGGGTAAAGATTTGATGGACTATGGAATAAGGAGTGGCAAGAGCCTAAGCTTGGGGATTCCCAAGGCACCCCAAGCCATATTCAAGGATACCAAAGAGCCTAAGCTTGGGGATGCCCCGGAAGGCATCCCCTCTTTCGTCTTCAATCCATCGGTAAATTTACTTGAGGCTATATTTTTATTCACCACATGATATGTGTTTTGCTTGGAGCGTCTTGTATGATATGAGTCTTTGCTTTTTAGTTTGCCACAATCATACTTGCTGCACACATCTTTTGAGAGGGACACGCATGAATCGTGAATTTATTAGAATACTCTATGTGCTTCACTTATATCTTTTGAGCTAGGCAATTTTGCTCTAGTGCTTCACTTATATCTTTTTAGAGCACGGTGGTGTTTTATTTTATAGAAATAATTGAACTCTCGTACCTCACATATATTATTTTGAGAGTCTTTAAACATCATGGTAATTGGTTTAGGTTATGAATTTAGTCCTAATATAATGGGCATCCAAGAGGGATATAATAAAAACTTTCATATAAAGTGCATTGAATACTATGAGAAGTTTGATTCCTTGCATATAGTTTTGAGATATAAAGATGGTGATATGAGAGTCATGACTAGTGAGTAATTGTGGATTGGTTGAAATACTTGTGCCAAAAGTTTGTGATTCCCGTAGCATGCACGTATGGTGAACCGTTATGTAACGAAGTCGGAGCATGATTTGTTTATTGATTGTCATCCTTTGTGTGAGGGTCGGGAGCGCGCGATGGTTAACTCCTACCAACCTCTCCCCTAGGAGCATGCGTCTAATACTTTGCTTCGATAACTAATAGACTTTTGCAATAAGTATGTGAGTTCTTTATGACTAATGTGAGTCCATGGATTATACGCACTCTCACCCTTCCACCATTGCTAGCCTCTCTAGTACCGCGCAACTTTCGCCGGTGCATTAAACCCACCATATACCCTTCCTCAAAACAGCCACCATACCTACCTATTATGGCATTTCCATAGCCATTCCGAGATATATTGCCATGCAACTTCCACCGTTCCGTTTATTATGACACGCACCATCATTTTCATATTGCTTTGCATGATCGTAAGATAGCTAGCATGATGTTTTCATGGCTTGTCCATTTTTTATGCCGTTTTCTATGCTAGATCGTTGCACATCCCGGTACACCACCAGAGTCATTCATATAGAGTCATATTTTGTTCTAGGTATCGAGTTGTAATTCTTGAGTTGTAAGTAAATAAAAGTGTGATGATCATCATTATTAGAGCATTGTCCCATGAGAGGAAAGGATGATGGAAGCTATGATTCCCTCACAAGTTGGGATGAGTCTCCGGACTTTACAAATAATAAAAGAGGCCAATGAAGCCCAAAAAAAAGAGGCCAAAGATGCCCACCAAAATAAAAAAAATGAGAGAAAAGAGAGAAGGGATAATGCAACTATCTTTTTTTCCACACTTGTGCTTCGAAATAGCACCATGATCTTCATGATAGAGACTCTCCTATTTTGTCACTTTCATATACTAGTGGGAATTTTTCATTATAATGCACACCCACTTAGTTTCTTTTTGAGCTTTCATACACTTATAGCTCTAGTGCATCCGTTGCATGGCAATCCCTACTCACTCACATTGATATCTATTGATGGGCATCTCCATAGCCCGTTGATACGCCTAGTTGATGTGAGACTATCTTCTCCTTTTCCTCACAACCTCCACCATATTCTATTCCACCTATAGTGCTATATCCATGGCTCACGCCCATGTATTGCGTGAAAGTTGAAAAGGTTTGAGAACATAAAAAGTGTGAAACAATTGCTTGACTTGTCATCGGGGTTGTGCATGATTTAAATACTTTGTGTGGGGAAGATGGAGCATAGCCAGACCTTATGATTTTGTAGGGATAACTTTCTTTGGCCGTGTTATTTTGAAAGGACACAATTGCTTTGTTAGTATGCTTGAAGTATTATTGTTTTATGTCAATATTAAGCTTTTGTTTTGAATATTATGGATCTGAACATTCATGCCACAATATAGAATATTACATGGATAAATATGTTAGGTAGCATTCCACATCAAAAATTCTGTTTTTATCATTTACCTACTCGAGGACGAGCAGGAATTAAGCTTGGCCGATGCTGATACGTCTCCAACGTATATATAATTTTTGATTGTTCCATGCTATTATATTATCTGTTTTGGATGTTTTATATGCATTAATATGCTATTTTATATTATTTTTGGGACTAACCTATTAACCTAGTGCCAGTGCCAGTTTCTGTTTTTTCCTTGTTTTTGAGTATTGCAGAAAAGGAATATCAAACGGAGTCCAAACGGAATAAAATTCTACGATGATTTTTCTTGGACCAGAATGAACCCAGGAGACTTGGAGAAGAGGCCAGAAGACCTACGGGTGGGCCACAAGCCACCTGGGCGCGCCCCTGGGAGGGCGCGCCCCCTGGCTTGTGGGCCCCCCGTAGCTCCTCCAACCCTAACTCTTCGCCTATAAATTCAGAAATATTCCCCCAATACCAAAAAGAGCCACGATAATACTTTTCCGCCACCGCAAGCCTCTGTTCCCGTGAGATCCCATCTTGGGGCCTTTTCCGGTAATCTGCCGGAGGGGGATTCGATCACGGAGGGCATCTACATCAATACCTTTGCCCCTCCGATGATGCGTGAGTAGTTCACCTCAGACCTTCGGGTCCATAGCTAGTAGCTAGATGGCTTCTTCTCTCTCTATGTTCTTCAATACCATGTTCTCCATGATCTTCATGGAGATCTATCCGATGTAATACTCTTTTGCGGTGTGTTTGTCGAGATCCGATGAATTGTGGATTTATGATCAGATTATCTATGAATATTATTTGAATCTTCTCTGAATTCTTATATGCATGATTTCATATCTTTGCAAGTCTCTTCGAGTTATTGGTTTGGTTTGCCCAACTAGATTGGTAATTCTTGCAATGGGAGAAGTGCTTAGTTTTTGGTTCAATCCTGCGGTGTCCTCACCCAGTGACAAAGTAGGGGTAGCGAGGCACGTATTTGTATTGTTGCCATCAAGGGTAAAAAGATGGGGTTTTCATCATATTGCTTGAGTTTATCCCTCTACATCATGTCATCTTACTTAATGCGTTACTCTGTTCTTCATGAACTTAATACTCTAGATGCAGGCAGGAGTCGGTCGATGTGCGGAGTAATAGTAGTAGATGCAGAATCGTTTCGGTCTACTTGTCACGGACGTGATGCCTATATGCATAATCATTGCCTTGGATATCGTCATAACTATGCGCTTTTCTATCAATTGCTCGACAGTAATTTGTTCACCCACCGTATTATTTTCCTTCAAGAGAGAAGCCTCTAGTGAAACCTATGGCCCCCGGGTCTATTTTCCATATTATATTTTCAGATCTATAAACCAAAAATACCAAAAAATACTTTGTTGCAATCTATTTACTTTTATTTTACTTTTCGTTTTAGTAATCTTTTATATCTATCTCTATCAGATCTCATCCTTGCAAGTAACCGTGAAGGGATTGACAACCCCTTTATAGCGTTGGGTGCAAGTGTTTGATTGTTTGTGTAGGTGCAAAGATTGGGGCCTTGCTTGTACCTCCTACTGGATTGATACCTTGGTTCTCAACAACTGAGGGAAATACTTATCTACTTTGCTGCATCACCCTTTCCTCTTCAAGGGAAAACCAACGCAAGCTCAAGAAGTAGCATCATACTGCACCCAACATCAACTATACACAATGCATGAGGATGAAAATAGTGCTCTTAGGTCTAGCGCTTATTCGAGAAGGTGATGACTCAACATAAAAGTAAATAGATAGTCCCTTCGCAGAGGGAAGCATGGATTTGCAGCGGTGCCAGAGCTCAAAGTTTAAAAACAGGGATAGATATAGTTTTGGGAGGTACACCCTTCCTCTCAACGTCACGACTAAGAGTTATCAATATCTTATATGCTAAACAAATTAGCGGCGGTTCCCAAGCAGTAAAAGTAAAGGTTTACTCCCCCTCCACCAACAATCACACTCCACGGCGGGCCGCATCCACGGGTACCGTCCAAACCAACAACATTCCTGGGGGAGTTTTGTTTAATTATTTTTGATTTTTGATTTCGGGACTGGGAATCCCTATTACCGCCCCTCTCGTGTAAGGACAATTGAATAAACACTCGTCTTGAGAATAACCCGCTTAGCATGGAAGATACTGACCGCCCCCTGTCGCTCCATGAGCGGTCCAGGCACACAAAACAGATGTTCATTTGAAATTTTAGAGGTGGCACATGCAAATTTACTTTGGAACGGCAGGGTAATACCGCATATAGGTAGGTATGGTGGACTCATCTGGCATAACTTGGTTTAAGGGTTTTGATGCACAAGCAGTATTCCCCGCTTAGCATAGGTGAAGGCTAGCAGTTAGATTGAGAAGCGGCCAGCTAGAGAGCGAAGACGGTCATGAACATGCATTACATATAATCAACATTGAATACTAGCATGAGTAGGATATGGACACCATGAACATAAATATCATGAAGGCTATGTTAGTTTTAATTCAGCTACATGCGTGAACATGTGCCAAGTCAAGCCACTTGAAACATTCAGAGGAGGATACCATATCATCATACCGCATCACAACCATTTTAATGCATGTTGGCACCCAAGATAAATCATTATCCACTCCTAGCTACTTAAGCATAGCATGAACAACTATAATCTCTAATGGTCATTGCAAACATGTTTGATCATAATGAGCTGAATCAAGGGATACTAGGTTAAACATATTTACAAAAAAACAAGTTGAGTTCATACCCGCCTTTCTCTGCCACAGTCAATTCATCAAATGTCGTCATTATTGCCTTTCACTTGCACGACCGAATGATAAGAAAATAATAATAGTGCAAGAATGCCGGGGACTGAGCTGGAATCTGTAAACATTTTATTCAAGAGGAGAAGACAAGGTAATATGGATTCTTTGTTAGATAGATGATAATGCTGATGAGAACCACTCAACAATTTCATCGTGGTCTTCTCCTAGGTATGACTCGAATAAAAAGAAAAGAATTTCAGAGAAACACACTGAAATATTTTTGGAGTTTTGGGTTTTCTTGAAGAAGGCAAATTAAAGAGGAAAAACAAAAAACGAGAAAAACTATTTACACGGGAAAGCTCCCAACAATTAAAAGAAGAAGCGAGAAATCTTTTTGGGTTTTCTTTTGATGCTACAATTAGGTTAGAAAGAAAAAATAAAAAGAAGTAGGAAATGTTTTTGGGTTTTCTCAAAGTTTTTCAAACACACAAGAAGAAAGCGAGAAAACAAATCTAGCATGGATATTACAATGTAAGAGTATTGTCGGCATTCTGGATACCAGGGTACCCAGACTTGCCTGCCTGCGGCCCAAGGCGTGGCCCACCTCGACGACCAAGTACGGCCCGGCGCGGTCTCACTCGACACAAGGCCCTCGCGAGACCCCGAGCTCGTGAGGGAAACAGCGCCAAGAGCCGCGGGGAGATAGGCCTCCCCAGGCCTCCTCCCGAGCGGCAGAGATCTCTATGCAACGCCAGGCCTCAGGAGGTCAAGGGTGACGACAGCCAGGCCAGGCGGACGCCAGCGCGCCAGAGGGGACAGTTTCCTCTTTGGTGCAAAGGAGACAAGGACGAGCGCAGGCTCCCAAAGCGCCCCCCAAAGGTTTCCCTTCTGGTGCAACAAGACCAAGACCCCGAGCCCCGCAGAATAGACGTCATCGCCGAGCCCACCTCCGCATCACCAATGACTACTTTGCAGGCGAAGACCGCCTTTCGTCAGGATAAGATGTACCTCATGTCCCCTTTCAAATTTAGCCGTTGTGGGATCCCTTCCCTCCATTACGATAAGGGAAGAGGACCCGGGCCGCTATAAATAGAGGCTAGGCTGCTCGGAGGAAAGGAGAGAGAACCAACACACTGGCAATGCAACTCACCACTGTACTAGTTCATCCACAAACCTCCTCGGGAGTAAATCCACCAAAGGCAGGAGTAGGGTTTCATGCTTCGCAGCGGCCCGAACCTGGGTAAACTCTCGTGTGCCATCTTCTTCCTCGCCATCGAGCGGGGGTACCGTGTTGTGAGCTTGAAGGGGGTGAAGCTGTTGGGGAATCTTCGCACTCGCCCCTGGGTTCGAACTCTTTAGGGTTTTGCGGAGCCCGAAATCCGACAAGTATGAACACCGACAACTGGAATGAAATGTGCGAACATGAATGTAATGTCGGTGGAAATACGTACTCCCCCAAGCTTAGGCTTTTGGCCTAGCTTGGTAGTCACCATCCGTATGAATAATAATCTGGGCGATGGCTCATCGAGAACCTCGGAGCAGACTCCGCGGCCCTCCTGGTAGCTTCAACCTCCGCGTTGTACTCATAAGCTTCGCTCACAAGAACATAATATCTTCCCCTAGTGTGAAAATCAAAGAGAGCAGGAGCAGGCAAAACAACAGGCACAACAGGTTTTTTATTGAATCTCAAGTTATAGGTGTAGTTGGTGGCCGTGGTGATTTTTTGCTGGAGGTAGGTGGTGATGTGGGCTAAAGAGATAAGTGAGGGGGCCCACGTGGGGGCCACAACCCACCAGGGCGCGCCTGGGGGTGCTGGCGCGCCCTGGTGTCTTGTGGGCACCAGGTGCACCCCCCTCAGGTGTTATTTGCACCAAAAATTCATAAATTTTCAGGGCATTCTGAGAATTTTTATTTTTGGGTCATTTTTTATTGCACGGAGAAAACAGAAAACAGGATAAACATGGCATTTTATTTTATTTGACTAACTAAAACAGAAAATATAATGTGGGAACAGAGAGTTGTGCTTACTAGGTTCATCGACGTCATACCTCTCAAAAATGATTCATTAATAAGGTTGATCAAGTCTTATTAACAACCACTTCCGATTAGCATGAAACCGAAGAACTTTCGTAAAAACACTAAGTTACCTCAATTGGGATGTGCATATCCCCAACAATAAGTATATCATATTACTTTTTGGCACTAGGTAGAGGTAATTGAAAACTTCCAATAGTGATGGTCGGAGATTCTTCAATAACATTTATACCATTCACTTGAAATTGTTTCTTCAGAAAGTGCACTGTGTGCTCATTACCATTGATATCAAAAGTAACTTTGCTTTTATTGCAATCAATAACAGCCCCTACAGTATTCAAAAAGGGTCTACCAAGGATAATCGACATGTTGTCGTCCTCGGGCATCTCAAGAATAACAAAGTCCGTTGAGATAGTAACATTTGCAACAATAACGGACACATCCTCACAAATACCGATAGGTATGGCTGTTGATTTGTCAGCCATTTGTAATGATATCTCAGTAGGTGTGAGTTTATTCAAATCAAGTCCTTTATATAAGGAGAAAGGCATAACACTAACACCGGCTCCCAAATCACACAAAGCAGTTTTAACATAGTTTCTTTTGATGGAGCAAGGTATAGTTGGTATTCCCTGATCTCCAAGTTTTTTAGGTACTCCATCCTTAAAAGAATAATTAGCAAGCATGGTGGAGATTTCAGCTTCAGGTATTTTTCTTTTATTTGTGATGATGTCTTTCATATACTTTGCATAAGGGGCCATCTTCAAAATATCAGTTAAACGGGTACGGAAAAAGACTGGCCTAATCATTTCAGCAAAGCGCTCAAATTCTTCATCATCCTTTTTCTTAGATGGCTTAGGTGGAAAGGGCATGGGTTTCTAAACCCACGTCTCTCTTTCTTTACCATGTTTCCCAGCCACAAAGTCATTTTTATCATAACGTTTATTTTTAGGTTGTGTGTCGTGGTTTTATCACGGCAGATGTCCTAGCGCAAGGACTTAGGGGTGAAGCCATCGCTACGGCGGTTAACTCGAAAGGGTTGATCAGGACGAAAGACACAGATTTACCCAGGTTCGGCCCCCCTCGAAGGAGGTAATAGCCTACGTCCTGCTTTGAGTCGTATTGATTGGGTATCGATTACAAGGGAGCGGATTCGCTTGACCTAGTACTCGATCAAAGGTTTCGTGGCCTAAGCCGCCCAGGGAACCCGCCTTTATATACACAGGTCGAGGCCCTAAGCTTACAAGAGTCCGGGCCGGGTTACATCTAGTAACCGACCTTATCTCTAACTAACCTTGCCTTGTCTGGCAAGCCGTCCCCCGGCGGCTTACGCGTTCGGGTCACACGTTGCCTTCCGGCTCTGGGCCTCCGCCCGGCCCGTCTGGCGAGTCACTTCCAGGCCTTGTCTTGATCTTCCAGCCTGCTTAGGCCTCACTGCTAAGCCTCCAACCTCATGACCCGGCCCCTCCTAGGCGGGTCTCACCATGGGGTTATATCCCAAACATTAGGCCTCAGATTGATTTGAACTTGTTCACGTCAATCTTCAAGTCTTCTAGTTGGCGAGTCTTGCACTCTTTATAATCACCTGACGTGCAATAAATCTTCATGACCCTCCATGGGAAAAATGGATGACGTCATCTCTGATAAATCCAAAAGATTTTAATGACATCACAACGAATCTTTGCATTAACTAGTCAACCCGAGAAACGAGGCGCTTTCTTGGTCAATCATCATTTTGTCTCCTCGATTCCCACGCCAGACTGTTGTTGTTCCATCCCCCTTATAAATAGGCGCGTGGGGTCCTATCCTTTTTACTTTCCCCTATCGCCGCCTCTCTATTCTTCTTCCTCCAGACGCTCATGCAGCCGAAGCTCCTCCGCGCCGTCCGGACCTCGCCGTCGTCCTCAACAAGGGCCGTTGCATCACCCTGACTGTGTCAAATCTCTCCGGCGCTCCCCCACTCCTTCGGCATCCTCCAGGATCCATCTTCTTCCCCCTTTAGATCTGCATTGGTTCATCGGGTTTTCTTCGAGCCCACCGCCGCTCGTCGGAGCACTTGCTTTAGATCATAAAGGAAATACTCCTCTTCGGTTCCGAGACCATAGGTCAAAATGCGCAACCGTTTAGTACCTATTCATCACTCACTGTAGATTGTTTCTTCACCGGAATCCTTATACGAACTTGCATGTTCTTCGCTGTCGTTTTTAGGTTTAGGAAATATTTTCCTTTTTTCTTCGTTCGTAGATCTTGTAACTGCAACCGTAATTGGTGGAACTTGTTTGTCCACACTTAGCAATATTTTCAATAACTTACTGTCAATTTGACCCGCCATCATGCTGCCGGCTCTCCTTGTAGCGATGTAATCTGCCTCATTCCTGTAGTCAGCGGCGGCTCATAACTTAGTAGTGACCCGCCAAGTAACGTTGTCGTTTTAAAGTCATAGCTGTTTTGGTCATGGAGCGTTTTTAACCCGCCACATTTTCATGCCCTTCCACAGCCTTTTAACCCGCCATCATGGCTAAAGCCCCCGCTTCTTGCGATTGGGTAGGCTCTGGGGTTACCGAGGAAATGCTCAACGATTTTGTAGTCATGGGAGTTTTGCCGGCTCAGGATGTTATCCAGTGGCGGGTTCCCGGCAACAAAATTACTCCCGAACCCAAGGACGGGGAGGTTATTGTCTTCACAGACCATCTTCTCCGTGGCTTCTCACCGCCCGGATCAAAGTTCTTCCGGGATGCACTGCGCTTTTACAAGTTGCACCCTCAAGACATTGGCCCCAACTCTGTTACCAATTTGTGCCAGTTCCAGATTTTCTGTGAAGTATATCTGCAAGAAGAGCCGTCCGTTGACCTCTTCAGGGATTTTTTCTATATCAACCGCCAAACCAAAATTGCTGATGGGTCAAGCCTGGTGGTGTTTCTATTCGGAGGCGGAGGGATGTGTCCTTTCCTATGGCGATTCTGTCTAGCCACCCCAAGGACTGGAATTATACTTGGTTTTACTGCAAAGACACTTCTCCAGCCGAAGAGAATCCACTGCCGGGTTATCGTCCCTATCGGCTTTGCACCGATAGTGAACTTCCGGACCGGCTAACTGCCGCTGAGCGCGCCCAATACGGTCCAACATTTTCAAAGATAAGGTCCCTGTTAGCCAACGGGTTAACTGGTGTTGATCTGACCCGCTGCTAGGTTTCTTGGAGAATTCTACCGCTGAGCCGCCGTAATGGCTTAATGTGTCAATATACTAGTGAGGTGAATGACCCTCAGCGCTTCAACCAGACACCCCTGACAGACCAGGACCTCAACTTGATTGTCAAATCATTGCTGGGAGAACCTCAAGAAGCCTGCAACAAGACGGGGTTAAGTCCTTTCTATGCTCTTAACTCGGCTCCTGAGGTAAAACTGTATTTAAATCTTCACTCTTTTCCTTTAGATTTCGCATTTTACTTCATTTAACCTTTCTGCCAATGCATATATTATATGCAGGCCGGCTCTTCTTTTTGGAACAAAAGACTAACCTCTACCTCCAAAAAGAAGAAAAGCAAGGCAACCAAAGCCCGAGCTCCGGCTCATAAAAAGAAACAAACAACTAAGGAGCTATTTGGGCTGGATGACTCAGAGGTAGAACTTGATTCCCTTGGCCTTCTTTTCATGCAACTTATTGACGCTGACTCCTCTCAGGGTGACGCGGAGGCAAGCGAAGCCAGTGCTGCAGAGGTAACTATCATCTCCTCCGACTCAGAACCTCTGCCAACAGATAATATCCGGCGGGTCATCCAGAAAGTAAAGTTTTCACATCCTCTTGCTCACTTGGATCCCGACTTTCTTTTGAAGAAGCAGCAACATGACGATAGACGTCAGACCCGGAGCGGCGGCTCTGAAGACCTGGTGGCCGGCTTACCTGACACTCCAGCTCGTCGGAAACGTCGCAACGAGGTATTTCATAACTTATATTTTCACTTCTTCTGCATATTAGTCTTGTGTTGTCACTTGCTCATACTGCTTAATTTAACTGGGTCAGGAGTCACCTCCTTCGTCTGGCGACTCAACCGCCTCCAAACTGCCTCCCCTTGTTATCAACCCGGGGTAAATTTCTTTGCATCCCCTTTCTGCTTATTAATATTATGTCCTTGCCTATAACTGATAATGAAATCTTTGTTCGCAGGGCCAGGCTAAGAAAAGGAAGTTGAGTGGGGTCATCTTCCCGTCCGGATGTCTCAGAGCCGGAGAACCCGAAACTTAGTACTCCTGAAATTCAGGTCGAGCCCTCCGAAGCTGACCAAGGCACCCATGATGACACTCCCCAGCCTGTTGAGCCGGCAGATGCCGATGTTGTGATTCCTGAGGCCAATCTGGAAACAGATCCTAAGCCGCCCAGCCCTTTCCCAACAACTGCTGATATGACTTCTCATGAGGAAGAGGATACTATCACTGGGGCGGCTTTCACAGCTCCAGCTCCTTCCAACGTATTGACCAAACACATCAGCAAGGATGAGGCGCCTTCACCTGATAAGGAGAAGGCTAAGCTTGATCTGCCCAATCTAGAGAAACTTACAGCTGATGAACTGCACTCCGGCTACCTAAGCCGCCTTGCCGCAAGCCGGGACATGGAGGCCAACTTAGTTGGCATGATGAAGAGGAAATATTAGGTACTCAACTTTTCTACTCTCTATATATCCTTACGTAGCCCCCAAGAGCCGGCTTATTTTCTCGAAGATAAGCCGGGTCTTCAGTAATATGTAGATTTCAATAGACCAACATGTAGCCCCCAAGGGTCGGGTCATTATACCAATAATGAGCCGGCACTTACTGCATTGATAGAAACCAAATTGCCAAGTGTAGCCCCCAAGGACCGGGTTATCTTCGTGAAGATGATCCGGGTCTTATTTATACTGTAGACTTTGAAAGAACTGATACACATTAGCCCCCAAGTGTCAAGTATATTGCTTGCAATCTGCTTGAGACTTGTAACAACCCTCTACAGTGCCTCCAAGTACTATTATAAACCGGACTGGCGGCTTAAAATTGATAAATTGGCTATTGACAATTGTCTTGTGCAGGAGGCTTTAAATGTGGCCGAGTCTAGTATGGCCGATCTAAGGAAGAACCTGGCATTGCAAGAAGACGCCCGAGCTGAGGCTGACACAAAGTGGCGGCTCTCCTTGACGGAACTGGAAAAAATCAAGGCAGACTTTGAGGCATACAAACAATCTGCTGAAGCCAACCAAGCCTCCTTGACCAAACGTGCAGAAGACGCCGAGGGCCGACTTAAGCCTGTTACCGAAGAGTTGTCCATCTTGAAACGCCATATAGCCCAGATGACTGAAGCTGTCTTTGGTAAGCATTGCTGACTATGTTATGAGTATTCTTTCTCAAATATTCTTATAGAGACTCGCATGGCGGCTTACAAATTTGATCTGTTTGCAGGCCAACGAACTCGCCAGCTGCCGGATGACAGCTCGCTGAAGCTGAAGGCTTTATATGCCTTCACTGAACAGCTATACGCTGGAAGCCTTTTCACCATCAGTGCTATTTTTGGTGAAATAGGGGTTCCAAAACTGATCAAGGATGTGCTGAAGTGCCTCTCCACCGTCCCCAGACATTTTGAAGAGATGAAGAAATCAGCCGCCCGTAAGGGCGCAATATCTGCTTTGAGCCGGGCTTTGGCGTATACGCCGGAGCTTAACCCGAAGGAGATGGTGGGAGGTTTCCCGCAGCTGAAGGCCGACGGGTCAGAATTCACTCAAGATGACTATGCTCGTTGTTTCAGAGTGTATCGAGTATTGGCCAGCCAATTAGCCACAGAAGCTGATCTGAAGACATATCAGGCGGCTTATGATGACAACAACACGCGAGTTCGGGCGCCCACATTTGAGCCGAAGGACCTGACTCCTCAACGTCATAAGCACATCTTTGCCCCTGATGTTGACCCGTCTCCAATCTTGCATGACGAAGCTGAATTTGAAGCTTTAATCAATTGCAACTGGGATGTGGACAACCTTCAAATCCAGGAAAACGAAGACCCGGCGCGGGATGACCCGTCGACGAGCTAAGCACGGAGCTGGTCTCCAATGAAGTTAACCTGGGCAATGCTGAGCCGCCGGGTTATAATTTGTGCGAAAAACTTGAGTCCTCAAATTTTTGGGCTCTATGTGGCCTTGTAATAGCCGTGTTAAAACTTGATTGCCTGTGTCGTGCCTTCATGCACGTTTTGATCTCAACAACTCATATTCTGGCAGCTTTGGCGCTTCAAGATTTTTCCACACTGTGAATGTCTTGATATGATCATATGTCGCAGTGTCAATTCATCAACTCCCACTAGCGGGTTATAATCCATGAGCAATGCTAAGCCGGGATTACCCAAAAACTTAGAATCTTATCATGAAAAAATTCTGCAAAATAACAAGCAGAAAATATATGTATATCTTTGTTACTGTTTAGGCGGCTCTAAAGGCACTACCCAAAGAGGTCAACTCTTGTTTATACTTTTTTGAGAAAACTCAAGATTTTTGCCTCAAAGAGGCTAGGCATGAATGCCCAAAATCCCATAAGCTGGCTCTCACGTGACATAAATCCATCGTTTTAACCTTAACCAGTTCAGGGTCTTAAAAAAGATTGACCGTTAAGAGTACGAATGGGCCACATAGCGGAGAGACTACAACAGATAGGTGAGTTTATCCTCGCTCTCTGTAAGCCGGCTCTCTCATGACATAAGCCGCCGGTTTAACTTTGACAAGTTCAGGGTCTTGAAAAAGATTGACTATCAAATGTTCGGTGGGTCACCTGGCGGAGTAGCAAGTGGCAAACAGGCAGGTTTAACTCAAATATGGCTTTTAAGCCAGTCAAGAGGGTATGAAAGCTAAACCCAGTGGGTTGGAAGCCCCCAAGTGACCTTATGAATAATAAACTTTTTGCACCATCAACTGTTGCATGAAAACGGCAGAGACCCCGAATTATGGGGATGCCGGCTTTATTATATTATGAAAAGTGATATATACAATGACAGAAGTATGTACATTGATGAGAGCCAGTGGCTCAAGTGTAGTAAGGCCGAAGATGAGCAATGTTCCACGGCCTGGCAGTCTCCTCCCCAGAAGTGCGTGACTTGTCGCTCTCCCGTATATCAATGAGATAATAGGAACCATTGTTGAAATTTCTGCTGATCACAAAAGGTCCTTCCCAGGGAGGTGACAACTTATGCATATTTGTCTGGTCTTGAATCAAACGGAGCACTAAGTCGCCTTCTTGGAACGTCCGGGTCTTGATTCTGCGGCTATGATAACGACGCAGATCTTGCTGGTAGATCGCCGACCGTGCTGCTGTAAGATCCCGTTCTTCATCCAAGGCATCCAAAGCGTCCTGGCACGCCGTATCGTTATCAGTTTCAACGTAAGCCGCCACCCTGGGCGAGTCATGACGGATATCACTGGGGAGAATAGCTTCTGCGCCATAAACCATGAAGAAAGGCGTGTAGCCTATTGATCTATTGGGGGTGGTTCTGATGCTCCAAAGAACGGAAGGTAACTGTCGGGACCCCGATCCTAAGCCATAAGAATCTAGCATGTAACACTTCACATTACTTTGCGGCCTCACGCATGGTTATCTCCACGGCTGCCACCTTACCTGGGCCGGGACCGTTTGCGCCTTTTGGCTCACGAATGTGAATATATCGCTAGCATTCAAATGTCCAAGAACCCGGGTCGACATGACTAGTCGTAGAACCCAAGTGGCACATCCGTACAGGGACAGGCATACGTAACCCAACAATGCAGGTGTCGGTCTCAGCGTGTGTAGACGAGTCATACAAGCTATAGGGACTCCATTACGCCGTGGGACATAAATGTCATCAACTGCGTGTAGACGAGTCATAGCAGGCTACATGGACTCCATTACACTGCGAGACAATTCCCCGAAGGGACAGAACCAACAGCAAAGAAGGATACACGCCGGTCAATCAATGTGTCCGGAGCAGTAGCAAGCTACCAAGGCTCAGTGGAAGCATAAAGAGGCATTTCCCCGTAAAGAGTACTATTAGAGGCACACAACTAGCTGTCGAATCCCATACATACCGTTACACATCACACGTACGCACGCCATGTCCGATATGCATAGATACAACTATGGCATCACAACATAACCATACAACAACACAACATTTATTTAGAAGGCTCAGAAGAGCCTTACATAATATGATGTTACAAGCACAGAGTCACATGACCCATCATTCAGAGCATACAATCAACAAGAGGAAGATACATGTCTGGGTACAGACATCTATTAAAAGTGGCTAAAAGAGCCTGAAAAGCTACAATGACCCTACCAAAGGAACCAGACCTCTGTCTGGGATTTCCGAGCTAATCTGGTCAACATCGAACTTCACGTCGTAAGAATCACTAATGAGACTGACGTCTCCTCTACAAAAACATAAATTAAGCAACCGTGAGTACAAAGGTACTTAGCAAGACTTACATCAGAACTATCTACATATGCATCAGTATCAATGAAGGGGCTTTGTGGAGTTTATTGCAGCAAGCCAGCTTTGACTCTTGGCTAACCTATACTACGACTACAAGTAGTATCTTTCTTTGAAAGGAGAAAGCGCACACGAATCCACATATTCACCACATCAATACACTACTATGGATCCACTCCCTACTCCCTACGAGAAGGCCATCCATAGCACTCACGCTTATCTTGCGCATTTTAGAGTATCCATTTCACTTGTCTATGTACCACATAAGCAATCCAAGTAGTCCATATCCGTGGACGCGACTATTCGAATAGATGAATTAACCCTGCAGGGGTATACTTCTTCACACACGCTCCCGCCACTTATCGCTATGTGCACGTAAAAGGGCACCTCGACAACCTTCAAGCGGAAGCCTAGCGAGGGAGTCGGCCACGACCTGACTAACCACACAAGACTCTCGTCCAGGTTTATCGCCTATTTCAGACTGAACCCGCAACGGAAGTCCGGCGAAGTTTCCATCACGGCCCCAAACGATGTGTGCAGGGTTCCCAAGCCCACCTCGACGGATGGTACTACGCTTGGTACACCGGGCCACGGTGCATCTACCACGCCATAGCCTACCCCTCCGGTCAACGCTATGCACGGCCGCCAGCACATCCTACAAACACCAGAAACTAGTTGCAACTCCTGGACAGAGATCAAGGCGATTAATAAGTCGAGAGAGTCAATTAAGGATCCCAATGTGCGGTAGTATCTTGTCTTGGATAACAAACACAAAACTCAGTTCTTAAGGACGGTCCCAATGAGACAACCCACCATGTACTCCTACATGGCCTCTCATCGCTACCTTTACCAAATCGGATTCACACACTTAGCTCTCACACAGCAGGACATGAACACATCCATTCCGATTTATCTCCTAGATGGATCAGACCCGACACGACTCTAAACATAGCAGGCATAGTAAGCAAGCATGGATGAGTAAGCACAACAAGGCTCAAGCAGTTGCTACTCATGCTAAGTGGTTTCAACTATTTACTGTGACAAGGACAGGTCATGCAAAGGAATGGGTTCAACTACCGAGAACATGTAACAGTTGAATCGTTGTTGTCCTAATGCAGTAAAAGAGAGCAGGAGCGAGAGAGTAGGATATTATCGGGATGCTCAAGGTGGGGTTGCTTGCCTGACACTTCTGAAGATAACAATGAGTCTTCTTCGGTGACAATGATCTCAACGTCGGAACCATCGTCTACCGGGAAGGAACAACACCAGCAAACAGGGAAACGAACACATTCAATGCAATGCAACAAACATGATGTATGATATGGCATGTTAAAGCATTGGATTGACCTAGAGCAATAGGTAGTCATATTAAGTGAAGTGGAATTCAAATATATGCTAAATTTCAACTCCAACATTATTTATTAATTTATCCTAATCATGAAATGTCCTACTTGGTGATGTTAACTTGCTCAAACATGCATGAACATGGCATAGACAGATTAATTGGATTTTTCTGATCATGTTTCATATATAAATTATTTTCATCTGAGTTACTGTTGAATTACTATGATTTTTCTAAGTTTTATCCATTTTCTGGAGTTATTATAAATAAGAAAAGCATTTACTGCATCAGCATTGCGTCTGGGTGATGTCAGCAGGTCAACAGGGCCGCCCAGAGTCAAACCTGACCAGTGGGGCTCCATGGTCAGTGACTCAGAGGTTAAAAAAGTGATTAAAAGTTAACCTAATTAACAGTTAACAGGGCCTGGCCCACATGTCATTGACCCAAGGTCAATTAGGTTAGCACTAATCTAATTGGCAGGGTTAATTAGCATTCGTTTAACACTAATTAATTCTGTCAGTGGCCGGGCCCACATGTCATCGACACAGGGCGCTAACTAAGCCTAATTACCACCTAAACTAACCGCGCCACGTCGGCCACCGGCGTTTAGCCGGAGTTAGGCCGCCGGCGACCACCAGAAGCGGCGGAGGCCGTCGGAAAACCTCCTCCGGTGACCAAATGACCGGCGGAGAGCATCTACAGAACCTGGGCACTGCACCACGTCGAATGGAGCAAGCAGAGGGTCGCGAGGGTGCCGTAATCGATGGCAGCGCCGCAAACAGCGGCGGCCGGAGTTCGGCCTCGCCGGAGAACTCCATTAGATCACGGAGTCATCCCCCTCTCTCTACTTACCGCATCTGCTCGAGCTCACGAAGCCGATGAGCATGCTGGGATGACCCAAAGGTCATCGGAGTGACGCCGGCGTCGAGCTCGGGCGGTGGAGCGATTCGGTCGACATGAAATTGGCATCTAGGTGTCGAAATCAACGGAGAGAGAGGCGGGGATGGGCTTAGAATCTCACGTTGAGCACGACGAGCAGGTCAACCAGCTTGGGGAGGGCCGGGTGCGGGCGAACGGCGACGGGGATCGCCGGCATCCCGAGGAAGAAGACAACGACCTTGTGGCGTTCAAGGACGTCCGACGATGCGAGGCTCGATGGAGATGACGGTGACGACCTTGCGGAGCGCTCATACACGTCTGTGGGGCTCCTAAATGGCGGTGGCTGTGGCAACAGGAAACGGCGGCGACGGCAGCGCTCGGGCATGGGGAGAAAGGCAAAGGAGAGCGAGGGAGAGAGCGAGCGAGGGAGCGGGCTCGATCTGGACGTCTCTGGGGCTACGTGGCACTCTTAGCCATCTCCAGGCGGTCGGGGAAGCAGGAGGTGGCCGGGCGCGCCACGGGCAAACGCCCTCGTGCCCACTGGCACGAGGAAGAAGACGCCCCTGTCCCTGGGCTGGGCCAGGAACAGTGCTGGGCCAGGTAAGCACTCTCTCTCTTTTCCTATTTCATTTCTGTTTTCTGTTTTTCTGACATTTGTTTTATTTTGTAGGGGCACAAATCCCTAGCTCAAAAACTACTGAAATGTTTTACAGAGCATAGTTTGAATATCTCAAACCTCCACAAAAGATTCCAGCATTTTTGAAACATCTAAATAAATATAATGCATTATTTATTGATTTCAGTAGCATTAAAAGGTTATTTTAAAATGCTATAATTGTTGTGAAAATTAATATGTCCACTGATATGTTGTTTCTAACATTTATCAGAAATAGTGCACACTTTTGAAGGGCATTTTGGATTCATTGAAAAATCACAACTATTTGAATTGTTTGTTTAGGTGAGGTACTAGGGCTTCTGTTAATCCCCATTTCATTTTGATGAAAATTAAACATGATGCCATGATCGTTAATGCAATGACAAGCAATGGCTAGCTAGGGCTGTGATAGTAACTCCTCCACCCAACAACCCGGTGTTCGTTCCAAAGGACCCATAAGCCGGTGTATTATCCCTCTGAGAATTTCCTGGTTAGCATGCTCTGCTTGACCATTAGACTGTGGATGAGCCACGAAGGAAACATCAAGGCGGATGTGTTCACTGTCACAGAACTCTTTCATAGCCCCCTTGGACAGATTTGTACCACTGTCAGTAATGATACAGTGAGGGTAACGAAACCGAAAAATCAGCTTTTTGACGAACTGACCTGTTGTTGCTGCGTCACACTTACTGACCGGCTCTGCCTCAACCCACTTAGTAAATTTATCAACCGCCACCAAGAGGTGGGTCTTCTTATCCTTAGACCTTTTAAAAGGTCCAACCATATCAAGCCCCCAGACCGCAAATGGCCAGGTGATTGGAATCATCCGTAATTCTTGAGCCGGCACATGGGCACATCGTCCAAATTTCTGACACCCATCACATTTGCTAACCAATTTCTCTCCATCTGCATGAGCTGTCAGCCAGTAAAAACCATGCCGAAAAGCTTTGGCCACCAAGGATTTTGACCCGACGTGATGACCACAATCGCCAGCATGTATCTCTTGCAAGATTTCAAGGCCCTCCTCAGGAGAAACGCACCGTTGAAAAACACCAGTCACGCTGCATCTGTGCAACTCGCCATTGACAATAGTCATGGACTTAGACCGCCTTATGATTTTCCGTGCCAAAGTCTCGTCCTCGGGTAACTCGCCATGAGTCAGATATGCCAGGTAAGGCAGCGTCCAATTAGGGATAGCATGGAGAGCCGCCACCAATTGACCTTCCGGGTCAGGTATAGCAAGATCCTCTTCAGAAGGCAACTTAACCGACGGATGATCTAGTACATCCAGGAACACATTAGGTGGCACCGGCTTACGCTGAGACCCCGGTCTTGATAATGCATCAGCCGCCTCATTCTTCCGACGATCAATATGATCCACCTGATATCCCTTGAAATGACCAGCGATGACGTCAACCGCCTGGCGATAAGCCGCCATACGAGGGTCCTTAGAATCCCATGTGCCCGAGACTTACTGGGCCACAAGGTCTGAGTCGCCGAGACATCTGACCCGGCTCAAATTCATCTCCTTGGCCACACTGAGCCCATGAAGCAAGGCTTCATACTCAGCTGCATTGTTAGTACAAGGAAACATCAGTCTTAACACATAACAGAACTTGTCACCTCTAGGGGAAGTTAAAACAACCCCAGCGCCTGAGCCTTCCAACTGTCTGGATCCATCAAAGTGGATTGTCCAATATGTATTATCCGGCTTCTCTTCAGGTGCTTGACACTCTGTCCAGTCATTGATAAAATCCACCAGGGCCTGAGACTTGACAGCCGTTCGAGGCACATACTTCAAATTAAGAGGTCCAAGCTCAATCGCCCACTTAGAAATCCTATCGGTGGCTTCTCTATTCTGAATAATATCTCCCAAAGGAGCAGAGCTGACCACCGTGATTGGATGTCCAAGGAAATAATGCTTCAATTTGTGATTTTCCATGAACACTCCAAACACCAACTTTTGCCAATGCGGATACCTTTGCTTGGACTCTGTCAAAACCTCACTGACGTAATAAACCGGCCGTTGGAATGGATACTCTTTGCCTGCCTCCTTGCGCTCTACAACGACTGCAGCACTGACGGCTTTATTATTAGCCGCCATGTACAGGAGCAAAGGCTCTTTTTCCACGGGAGCAGCCAAGACAGGCGGCTCAACCAACTGTTTTTTGAGCGCCTCAAACGCATCATTGGCAGCATCACTCCAGACAAAACCATATGTCTTCTTCATCACCTGATACAAAGGAATAGCCTTCTCGCCCAGGCGGCTTATGAACCGGCTCAAGGCGGCAATACGACCCTGAAAGCACATTTGCTCCCTTGGTGGTTTTGGTAATTAATAACAACATATATGTCATTGAACTAATGTTTCCATTAAGCATATTTCAGGAAAAGTTCAATGATAGGATTGGCAAAAGGATTGTGGAGATTGTGGAGATACCCCAAGATGCGAGGAAATGGATTGGCAAAGCTTCAAGCAAGAGGACTCTTCATTTTACATTTGTGAGAAATCACTTTGAGTCCATAGGAAAGCCAATACTATTAAAAGGGGGTAAGGTATTGATGGTGAATAAAATGCTCATACGTGCACAAGTGATAGTCACCAAAAACACCCACAAGCTCTTCCACAAAAGTCTGTCCAAAGTCAAATATCCAAAATCGGTGCAACCAACACTTTCCACTCGGTGCCACCAATTCCCATACTCAGACAGACCTAAGCCAAACCCTAGCCTTTCGGTGCAACCGATTCTGCTTTGGTGCCACCGAGTTTAGCTTGCCAACTTTCTGTTATGCAATTTCACAAAATCGGTCCGACCGAGTTTGTGGAATCGGCGTCACCGAGATTGGGCAATCTGACCGTTGGTCACCTTATCGGTGCAACCGAGTTTTATATATCGGTCTCACCGAGATTCAAAAGTTGTCACCTTTTGTTCACTTCGGTACCACCGAGATTCACACATCGGTGTCACCGAGTTGGTCACTTTAGGTGTAACGGTTGGATTTTTGGGGATGCCTATATATACCCCTTCTCCACCACCCACTCGAAAGAGAAGCACTCAGAACTATTCCATACTTGCCCCATCATATTTTCTGAGAGAGAGCCACCTACTCATGTGTTGAGGTCATGCCATTCCATTCCAACCATATGAATATTGATCTCTAGCCTCCCCAAGTTGCTTTCCACCAATCCCATCTCTTCCACCAAGCCAAATTTGTGAGAGAGTGATTGTGTGTTGAGGAGTCTATCATGTTGAAGCACAAGAGCAAGGAGTTCATCGTCATTGCCGAGCCTATTATCTTTTGGAGGGTGGTGCCTCCTAGATTGGTTAGGTGTCGCTTGGGAGCCTCCTACTTCGTGTTGTGGAGTTGAACCAAGAAGTTTGTAAGGGCAAGGAGATCGCCTACTTCGTGAAGATCTACCCATAGTGAGGCTAGTCCTTCGTGGACGGAAGCCATTATGGAATAGTCAAGGTTGCTACTTCGTGGACCCTTCGTGGGTGGAGCCCTCCGTGGACTCTCGCGACCGTTACCCTCCGTGGGTTGAAGACTCCATAAACGTGGACGTACGATAGCACCACCTATCGGAACCACGGGAAAAATCATCGTGTCTACAAATTGCGTTTGATCTTCCTACCCTTCCTTTACTACTCATGCTTGTTGTTACTTTCCGCTGCTATACTCTTAGACATGCATGTGTAGGGTGTACTTGACTTGCTATGAATGCTAAAATTTGCCAACACTAAAAACTGGAAAAGGCTAGATTTTTATTTGGTCAAGTAGTCTAATCACTCCGCCTCTAGACATACTTTCGGTCCTACAAGTGGTATCAGAGCTTTGGTCTCCATTGCATTGGTCTCACAACCTAGGAGAGTATGGTGTCTAGTGAGGGAAATTATCACCGTAGAGGTCCGTACTTTGATGGCACTAATTTTGCTAGTTGGAAGCACAAAATGAAAATGCATATTCTTGGTCATAACCCCGCCGTATGGGCTGCTGTTCGTGTTGGCTTGCAAGGTGAATTCTTTGGTGATGGAAAGGAACCGGATCGTGAAGCGACCGCGGATGAATTGAAGATGTTGCAATACAACGCTCAAGCATGCGACATTCTCTTCAACTGCCTATGCCCCGAAGAATTCAACAAAATCAGCCGTCTTGAGAATGCAAAAGAGATTTGGGATACTTTGGTTGATCTGCACGAAGGAACCGAGTCCGTGAGAGAATCCAAGTTGGATGTTCTTCAAAGTCAGCTTGACAAGTTCAAGATGAAGGATGGTGAAGGAGTCGCGGAGATGTACTCTAGGCTAGCTCTCATCACCAATGAGATTGCCGGCTTAGGAAGCGAAGAGATGACCGACAAATTCATCATCAAGAAGATACTTCGTGCTTTGGATGAGAGATACGACACCGTGTGCACATTGATCCAAATGATGCCCAACTACAAAGATCTCAAGCCTACGGAAGTCATTGGAAGGATTGTTGCTCATGAAATGACACTCAAAGACAAAGAAGAGCTTCACAACAAGTCTAGTGGTGCGTACAAAGCCACAAGTGATGCTCCCGCAACTTCAAGCGACATCCTTGTCACCAATGAAGAGATAAGCCTCATGGTCAAGAAATTCAACAAGTTCTACAAGAATAGAGGCAAAGAACGAAGATCCAACTCAAGATATGAAGATAAGCATTCGTCAAGTCGTGACCGCAATTGCTACAATTGTGGGAAGCCCGGACACTACTACAATGAGTGCACGGCTCCCTACAAACGAAGAGAAGAGTCACCTAGAAGACGAAGCTCAAGGAATGAATCACCTCAAAGAGAGAGAAGGAGTAGAGATGATCGTTATGAACGAAGACCCTCAAGGAGAAGTAGAGATTTGGAGAAGAAGGACAAGTACACCAAGAGCTACACAAGAAGAAAACATCAAGCTCATGTTGGTGAATGGGTTTCCGGCTCCGACTCCGACAACAACTCCGAGAGAAGCTATCACTCCAACTCCGACTATAGTCAAGATGAAGGTGTTGCCGGACTTGCACTAGTGACTACCAACTCCTATGATCTATTTGATTCACCAAACAAAGGGAGTGGAAGTTGCTTCATGGCTAAAGGCCCCAAGGTATCACACCCCGAGTATCTTGATTTCAATAGTGATGAAGATGATTTACTTTGTGATGATGACTTGCTCTTTGATGAAACTAGTGATGTTAGTCAAAATGAACTTGATAATTCTCATGCTAGTCAAGATAAGTCATTTGATGATGATAAGATGAAAATAGAACAACTAACTAAAGAACTAAACACTCTTAAGTTAGCCCATGTATCTACTCTCGAAGATCATAGAGAGCTTGTAAGAACTCATGAGAAGCTACGCTTCGAGAAGCTCAACTTGGAGCAAGAGCATGAGTTTCTTAAAGCTGTCAATGACGATCTCCGAAAGAAGACCTCATCTTATCTAGCCAAAATACTCTTGTCTACATTCATGCCACAAGTTAAATCTAAGCAAACTAGTAACAAAGGCAAGAAAGGTTCTTCATCTAGTAGCAACAATAAAAATGCTAAAACTAATGATGTTGCTTCTAGTAGTTCTATTGATTCCACTAATGATGATTCTCTTAGCCAAGTTACACTTGAGCAAGAAAATGCTTTATTGAAAGGAATTATAGAAAAAGGTATCTACAAGAGTCTTGCCGGGTGTAAGCAATTTGAGGAAATTGTACACAAGCACGGAGGATACCGGAAGAACCATGGTGTTGGCTACTTCAACGCTAATGGAGTTGAATGGGAAGAAGGTCAATACCCCAAGCCCAAGTTTGTTCCTCAAAAGGAGAAGTATGAAAATACTCTTCCCAAGGGAACAAACACTCAAGATGACCTTCCACCACAAGACCACAAGCTCAAGGGCAAGAACAAGCTTCAAGAGGACATTGACTCATATGAAGATGAATCCCTAGCTTTAGTGGAGTGGGTTCCCAAGGCTACTTCAAGCTCAACTTCTACAAAGGCTACATCAACACCAAGGATCCCCATCAACTTGATGTGGGTCCCCAAGAAGAAGAACTAGAGAGTTCTTGAGGGGTGACTCCGCCAATGAAATTCACTCACATTTATTATTGGCAAGAACTATTTGCAATCAACATCAACTCTATGCAATAGTTCATGGAGTCACACATTCCCTCAAAGGTAAGCAAGGGACAAGGTAATCAACAAATCAATGGACATCATCACACATGCTTTGCACTCCATGTCCATAGATATCCTTGTATTTGTCTCTTGTGTGTTGGGACTAACCCATGTAGGTGAGAAGAGTAAGGAAACAACAAGGATGCTCCCAACTCTTGGTGATCTTCATCAACCTTGAGCATCCACCACTACCTCACCAACATGAAGTCTTCATCGACAAAACCCAAAGTTAGTTTATCCCTCTTATGGGGGGATGTCACATCAAGGGGGAGCTTTACTCTAATACTTGAGTTAAAGCATCTCTTAGAATGTGATAACATTAAATGCTTTATGTAAAAGTGGTAACCCCACTTGTGCTTAAACGATGAGTATGACCTATGATCAAGTAATCTTACTTGGCTCCTAAGTCAATATACTCATATATAGATGACTCCGTCATCGCCAAAGTGCTTGTTAGATGCTAGTATGTATGTGCATGTTTGCCATGATTTCATTTGACATCTTATTGTGTGAGCATGTTGGTCTGCATTTATTTACCCATTCGAGGACATCCAATTGTTGCTATTTGGCTTTTGATTTATCTTTTGCCAATTGGATGGACAAGAATGCCTAGGACCACTCTCTAGCTATCTATGCTTTCTCACCTCATATTCTATTCATGCTGCATCACAAAATTTGAACAAGTACTTTTCGATCCCTCTGCGTGTGGAGCACTCGGAGTTCCGTATCGACAAAGGATTGACCATTAAAACCTCCCAAGTGCATCTCGGTGGAACCAACCCACAATTCTCGGTCTCACCGAATGCCTAGGGTAGATCTGGTTTTCAATCTCGGTACCACCGATTCCATATTCTCGGTTACACCGAGTTTGCCTGTCAGCTGACAATTGAGGAACTCGGTGACACCGAAAATTTAGAATCGGTGTCACCGACAGCAAGGGGTATATATGTTGTGGACCCGACGCTTTGAAAATCAATCTTCAAACCATCGCGCCCCAAAACCCTAAGCTGCCGAAAAGGACCCCCCTGGTCGTCGCCCTTGTCTCCCCGCACTCTTCCGCCGTTGGGATCCTCGCCGTCGACTGCCATCTTCACCGCCGTCTTCGCCGTAGCGGATCCGTCACCGAGTTAGGGTATGGATCCGACTCTTCATTGCGCTCCCCGTCCGAATCTTGCGCGCTGATGCTTATTCCATCTATAATCCACCATGTGCAACCTCCCTATCCTCTAAAAGTTCCAGTAGATTAGCGAATCAAAAAAAATTAGATTTAGTTACCCGCAAAATCGCATCTCGATGATACCGAGTCAGAAAAATTGGTTCCACCGATTTCTTTTTGTGCTACTGAGGACAGTACTCGGTGAAACTGAGTGGTAGTTTTCGGTCAGACCGAAACTATTGCCAAGTTTCTGTTAAGAGTATTGTGAGTCTCGGCAGCACCGAAAATTTTGACTCGGTGACACCGAAATCCTTTTTTGCTGTGAACTACATCTAAGATTTTTCTGTTCAATCTTTCAAAAATAGCTGCATTTTGTGATGGCTCGTCTTCTTCTGCTCCTCTATACTCTATTCACAGGGTCAGTATGTCAGATGCTGAGGACAGTGAGAACAACTTCAGAGAGCAGAGTGTTGAATTGGATTCAGGCACTAGTCCTGAGTCTAGTTCCCCTTCAGATCCAGGCACCCCCAGTTCTCATGGGTTGCCCAAGGCTGCTACTAGGGCCAGGAAGAAGCTGAATTCAGATGAGGAGGATTCAGATTTTGTGCCAGAGGAAGTTCTTGCCAAGAAGCAAGACAAAGCTGCCAAGAAGTCTGCTAATGAAGCCACCTCTTCCAGAAGAGTTGTCAGCAAGGTTTATGCTACCTCTGAAGCTATGAGAGCACCTGAGAGTGCTAGGGCTACCATGACCATTGAGCCCCCAAGGAAGTCTATGCCTAAGAAGGCAGGAGAGAAGAAGGCCAGGAAAAGGATTGTCTATGTCACTGGTAGGCAAACATCTATGTTTGAGGACCCAGAGCAGACTGCTGGTGCTGCTGCTAAGGAGGAGGAGGAAGAACATGTTGTCAAGGCACCTCCCAAGAAGAAGCAAAAGAAGCTTTTGGCAGATGCTATGCCAAAGCAGGTCCCTCCAAGAGCACCAAGTCTGCCCCCAAGAAGGCTGTTGTTGAAAAATCCAAGAGGACATCCAAACAGATTCCAGCTTCTGAGAAGAACAAAGGAACTACCTCCAGAGATGAGGATGAGGATGCCATGTCTGCTTTGATGAAGCTTAGACCACACCTTCCTGAACACAATGCCAGCCATCCACTTGCTGAGGACATGAAGAAGAGGAAGGATTCTGGTTTGAGGGCATGGAGAGCTATTGATCCATATGCCCAGAGGAGAAAAACAGCTGTGGACTATAGGTTCTACACCAAGGAGCAACAGGATTTCTATGAGACTGTGCTGCTTGACAAGAGTCCAGCTGTGAGCGATATGAGATACGTGGATTGGAAGTACATCAAGGCTAATGAGGATTATTTTCCAAATGTCCAAGACAATTTTCATTGCATTGGCCTAGATGAGTTTGTTGGCAAAGAGTTCACTGCATGGAACGATGAGATGATCATGCAATTCTACTCCACTGCTCACTTCTATGGAGATGGTAGGATTGTATGGATGACAGAAGGAGCAAGATACGAGTCTACTGTTGATGAATGGGCTGCTATCTTAGGAGTCCCAGAGGTGCAGGATGGTGACTTGGATGTCTACTCTGAATCCAAGGAGAGCCATGATGCTATGAAAGATATGTACAATGCTATCCCTGCTGCTAACTTGAAATCTCACAAGTTAGGATCTATCTACTTCCTCCAGGCTAGCCTCCGCACCATGAACACCATATTGAGGCATACACTGATGCCCAAGTCAGGAGATGAGAAGATGATTCGAGGCCATTCAATCAACATGCTGATCCATCTTGATAGACACACCAGGATTAGAGTAATGGATCTGATTGTGGAAACAGTGAAGAGGGTTGCTGCTGATCAGAAGCACTCATGCTGCTATGCACCCTACATTCAGATGCTCATCAACTCCAAGTTGGAGAAGCACATCTTTGCTCTGGACAGACCCCACTTGCCCCTACAGCCAGATTTAGAGGACAACATTGTGGTGATGGACCCAGAACATCCCACATTAGCTGCAGCTCAAGCACAGGTAGAGGCAGAGGCAGCTAGAGCCACTAGTGCTCAAGTCCCTAGATCCAGGAACGAGCAAATGGATCTCTTGATCTCATCCGTTCAAGGCATGCAGAAGGACATCAAGGACATACTGGACAATCAAAACAGTCTTGTCAGGATCTTTGAGAACAGGATCAAGACCCTTAATGACAAGGTAGATGGGCTGACCAAGACAGTCAATGAGCTCAAGAAGGAAGTTGACTCTATGCCTCTTCCTCAGTCTACAGATGATGATGATGATGATGATGAGGATGACTCTCCTCTCAGGCCAGGCACACACTTCACTACTCAGGCCAGATCAGCCATAGTGCCAGCTCCAGATTTGAGGCCCTCTTCATCAGCACCTGCTACTGTCACCTCAGCACCATCAGCTCCAGTGCTTCCAGTTGCTACACCAACTCCATCCATGACATCAGCCGATATCTTCGCCGACGCAGTTCTCTCGACTCCTTCATCAACAACCGGACGAGATCAGCCCAAGAACGTTTAGCTATATCTCTTTGAACTTTTTGGTAACTTGTTGCCAAAGGGGGAGAAGTGTATATAGATCTTTAGGCTTCGAGTGAGAGAGCGTTTGGTTTTTATCGCTTTTTCAAAACATTTGATCTTTTGGTTCGTTTGTTTGTGTTGAACTATGTGGTGTTTGATCATACGCTTAATGTGTGTTGCTACTATTTCCTATCTCTTAATGCTTATGAGATGATCATTCACCTTTGCTTGATTGTGTTGTGCTATGATGTTAACTCTTATTATTCTCGCACACCACCAAGATGTATGTGACATGGAAGAAGTGCCCCATGTACCTAATCGATTGTGCATTTGGATTCAAACGCAAATTTAAAATAATGCACAAATTTAGGGGGAGCTCTTGCTTATCACATACTTCTCAAAGCGACGATTATATTCATTGATTATATCATATGTCGAAGCTTTGATCTATATGTTGTCATCAATTACCAAAAAGGGGGAGATTGAAAGCACATTTGCTCCCTAGGTGGTTTTGGTAATTAATAACAACTTATATGTCATTGAACTAATGTTTCCACTAAGCATATTTCAGGAAAAGTTCAATGATAGGATTAGCAAAAGGATTGTGGAGATTGTGGAGATACCCCAAGATGCAAGGAAATGGATTGGCAAAGCTTCAAGCAAGAGGACTCTTCATTTTACATTTGTGAGAAATCACTTTGAGTCCATAGGAAAGCCAATACTATTAAAAGGGGGTAAGGTATTGTTGGTGAACAAAATGCTCATACGTGCACAAGTGATAGTCACCAAAAACACCCACAAGCTCTTCCACAAAAGTCTGTCCAAAGTCAAATATCCAAAATCGATGCAACCAACACTTTCCACTCGGTGCCACCGATTCCCATACTCAGACAGACCTAAGCCAAACCCTAGCCTTTCGGTGCAACCGATTCTGCTTCGGTGCCACCGAGTTCAGCTTGCCAACTTTCTGTTACGCAATTTCACAAAATCGGTCCGACCGAGTTTGTGGAATCGGCGTCACCGAGATTGGGCAATCTGACCATTGGTCACCTTATCGGTGCAACCGAGTTTTATATATCGGTCTCACCGAGATTCAAAAGTTGTCACCTTTTGGTCACTTCGGTACCACTGAGATTCACACATCGGTGTCACCGAGTTGGTCACTTTAGGTGTAACGGTTGGATTTTTGGGGATGCCTATATATACCCATTCTCCACCACCCACTCGAAAGAGAAGCACTCAGAACTATTCCATACTTGCCCCATCATATTTTCTGAGAGAGAGCCACCTACTCATGTGTTGAGATCATGCCATTCCATTCCAACCATATGAATCTTGATCTCTAGCCTCCCCAAGTTGCTTTCCACCAATCCCATCTCTTCCACCAAGCCAAATCTGTGAGAGAATGATTGTGTGTTGAGGAGTCTATCATCTTGAAGCACAAGAGCAAGGAATTCATCGTCATTGCCGAGCCTATTACCTTTTGGAGGGTGGTGCCTCCTAGATTGGTTAGGTGTCGCTTGGGAGCCTCCTACTTCGTGTTGTGGAGTTGAACCAAGAAGTTTGTAAGGGCAAGGAGATCGCCTACTTCGTGAAGATCTACCCATAGTGAGGCTAGTCCTTCGTGGACGGAAGCCGTTATGGAATAGTCAAGGTTGCTACTTCGTGGACCCTTCGTGGGTGGAGCTCTCCATGGACTCTCGCGACCGTTACCCTCCGTGGGTTGAAGACTCCATAAACGTGGACGTACGATAGCACCACCTATCGGAACCACGGGAAAAATCATCGTGTCTACAAATTGCGTTTGATCTTCCTACCCTTCCTTTACTACTCATGCTTGTTGTTACTTTCCGCTGCTATACTCTTAGACATGCATGTGTAGGGTGTACTTGACTTGCTATGAATGCTAAAATCTGCCAACACTAAAAACTGGAAAAGGCTATATTTTTATTTGGTCAAGTAGTCTAATCACCCCCCCCCCCTCTAGACATACTTTCGGTCCTACAGACCCGCCAAGCGCTGGACATCATTAATGCACGCCGGCTTAGATAATGAAGTGATGGCCTTTATTTTATCCGGGTTAGCTTCAATGCCCCACTCTGAAACCAAAAATCCCAGAAGCTTGCCTGCAGGTACGCCAAAAACACATTTAGCCGGGTTAAGCATCATCTTGTAAACCCGCAGGTTATCAAAAGTTTCCTTCAAGTCGTCAAGCAGAGTCTCCTTCTTCCTTGACTTGACCACAATATCGTCCACATAAGCATGAATATTGTGTCCAATTTCACTATGAAGGCAGTTCTGCACATAGCGTTGATAAGTCGCCTGCGCACTTTTGAGTCCAAAAGGCATAGACACGTAGCAGAAAGCTCCAAAAGGCATGATGAAAGACGTCTTCTCTTGGTCTTTGACTGCCATCTTGATCTGATGATAACCCGAATAAGCGTCCAGGAAACAAAAACTCTCACAACCCGCCGTTGCATCAATGATCTGGTCGATACGGGGGAGAGCAAATGGATCAACCGGACACGCCTTGTTGAGATCTGTGTAATCTACACACATGCGCCACGTGCCATTCTTCTTTAGTACAAGCACGGGGTTAGCCAACCACTCCGGGTGAAAAACCTCCACGATAAACCCTGCTGCTAAGAGCCGGGCTACCTCTTCCCCAATAGCTTTACATCGTTCTTCATTGAAACGACGGAGGAATTGCTTGACCGGATTATACTTAGGATCCACATTAAGGTGGTGCTCAGCGAATTCTCACGGTACACCCGGCATGTCAGAAGGTTTCCATGCAAAGATGTCACGATTCTCACGGATGAATTCGATTAACGCACTTTCCTATTTGGGGTCCATATTGGCCCCGATAGTGAACTGCTGCGATGAGTCGCCAGGAACAAAGTCCACCAACTTGGTATCTTCTGCCACAAACTTTAGGGGCGGCTCAGATTCTGTGATGGGCTTCTTCAACGGGGTCATATCCGCCGGGTCAACATTGTCTTTATAAAACTTGAGCTCCGCCTCAGCACAACTTGACTCTGCATATGCAGCATCGCCTTCCTCGCACTCAAGAGCAATCTTCTGATCACCATGCACGGTAATCGTCCCATTCAGACCAAGCATCTTGAGCTGCAAGTAAACATAACAAGGCCGGTCCATGAACTTGGCATAAGCCGGCCGTCCAAACAGAGCATGATATGGGCTCTTGATCTTAACCACCTCGAACCACAAGGTCTCCACCCTGTAGTTGAACTCATCACCAAAGGCCACTTCAAGGGCAATTTTCCCTACTGGATAAGCTGATTTGCCGGGCACCACACCGTGAAAAACTGTTGACGCCGGCTTGAGATCCTTGTCAACCAGGTTCATCCGACGAAAAGTGTCATAGTACAGGATGTTGATGCTGCTGCCACCATCCATCAGCACCTTGGTGAACATGTAGCCTCCTACCTGAGGGGCTACCACAAGGGCCAGATGCCCCGGGTTATCAACTCGCGGCGAGTGATCCTCCCTGCTCCAAGATACTGTGTATTCAGACCACTTTAAGTACTGCGGAAGAGCCGGCATGGCTGCGTTAACCGCCCGCTTGCGCACCTTCTGATCACGCTTATCAAGGCTTGTTGTGAAAACGTGATACTGGCCTCCATTAAGCTGCTTTGGGTTACTCTGATACCCTGATTGGTTGTTTTGCTGCTGACCACCATTGCCAGACTGCTGATTATGACCTCCATGGTTACCTTGACCTTGATAACCAGAGCTTGAGCCGCCTGCACCAAAGCCTGACCCATGAGAGCCGGAACCTGACCCGCCGGGCGGTCCATTGCCGTTACCGTGATGCTGGTTAAGGTTGTAGTTTCGGAACTCCCGCATGATATAACAATCTTTCCAAGCATGAGTGGACGGCTTGTTAGGTAGACTGTGCTTTGGGCAGGGGTCGTTAAGCATTGCCTCCATATTGAAAGGCTTGCCCTTGACAAAAGGCGGTTTTCCGTTGCCCTTGTCGCGGTTGTTCCCGGTGTTGGTATTGGCCACCAGATCTGACCCGCCGTCCGGATGCTTCCGTTTACCACCATTGCCTGGGTTGCCATTCCCTGCCCCGTTCTGCTGCTGACCCTTGTTGTTGCCATTCTTCTTACCCTTAGCTGATTTCTCATCATCCGACCCAGGATCCTTCGTGCTGTCCGAATCTGCATACTTAGTGAGAGCCGCCATGAGCTCACCCATGTCCTGACAAGAACGCTTGAGCCGCCCAAGCTTCTGCTTAAGGGGCAAAAAGTGGCAATTCTTCTCCAGAATTAGAACCGCCTGAGCCACCGTGATATTGTCGGACGAGTGGATAATGGTTGAGACCCGCCAGACCCAATGATGGGCCGACTCATCCTCATGCTGCACACAATGATCCAGATCAACGATCGTCATTGGCTGCTTGCATGTCCCTTGAAAATTCTTGATGAACCTTGCCTTCAACTCGGCCCAGGAGTTAATGGTGTTGGGTTGCAAACCCTTTAACCATGTACAAGCCGGTCCCTCCAACATCATGATGAAGTACTTGGCACAGACTGCATCGCTAACATCCAACATCTCCATGGCGAGCTCATAACTTTCGATCCAGGCTTCTGGAGGCAAATCAGCTGTATAATTAGGCACCTTTCACGGGCCCTTAAAATCCTTCGGCAGGCGCTCGTTTCGCAAAGCCAGTGCTAAACACGGCACTCCCACAGCTCTGGAGGTGACTCCGGCACCTACCAAAGCTGAAGGTGTTACTGGGGGGTCTTGGTAGGCCGCCGCGGCCGCTGCCGCCTCACGCTGAGCTCTGGCATGATCTACAATTGCGTGAGCATTGACAACGGGCGGGTCATCACGGGGCGGGTTCCGACGTCGCTCACTGCTAGAAATCGCTGATAACCCACAAGTATAGGGGATCAATTGTAGCCTTTCTCGATAAGTAAGAGTGTCGAACCCAACGAGGAGCTAAAGGTAGAACAAATATTCCCTCAAGTTCTATCGACCACCGATACAACTCTACGCACGCTTAACGTTCGCTTTACCTAGAACAAGTATGAAACTAGAAGTACTTTGTAGGTGTAACGGGATAGGTTTGCAAGATAATAAAGAACACGTAAATAAAATCTAGGGGCTGTTTATATGAAGAAACAACTAAGTTAGTCTTAGTAGAGAGCTTTTTGTCACAAGAAAGTTATTTGTCCCTAGGCAATCGATAACTAGACCGGTAATCATTATTGCAATTTTATATGAGGGAGAGGCATAAGCTAACATACTTTCTCTACTTGGATCATATGCACTTATGATTGGAACTCTAGCAAGCATCCGCAACTACTAAAGATCATTAAGGTAAAACCCAACCATAGCATTAAGTATCAAGTCCTCTTTACTCCCATATGCAACAACCCACCTACTCGGGTTTATGCTTTTGTCACTCAAGCAACCCACCATAGGCAAATCATGAACACATTGCAACACCCTACAGCGGGGATCCCTCACGCTTGCACGACACGGAGAGCACCATAGGACAGCACCAATAATAAAACATGCAACTCAAACCAATCATGATCATCAATCAACCCATAGGACAAAACGGATCTACTCAAACATCATAGGATAGCCATACATCATTGGGAAATAATATATAGCGTTGAGCACCATGTTTAAGTAGAGATTACAGCGGGGAGAAGGGGTGTTACACCGCTGCATAGAGGGGGAGAAAGTTGGTGATGACGACGGCGAAGTTGTTGGTGTAGATCGTCGTCACGATGATGGCCCCGGCGGCGTTCCGGTGCCACCGGGAGAGAGGGGAAGAGAGCCCCCCTCCTTCTTCTTCTTCCTTGGCCTCCCCCCTAGATGGGAGGAGGGTTTACCCTCTGGTCCTTGGCTTCCATGGCGGCGGAGGGGCGAGAGCCCCTCCGAGATTGGATCTCTCTCTCTGTTTCCTTGTGTTTCTGCCTTCCAGATTCTGGCCTTTCACCGTTTCTTGTATTCCCGGAGATCCGTAACTCCGATTGGGCTGAAATTTTAACACGATTTTTATCCGGATATTAGCTTTCTTGCAGCGAAATAAGGGCACCAACCGCCTTAAGGGGTGGCCACAAGCCAGCCTGGCGCGCCCTACCCCCCAGGGCGCGCCCCTATGGCTTGTGGGCCCCTCGGGCACCGCCTTCTGTTGATTCCACTTCCCAAAATTCACATATATTCCAAAAAAAATCTCCGTAAGTTTTTATCCCATTTGGACTTCGTTTGATATGGATTTTCTATGAAACAAAAAACATGCAACAAACAGGAACTGGCACTGGGCACTGGATCAATATGTTAGTCCCAAAAATAGTATAAAAAGTTTCCAAAAGTATATGAAAGTTGTAGAATATTGGCATGAAACAATCAAAAATTATAGATACGATGGAGACGTATCAGCATCCCCAAGCTTAATTCCTGCTCGTCCTCGAGTAGGTAAATGATAAAAAAAGATAATTTTTGATGTGGAATGCTACCTAGCATAATCTTTATCATATAATCTAATCATGGAATGAATATTAAGACACAAGTGATTCAAAGCAATAGTCTATCATTTGACATTAAGACAATAATACTTCAAGCATACTAATAAAGCAATCATGTCTTCTCAAAATATCATGGCTAAAAGAAAGTTATCCCTACAAAATCATATAGTCTGGCTATGCTCCATCTTCATCACACAAAGTATTCAATCATGCACAACCCGGTTTTAGCCAAGCAATTGTTTCATACTCTAGTATTCTCAAACTTTTTCAACTTTCACGCAATACATGAGCGTGAGCCATGGATATAGCACTATAGGTGGAATAGAATATGGTGGTTGTGGAGAAGACAAAAAGAAGGAGATAATCTCACATCAACTAGGCGTATCAACGGGCTATGGAGATGCCCATCAATAGATATTAATGTGAGTGAGTAGGGATTGCCATGCAACGGATGCACTAGAGCTATAAGTGTATGAAAGCTCAAAAGAAACTAAGTGGGTGTGCATCCAGCTTGCTTGCTCACGAAGACCTAGGGCAATTTGAGGAAGCCCATCATTGGAATATACAAGCCAAGTTCTATAATGAAAAATTCCCACTAGTATATGAATGTGATAATATAGGAGACTCTCTATCATGAAGATCATGGTGCTACTTTGAAGCACAAGTGTGGAAAAAGGAATAGTAGCATTGCCCCTTCTCTCTTTTCTCTCATTTTTTTTTGTTTTTTTTGGTGGGCTTCTTTGGCCTCTCTTTTTTATTTGGGCTTCTTTGGCCTCTTTTATTTATTTGTAAAGTCCGGAGACTCATCCCAACTTATGAGGGAATCATAGCTTCCATCATCCTTTCCTCACATGGGACAATGCTCTAATAATGATGATCATCACACTTTTATTTACTTACAACTCAAGAATTACAACTCGATACTAGAACAAAATATGACTCTATATGAATGCCTCCGGCGGTGTACCGGGATGTGCAATGATCTAGCGTAGAAATGACATCAAACGGACAAGACATGAAAACATCATGCTAGCTATCTTACGATCATGCAAAGCAATATGACAATGATGGTGCGTGTCATAATAAACAGAACGGTGGAAGTTGCATGGCAATATATCTCGGAATGGCTATGGAAATGCCATAATAGGTAGGTATCGTGGCTGTTTTGAGGAAGGATATATGGTGGGTGTAATGCACCGACGAAAGTTGCGCGGTACTAGAGAGGCTAGCAATGGTGGAAGGATGAGAGTGCGTATAATCCATGGACTCAACATTAGTCATAAAGAACTCACATACTTATTGCAAAAATCTATTAGCTATCGGAACAAAGTATTATATGCATGCCCCTAGGGGAGAGGTTGGTAGGAGTTAACCATCGCGCGCTCTCGACCTCCACACAAAGGATGACAATCAATAAATAAATCATGCTCCGACTTCTTCACATAACGGTTCACCATACGTGCATGCTACGGGAATCACAAACTTTAACACAAATATTTCTACCAATCCACAATTACTCACTAGCATGTCTCTAGTATCACCATCTTTATATCGCAAAACTATTGCAAGGAATCAAACATATCATATTCAGTGATCTACAAGTTTTATGTAGGATTTTATGACTAACCATGTGAATGACCAACTCCTGTTAACTCTCTAAATAGATATAAGTGAAGCATGAGAGTTTAATTCTTTCTACAAAAGATATGCCCACGCTCTAACAAATATAAGTGAAGCAAAAGAGCATTCTACAAATGGCGGTTTTCTATGTGTAGAGAAACAGGCAATCCAAACTTCAAATGATACAAGTGAAGCACATGAAGCATTCTATAAAGCCATACTCAAAAGATATAAGTGAGGTGCAAAGAGCCTTCTATAAATCAACCAAGGACTTTCTCATACCAGCATGGTGCATTGTTAAAAGAAAAAAAAAAGCACATGACGCTCCAAGATTTACGCATATCATGTGACGAACGAAAATATAGCTCCAAGTAAAATTACCGATGGTTGTTAGAAGAAAGAGGGGATGCCTTCCGGGGCATCACCAAGCTTAGTTTCTTGGGAGTCCTTGAATATTACCTTGGGGTGCCTCGGGCATCCCCAAGCTTAGTCTCTTTCCACTCCTTATTCCTTCATCCATCGTGATCTCACCCAAAACTTGAAAACTTCAATCACACAAAACTTAACAAAACCCTCGTGAGATCCGTTAGTAATAATAAAGCAAATTACAACTTTAAGTACTGTTGCCAACCAATTCATATTTTGTTTTTGCATTGTAGTTACTGTAATATAACTTTTCCATGGCTTATACCACCGATACAATCTATAGTTTCATCAAAACGAGCAAAACAATGCATCAAAAACAGAATCTGTCAAAAACAGGACAGTCTGTAGTAATCTGAACATTCACCATACTTCTGTAACTCTAAAAATTCTAAAAAATTAGGAAAAAATAAACAATTTTCATAGCAGTACTTTGTAAAAATTTCAGAAACTTTTGACATTCCAGTAAAAATGTAAATTCACGCACTACAGCCAAAGTTTCTGTTTTTGCACTGCACTCACCAAACAAGCAATCTAATCATCCTAAAGGCAAATCTTGGCACATTATTTTTTATAATACAATGGATTTATACAAGGGGATAATTATTTTTGTTGAAAATTTTATGTAATTAAGATTCACAAGGTTTCCATGGGCATGAACAAAGTTCAAGGCTAGCTCCCACTTTCACAATGCTCGTCCCTCTCACTTTCACTTTTCTTTTTGAAAAAGTTTTAGGTTCCCCTCTTTATTTTTTTTGTTTTTTAAACTATATAAAAGCACACAACAGAATAAAATGACTCTCTAAAACTTCCGGGATGTCTCCCTGGCAACGCTTTCTTTAAAGCCATTAAGCTAGGCATAAAGTGCTCAAGTAATTGATCCACCCGGATCCCAAGGTATATCAAAGCCAATTTTAATTAACAATGATTTGTAATTTAGTAGTGAGCACAAAGTAACATATATCATGCAACAATGAAGTCTAACTCTCTTCCTATGCATTGGCATATCATAAAAGAACAATTCATGCACATCAAGTAAAGGCCAATACATAGCATAAGCAGTTTCTTGCAATTCTATTGTGTTGGAAACATAGAGAGGTGGAGATGTAGTTCCTCTCTCATAATAATTGCAAGTAGGAGCAGCAAGCACATGCATATTATATTTATTAAAATCATCATGTGTAATAGTAGAAGGCAACCCATCAATGTAATCCCTAATAAGAGCAAACTTCTCCGATATAGTGTAGTTGGGAGAATTCAAAAAGATAATAGGACTATCATGTGTGGGTGCAATAGCAACAATTTCACGTTTAACATAAGGAACTATAGCAAGTTCATCTCCATAAACATAATTCATATTGGCATCATGGCCACAAGCATAGCAAGCATCAAGTTCATCAAAAAGGGATATTTCAAATGAATCCAAGGGATCATAGCAATTAACATAGCGTTCATCCTTCGGTAAGCACGAAGGGAAATTAAACAATGTATGAGTTGAAGAGTTACTCTCATTAGAAGGTGGGCACGGGTAGCTAATCCGCTCTTCCTCCTTTTGTTCTTCGCTCTCCTTGTCATCTTTTTTATCTAATGAGCTCACAGTGTCAGGAATTTCTTCTTCCATAGTTTCCTGCAAAATATTAGTCTCCTCTTGGACAGCGGAGGAGTCCTCAATATATGGCTTAACATAAGCATTAGAAGCATAGTTTTCATAGCAATATTTAAGTATGGCAAAACTTTCAGATTTGTAAAGAGTAGCATCAAACTTTTCAATCAAAGAAGCAATTTCATAGGCACCCTTAAAAGCAACAAATTCTTCAATTTGCTCAATATCATAGTAATTATAAACACCCTTGGCATAAGAAGATACGATTCCATTATCCTTAAACTCACATTGATAGGGAAGGTGTTTTTTAGGGTCTTCAGAACAACAAGTAAAATCATAAATTTCGCATAAATTCCAAGCATAGCATTGCAAAGTATTAATATGATGCCATAAAAGTTTCCCTTTTTGAGATAAGCGGTGTCGCACATAATAAGCATGCTCATTTAATGATTTGCCCTCAACTAAGCTAGTTTTGGTTTCAGCACGAGCACAAGTGGATCGAAGATGACCCAAGTAATATTCTTCGATGGTAGGGAACACTAGTGGTTCCTCAACTTTTGGAGTAGCAAGTACATCTAATTTTTTTGGTATTTTGAGTTTCCTACCCATATCTAAAGATAGAAAACAAGTTAATAACAGAAAAATAAAAATTAATTAGTGATAAAGCAAACAAGCACACACGAGGATATTCACCCCACGCTATTGCTCCCCGGCAACGGCGCCAGAAAAAGGTCTTGATACCCCACAAGTATAGGGGATCAATTGTAGCCTTTCTCGATAAGTAAGAGTTTCGAACCCAACGAGGAGCTAAAGGTAGAACAAATATTCCCTCAAGTTCTATCGACCACCGATACAACTCTACGCACGCTTAATGTTCGCTTTACCTAGAACAAGTATGAAACTAGAAGTACTTTGTAGGTGTAACCGGATAGGTTTGCAAGATAATAAAGAACACGTAAATAAAATCTAGGGGCTGTTTAGATGAAGAAACAACTAAGTTAGTCTTAGTAGAGAGCTTTTTGTCACAAGAAAGTTATTTGTCCCTAGGCAATCGATAACTAGACCGGTAATCATTATTGCAATTTTATATGAGGGAGAGGCATAAGCTAACGTACTTTCTCTACTTGGATCATATGCACTTATGATTGGAACTCTAGCAAGCATCCGCAACTACTAAAGATCATTAAGGTAAAACCCAACCATAGCATTAAGTAACAAGTCCTCTTTACTCCCATATGCAACAACCCACCTACTCGGGTTTATGCTTCTGTCACTCAAGCAACCCACCATAGGCAAATCATGAACACATTGCAACACCCTACAGAGGGGATCCCTCATGCTTGCGCGACATGGAGAGCATCATAGGACAGCACCAATAATAAAACATGCAACTCAAACCAATCATGATCATCAATCAACCCATAGGACAAAACGGATCTACTCAAACATCATAGGATAGCCATACATCATTGGGAAATAATATATAGCATTGAGCACCATGTTTAAGTAGATATTACAGCGGGGAGAAGGGGTGTTACACCGCTGCATAGAGGGGGAGAGAGTTGGTGATGACGGCGGCGAAGTTGTTGGTGTAGATCGCCGTCACGATGATGGCCCCGGCGGCGTTCCGGTGCCACCGGGAGAGAGGGGGAGAGAGCCCCCCTCCTTATTCTTCTTCCTTGGCCTCCCCCCTAGATGGGAGGAGGGTTTCCCCTCTGGTCCTTGGCTTCCATGGCGGCGGAGGGGCGAGAGCCCCTCCGAGATTGGATCTCTCTCTCTGTTTCCTTGTGTTTCTGCCTTCCAGATTCTGGCCTTTCACCGTTTCTTATATTCCTGGAGATCTGTAACTCCGATTGGGCTGAAATTTTAACACGATTTTTTATCCGGATATTAGCTTTCTTGCGGCGAAAGAAGGGCACCAACCGCCTTAAGTGGTGGCCACAAGCCAGCCTGGCGCGGCCTACCCCCCAGGGCACGCCCCTATGGCTTGTGGGCCCCTCGGGCACCGCCTTCTGTTGATTCCACTTCCCAAAATTCACATATATTCCAAAAAAATCTCTGTAAGTTTTTATCCCGTTTGGACTTCGTTTGATATGGATTTTCTGCGAAACAAAAAACATGCAACAAACAGGAACTGGCACTGGGCACTGGATCAATATGTTAGTCCCAAAAATAGTATAAAAAGTTGCCAAAAGTATATGAAAGTTGTAGAATATTGGCATGAAACAATCAAAAATTATAGATACGACGGAGACGTATCAATCACCGGTGACTCCAAGCGCCGGCTATAACTGCGGCTTGGGATGGGGGTTGAGTGCACATGACTCCGGCTGTAAGTATACTTCTCCTGCTGAGCCACCGTTGTCTGCAAGTACCCAATGGCATTCCGTGCCTCTTCGGCGAAGGGCGTCCCATCAGTTAGGGGGAGCGCATTGAGCCTGGCAGCCGCCTCCACCATGTTCTCCACCGGGTTAAAGTAATGACCAGGCGGTGTCAGAAAACGCTGCGGCGGGGTCTGATTCCTTCGGGGCGGGTCTGGCTGCCGATGCTGAGTCGCTGCCCTGTTCCCAGGCACCTCCGCTGTTCGGGTCATGGCAAGCGGCGCGTTCGGCCTGTTCCCGGGGTGTTAAAAAGATTTCTGGGCTCATACTGATCAGGCAGGCGGGTCTGATGCCTCATCCGGAAAACTGCATCTGAGGCTTGTTGATCCAGATTAAGGCGAAAAGCTTCAGCCCTGAGACGCTCCGACTCAGCATCCATCTGAGCCTGCAATGTGTTGATTTCCTCCTGGGCCCTGGTCATCTGGTCCTTCAACCTCGCAATCTCCGCGTTACGGTTTGCTTGGTTTTCCGCTGTGACCTCGGTTCCCATCAGAGTTGTAAGTTCGTTCATCAGATCCAGCAAAACTTGAGCCGGCGGCCTGGTTGACCCGGATCCTGTTGCGCCAGCGGCCGCTGTCCCAGCCATCGTGTTGCCAGAAGCTGGTGCCGATCCAGCCATGAAGACTGCGGCTTGGCTCGTCGGATCATAGGGCTCCGGGTCATGGTAACCCTCAAAGTAGCCCCCAAGCCCGCCGTTGTGAAGCTGGTAGATTGATTCCGCCTCTCCGCTCGAGGATCCATCCTCGGAGCAGATGAGGGTTTCCTCTCGCGACATAGATCCCTCCTCAAGCTCCGCGCCTTGGGTGAAGCCGACGAAGACGTGCTTCCGGCCTGGGTTGATCTGGGCGGGTTGCGCGCACCGGGCCGACTCAACGAGGTTGGTGCAGATGTCCGGCCCGGGCTTAGATCCACCGATCTTCCCGATGAAAACGTGAATTCCGCCGAAGGGGACCCGGTGCCCGTACTCGATTGAGTCGGCCTCGGGGCCCCAGCCAGCGTCGTCGATGTAGAGCTTGCCGCGGCGACTCTTAGTCATCCTGCCAACGGCGTATCCCTCGATCCCTGGGAGAGAGCCCTTCGAGTACTCCAAACCACCGCGCATCTGCCCCACGGTGGGCGCCAACTATCCTAGCGCAAGGACTAGGGGTGAAGCCATCGCTACGGCGGTTAACTCAAAGGGGTTGATCAGGACAAAAGACACAGATTTACCCAGGTTCGGCCCCTCTCGAAGGAGGTAATAGCCTACGTCCTGCTTTGAGTTTAATTGATTGGGTATCGATTACAAGGGAGCGGATTCGCTTGACCTAGTACTCGATCAAAGGTTTCGTGGCATAAGCCGCCCAGGGAACCCGCCTTTATATACACAGGTCGAGGCCCTAAGCTTACAAGAGTCCGGGCCAGGTTACATCTAGTAACCGACCTTATCTCTAACTATCCTTGCCTTGTCTGGCAAGCCGTCCCCCGACGGCTTACGCCTCCGGGTCACACGTTGCCTTCCGGCTCTGGGCCTCCGCCCGGCCCATCTGGCGAGTTACTTCCAGGCCTTGTCTTGATCTTCCAGCCTGCTTAGGCCTCACTGCTAAGCCGCCAACCTCATGACCCGGCCCCTCCTGGGCGGGTCTCACCACGAAGACTGCAAGATCAGGAGCAGGCTCTATTTCAACATCATTATCTGGTTCTCTATTATTACTAGGTTGAGCATCATCGTGAACATCATCATTATCATTTTCATTATCGCTAGGTTGATGTTCACTACCAGATTGAGTTTCAGCATCGGAAATAGAGACATCATTAATATCAGGAGGTTTTTGTGTCTCAGGTTCACTAGAGGTATGCAAAGTCCTATCATTTTTCTTTTTCTTTTTCTTCTTAGAAGGACTAGGTGCATCAGGATTAATTCTCTGAGAGTCTTGTTCAATTCTTTTAGGATGACGCTCAGGATAAAGTGGTTCTTGGGTCATTCTACCTCCTCTAGTTACTACTCTAGCAGCAAAGTCATGCATATTGTTATTCATTTCATCAAGAAATTCTTTTTGAGACTTAGCAACTTGTTCTAACTGAGTTTGAACCATAGAGGCATGCTTTCCTACACCTCTAACATCATTACTGATTCTAAATAGCAAGTCACTAAAGCGAGCAATCATATCACAATTGTATTTCAATTGTTTCAGAACATGAGCATTGAAATGATCTTGCTTCATAATATAGTTATCAAACTCATATAAGCATTGACTAGGAGGTTTATTGTGAGGAATGTCACTTTCATTAAACTTTAATAAAGAATTTACCTCTACCACCTGTGGAGGTGGTGGTGTGTCAAGGCCATGTATTTCTTCAATAGGTGGCAAATTCTTAACATCCTCAGCTTTAATACCTTTTTCCTTCATAGATTTCTTTGCCTCTTGCATATCCTAAAGACTGAGAAATAAGATACCCCTCTTCTTCGGAGTAGGTTTAGGCGGTGGTTCAAGAAGAGTCCAATCATCATAATTCTTCAATATGTTATTCAATAATTCTTCAGCTTGTTCAACAGTTCATTCCCTGGAAACACAACCAGCACAACTATCTAGGAACTCCCTAGAAGCATCGGTTAGTCCATTATAAAAGATATCAAGTATTTCATTTTTCTTGAGAGGATGATCAGGCAAAGCATTAAGCAACTGGAGAAGCCTCCCCCAAGCTTGTGGGAGACTCTCTTCTTCAATTTGCACAAAGTTAAATATTTCCTATAAGGCGGCTTGTTTCTTATGAGCAGGAAAATATTTTTCAGAGAAGTAGTAAATCATATCCTAGGGACTACGCACACAACTAGGAGCAAGAGTATTGTACCATGTCTTAGCATCACCCTTTAATGAGAACAGAAATAACTTAAGGATGTAATAGTAGTGAATCTTCTCGTCAAGAGTAAAGAGTGTGGCTATATCATTTAGCTTAGTAAGGTGTGCCACTACAGTTTTAGTTTCATAGCCATGGAAAGGATCAGATTCAACCAAAGTAATTAACTCTGGGTTGACAGAGAACTCATAATCCTTGTCGGTAACACAGATAGGTGAAGTAGCAAACTTAGGATCACATTTCATTCTAGCATTCAAAGTCTTTTCCTTATACTTGCATAGCAATTTCTTAAGATCGTCTCTATCTTTGCAAGAAAGAATTTCTCTTGTTATCTCCTCGTCCATAACATAACCTTCAGGTATCTTAGGCATTTCAAACTTAGGAGAACTAGGACTAATAGGAGTTTCATAATCATACTCAGTTTCATAAGCTTCATCAGTTTCAGTAGTTTCATTTTCTTTAGCTCTAGCAATTTGTTCATCAAGAAATTCTCCTAGCGGCACATTATCATCAAGCATGGTACTAGCATCATCATAAGCATCATTCATAGCCGAGGTAGCATCATCAATCACTTGCGACATATCAGGATTACTAGCATGTGGTGGTGTTGCAAACTTACTCATAACAGAAGGTGAATCAAGTGCAGAGCTAGATGGCAGTTCCTTACCTCCCCTCGTAGTAGAGGGAAAAATCTTGGTCTTTGGATCCTTCAGATTCTTCATAGTGATAAATTGATATAAATCCCAAGTGACTCAACAAATATTGCTATGCTCCCCGGCAACGGCGCCAGAAAAAGGTCTTGATAACCCACAAGTATAGGGGATCGCAACAGTTTTCGAGGGTAGAGTATTCAACCCAAATTTATAGATTCGACACAAGGGGAGCTAAAGAATACTTTAGAGTATTAGCAGTTGAGTTGTCAATTCAACCACACCTGGAGATTAAATATCTGCAGCAGAGTGATCAGTAGCACAGTAATATGATAGTTTTGATAGCAGTAGCAATAGTAATAGTAGCGGTAACAGTAGTAGCAATAGTTTTGTAGCAGTTGGAACAGCAGCAACAGCAGTAGTAACTTAGCAAGAACAATAAGTTGAAAGGTCGTAGGCACTGGATCGGTAACTCGTTGGATGATATTCGTCATGTAACAGTTATAACCTAGGGCGATACAGAACTAGCTCCAGTTCATCAATGTAATGTAGGCATGCATTCCGTAAATAGTCATACGTGCTTATGGAAAAGAACTTGCATGACATCTTTTGTCCTACCCTCCCATGGCAGCGGGGTCCATATGGAAACTAAGGGATATTAAGGCCTCCTTTTAAGAGAGAACCGGAACAAAGCATTAACACATGGTGAATACATGAACTCCTCAAACTACGGTCATCACCGCAAAGTATCCCAAATATTGTCACTATGGGGTTGACGGATCATAACACGTAATAGGTGCATATGACTAGGCAAGATCGGATCAAGAACATAGATATAGAGATGATAACATAAACGGTTCAGATATGAAATCATGGCACTCGGGCCCTAGTGACAAGCATTAGGCATAGCAAAGTCATAGCAACATCAATCTCAGAACATAATGGATACTAGTGATCATGCCCTAACAAAACTAACTCGATTACATGATGAATCTCATCCAACTCCTCACTGACCAGCAAGCCTACGAAGGAATTACTCACTCCCACTGGGGAGCATCATGGAATTGGCGATGGAGAAAGGTTGATGATGACGAAGACCGAAGATTCCCCTCTCCGGAGCCCCAAACGGGCTCCAGATCTGGCCTCCCGATGAAAAACAGGAGGTGGCGGCGGCTCCGTATCGTAAAACGCGATAATTCTTTCTCTCTGATTTTTTTCTCCGAATTTAGGAATTTATAGTGGTGGAGATAGGGCAAGTGGGGCCACGAGGTGGGCACAACCCACCAGGGCGCGCCCAGGGGGCCTGGCGCGCCCTGGTGGGTGATGCTCACCCTGGGCCCCCTCTTCGGTGGATTTTGGCTCCAATAATTCTTATTTATTCCAAAATAAATCTCCAAAAAGTTTCGTTCCATTCCGAGAACTTTTATTTCTGCACAAAAACAACACCATGGTAGTTATGCTGAAGACAGCGTCAGTCCGGGTTTGTTCCATACAACTCATGCAAATTAGAGTCCAAAACAAGGACAAAAGGGTGAGGAAAAGTAGATACGTTGGAGACGTATCATTATGCTATTTTTATTGCTATGTTAACATGCCTAGTCAAACTGCTGTTTTGGGAGATAGTCAATTTTCACTAAGTCTGGAATCTGGTTATTTTATTGCTATGTTTTCATGATGATTGCCATGAATCTGTAGGTCCTTTGTGGTTGGTCCAATGGAATGAATTGTTGAGCATGTTATCCTTTGTTAGAATGTGCCAATAGTTTGCAAGTAGAGGTGTTGCATCCTAGTTAGTTTTGTTGTCAAACATGTCAACCTGACAAAACTGCTCTACCTTACACCTTGGTAATTTTTCTAAGTCTGGAGAACTGCTTAGTTCAATATGCCATGTTGGGGGGATGCTAGCTAGTAATCTATACATATTTTGATGTTGCTATAATGGAGTTATTTGAAGTGCATATTGTCCTCTATCATGCTGTTAAATTTCATGCCATGAAGGTCTCTGTAGCATGTAGGTTTATTGCTGTCAATATGTCAACCCGATAACTCAGATTGTGAGAAACTGATATTTTCACTAAGTATGAAACTGTGTTCAAATAGTCATCTTGTGAGCTCATTTGCTATATATTGATACATGCTTCTATTCAACTTGCTGCTATGAAATGAATTGTTGTGCATCATGTAAGCTACAACCCCATGTCTTGTTTGTGCATATTAGATTCTTGTAGCCTGTTGTTATGAGGTGTGCAAAATACCATGTTGCTGTTTTGGGCAGATTCTAACTAAAACTTGTGTTGGTTGTTTTTACTAAATCGTTGCTCCATTTTGAACATGGCCTACATGAAACTTGCTTAGAATCTCATGTAGTTTCATAATATCTTGCTGCATCCATGATTTGAGATGTTTGTGGTTGTAATTTGCATTCATAACATATTCATCTTGTGTTGGTCATATCTTTTAGGCCGTAGCTCCGTTTTAAATGATCTATATATGTAAATCGCTTAGAATGACGTGTAGAATCACATGGTGCATTTTGTTTCCCTGTTTAACAAATATAAAATATGTTTAGTTCAGATCTGGACCAAATTCATAATTTGCATATGGGGTCATTTCGGAAATACTATATGTTGTTTCCGGCCTAATTTAAGATGCATAGATAGTGTAGTTTATTTACGCTTCACCTCTTGCCATGTTAAACAACATTTAAACTTGCCATGTAAATAAATGAGAGTGAGCTAAATGATTCAAATGTCGAGTTTCGTCAATATGCAACTCGTTGCATATTGAGCTTCACTTAATGTGTAGTATTTGTTTGTTGTGATTGCCATGCCTTGCATAATTAAACCGGACATGCATCATATTTTTTTGCACATCATTTCATGCATATGTTATGGTGTTTATGGTTTGTTGATTGTTGTTTCCAGATTGCTTCTTCTCGATAGAGTATCGAAAGCGTTCGGTGTGTGAGGATTCATTCGACTACGTTGGTTCGTCTTCTTCATGGATTCGAAGGGAGGAGTTCCACGTAGCCTTTGCTCCTCTTCGTTCTTCTTCCAAGCGGGACCTCGGGCAAGATGAACATTTCCCTAGATACCACTACTATCATTGCCATGCTAGTTGTCTTGTTTCTATCGCTATGTCTCGCTACCTACCACTTGTTTGTCAAGCCTCCCAAAATGCCATGAAAAGCCTCTAACCCCTCCACATCCCACCAAACCATTGTTTGGCTATGTTGTTGCTTGCTTAGCCCTTCTTATAGCGTTGCTAGTTGCAGGTGCAAGTTGTTTCCATGTAACAACATGGGCATTTTTGAGATATCACAATATTATTGCTATTTAATTTAATGCACATATATACTTGGTAAAAGGTGGAAGGCTTGGCCTTTTGCTCGGTGTTTTGTTTCACTTTTGCCGCTCTAGTTACTTGTGTACCGGTGTTATGTTCCATATTGAACGCTCCTAACATGCTTGGGGTTGTTATGGGGACCCCCTTGATTTTCGGTTTAGGATAAAACTTGTCTGGCAAGGCCCAACATTGGTACTCCATTTGCCTAATAACTAATAAAATGCATAGGGACTCGCCAGCACCCGCGGATAATTAATCAACCCCGGGTCAGTGCTCCTCATGAGTGTTGTTCCAAACTAGAGCACCGTGCGGGGCCAACTCGGGGCAACTCGGGAGATTTCTATCAGGCCACCGTACGCTTTGCTTATCCCCCGTGCCCTGAGAACGAGATACGCGGCTCCTATCGGGATTGTTAGCACGTCAGGCGACCTTGCTGGACTTGTTTTACCTTTCTTGAACATCTTGTGCACGGGATTCCGAGGATACTTTGGTCTATCTCGAGGTTGAGGTCTTCCACCGGAATTCTGAGGATACTACGGGCAATCCCGTGGTTGAGGTTTTGCATGCAGCGTGTGGTTAGTTTGTGATGGATGAGTTGGAGCACCCCTACAGGGTTAAATCTTTTTGAGAAGCCGTGCCCACGGTTATGTGGCAACTTGGAAATTTCTTTAACATCCAGTCATAGAAAACTTAAAGTAAACTCAAATAAAATACACCAACCGTGAATGTCTCTTCTCGTGAATTCTGATCCGAGAGAGAACACGATGGGGTTATGTTTGGCGTAAGTAGGTCTTCAGGATCACTTAGTGGTCATTACTAGCTCATGACCATTTATGCGTAGATCACCCCCCCCCCCCCTCTCTCTTATTCTTGTACTCATAAGTTAGCCACTCAAATAAAATGCTTAGTGCTTGTTGCAGCCTCACCACTTAACCATACCTTACCCATTAAGCTTTGCTAGTCTTGATACCCTTGGAAATGAGATTGTTGAGTCCATGTGGCTCACAGATTACTATAACAACAGCTGCAGGTACAGGTAATGTGATGCCTTGACGTGAGAGCAATGCTTGTTTGATTTGGAGTTCTTCTTCTTCGTCGTCGATCATAGGATGGGTTCCAGGCCGGCAGCCTGGGATAGCAAGGATGGATCTCGCTTTTACCGTTTGATTTCGTCCGTAGTCGGACCCTGCTCTTCTGTATGGTGATTGGATGTATTGTTGTATTTGATATGAATATGATTTAGCTTGTGGCGAGTGTAAGCCAATTCCGTATACTCATCTCCTCTTTACATGTACTTGTAACGATATCCATTCTTGCGAAACGACGAGATGCGCTTCTATCCCCATCGAGGCCCTCGATCCAAAATAAGGATAGGACCGCATCTTGGGCGTTACACGCCACCACGTCGTCGTGCTACCGGAGAACTCATCTACCTCTCCGCCCTCGCTTGCTGGATCAAGGAGGCGGAGACGTCATCGAGCTGTACGTGTGCTCAATGCGGAGGTGCCGTCCGTTTGGCGCCAGATCGTGATTGGATCGTGAAGACGTTCAACTACATCAACCTCGTTTCTTAACGCTTCCCGCTTAGCGATCTACAAGGGTATGTAGATGCACTCCCCCTCTCGTAGCTGTTGATCTCCATAGATAGATCTTGGGTGTTCGTAGGAATTTTTTTGTTTCCCATGCAATGTTCCCCAACACTTCATTTACATGCAGATCAGTGATCGTCGTGTGATGGTGTTGAACAGATACTCCATAAGTTTGGAGCACTTGGTATAGTGAAAAACAACTTTATTTTGTTGGAGCATTGACTGTGATGAAGAAATAATGGACTATAGTTGCAGGTGGAGTCACGTGGAGTATGGGAATAGCAGTGATACTCAGGGTATAAATTGAAGTCCAATACACATGGATAGATGAATTCAAGGTGTTGAAGAATATTTGTTGAGGTGAGGTTTGTTGAAGTTATGTCGAATATCGTGTATAAGATAGGTTACCGTTGGAATTGAATTAAAATTGTGTGTAGACAAGGTATGAAGATGTGTTCGATTAGGACACTTGTATACTAAATCTCTTATATAATATGAGACATGATATAACTAGGTAGAGCCGGTGACATGGGCCGACTCTGGGTAGCCAATGTATGGTATTGTAGTTCTATCAATGATGAGGAGCACATTGTGCCAGCCCTGGGATTAGCCAATGTTCGGCTAACCTTGTCAATAAATTTTGATGTTGTGCCTCGTGTAATTGCTTGATCAATAAGCTTATGGGTTATTCGAACGTCATCATTGTTACGAATATGCAACTTGTATTACTGGGAGGCCAAAGCCACCATATATATCATGTACATGAGGATGCCAAAAGGCAAGAATACAAAAGGCCAAAGGCCATCATCAATATAACTCTAACCCCCCCCCCCCCCCGCCCTCAAACTCATAGTGGATCGCAACACTGAGTTTGGAAAGGTGAAATCTATGTTGCCCTCTAGTCTCTGCCTTCGTGAAGAAGTCTGCTAGCTGTAACTCGGATGGTACATACTGAAGAGCAATAAGATGATCATGCATAGCAACGCGCACATAATAAGCATCAACACCAATATGTTTGGTAAGCTCATGCTTCACAGGGTCCCTCGCAATGCTGATAGCACATGTACTGTCGGACAAGAGGGTGGTAGGTGTACTAACAAAAACACCAAAATCCTCCAATAGCCATCGTAACCAAGTCACCTATGCCATCAGAAGAGCCATAGTTATCAACTCGGCCTCTATACTCGAACGAGAAACTACAGTTTGTTTCTTCGTCTTCCAGGAAATGAGAGAACCACCAAGAAAAACACAGTAAGCAGAAAGTGAATGGCGATCTGAAGAATCACTAGCTCACGTAGTATCCGAATAGGTATGGAGCTGTAACGAGCTGGAACGAGGGAAAAAAGACGATGAGAGATCGTGCCACGAAGAAATCGTAGAACATGAAGAAGGTGACTATAGTGAACTGGAGTGGAAGCAGAAACAACCTGACTCGGAATATGGATAGGATTGGAGATATCTGGACGAGTGACAGCAAGATAGACAAGACTCCCAACAAGATGACGATAACATGTCAGATCAAACAAGAGCTCACCATCAGAATCACGAAGGTTAACACTGAGCTACATAGGAGTCTCAGCAGTGCGCTCATCACTAAGAGCCACACGAGCAAGAAGATATTGGATATACTTTTTTGGAGAAATAGAAAAGCCGTGAGAGGTGGAGGAAACCTCAATCCCAAGAAAGTAACGAAGGGACCAAGATCAGACATAAGAAACTGCTCACTGAGACGGGCCTTGACAAATGCAATGTACTCAGAATCGTCGCCAGTGATGATCATGTCATCAACATACAGAAGAACAAGAGTCCGACCACGACCAGAAACGTGGACAAACATCGCTGGATCATGAGCGCTGGGTGAAAAACCAGTTGTAGTGACCACAGAGGTAAAACGCTCAAACCAAGCATGGGGGACTTCCTTAAGGCCATATAGAGAGCGATGAAGACGGCAAACCATGTCGTCGGGAACTGAATACCCAGGTGGTGGCTGCATATAAACTTCCTCGCGCAACTCACCGTTCAGAAAGGCATTCTTAACATTGAGCTGAGACACATACCAGTGGCGAATAGAGGCCATAGCGAGAAGTGTGTGGTCAGTGGTCATATGGTCCACATGAGCAAAAGTCTCATCATAATCACGACTATGCTCCTGCTGAAAGCCACGAGCCACAAGACACGCTTTATAACGCTCAAGAGAACAATCAGAGCGAGTCTTAATCTTATAGACCCACTTACAAGTGATGGGACGAACACGGGGAGAAAGAGAAACCAGTTCCCACGTGTCATTGTGCTCGAGGGAAGCAATCTCCTCTACCATCACAAACTACCATTCAGGATGAACAATAGCATCTCGATAAGAAGTTGGCTCCAAAACGGTCAAAAGACCATAGCGAGAAGGAGAATATCGGTCAGCGGGCGGACAAGGCCAAGAACGAAGACCATAAGTCGGTCGAGAGGAGGAAGACGGCACATCAGAAGTAGAGGGCGCATCGGTAGACTTGTCCACAACACGTGAATGACGAGTATAATGGAAAGGAAAGGATTGAAGAGGTGGAATCACTGGAGGTGGAGACGTGGAATGTATCAATGATGAAGGTGGAGAAGGGGAAGGTATCGGTGATGAAGGTGGAGAAAGGGAAGGTATCGGTGATGAAGGTGGAGAGTCATGCAATGAGGGAGGAGAAGAAACTATAGGAGAGGACGGCGTGGGATCTACAACAACGGGACGAGTAGTAGGAATACTGGGCACAGAGGGAGTTGTATCTGAAAATGTGAGAAAAGAGATGTCCTTTGTGGAAAAGGCCGAGGAGGATGGACGCGGGTAGAAGGGACGAGATTCATCAAAGGTCACATCCCGGGAATACGCATACGGCGACCGACATGATCCCAACACCGATAGCCCTTGTGCTCATCAGTGTATCCGAGAAACACAAACTCAACATACCGCACGGTTAGTTTGGTGCGTTTTCAAGGGGCAAGCAAAACATAGCAAACACAACCAAACAGACGAAGCGTCGAATAATCAGGAGAACAACCAGAAAGACGTGTTGACACCTGATTTTGGCACGATGCAAAATGCAGTAAAGATGGACTCAAACGAAAAGGTTTTTTATACAAGAGAGTTCATATTGCCGAGTGAAACAACCTTGATGTTTAGGCCATGACCATTCGGCATCATTTCAAGGGCCAAATTACACTTGGATTGTCATGTTAGATGTTCTGAGTGCTTTTTGGTCGATTACGCCTCCAAGACAACCTCAGATGAAGGAATCCTCTACATGGATTGTCTTCGTCTCGTCGAGCTGGTCGATTTTGATATATAAATCATCTCAATCCGAGTTCGTATGCAAAAGTTAGAAGCAAAACACTGCGGACTGACCCTGAGCAAAAGTATGGCGCGAGGGACCAGACACACACCTGGACGGTGTCTGATGGGTCGCGCGAGCAATTAGGCCCTCAAGACGGCCTTGAATCTAAAAATCTTCAACATGGAAAAGTTTCGTCTCGTCGAATCGGTCGATTTTGGTATATAAATCGTCCAAATCCGAGGTCGTATGCAACCTGCGGAGCCGAAACAAGTTCAGGCTGTGTTTTCATTCGAGAAATCCGAGTGAAAAGCTTATCATCCGAGTGAAAATATAGCTATCCGAGTGAAGGCTTGATGACCGAGTGAAAAGTTTCCATCCGAGTGACACTTCGGACAAGGAGTCCAGGTACATGAATTCCGAGTGGAAAAATTGCTGTCCGAGTGAGAAATTTCACTCGACCGACTAAAGGACTCCAAATCCGAGTGATTCAACCAGAAGGTAAAGATTGGCCTATATGGTCATCTAGATGGCCTCGGATGGAAAAGTGTTCAACATGAAAGTTGTTCGTAACGTCGAAACGGTCAACTTTGCTTTTAAGGTCATTATCATCTGAGATAGTATACGGCCTGCAGAGGACGGTCCAGTCCGCTACATGACCGAGTCCGATTCAAAGTTAAAGATGACCTCGTGGAGTATTCAAGATGGCTTTATTTGGGAAAGTGATCAACATACGGATTGTTGGCCTCGTCGAGGCACACAAAATTGATGTTTGGACCGTCTCCATCGGAGGTCATATGTAGATTCCACGGCCCACGCAAGGAGCAAGACAGAAGATTGGGCCAGATTTGGGCTGAATCCGAGTGGAACTAGAACTAGGACTCTAGGACGTGAATTGATGTAATTTTATTGTAAGGAAAGCCTAGATGAATCCTTTGCTTGTACGGGAAGTCCAGCCGCCTCTTATATATGTTGGGGGTGACGGCCGATTGAACAACACACAATCGAACAAATCAATCTATACTACTTTTTCATCTACGTTTTATCTCTTCATCGTTTTTCTCTCTCGTTCTTCGCTGTTCCTCGAGTTTGAGAGCTGCGAATCCCGAGGCTCTAGGGGCAAGCGAATCGACCTAGAGCAGCCCATAGCCACCGCACTCCCTGACGGGGTCCCTCCCGGGCGTGCGGGGTTTCGGGTCTGCAAAAGCGTCCGCCGGCTGTCTTGCGTATCGCGCTGCCGGACGGTCCTCCTTCGACGTGAGCTGCGGTGCATCACCCCCGGCGTCGAGGGTACACGGTCACGTGTTCGTGTGTCAACACACTTTTTGGCGACTCCGCTGGGGACCGAAGATCCATCATCATCATCATCCATCATGTCTGAGGAGAAGGAGCTGCAGGAATTCCTGGCGAAATTCAAGAAGGATCGCCAAGGCAACATCACTCCGATTGGAGAAATCAAGTTCCCTCCTCTTCACGATGAGCAGGTTAAACCCTCTGTAAGTACTGCCTTTTCTCCCGAGCAGTGGGCTGAGATTGAGAGTCGTATTGCTGATGGTAATAATTTAGTCTATCAAACTTTCATAGAAAATACCAATGCTCAGAAAAATATGCCTCAATCGTCTAGTGGTAATATTGGTGTGGCTGCTAGTGTAGAAAACCCTAATCTGTCTTTACCTCTTTCATCGGCACCTCCCATGCCGATGAATTATTATCCTACCCACACCAATCAGATTGTGGCTGCACCCGCTAATCCCATCATGAGCATGCCAAGTTCGGTGCCAATACCGAACCAAGCTTTACCTATAGGTGTAAATACTCGGCCACAGCCAAACTATGGTTCGGCATATGTGCCACAGTTCCTACCTACTGCTAGTAATTCTACTCCTCCCATCCCACAACAGCAAGCTTCATCGTCTACTACGGACGATGCTTTTGCTAATTTTAGAGAGGAGATGGCTAAGATGCTTCGAGAGAATTTTGGAGTTGAGTTACCTCGGAATCGGATTTACCAAAAATCGTACCCCGAGTACTTTGACGCTGCCCAGTGCCCTCCGGGATATAAAATTCCAGATTTTGTTAAGTTCAATGGAGAGGGCACAAAAACCACATGGGAGCATGTTAGTCAATACTTAGCACAATTGGGTGAGGCAGGCTCGCTGAATGAATTGAAAGTGCGTTTGTTTCCTTTATCCTTAACTGGTACTGCATTCTCATGGTTCTCTTCTCTACCACATGGTTCCATTCGTGTGTGGTCGCAGCTAGAGCAGAAATTTCATGATCACTTTTACAGCGGCGACAATGAACTTAAGTTATCACATCTTACATCGGTTAAGAAGAAAAATGATGAATCGGTCTCCGATTACGTCAAGAGATTTAGAGATACAAAGAACCGGTGCTATAGTTTGGTAATAACCGAGAGGGACTTGGCTGACCTTGTGCTCAGTGGTTTGAAAACTCACATTAGGGAAAAGCTAGAAGGCTATGAGTTCTTAAGTATCAACCAAGTCTTGCAAAGAGCTTTGGCTCAGGAGAGCCGAAGCAAAGATCTCAAGGAGGTGCATAGATATAAAACTGATCGTCCTAAGATGAATATGGTTGAGTATGGTAGTGATCACTCGGACGATGAAGGTGATATGTATGCTGCTGAATTTGTTTGGCCATCTAAGGCCAAACCATTTACTTGCAATGATATGAAACCGATTCATAAGAATCGTGATGAAGAGATGAAGTTTACTTTTAACATTGCTAAGTGTGACAAAATATTTGATGCTTTGCTGCAAGCTAAGATCATTAGGATATCTCATACTTTACCGTCGTTTGAAGAGCTGAAACGGCGTGCTTATTGCAAATATCATAATTCTTTTTCTCATGCTACTAATGATTGCAATGTTTTCCGACGACAGATACAATCGGCCATTAATGACGGACGATTGAACTTTTCTGAGATGCAAGTTGATAAGCAGCCCTTCCCAATGAACACTCTGGATTTGGAGGGGAAAAAGTTGCTCATTCGGCCGGAGGTAGCCGAATCTACTAATAAAACTAATGTCATTGTTGGTGAACCCAGGAAAAGCAAGGAGGACAGCAAGGTCTTGGGGAGGCAGGTTGTGCTTGACAAGCAGCCCGATGGCAAGGAAGTAATCAAGATCACCATCAAGAATCCTGCACTCGGGGGGCAACCACAAGTGCAACAAGACACTCGTGTTAAATTTGTTAAACCCAAGAGTCCAGAAGTTAGCAAGTGGAAGAGGAATGAAGCTAAGGTACAGCGTAAGCGAATCAAGCCAACTTTTGATATGCTGTTGTCCAAATATGCAAATCAGTCGGCCGGTTCTAGCTCTAATCGGTCATCGTACCTGAAGCGACCAAGGTCACCATCAGCTGATATGTTCAGTCGGTATGCAAAACCGACTGGATCAAGGGTGCCATTTCCAGAAGAACAACGACAACCTGTTTGGGATCGACTTGGATGCTCGTATGAAAACCGACTGAACATTGGTGCCTATCACTCGGTTGGTCAAAATATGCCGCCGAGTGAAAACTATCCGAGTGTAAGAATGCACCCGGGTGGAAGTTATCTGAATGAAAGAATACGGCCGAGTGGATTCTACTCAGTTGAACGTCCGAGTGGATTTCATCCGAGTAAAAAGGTGCGCCCGAGTGAAAACTTCGTAGGCCAGAAAAGTCAACAAGAGTGGCGTGTCAAGTTGCCAAGTGTTGCAGCAGTGGAGTCAGGAAAAGGCAAGGAAAATATCAATGCTGATTCACTCATCTTGGGCACTGAAACATTCACCACGCAACAGCCGACTGTGCATAGCAACCCAACTGAGCCGATACTTGTTATTGTGCCAAAGCACTCGGCTAATGATCATGAAGCAAGTACCAGCCAAGTGAAGCCAATTGATCCTAAATACACTCAGCCAAGGTGGTGTCCTTCAAGGCTAACAAAGACACAAAAGAGGAAACTACAGCGGTTGAGAAATCAAGAGATGGCAGAACAAGAGGCCGAGAAGCAAAGGGACAAGTTGTTCAATGTCACTCGGCCCATGGTACCAGCAGAGCAAGTGTGGAACCTAAACCAATACAAGATATGGTGGCTTCTACATCTATCACAGTAGCACTTACACCGCCAAAATAAGATGATGCAACCGTTCTCACATCGTCCACGTCACCTATTACTTCTCCTTCACTCGGACAGAATTCAGATTTGGTGGACGCGCACGAGGAGGAAGACGATCTGTTGGACTATGAGTCTACACCGGTTCATGAAGGTATGGATATCAATATGGTGTATTACTTACCCGCTGAATTCCGTGCTGTAGATGAAGAAGGGGAAGTGGCTCAGCTGGATTTTGGCCCCAAAAATGCAATATTCGAGAAGCCAAAAGAACCAGTGACACACTTGAAACCATTGTACCTCAGAGGTCATATCAATGGATCACCACTCACTCGGATGCTTGTTGATGGTGGTGCTGTGGTGAATCTCATGCCCTATTCGGTCTTCAAGAAATTGGGTTTGCCCGATGATGAATTAATCAAGACCAATATGGTGCTTAACGGGTTTGAAGGCAAAGAGAAAACTGAAGCCAAAGGTGTGATGTATGTGGAGCTTACAGTCGGGAGCAAAACTTTGGCTACTGCATTCTTTGTCGCTGAGGTGCAAGGTAACTACAACGTCATACTAGGCCGTGATTGGGTTCATGCAAACCAATGCGTGCCATCTACTATGCACCAGTTTTTTATCCAGTGGGTTGATGATGAGGTGGAAGTCATTCATGCGGATAACTCGGTTTGTGTGGCTTTGGCCGATGCATCGGTGAATTGGCAACATCCCAATGCTACTTGCTTGACGGGACGTGACTTGTCAGAGTTTGATTTCCTCAGCGCAATGAAGAATGGCTTTGTGCCCGTCTCTTTAAAGCCGATTGGTGGCAATCGGCTCCAAGGTATGATATGTTTAAATGGATTCTAATTCCGAGTGGTTGCAGAAACGTCTTGCAAAATATCGGTCTAGCGAGAACGATATGTATGAATCTATAGAGGAGTTGGATGCCATGGATAAATTAGGACAAGGTTTTACGTCGGCCAATCCATTAGAAGAGGTAGATATAGGAGATGGTTCAGTCACTCGGCTGACTTTTGTAAACAAGAATTTGAAAGTCGATCGTAAAGCTGAGTTGATCGGGCTATTGAAAGAATATGTTTGTTGCTTTGCATGGGAATATCATGAGATGCCAGGTTTAAGCCGAGAGCTAGTGGAGCATCGGTTACCTATAAAGGCCGGTTTTAGACCTTACAAATAGTCGGCCAGAAAATTTAATCCAAAAACATATGACCGGATCAAGGAGGAGATCGGTCGGTTGCTCAAAGCTAATTTCATTCGACCTTGCAGGTATGCCGAGTGGATCTCTAACATTGTGCCGGTGGAGAAGAAAGGATCCGGCAAGTTAAGGGTGTGCATTGATTTCAGAGATTTGAATAGAGCTACACCCAAAGATGAGTATCCCATGCCAATAGCCGACATGCTTATTAATGATGCTTCTGGACATAAGGTTATTAGCTTTCTTGATGGTAATGCGGGTTACAATCAAATTTTTATGGCCGAAGAGGACATGTCCAAGACAGCCTTTCGTTGCCCTGGTTTCCTTGGTTTATTCGAGTGGACAGTGATGACATTCGGATTAAAAAATGCTGGTGCCACATATCAAAGGGCTATGAATTTAATTTTCCATGATTTACTCGGTATTATACTTGAAGTCTATATTGATGATATTGTTGTCAAATCGGATGCTTTTAAGTCTCATTTAGCCGATTTGCGTTTAGCTTTTGAAAGAATGAAAAAATACGGACTGAAGATGAATCATTTGAAGTGTGCATTCGGCGTGTCGGCTGGAAAGTTTTTGGGTTTCATTATTCATGAGAATGGCGTAGAAATTGATCCCAAAAAGATAGAAGCTATACAAAAAGTGGAGGCTCCAACATGCAAGAGAGATATGCAAAAATTCCTTGGCAAGGTCAATTATTTGAGAAGGTTCATAGCTAATTTGTCAGGGAAGGTTGATGCATTCACTCCTATCCTTCGGTTAAAGAATGATGCTGATTTTACTTGGGGGGCAAAACAGCAAGAGGCATTTGACATGATCAAGACTTATTTGAGCACTCCTCCGGTGATGAAAGCACCCAAACATAAAGAGCCCTTTAGGCTTTACATTGCGGCGGAGGAAAGTGTTATTGGTGCTGTATTGACTCAAGAAACCGAAGGAAGAGAGCATACTATTACATATCTGAGCCGACGCTTATTGGACGCCGAGACAAGGTATACATTTATTGAAAAATTATGCCTCTGTTTATATTATGCTTGCACAAAACTGAGACATTACCTAGTGTCGAGTGCCTGCATAGTAGCTTGTCAAACCGATGTCATTAAGTACATGTTGCATAGGCCAATTCTTAGTGGTAGAATTGGCAAGTGGGCTTATGCTTTAATTGAGTATGATTTGGCTTATGAATCTCTAAAATCCATGAAAGGCCAAATTGTTGCTAATTTTATTGTTGAGCATCGGATTAATGACAAGCATGATGTTGATATAAACCTTGTCTCATTAGTGCCATGGAGGTTATATTTTGATGGTTCAGTTTGTAGCAATGGCCAAGGTGTTGGTATTGTTTATATATCTCCTCATGGTGTTGTTTTTGAAGCCTCATGCCGACTGGAATATTTTTGCACAAATAATCAAGCCGAATATGAAGCATTGTTATTTGGTTTAGAGATGTTGCTCGCTATAGGTGCTACACATGTTGAGGCTTTTGGTGATTCGTTATTAGTAGTGCAGCAAGTGTTCAAAGTCTTTCAATGTTTAGACGAATCACTTAATGTTTATCTTGATAAGTGTCTAGATACGATTTCTACTTTGGATTATTTTAGCATTGCTCATATATCTAGACATGACAATTGGAGAGCAAATGAGTTGGCACAACAAGCATCCGGCTATCATATTGCTCATGGCATGTTTCATATTTCTCAGAAGCCGATGTCCTGTCTTGCTAATATGGGAGAGGCCGAACCAGAGCCCACTGATTCGGCCACTAACAATAAATCTAGTGCAAGTGAAAATCATGACTGGAGGAAGCCCATTATTGATTACTTGTGTAATCCGAGTGAAAGGGTGGACAGGGCTGTTCGGCGTATGGCTTTCAAATATACAATGAGAGATGATGGTCTTTATCGCCGAACGGTTGAAGATGTTCTTTTGAAGTTTTTGGACGAGGACCAAGCAAGAGTTGCTATGGGAGAGGTACATGAAGGCATTTGTGGTACTCATCAGTCGACACCCAAAATGAAATGGCTCTTACGACGTGCTGGATTTTATTGGCCGACTATGATCAATGATTGCTTCAGGTATTATAAAGGCTGTGAAGCTTGTCAAAAATTTGGTGATATTCAGTTGGCTCCTGCTGCTATGTTACATCCTATTATCAAGCCGTGGCCTTTTAGAGGATAGGGTTTAGACTTCATTGGACAAATTCATCCATCTTCTTTAAAGGGGCATCGGTTCGTGTTGGTGGCAACCGATTATTTCACTAAATGGTCTGCAGCAGTACCTCTCAAGAACATGACACATACGGAGGTAATTCAATTCATAACCGAACACATTATTCATAGATTCGGCATTCCTCAGACGTTGACTACAGATCAAGGTTCATCTTTCATGTCACATCAAGTTAGAGAATTTGCCGAATCATATAACATAAAGTTGCTCAATTCATCTCCATATTATGCCCAAGCTAATGGACAAGCTGAGTCTAGCAACAAAATATTGATTAAGCTCATCAAGAAGAAGATTGAGGATAATCCAAGAAAATGGCATGAGTTGTTGTCTGCGGCTTTATGGGCACATAGAATCTCAAGGCATGGTGCTACGAAGGTAACTCCGTATGAGCTAGTATACGGTCAAGAGGCTGTTTTACCAGTGGAAGTAAATTTGAGTGCTTTGAGAATAGCCAAACAAAATGATTTATCGGCAGTGGACTTTTATGATTTGATGATGGACAATATTGATGAGGTTGCTGATAAACGTTTGGCTGCATTAAAGGCCATAGAGAAGGACAAGTTGAGGGTAGCAAGAGCTTACAATAAAAAGGTCAAGTTGAAGAATTTTCAAGTTGGCGATCTTGTGTGGAAAGTGATTCTGCCGATTGGTTCTAGAGATAGAAAATTCGGGAAGTGGTCTCCAAACTGGGAAGGTCCTTTTAGGATTGCAAGAATAGTTCCTGGAAATTCATATTTGGTGGAATCCATACAAGGAGTATTATTACCTCGAGCTCTCAATGGCAGATATCTGAAGAAGTACCACCCGAGTGTGTGGCAAGAAGCCTAATTAGGCAATGGCCGATATATGATTATCGCCCTTAGCATAAACATGGCCGATACATAATTATCGCCCTGAGAAATATAGATGGCCGATGGAGTGTTGACATCGTCCTTAGAACAAACATGGTGCAAATTATTTTTCGGCATGCAAGCTTTGCCGAAAAACAGGGGGCATGTGTTGACACCTGATTTTGGCACGATGCAAAATGCAGTAAAGATGGACTCAAACGAAAAGGTTTTTTATACAAGAAAGTTCATATTGCCGAGTGAAACAACCTTGATGTTTAGGCCATCACCATTCGGCATCATTTCAAGGGCCAAATTACACTTGGATTGTCATGTTAGATGTTCTGAGTGCTTTTTGGTCGATTACGCCTCCAAGACAACCTCGGATGAAGGAATGCTCTACATGGATTGTCTTCGTCTCGTCGAGCTGATCGATTTTGATATATAAATCATCTCAATCCGAGTTCGTATGCAAAAGTTAGAAGCAAAACACTGCGGACTGACCCTGAGCAAAAGTATGGCGCGAGGGACCAGACACTCACCTGGATGGTGTCTGATGGGTCGCGCGAGCAATTAGGCCCTCAAGACGGCCTTGAATCTAAAAATCTTCAACACGGAAAAGTTTCGTCTCGTCGAATCGGTCGATTTTGATATATAAATCGTCCAAATCCGAGGTCGTATGCAACCTGCAGAGGCGAAACAAGTTCAGGCTGTGTTTTCATTCGAGAAATCCGAGTGAAAAGCTTATCATCCGAGTGAAAATATAGCTATCCGAGTGAAGGCTTGATGACCGAGTGAAAAGTTGCCATCCGAGTGAAACTTCGGACAAGGAGTCCAGGTACATGAATTCCGAGTGGAAAAATTGATGTCCGAGTGAGAAATTTCACTCGACCGACTAAAGGACTCCAAATCCGAGTGATTCAACCAGAAGGTAAAGATTGGCCTATATGGTCATCTAGATGGCCTCGGATGGAAAAGTGTTCAACATGAAAGTTGTTCGTAACGTCGAAACGGTCAACTTTGCTTTTAAGGTCATTATCATCTGAGATAGTATACGGCCTGCAGAGGACGGTCCAGTCCGCTACATGACCGAGTCCGATTCAAAGTTAAAGATGACCTCGTGGAGTATTCAAGATGGCTTTATTTGGGAAAGTGATCAACATACGGATTGTTGGCCTCGTCGAGGCACACAAAATTGATGTTTGGACCGTCTCCATCGGAGGTCATATGTAGATTCCACGGCCCACGCAAGGAGCAAGACAGAAGATTGGGCCAGATTTGGGCTGAATCCGAGTGGGACTAGAACTAGGACTCTAGGACGTGAATTGATGTAATTTTATTGTAAGGAAAGCCTAGATGAATCCTTTGCTTGTACGGGAAGTCCAGCCGCCTCTTATATATGTTGGGGGTGACGGCCGATTGAACAACACACAATCGAACAAATCAATCTATACTACTTTTTCATCTACGTTTTATCTCTTCATCGTTTTTCTCTCTCGTTCTTCGCTGTTCCTCGAGTTTGAGAGCTGTGAATCCCGAGGCTCTAGGGGCGAGCGAATCGACCTAGAGCAGCCCATAGCCGCCGCACTCCCTGACGGGGTCCCTCCCGGGCGTGCGGGGTTTCGGGTCTGCAAAAGCGTCCGCCGGCTGTCTTGCGCATCACCCCCGGCGTCGAGGGTACACGGTCACGTGTTCGTGTGTCAACAAGACGCTCAAGAGGAATACCACCCTATAGAGCAGCAGATGGCTAAATATTGATGAGATAGGTGGAAGTAGTAACAGCCTCAACACACAAGTGAGGCGGAAGAGAGGCGGCGACCATCGTCGCACGCGTTGTCTCAAGAAGGTGACGATGCATGCGCTCAGCCACACCATTCTGAGCATGAGCACTAGGGCAAGAGAACTGAGTAAGAGTACCCTGCTCCGCAAGAAATCCTAACTGCGCATGGGAGACATATTCACCAGCTGAATCCGCGCGAAAAACACGAATAGGAGTGGAAAACTGGGTATGAACCATGGTACCAGTTTTTTTGTATATAGATAAGACCTCACTACGAGAAGACATGAAATAGATCCAAGTTTACCGAGAAAAATCATCTATAAAAGTAATATAGTATCGATGACCCCCTTTTGAAGCGAAGGGAGCCAGACCCCAAACATCAGAGTGAACAAGATCAAAAGGTCACTCGGACACTGACTCGCTGTGAGGGTAGGGTAGCTGTACCAAGCCTACAACCAAGACAATCCAACGAAGCGTTACCGGAGACGGACCCCAAAACATCGTGATGAACCAAAGACAAGAGACGAGAACCACATAAATGGTCAAGACGATGATGCCACTGCTGAAAAGAGATGGTAGATGCAGCAAAAGGGGTTGCGAAACTGGCGGCGGTGGCAGCAGAAGGAAGACGGAGCCAATCAAGCTCCCAGAGACCATCAGAATGTTGAGTGCCAGCACCAAGCAGAGCGCCCGTGCGATGATCCTGAACAGAACACGAATCGAAGTCAAGAATGACCCTACAGCTAGAGTCAACAATCTGACCACCAAATATGAGCTACATGGTAAGTCGACGAACATGAGCGCCAGAGGGAACATGAAATGAAGAAGTGCTAAGAGTGCCTCAACTAGCTACATGGAGGGGAGTGCCATCAGCCGTAAGAACACGAACAGGAGACTCGACAGGTCGAACGGAGGTCAAAGTGAAAGAATCATAAGTCATATGAAAAGACGCTCCGGTGTCAAGAATCCATGGGGATGTACCTGAATGAGTAGATGGTGGTTTTTCAGTGCCAGAAGAGTCAGCCACGGATACTGCAGAATCTGTCGGTGAAGAATCACAAGCATCAAGTAGGCATCGCAGCTGCGCAATCTCACAAGCAGATAGGGACACGGCAGAAGAGGTCGAGGTACAAACACCTGCCAACGATGAACATTCGCCACCACCCGTGCAAGCCGCTAGAGGAGTCGACGTAGAGCAGTCACCGCCGCGCGCGGAAGTCGTGGGAAGAGTCACGGAAGAACGACCAACACCATGCAGAGAAGCGGCTAGAATAGGCGGTGCGGCTGTCGAAGGAGTCGATGTAGGGCAGCCAGCAACACTAGGGGTAGTCGCAAATGGTGTCGAGGTAGAGTGACAATCACCACCTCCAAGCGGGCGAGCACCAAGCACGGAGGAAAGGCATATGTGCGAGACAGGATCAATGTACGGAACACCGTCGAAAAACATCGAGCAGCGAGGGAGAGGAGTATCCGACGAAAGCATTGTACCTGTTTTTTTTTCTTATTCTTTTTTTCTCGTTTTTCTCTTTTTTTTTCTTTTTTTCTGTCTCTTTTTTTATTTATGAAAATATCGATCGGGCAATCCAACCGAACACGCTCGAAACAAGGCCCAACTCTCGCAGCGAATCAGCGTCGACAGCAGAGGAGGCCCATAACGTGGCCCGAGCTGCCACACGTTCACGGCAACGAACGAAGCGGCCTCGTGCCCTCGACACGGATCGAGGGAAGCAGGCAGCAGCAGACCCGTGTGCACAGACTGACGGGCGGCTAGATGGCGGCGAAGGCGGACCGCCGGAGGAGACGGGCGGCCAGATGGCGGCGAAGGCGGACAACCGGAAGAGACGGCGGTCAGCAGCCGAGCGGAGGCTTCAGCAGCGCACGGGGCCGCCCCAATCCAAGCAGAGCGATGATCTGCAGGATCCACGTGATGCACGAACTGAAGCTTCGTGAAGACAACAGGATCCGGCGTGAGGATGAGTTGGATTGCTGCAGCAACTCGATCTGGACGGGCTGCGCGATCAGGCACTAGTTGAATCCATCCATGAAGACTTGGTCAGGCACGGGAGGGCGGCTGGGCAGGGAGCGGTTGGAGGCGGACGGGGCAGAGAAGCATTAGCGACCGGTCAAGAGAATGACGGCGGCGCGAGAGATGGATCGAGAGCACGAGTTGCGGCGTGTAAAAAAAAAAACTAAAGCTATAATATACCAGGGGTCTGTCTAATCCTCATCTAGATGTGACATAATAATGTCACATCTAAGTGTGACATCAGCTCACCCTAAAACTTCTTGTTGCTACGCAGCGCGCGCGCGTTATGCGGATGTATCTCGCGGCCGCGCAGTTTAGGAAAGTGTCCCGCGTAGGTCCCCTTCCCACGTGCCAAAAAAGGAAGGTTCGCCGTCCCCTCGCGTTGCCACGTCCTGCGAAAGAAACGAAAAAGACAACGACCCTCCCCTCACGTGATCTCCCTCACCAACCACCAGACAAACCCTACGCCCCCAGCACATATCCCCGCGGCAACTCTCTCCTTTCCCTAGCCGCCGGCTTACGCCATGTCCTAACAATGGGGAGCTCCCCTTCCAAAGCAAAAAACACAGTAAAAAGGGATGGGAAAATCAAAAGGCAAAATTCGTGGGTAAATTCTGAAGAACACAGTTTTGTCTGCTACTATTTGTGCTGATCAGGCAATAATCTGGAGAAATCGTGGGCAAAAAATTTGACAGAACTAGACAAATTTCCCCCGGTGAAAACAACGAAGGTAACATGGCCCTTCTAAATTTTTTGACCATGAGATTAATTTTAGTTCTACTAGAGCTAGTGGAACTCCCCCTTCGTACCTACCCCCGTGCTCTACTAGTTGCAAAATTGCCTCCTGTACCGAAGTATTGCAAAACCTGACATGAATCTTGCCCCAAATCTAGTCCCCTCTTCTTGCCTCCTATAGAACTGGATGCTAGATAAAGTTGCTGGCTCTTGAATTGTATATTGCCTATTGTCCGCCTATTGTCTTGCACCTTGCTTCTGCACAACAAAAAGAAAAAAGAAGCATAGTTATTTTGTTGTATGAAGTTGTTAATAATCTGGGTATAATAAAACTGGACAATAAACTATTGTAGTTGCTTACAAAACTAATTTATTCAGTAGGGCAGAAGTAACAAAAAGAGATGAAGCTAGTAGTAAAGCACAGTTGCTTACAAAAACAAAGAAGCCAGAAAGAAATGCCCCTGCTCATTGAGGTTGCTTACATGACAGAAGAGAGGAAAAAATGCCAGTGTTTCATTTACATTATGTCGCTTACGTATTAATTCCTTCCCCTATTCTGTCTTCCAAAATGTGCAGGTGGTCAGCCTTGATCTCAATGAGCTCCCCGGTGACTTTGCTGATTGTGATGGTGGCCCCCTGTACTGCACACAAGCCCAACCTGAAAGGGTCCCTATTTCTATCGAGGGGGTGGACTGAGTTGCCGGATTTGTGTTCTACTCCTGTCCAAGATGTCCTCGGTGTGGAGTTTCATGCTGCGGCGGCTGCTGCTACTTGTGCATTTGATGCGACGGCAACTACTGAAACTATCGCAACCGCCCCTGCCATGTTCAGCCCGGCTACAACTCTGCCTATCAATGGTGGACAAGGTCATAGAAGTGACATTGGCTTGTTTGGTTTTGATGAGAATGAGGTGCGACCTAGCACCCGGGGGGTGGGCGAGTTGGTTTGGAAGGCTTAGTTGATCTTGGAAGGGTGTGGTGTTCTTGGGCGACTAGGCCGATGGGTTAGGCGACCTAGCACGCGGGGGGTGGGCGAGTTGGTTGGCCGACTTAGGCGATTTTCAAGGGGTGTGGTGTTGTAGGCGAGTAGGTCGACGCGTTAGGGGACCTAGCTAACCGGCGGTGGGCGAGTTGGTTGGACAAGCTTAGGCGAATTGCAAAAGGGATGTCATGTTGTAGGCGAGTAGGTAGACGTGTTAGGCGACGTAGCACCCCGGGGGTGGGCGAGTTATTCCGGCTTATGTGATTTTCAAAGGGTGTGGTGTTGTAGGCGACTGGACAATGGGTTAGGCGACCTAGCACACCGGCGGTGGCGATTTGGTTGGTCGGCTTAGTTGATCTTGGAAGGGTGTGGTGTTATTGGGCGACTAGGCCGGTGTCTTAGGCGACCTAGCACACCGAGGGGTCGGCGAGTTGTTTGTGTCCGGTTTAGGCGAACTGCAATGGTTGTGGTGTGTGTAGGCGACTGGGTCCATGGGTTAGGCGACCTAGCACCCGGAGGGTGGGGGAGTTGTTTGGCCGGCTTAGTTGATCTTGGAAGGGTGTGGTGTTTTTGCCCGGCTTAGGCGAACTGCAAGGGTTGTGGTGTGTGTAGGCGACTGGGTCCATGGGTTAGGCGACCTAGCACCCGGGGGGTGGGCGAGTTGGTTTGGAAGGCTTAGTTGATCTTGGAAGGGTGTGGTGTTCTTGGGCGACTAGGCCGATGGGTTAGGCGACCTAGCACGCGGGGGGTGGGCGAGTTGGTTGGCCGACTTAGGCGATTTTCAAGGGGTGTGGTGTTGTAGGCGAGTAGGTCGACGCGTTAGGGGACCTAGCTAACCGGCGGTGGGCGAGTTGGTTGGACAAGCTTAGGCGAATTGCAAAAGGGATGTCATGTGGTAGGCGAGTAGGTAGACGTGTTAGGCGACGTAGCACCCCGGGGGTGGGCGAGTTACTCCGGCTTATGTGATTTTCAAAGGGTGTGGTGTTGTAGGCGACTGGACAATGGGTTAGGCAACCTAGCACACCGGCGGTGGCGATTTGGTTGGTCGGCTTAGTTGATCTTGGAAGGGTGTGGTGTTATTGGGCGACTAAGCCGGTGTCTTAGGCGATCTAGCACACCGGGGGGTCGGCGAGTTGTTTGTGCCCGGCTTAGGCGAACTGCAAGGGTTGTGGTGTGTGTAGGCGACTGGGTCCATGGGTTAGGCGACCTAGCACCCGGAGGGTGGGCGAGTTGGTTTGGCCGGCTTAGGTGATCTTGGAAGGGTGTGGTGTTTTTGGGCGACTAGGTCGATGGGTTAGGCAACCTAGCACACCAGGGGTGGGCTAGTTGGTTGGCCGGCTTAGGTGATTTTCAAAGGGCGTGGTGTTGTAGGCGAGTAGGTCGATGCGTTAGGGGACCTAGCAAACCGGTGGTGGGCGAGTTGGTTGGATGGGCTTAGGCGAATTGCAAAAGGGATGTCGTGTGGTAGGCGAGTAGGTAGACGTGTTAGGCGATGTAGCACCCCGGGGGTGGGCGAGTTATTTTTTGGCCGACTTAGGCGATTTTCAAAGGGTGTGGTGTTGTAGGCGACTAGGTCAATGGGTTAGGCGACCTAGCACACCGGCGGTGGTGATTTGGTTGGTTGGCTTAGTTGATCTTGGAAGGGTGTGTTGTTTTGGGGCGACTAGGCCGGTGTCATAGGCGACCTAGCACCCCGGGGGTTGGCGAGCATGTTGGCCGTCTTAGGCGATTTTCAAGGGGTGTGTGTGTTTTTGACGAGTTAATCGATGCGTTAAGCGACCCAACACACCGGGGGTGGGCAAGTTGGTTGGACGGGCTTAGGCGAATTGCAAAGGGTTGTGGTGTTCTTTGCGACTAGGCCGATGTGTTAGGCAACCTAGCATGCTAGTATAGCCACCACCCTCTTTTATTTTTGCAGGGGGAAATTAGGTAATGAGCCAAAAAAGGAGGAGAAAACGCTCACCCCCAGTTGCCCCTGGTCGCACCCTTCCCTATGAGTTTGCTGTCCCAAGCTTCTGCCCGGACTTCAAAAGCTGGTACTAACATGCCTACTTCGAGAGAATCTACATACGGCACCTGCGTTATGTGTGTTTTTAGTGGGTTAGAAGTGTGAGAGGGATGAAACCAAAAACTTGATGTAAAAGTGATGGTAGAAGAATAAAGAAGTCATATAGAAAAAATAGAAAATGAATTCCTTTTGCTTTAATTCATTACACACATGGCCCCCCTCCTTCGCATTTAAAAAAAAAAATGAAAATGAATCCCTTTTGAGAAAAACTATGAACAGACTAATGGTCATGATAAAAAAAACGGATTGTCTAATTATGTTGCCTACGGAAACAAAGCTGCTGACAAAGGATTTATGAATGGACAACAAACTTAACTAGATGCTAGCTTAACAGAAAACTGCTGACTAAAATATGCAACATCCGATGCTTACAAAATTGTAAAACGTTGATAAAGGTAGGCAGCATAGCAATGGAGCGCAACTAAAAATTGGTAGAGCAAAAAAAAATGATTCTCAAGTTGCTTAGGTTGGTTGATAGAAAATACAGTATTGCCTACTGGAACAGATATGCTGCAAACAGATATGCAAGTATTACTGTTGTTGCCTACAAAACAACATGCATTATTGCCTACTAATCAGGTTTGTGTTGCCTAAAACATACAACTCATACTCAGCATTTATCCAAAAATCACAGACTGACCAAACTTAACAGCAGCACGCTGTCGTGCGCGTGCATGCAGAAACACAGAGGAAAAAGCATCCAACAACATAAAGTATAGGCCCATGGACCATACATCATATATGCAGTAGATGGCGGCGTTTATATATGCATAATATTTTGCCTTGTCGGTGTATAACAGATGTGTGGCATTTATCAAGTATTTTGCCGAAAATGCATGCCCCCTCCTGAATTTGCCTAGGAAAAAACATCTTTTATTTGCCCCCTCCTAAATGATATCCAGCTAGAAAAATGCCTACCTGACACAATGCTAGCCTGGAAAGAAATCATCTTCGACTGCCCCCTAGTAAATTGCCTGACCCCCTGAAAACATCTAGGTATTTTTGCCTCCCTCCCCCTAACCCTTGCTTATGTCCTCCCATATTTTGCCTACAATTTCTGAAGAAATAAAAATCCTAAAAAAATCACTGTAAATGCATCTTAAAGGAAGAAGTGTACCTATACTAGCATCTGACAAACTTGCCTATCCCTGAAACGAGTGCGGCATAAAGTGCCCACCATCTGCAACTAAATTGCCTACTCAGTGGGGAAAATGCTGCATCTACATATACAGAGCTAGGAACCTGCCGAAAAACGTCTGTGACAATTGCAAAATTGTGCTGATGCGCTCAAAAATCTTCGACAGATTTCTCGAACAACTGTTCATACGGCTCGATGTTGGATTTTACATGCGCGGGTGCACACAGGGCTTGCGCGCATCGATTTCCAGCAACCCTCTGGCTGTGGATTTCCCTCCCCATCGACTTCCGTCCACCCTAGCCACCTCTCCCCCCTTCGTCGACGAAGACGGACGACGCCGCGTCAGTGAAATCCCCCTGCCCTGTCCCGCGAGACAAAAAACATAGAGAGCTAATGGCGCGCGGGTTACCTTCTCTCCCAGTGGATGAAGCAGTCCGCCACGCCGCTTCGTTCGCCTCCTATTTGCATCAGCGGCAAGCCTCGCCCTCCTTCTCTGGCCGCGAGCGCGAGACGCTCGGTCAAATGGTAGTGCTCCTTCTCTGGCCGCGCGCGCGAGAAGCTCGGCCAACTGGTGGTGCTCGTTGTCGCCGGTGCGCGCTCCCGCGTCCTCCTCCTCGCCATCGTCGGGCTGTCGCTGGCCGCGGTTCGCAGAGGAACCTAGGGATTTCTCTTCCCCACTCTGTTCGCGCGACTGTGAGAAAGGGGAATGGATGGGGCAGCGTTTGGAAAGAACTGGTGGGGCGCAGTTTCGAAACGCAACTACGCAAGCGACAATTTCCACCGCTCTCTCTCCCTCACCTGGTCGGGGATGTCTTTCCACGTGGCGTGATCATGGTGAGATGGACGGACTGGGAGCGGCCGCTGGCGACGGCTTAATCGAGCGCGCTCGTCGCCCATCAATTGGGAAACTTCTTTGTCTTTGACCTTGTTTGTTTGTCTTTTTTTTTCGTCTATCCACCGGCCCACTACAAACAACCCCATTCTTTGGGCCTTGTGTTTCCTTGCTGTTGTTTATTACTCATATCTGGGCTGCACCTGTATGTATTCATACACACGTACATGTATTTGTACGCTTTGTTATGTCTTTCCCCTGGGTGCCACCCACACCATGCAAGTAGCCCTGCTAGCTGCTGCTTTATCTTTTAACCGCACATGCATGCATGCACAAACATACGCACTCACTCGCCAACCAGTGTTAGCTAGCTAAGCTTCATATATAATGCATCCCTCGCTCACCCACAACACGTACATGTAATTGTACCACCAGATTGTATTTGTCACCGTTGATTAATCAACAAAGTCCCCATTTCTCTTTCTTTTTTAAAATATGTGTGCGGGCATGGGCCAAAAGACAGATGCATGAAAAAACTTCTAAGTATATGTATATTAAAAAAACTACGTCACTAGTTTGATGTAAATCCTATTTACAAAAATAAATAAAAGGTGAAAATATAGTCATGTATTGCATGAACAAAAAATGTTCACGTGCATATATAAATGTTCATGCAATTTTAAGAGTGCCATGTTTAAAAAAAAGTGTTGACATATTTTCAGAATACGCGATGAATGTTTTCGAAAAATGGACGATGAACATTTTTTACATACATTTTTGGGATACACGAAAAACATTTTCTAAAAAACACCATTAATCTTTTTTTTCAAATACGGTTAGCATTTTTTAGAACAAGGCAATTTTTTTAAAAAAATATGATGACCAGTTTATAAATCTATATCTATATCTATACCTACTAATTTAATAAATAAAGCAAGGTGATATTTTTGGTTTCGTCCCGCAAGTAGATTTTTTTTCCGTAGTTTTGGTCACGTACCGGCGGTCCGTCTGTCCTATTTTCCTCATGTCCGAGGTGGTACTAAACGCTGCCTGGTCAAAATTTTGAGTCCGTCGCTGGGTGCCTGGGCCAAAAGTATTAATGTGGCCTTTATTCTTGGTTTCGTCCAGCGTTTAGATGATTTTCCTCGTAAGTTATTTTGGTCACATACGAGTCTACGACGGTCCTTTCACGTTCGTTCGGACTATTAGGCTCACGAGTCCGTATATGTTTTGAGCCGGTCACCAACCAATCAGTCCATGGGTTGCCATGTTTTACTTTATTCTTTTTTTTGTCTGTTTTGGACGATAATTAGCGTACGAGAACAACTCCAATACATCGTCCCATATTGCCACGTTGTATGTTCAAAAAAAAAGCCACGTTGGTCCGTGCGCTTCATGCGTCCGTGTTCAAGTCGTATACGTGTTCGTATTCCAATGAAACTGAGGCCCACAACAACACCGATCCCCTTATATACACACGTCCTCATCAATCGATCTGATCCGACGACCCCTACCCTGCTCTCTCTTTTCCCACCGCCAACCTCTCGTAAGTGGATGCAGCGCCGGGCCGGTCGAGTCCCCATGTAGTCGGATGAGGGGGAAGCGAAGGAGGAAGAACACCCTAGCTCCTTCAACACGGATCTGCAACGGCGATGTTGTTCCACGGCCAGTCGTCTTGCGGTTGACCGGAGCGTTGTTGTGCATGGCCCTCCCGACTTTCCTCAGCCGTCGTGGAGCGCGGCCGCCCGGAGCATTATGGACGGCACCCGTCGTGTCATTGTTGCACAATCGCCCTCGTGTCTCGTGCGCAGGCAGCACGGAGTGGTCTTCAGTATACTCCTGCTCATCGTCAAACAAAGCATGTCGTCTTTCCACTGCCAATGAATCATGTATTTTCTGTCCGGTCGACTTCTTTGAAATACCAAAATCAGCACAACACATATGTGGTACTGGTTCCATAGGGAATATTTACTCCTATAATCTTGTCACGGTCGCTCTCTATTAACAACTAAAATTCATTGCCAACTGGTGGACTGTCTGAATCAAACTACACTCCAACATCAGTATTTTGTTCTTCTGCTGAATTAGGTTTTTTTTTACATACAGAACCATGCAAACCTGTTGTGCAGTCAGCTTAAGCTGGTTTTGTATCACTGTTTATGAGATTCCCCCCATGGTAGCCGGATCTGTGTCCCACTAGCCTGATCCCTCCTTTTACAACCCAGAACATGCAGCTAGAGATGGTTTATATCCATCCATCCGCCATGGCCGGCTCCAAAGGCAACACTCATGTCATCCTGTACGTCTGTGCGTGATGCCAACGATATGTACATGATACTAGCAGGTTATGATTACTCAGCAGGCCAGTTTTTGTTCTACTTTTCTTTTTATGTTCAGACTTATTTCTGTCCAAATACTATGCTATGCGCAACTATGAAATTCTATTTGCAGAATCATGGAAAGCAATTTGAGACGGTCCATATAAAGCATCTTCAGTTTACTAAGAGATCATTTATCATTGTTATGGAAATCTTATTTGTTAACTTATAGTGGACCATAATTTTGATGCATGATTAGTGCTATAAAGGTTAGCTGATTTTGTTTCTGATTCGACAATAGATGAAAACCATAGCATGTACGTTGCACTTTTGCATCAGAGAATGTAGCAAATGGCTTTATTCTCAAGGAGTTTTATACTGTAGTATTTCTTCAGACTTTTGCATATGCTAAGCAAAAATTGAATAAGTACAGGAGAGCAGAATGTGGATTCTACTTATTACTCGACATGTCCTTGTGTAAATTAAGAGTGCCAAACAAAAGATCCATCCTTCCCTACATATGTACCATTGTTTATCTGAAATTGGCATGTCCAGATGATGTCGCGCCGGCGTTTTGTAGGAGTTGAGGAAGACGTGGCCTATATTCAGTATAAACTAATTACCAATAGTTAGCATTGTTCACCTGGATCAGTTGACTATCCCGTGTTCCGAACTAGCACCCTCAAGAAACCCTACTTTTAATTGATCATAATTTTGCATTTGCTCCATAAACGAACCACTTTTTCCTCTCCCGTTGCAACGCACGGGCATTTGTGCTAGTACATACTAAAAACAGTAAACATGTCTGAAAACACACAAAAACGCATGGTGGAGGAAAATCCAAAAGGGAAAAAATGTAAGCTAAGGGTGGACATGCAACCGAGTCGAGGCAAGTTGTGTGTCAAGAGTGGGCAAACAACTGGGTCGGGCAAGTTTTCCGTCGATGGTGGACATGAAACTGGGTCGGGGTCGGGGCAAATTGCATGTCGATGTTGACATGCAATTGGATCAGGTCATGCCGAGTTGTGTATGGGTGGTCGGCAAACAACTGGGTAAGACGAGTTGCATGTCGTGGGCAGACATGCAACTGGGCCGGGCGAGTTGCGTGTCTGGGGTGGACATGCTACTTGGTCGGGTCGGCAAGTTGTGACTTAATAGTGGACTTACAGTTGAGACAACTACAAAAAACTACGAGACCAGTTGCGAGTCGAAGGTGGACTTGCAACTAGAAAAACTATGAGCCTAGTTGCGAGTCGGTGGTGAACTTGCAACTCGGATGAAAAACAAACTACAATCCTACTTGCGAGTCGAAGGTGGACTTGCAACTGGGTTGAAAACAACTATGAGTCTGGTTACGAGTCGGGGTGGACTTGCAACTGGGACTAAAAATAAACTACATGCCCAGTTGTGAGCTGAGGGTGGACTTATAACTGGGATGAAAAAAACTATGGGCCCAGTTGTGTGTTGATGATGGACTTGCAACTGGCACTACACAAAACTACTATACTAGTTGTGAGTCGAGGATGGACTTGCAGCTGGTACAACTACAAACTACGAGCCTCATTTGCGTGTCGACAATGGACTTGCAACCGGGATAAAATAAACTATATTCCCGGTTGAGAGTCTAGGGTGGGCTTGCAACTAGGATAAAAAACTATGGGGTTAGGCCCAAATAATACAAAACAAACAATGTTGAGCAGCTAAAAAGGGCAAAAAAAAGATGGACTAGTAACTGTTAGGGTCGGAGCTCACATTTTGGGTAATGAAGATGAAATTGTAACTCGGATAAAAATTGGTCACCCACCCCAATGGCAAGTTAATGTGAACTTGTAAATGAGACAAGAAAAACTTGAAGCCCAATTGCAAGTCAGTGGTGGGCTTGCGATTGGGGCGAAAAATGAAAAAGGGCGGCCTACTCGCAAAAACGAGGGTGGGCTTGTAACTAAGGGAATAAAAAGGTAAAAACCCGCGATTGCAAGTCGAGGGTGGGCTTGCTACAAGGAGCTGAGAAATGAAAAAGTGTTGGTGATAGATATAAGACAAGGGTGGACTTGCAAACTGAGATGATAAATAAAATGTCAAACTCATTTGTGAGTTGAGGGTGGACTTGCAAGTGGGATGAAAACAAACTACGAACCCTCTTACGACTTGAGGGTGGACTTGCAACTGGCGCAACTACACAAAAGTACGAGACTAGTTATGAGTCGAGGATGGACTGGCAACTGGGACAACTATGACCCTAGTTGCGAGTCAGAGGTGAACTCGCAACTTGGATGAAAAATAGACTACAGTCCTAGTTCCGAGTCGAGTGTGGACTTGCAACTGGGAATAATTACACAAAACTGTGATACCAGTTACGAGTCGATGGTGGACATGCAGCTGGGATGAAAACAAACTATGGGCGCATTTGTGAGACAAAGGGTGGACTTGTATATGGGGGAAAAAAGACCAAGATCTCAGTTGCATGTCAATGGTGGACATGCAACTAGAACAAAAAAGGGTTGGGCCCTGTTTGGACTCGATAGATGACTTGTTACTGGACAAAAACCAGGCCCTAGTTGCGAGTCAATGGTGGACTTGCAACTGAGACGGAAAAAAAGTCAGATCAAGTTACAAGTTGGGATGGACTTCCAATTAATGCAAAATAAAAGAGTCGGGCCCAGTTGCAATATAAAAGAGATACCAAGCCCAGTTGTAAGTCGAAGGTAGACTTGCAACCGGAGACAAAAAAATGTTAGGCCCAATTGCGAGTCGAGGGTGGACTTGCAACTGGATATGCAACTGGTCGACACCCCCACCCCACCCCTCGCGCGCCCTTAGTTTCAATCTCGTTGCACGCGTGCAGATGTTGTTGATGATGGACTTGCAACTGGGAAAAAATCATCCTCGGTTGTGTGTTGAGTGTGGACTTGGGACAGGGACGAAAATGGGTCAGGCCTTCAGTTGCATATATAGGGTAGAGTTGCAGTTGGGACAAAAGGGGGTTGTCGATGGTGATCGGAAGATTTTCTTTTTTTTCTTCTCACACGTCTTGGATCTCTTGCCCGGGTCTATCTTGCCATCGGAGGTATACATGAGAGGGGCATATCGGACGACTAGTAATTCATACTAATGGTCGATGGAGTCTAATTAAAAAAATTATGGATTTAGAAAAGTTAGCAAATACAAAGAAATGTTCATGAAATTTAAAAATGTTCACCAATTTGGAAAAATATCATACTTCCTTTTCAAAAAAAAAGAGTTTGAATAAAAATATGATTTTTACAAAAAGTTCATAATTCTAAGAAATTTTTCATGAGCTTTTATTTTACAAAATGGATGAAAAAGAAAAAAACTAATAAATGATAACCCTCCTCCCACCCCTAGTTACGATCTCGTAGCGGGCCCGTAGTTGCGCATCGAGGGTGGACTTGCAATTGTGATAAAAATTGACCGGGCCTAGTTGCATGTAAAAGGTGGACTTGCAAGTGAGACAAAAAAATGGGTCGAACCACCGGTCGACCAAGGGTGTAGTTGCAACTGAGACAAAATTGGTTGGGCTACCAATTGCTTCGTTGCGCCTCGATGGTGGACCTTCAACTAAAAAAAGGTGACGACCTCCGAGTTGCATGTCGGTGGTAGAGTTGCAACTCAGACCATAGTTGATGGTGGAGTTGTAACCCTCCTCCCGCCCGTAATTGTAGTCTCATTGTGGTCCTGCAGTTGCGTGTTGAGGGTGGACTTGCAATGATGAAAAAATAGACCGGACCTAGTTGCATGTCAAAGGTGGACTTGCAAGTGGGACCAAAAATGTGTTGGACCCCTAGTTGCGTATCGAGGGTGGAGTTGCAACTGAGACAAAATTGGTCAGGCCCATAATTGCGTATCGAGCATGGACTTGCAACTCAGACGAAAATGGGTTGGGCCCCAGTTGTGTGTCAAAGGTGGACTTTCAACTACGACAACAAAAAGTTGGGCATCATAATTGCATGCCGGGGGCGGAAGTTGCAACTACAAAATTAGTCAACCCCTAGTTGTGTGTTGGTGTGGACTTGCAAAATGGGGCATAATGGGTTGGGTTCAGTTGGGTATTGAGAGGTGGACTTGCAACTAGAAAAAAAGGTGGGCCCCTCAGTTTCATGTCGGAGTGGAGTTGTAAATGGGAACCCCCCCCCCACCCCCAATTGCATATCAAGGGTGGACCTGCAATTCAGACAAAAATGGTTAGGCTCCAGTTGTGTATGGAGGGAAAAATGAAGTTTGAGCTCCATATCGAGGGTGTACTTTCAACTAGAAAAAGATGAGGGCTCCAGGTTGCATGTTGGGGGTGGAGTTGCAACTGGGATAAGGAAAATGGCAAGCCACCGCAATTGCATGTCGGAGGTGGAGTTGCCACTGGGAGAAAAAGGTTTGGACCCCGAGTTGCGTGTCCACGGTGGACTCGCAACTGGGACAAAAACTCGGTCGGGCCCCAGTTGCGTATCGAGGATCGACTTGCAACTGCGACCTCCAAATTGCGTGTCAGGGGTGTAATTACAACTAGGAACAAAAATGGGTCGCCCCCTATTGTATATTGAGGGTAGGCTTCCAATTAGAAAAAAGCAGACCCGATTGTATGTTCAGGGTGGAGTTGCAACTGGGATAAAAATGTTGCCCCTTCCACCGAAAAAAGGTTGCATGTCGAGGGTGAATTTTCAATTAGGAAAATAACAAAATACGGGCCCACGGTTGCATGTCGTGGGTGGAGTTACAACTGGGATAAAAATGGTGGGACCCTAGTTGCATGTCAAGATGATGCACTTGCAACTAGCACAAAAAATGGACAAGACTTAGTTGTGTGTCGAGGGATGGACTTGCAACTGGGACACAAAAACAACCATGTTGCATGTACGGGGTGGAGTTACAATTAAGACAAAAAGGGTCACTGGATGGAAATCACAAAATCCCTAGATGAAAATTAGGGAAAAGGGGACAAAGATGGATCCGAAGTCACTCATCGCATCATCATTGACTACCATCTTCTTCGTCGCAAGGACAAAGATCGAACCCCTCGTCGACTCCCTCCTTCCTGCCCATGTCGGCTTTACTCCAAGACAAAGGGAATGGGGGGAGACAGTGGCGAATGGAACTAAGAAGGCAACGAACAGCTTGTATCTTCGACTTATACAATGCGGGCCAAAAAATAGACTGGCACCCGAGATCGCACCACGAAAACGGACTAACAAAAGACTCGCGTGGAATGGGCGACAAATGGGTATGGAACGTACGGCAAGACATGGTAGTATGTAACGTGTGCGAAAAAATAATCCACGATCAATATTTGCGCAACATTTAAAGCGAATAGGTCGAACGACCAGAAACTTAGATGACCCATTGTTAAATCTGTTTAAAACGATTTATGAATTTAAAAAAAGGAAAAAGAAAAAAGAAAAAAGGAAAAATTCATGAATTTAATACAATTGAATTTAAAAATTCATAAATTTGAAGGAAAAAAAAGTAAAGGGAAGTGTGAAAAAGAAGAAGCAAAGAAAAAAACGAAAATAATACAACCCGACTCGGACGACAAACATGCATCGTCGTCTTGTATATACACCAAGCATAGGATTGCAGTGGAAGAAAAAAACGAAAAAAATGCCAAAAGAGCTCACAAATAAAATTGCTGCATTGAAATGACACATCACTAATAATAGACAAGAAAATGAAGCTTGAAAAAGTAAAAATGGTCCACGCGGACAAACACACACACCAAGTAAAATAAAAGGGACACACAAATAAATTGCTATCTTTTTTTGCGTTGAAATAAATTGCTATCTGACAGCGACATCTCAAACACACACCGTGCCGTTCAAAAACAACGAACCCAAAAAAAATGTGGCCCGCCACTTCCCCGGCGTACGACCATATAACGGGCAAAAGTTTCTCAAAAAAAAATATAACGGGCCAAAATAAAGAACGACGGGCGATGCACGAGCAACAGGGAAACAAAAAAACGTGATAAAAAAAGTTATAGGAGAATTACAGCAAACAGATCTAACGGCCATGAACTTAGATGTGACATCCTTAAATATCATCTAGATGTTACTTAGCAATTCCGTAACTTGTATTATTAAGAGGTCAAAGCCACCATATATATCATGTACAAAAGGATGTCAAAAATCAAGAATACAAGGCCATCATCAATATAACTCTAACAATCATCACCCAACAATGTAACACAGAAGGGGTAATCTTCATTAGTAGACCAACAAGGATGCAAAATTTAACCAGACTAAACAAGGCATGCCTATTCATTAGTAGATCAACAAGGAAGCAAAATTTAACCAAACTAAACAAGGCCTGCCTATTCATTAGTAGATCAACAAGGATGCAACTTGATTAAAAAAAGTAAAGTTTAACCAAACTAAACAAGGCCTACCTAAAGCTTCATGGATCTGGGCGCATGGTATGAGTCCACACGTCATGGCAAGTGGTGGATGAAACAAAATAGGAATTACATTCAGGTTTCTCTCCGCTGAAAGGTCTTCGATACAAGGCTTCTATCACTTGTAAACAATCATGGGTTTGCCGTCGATGTTGTCTACGGGCTATCGAGGCCTGCTGCAGGCTTCTTCACCTCCTCCTCACTGATGCCAATGTAGTCGTCGTCCCTCATGAGTACCGAAAGCAGGCCAATGATTTCATCGAAGCTAGTCATCTCATAAATCTTGTCGAAGTCCTTCAGTTCTTTATCAACACTGAACCAGCCTCCTTTCCCTCCTGCCTCAATGCATTGCCCTGAAAACGTGGACCAGCTGTGTAGTCTTTTCCAGATTTATTAGGCTCCATGAATCTCTGCAGACCTGTCTTACCATCCGGCATGAAATAGCCGAATGGTAAAAGAGTTGCTTTATGGTGAAAAACAGGAGTTGCTTAGCACTACTGATTCTGTAATGTAGAGGCATGTGTGTGGAGACGAGGTATTCTTCTTTTTTAAGAAATCGAAATCCTCAGGGGGCGAGTTTCGAAAAAAAGGTAGATGCATTCCATTTTCGTTGGATTTCATGTCTTTCTACACATGTTACAGGGCCAGCAGAAATTCGGAAGAGAAACACATAGCTGAAGAAGGCTGACAGCAATGGAGTAGCATTGGTTAGCCCGTCTATATAAACGCTAAGGAGGTTTCATGCGTACAAAATTGTACTTATATAGCTTAGATGGAGTGGTTTCAGATTTGCAAGAACCTCTTTATTTTAAGAAGAACAACCATATAATGCTAAACTTTCCATTGCTCGTATAACTACTGAATCAGGATTTTTTTTCAAAACTATGAGTATATTTATAGAAAATTCGGACAATATATGGCTGAATGCAAAAATGGCAAAAATATTACCATGTCGGCCTGCGGTGGGCCGACGGGGGGCCTGTCGGCCAGCAGTGGGCCGATAGGTACCTGTCGGCCTCCGGGCGACCAACAGCTGGCCCGTCGGCCTGCGGGCGGCCGATAGGTACCCGTCGGCCTGCGGGCGGCCGATAGGTGCCTGTCGGCCTCCGAGCGACCGACAGCCCCTGGATAAGGCCGACCGCCCGGTTTCTTCCTCCTCTGGCTCGCTCATCCTCTCTCTCTCTCGTTTTCTCTACCGAATTTCCTCCCCTTCCGATCTCCTCCATCCTCCACCCATTTTCCTATTGAATCCGCTGAAACAATAGATCATACCCATCTCCACCGGTCTACGGTCTCATTTGGGTAGTTTTTTTTCGTTTGGAGGAGCCATGGTGGGGTGGTGGAGGTGTAGATGGTGAGGAGGTGGTGTGGTTGAGAGGAAGAAGAAGGGGACACACGCGTCGAAGGTATACCGTTTTTTTTAGTTTAGGTTAGTTTTTTTATTGTACGTAAAATTAGTTTATGTAGTGTACGTGTACGTGTACATTTTTGTTTAGGTTAGTAGTCATTTTAGTGTACGTGTTGGTAGTGTAAGTTTATTTAGTTTACTTAGTGTAGTCATTTTTAGTATACGTTTATCTAGTGTACGTAGGTTTATTTTAGTGTAGGTTTATTTTAGTATAGGTTTATTTAGTGTAGGTTTATTTTAGTGTAGGTTTATTTAGTGTACGTAGGTTTATTTTAGTGTAGGTTTATTTTAGTATAAATTTGTTCGTTGCGATTAATGAAAGATGGCAATGTCTAACAGGTGAAAATGTCTGAATCAGTAAATTTTACTGTTTACTACGGCCCTAGTAATGTTCGATATAATGAGTTGGGGGTTGATCTTAGCGAGTTTAAGAATGGCGTCATGACACTTTCACACCCGGACATACTGGACATTAGACAGTTGAAGCACTGGTTGACAACTAGTTTTGGGCTAGATCCTGAAGTATGTTCCGTCAGTATTCATGCATTGTGGACAAAATCCTGTAAAAATGTCAAGTGGGAGTTGATGCCGATAGATAGGAGCCAGCATTGGGTGACCCTGTTAAGTCGTTGCCGAGACCGAAGAATCCACCCATATGCCCTAGTGCAACCAGTGGCGAAGGAGGAGAATACGGTACAACTTCACGTGGGGTATGAACCAGGCCAGGGTAGTCAAGTGGCTAACGAGAATTATTTATCCGGGTCACAGCCACCGGATGTGGATGCTAGCCAAGCCGAGAAAGAGTCAGACTACATGCCACACAATGTTTGTGGTCATGATACTGGGCAGAGTATTAAGTCAAAAATATTGGTTGGTTCTGGTGTTGCTGATGGGGATGAGGAAGGCGATGAAATGCAGAGGGTGATGGAGGAAGAGGACGAGGATGGATTTGCGGAGGATTTGGATTCTGAAAATTCTGAGGATGAAGTGGAGGTACCGATTCCTTCTGCATGGGATCAGGACATATCCACCGGCCTTACTGTCAATGATGGCCATGAGACTCCATGGCAATATAATCTGAACCAAGTCCAGATAGGGGCTATGTTTGATACAAAGAAAAAATTGAAGTATGCGGTGATAAAGTGGGCTATGTCTACGCAGAGGGTTTTCCGGACACACATATCGAGTCCAACAAACTATACCGTGAAGTGTGTTGAAACAGGTTGTCCTGCGAAGGTGCACGGGCACGTGCCGAAGTATAACATCCACTGGGTTGTCAGCAATGTGGTCCCACATAATTGTGTGAGGAAAAACCTATTGGTTAGTCATCCAAACCTGACTTCAACTCTCATTGCGCAACTCATGTATACTGAGATAGTGGAGAAGAAAGATATGGAAGCAAAACACATCCAGAGAGCAGTGAAGGTCAGATGGAATTATGACATTCCATATGGGAAGGCTTGGAGGGCTAAGCAGAAGGCTATGGAGGAAAGGTTTGGGACGTTCTTCGACTCATATGATAATGTTGTCCGTCTCCTTGACATACTGAAGGAGAGAAATCCCGGCACTTATGTTAACATACAACACACGAGGTTGGACATTATACCAGATCACAAGGTGTTGAAACGAGCATTCTTCTCTTTCGCTATGTGCATCGAAGCTTTCCGGCATTGTCCTCCTGTGATGTTTGTGGATGGTACATTCCTGACTGGTCAGTACAAAGGGCAAATCCTGACTGCTATTGGTGTGGACGGGAACAATCAAATCATCCCACTAGCCATGGCATTTGTGGAGGGTGAGAACTTTCCGAGCTGGGTATGGTTCTTCCGGCAAGTTAAAATTGCGATCGTGAAGGACCGACCAAACGTGTGTGTCATTCATGACAGACATCCTGGTATATTGAAGGCCGTGAAGACACTAAGGAATCCAACTGCTGACGAACCAACACCTTGGAAGGACTTGCAGAGCCGGTGGTGCATGCGCCATCTTGGGGCTAATTTTTTCTCACAGTTCAAGAACAAGCGGTTGATGAACTTGTTTAAAAAATTATGCAAGCAGAACCAGCAGCATAAATACCATTTTATTTGGTCAAAACTTGATGAGTTCACTAAGAAACAGGTCCGCACGAGGAAGAAAATGGAAGCAGATCAGGTTAAATTAGCAACACTCATGGCGGAGCTAGAGGAGCCAGTAGGTCTTTGTGACTTGCCAGCAATTGACCCTCCTAATACCAAGAGAAAGAAGGGCAGGGCAATAAAGGATTTTTCTGAGTGGATAGAGAAAGAGCCTCCAGTGAATTGGTCTTTGCTGCATGACACCCATGGAGCTAGGTATGGCCACATGACAACCAATCTTGTAGAGGTGTATAACTTTGTACTCAGAGGGAATAGAGCATTGCCACTCACAGCTATTGTGGAGGCTGTATTCCATGGCACTTTGAGATATTTTAGAGAAAGGAACGAGTTAGCAAAGAAGCATATTGCAGACAATCAGAACACACCTTATTGTAGCCGTGTCATGGAGTACATGGCAAAGAAGATAGAGAAAGCAAAGAAGCACACTGTCAGACTCATAGGTAATCAGGAAAGGAGGTATGAGGTTCAGCTACCTACTGATGGTTTTGGTTCTGCAAATGGGGTGAAGACGCACGAGGTAAAAATTGGAACGGAATTTTATCCAACTTGTGAGTGTACATGCAACAAACCGAAGTTGTTGCACCTGCCTTGCTCACATGTGTTGGCTGCCTGTGGCCAGATTGAGTTGGACGCTATCTCCTTCGTGTCCCCATACTATTTAAAAGATGCAGTAGTCAATGTCTGGACAGGTGAGATGACAGGGTTTAGAGTCGTCGGCAATTTCAACAAGGTAAAAGATGGGGAGAGAGTATACATCCCGGATCCAGAACTTCGGCGAACAAGCAGGGGCAGACGTAAGGTAAAGCGCATCCGTAACGATATGGACCAATCTGAAGCTGGTGGAGCAACCAGACAATGTTTGCTATGCGCGGCTTACGGGCATAGGATGAAATATTGTCCCGACCTGAACAAAGACGGTGCTTCCACTTCGACGAGTGCTTCCACATCGACAACTGCGACCACAGTAGCAAGAGGCGGACGTGGTCGTGGCAGTCGTGGAAGTCGAGGCCGAAGGGGCAGGCAAGGAAGAAATAACTCAGAAGCTATATAATGTGTAATATGTCTGGACTATGTTTTAATGTGTAATATGACGGACTATGTTTTATTCTGTAATATGTGCGGTCTATGTTTTAATGTGTAATATGACGGACTATGTTTTATTCTGTAATATGTGTGGTCTATGTTTTAATGTGTAATATGACGGACTATGTTTTATTCTGTAATATGTCTGGACGATGTTATAATTTGTAATATGTCTGGACTATGTTTTAATTTGTAATATGTCTGGGCTATGTTTTAATTGCAGATATGGCTTCGTATCCGTTGCTTAATGGGAATATCGATAGAGGGCACCGGGCCGCACTTATGGAAGCGGGCAAGAACTTAGACGTGTTGATCACTCGCACCCCAAATCGTAACTGGATGATACACCCTTTATGGGTTGATAGGTATGTGTCGGTACAGTGACTTACTATGTTTGAAATCCTTTTGATAGCCGCTAACTGTATGCTACATTCTCTTTATTTTGTAGGTTAAGTTGGGCAGGACTTCTACCCTTGGCACGGCTAGTTGAGGGTACATTGGATGAGTGGGTTGAACATCCGGACTTGGATGAGGAAGGTGAACCAATGCAGTTACACAAGAGGCAAGTGGCACGTTTCTCTTACGACAGGTCACTGCTTACCTGCTTAGTAGATAGATGGAGACCAGAGACACATACGTTTCACTTTCCCTGGGGAGAGATGGCTCCTACTCTACAGGATGTGTCTTTCTTGTTGGGATTACCTTTGGCCGGTGCTGCCATAGGTCCTTTAGAGAAAGAACCTTTGGCCGGTGCTGCCATAGGTCCTTTAGAGAAAGAACCTGCCTGGCTAGCACTGATGCAGACATGTTTTCTAGCTGCGGTGCCAACTGTTGTGCCCTTAGACAAAGATCCTCACGGGCCTCATTTTAAGTGGTTGAGCCAGTTTCAGGTAACCTTCTCAGTGAGCTGAACATATTTTATTTTCCTAGTTGCCCTTACTAGATAGTTTACACAATTGCATGATTTCTATACAGATTGTCCGGTTAGGGTACCCCGGAGTTGTGTTGTCAGAGGCACAGATTGATCGATCCCTAGAGGCATACATTATGTGGTTGTTCGGCAAGACGATGTTCACGGAGAACCACGTGACCACTGTCGATGCACGACTCATCGGTATTGCACGAGAGATAGCTGACGCACGTTGCCCGGGGGACATTCAGCAGAGGAGTTTTGGTTCTGCTGTGTTAGCGGCTACGTACAGAGGACTGTGCAAAGCTTGCGTGTTGAAGTCTAGAAAATCAGCTCTTGTTGGATGTCCACTATTGTTGCAGCTCTGGTCATACGAGAGATTCCCTATTGGTCGACCCTATGTCTGCGTTGATAAACCTTTTGGTTTGGAGGACATGGCTGGGACTTATGTGCCTTCTATCGGCGACTTGCCTACTATGGGATCTATGTGGACACGGAGAGAGGTATTTTCATATTAAGTAACAATATGAATTACTAATGTTTATTTGTTGCCATTCAATAGAATTACTAATGCTTATTTGTTGTCATGCACAGAGACAGTTCGCGCATAGCCAGGTGAGGGGCTGCTACCCCTCCTTCACGCCGCAGTTTGATAGTTTGCACGAGGATCAAGTTATCTGGGAGCCATACTCCCATCACGCTATATTATCCAGGTGTCCAGCTGGGATTTCTGGATTGTGCACTAGAGATCGGCACTATTGGATGACCAAGGCCAAGTTGGTGTTCGACGTGACGGTTGAGGAGATGGCTCTTCATAGGGTGATGAGACAGTTCGGTCTATGCCAAGAGCCTGACATTCCAGTTATTCCACACGTACCAGATCACGTGCACAAGTAAGACATACTATTTTACTTCTCATGTCTGCATTCAGAATATAACATTTCAATCTCAGGTACACTCGCTCAGGAGGAAACAAGTCCCAGGATTCTTGGCTTCGTGACATTAGCCCTTACGTGGACGAATGGACTACTGCGCCGACAGATATCTGGGATGAAGTTCGGCCCTTTCACTGGGACAAGTTCGGGTTGTATCTGCGGCGTTATCGGCATAGCACGAGGATCTACTTGGTTCCATCAGCAGCTCCTGATCAGATCGAAGCCCCTCTCACCAGCGATCTGTTCCCAACTGCCTCTGTTGTCGGGACCAGACGCCACGCGGTACGTGCTATGTTTATCACATGTTAAGTTTTTTCTTAACCTGAACATATACAATTGGTTAACTATTCGTGTTGCCTGCCATACAACGATGATCTAATTGGTTAACTCTCCGTGTATAGAGTGACTTGGCATGCGAGGTGCTAGAGGAGGTTTCCTCTTTAATGGAACGCTTTGAGAGAGGAGATAATATCCCACCGCGAGAGCACGTCTCATGGTTGAGGGGTCTTCATGAGAAGGTTCGCGGGATTTACGCAGCTGTTACATGTAGACGATCTTCGGATGTTGCTATTCCTCGTCCAGCACATCGTTCGCCACGCCCCTCTCTGCAGCGTTCAGAACCTCGAACCTCTGTGCACCGTTCGGAACCACGACCTTCACAACGAGGGACCTCTTCCTGGCAGCATACACCTCCTTCACAACCAGGGAGCTCTTCCTGGCAGCATACACCTCCTTCACAACCAGGGAGCTCTTCTTGGCATAATCAGATGGACCTAGGTAACACTACTTTGTGCATTCTTTTAAACATTCTAGGTTCGCAAATCAATTTTACATGTTTTACTTTACCGCAGTCGGCAGCCAGTCGCAACCGTTCATGCAGTCTAATGTCCAGTCACCGATGCTTAGTGGTGGTGGTTCGTTCTTTGCCGGCGACGGCGACGACGATGACCGAGCTGCAAACACCTATGAGTTCTCGCAGACAGTTCTTCACACTCCACCACCACCATGGACGCAGGAGACACTGACACTGACAGACGATGTGGTCTATGGTCGTGGTCATCGTGAGACTCGTCCACCGCCTGAGCGCTTATCGCCTTCCGGTCCTCGTTCGAGGAAGACCAAGATTCGTCGCCGTCCCCAGCAGTGATATGGTTATCAGATTCCTCCCAGGGCACCACCTCCTTTCCAGCCCGGTGATACTATTATCTATGCATGAGACATATTTCTATCTATGTTTGTTTCAGACTTTTATCTATGCATCAGACATCCTTCATGTATGTGTTACTATCTATGTATGAGTCATTATCTATGTAAGAGACTGATTTGTTTTCAAGACACTTGTCTACTTCATATTAGTAGTACATCTGAATTAAACGGTACGACTCAACTAAACGGTACAAGATACATTTCCAAACAGACTACAACAGAAAATTAAGATAGAAGTACATCTAAATTAAACGGTACAAGATACATCTTGCTACGAATTTTAAGATACAACTTGCTGCAATGCGAACGTTACGATACAATAACATAAATCTACTGAGTCCAACGGGGATATTTTCCTTTTCCATCACCAGCTTCTTCTGCTGCCTTGGCTGCACGAGCCCTTTCTTTCTTTATCTGCCTCTCAGCCTCACGGGCCTCCTGTCGCTGTCGGTAAACCTCCGCCAGTCGAAGTCCCTCTTCTCGGTTTTTCTTCTTCATCTCATCAAGAAAAGCCCTCTGCTTCACACAGTACTCTTGCCACTCTCTCTCCTGCTCTGCTTTCTCCTCTGCTGCCGCCTTCGCGCGGCGCTCTTCCGCGTCCAAACTTGCCCATGCACGACGACCTCTTTCACGAATCTCGGTCACCGCCCAGTCCGGTTTTTTCGTGTCAATCCAACGATAGTACATGCACAGAGGCGGAGGAGACTACAACAAAAATAGAAATAGAAATATCAAATCAACAATAATATCAACAACGTGTTTATTCTTCGTGACTGAAACATACCGGAGGACTGATGTACGGTGAAGTAGCAACGGGTGGATCTTCCTCATAATTGGCGCACATGAAAAACTTCATGCCCAACCAATCTGAAAAATCCGTCACCTCCTTCACCTTGCAGAGATCGCCACACCAACAACGAAGTACTTCCACCCCCCGAGGCAAAGTCGCACTCTTCATTTTCGTAGGCCTAATGCTTTGATCCGAGCAAGGCAAACTCATACTGACTAGCGCGTTGGTGTTAACTGCGGCTGGACGATGGAGAAGAGAGTGAGAAAGAGCAAGCAGTGTGGGCAGAAGCAAAGAGAAGAGCGTGACAGAGTAGGCAACGGCATCTCGTATATAAAGATGAGGAGCACTGTGTTGTCGGTGCAAGAAAATAAAACACGCGCGTGCGATTCTGCCAATCACTACAGTCTGCCATGGAAAGCAGTGCATTTTGCTGCAGTGTGGGCATCGGAATTAGCGTCTGCACATGGGAAAAGCTAATTTGTATCGTAGAATAAATAAATAAATACTGCATCTGAATTGGAATATTTTGCTCCAGTGGGCATCGGAAAAGCTATTTTGTATCGCAGATAATTAAGATACAAGTACATCTGAATTAAACGGTACGACTGACCTTAAATAATACTGCATACAAACTACATAAAGTCATCATCACTATTCTCACTAACATGTTTCTTCGGCTTTGATTTTTTATTGGCTGTCATAAACTCATCGCTGGAAGAGTAACCATCATCACCAGGCTTTCGTGATGCATCGCTGCATTTCTTCTTCTTCGAGCTTGAGCCATCATGAGTTGCTACATATTTCGGCGGCGGTCTTCCGTTAACAGTCGGAACAGACCCAAATAAAAGCTTGAACCATGCCAACATACTGACATCGTGGTTCATTTCTTTAACGTCCACATTGTATCTCTACAATTCACAAAATGAACAAAAATGAATTAAAACGACAAACATATTAAATATGTAAATAAAATATGAAATTTAAATTACCTTATGAAACGCAATATATTCATCAACTGGCAAATCTATCACATGATTATCTAAATCATCAGATGATCGTATGAATCGCGCTGATTCATATATTAGTTCACAAAGTCTTTCCCACCTTGCACGCAACCGAAAAAGTTCTAGTCGAATGTCCGCTGTGTTTCTACTATGACAAGCTGTTTGTCTCAACCTCTGCAAGTTACTCTCACTGCTAACTAATTCATCGAAAGATACACCTGGAGTTCCATGAAGCCCGGACTTCATTCTAACCGCACCTATCAAGACATCACAAGAGTCCTCTCGTGAAAATGGACGAGGATCACCATCAATGCGGAATTGTTAATGCTACCACAACAAGCAGTGAGGAGAAGAGGCAGTGAGGAGAAGTGCTGTGAGGCAACGGCATCTCGTATATAAAGATGAGGAGCACTGTGTTGTCGGTGCAAGAAAATAAAACACGCGCGTGCGATTCTGCCAATCACTACAGTCTGCCGTGCAAATCAGCTGCCAATCACTACAGTCTGACGTGGAAAGCATCGCATTTTGCTGCACTGTGGGCATCGGAATCAACGTCTGCGCATGGGAAAAAGCGAGCGCATTTTGCTCTGCGTCCGGCCGAAGGAGCAGCCGTCGGTGGCGGCAGGCCCCGCCGTGCAAATCAGCTGCCAATCACTACAGTCTCCGTATGGTATGTGGTCTATTTGCACTGTGCAGGAATTATAATGCATTTAAGTGGAAAAAAACTTCAGTACAAAACATAGCACCAATACCCGGTTACATGTCACAATGCTGGCCAATCAACAGGATACCTAATTAACACTGTGACCATGCACATGATGTACTTCACAGTCTATAAGTACCATCACTACGACAGATCACTACGGCAGAGGGTTGAAAACAACAGCAAGCTCATGATCACGCTCTTTGAAAGTTATGAGCACCAAATTGTTTACTTCAATAGACGATGCCCGAAGAAAATTACCGAAACCTTCCTTGTTTAACACCATTCTGTTACCCAAGCCAATAAAGTAGGAACAAGGAATGCTCACAGATATATCATCATCTTCAGAATCCAAAGTAATTTCAAGAGTTAAAGAACCAGTCCTAGGAATTGCGCAAAAATCCTTCAAACTCCTCACAACCATGCTCGGAATAACCTGACAAAAAACATCAAGTTATATGATGTTCAACTTAGAAATTTTGAACAATATACTAGAGCAAAGAACAAATAAATAAACAGTAGCCAAAAACAAAGCTCACCATATGTTGACCATTAACATTCATCGAATCAATCCTATGAACAAAAGGAGTACACAATATGTAGTTGTCATCAAAGAGCTGTCGCGACATGACCCACGTTTGGTGATAATTCAGACTGACACCACGATTATAGAAACAACTGTCAACAAGTTCCCTCTGAGTTTCACTCAGATCCTCAAGAGCTACAAAAAAATAATTTCACAAATTGAGCAGAACAGCATAAAGTATGAGCCGAAACAAAACTTAAAATCACTCAAAAAAATTACTTACCAACACAGGGTAAAGGGAACAACGTAACACCATCCCGATGAAAATCAACAGCAATCAAAGTTCCATAGTGCTCAAGCCTAACAGTCATCATGTCACGATGACGGAGACCATAATCATTCACAAGTTCCTCCCAGGAAGGACCATGGAATTTACTGCTCACCCGACCATGTGTAAACAGAACACCATATAAGTTACCCTCACTGTTGTGAACAGCAAGATCAATATCTGTGTCACCCCTCCGAATAGCTAAAGCTCTGCACTCCTCAATGTACCGAGCAAGATGTGATCTAACACTGCACGGGACATACTACAAAAAGAATGGAAGCAAACATCATAATCATATAAACAAAGGCATTACAATACATTCCAAGGAAAACAACATCAACCATATGCCACAATCAGATAAACAAGATATAGAATCTTACAACACGCCTTGAACAGCGACGATCCAGCACCACGGTGAAGACAGACGCAGAAGAATCAAACGAAGAACAAGGGCCAACTGGAGCTCGGCAAAAGGGGCAAGCCATTACAACCTCGCGGACTCCTTGCACCACCGGAACTCCTCCTCCGCACGCACAGAAAACTACCCCGTAGCAAAAAAAAATACCGTAGGCCGGCGGAGAATGCTACGATCTATTGTTTCAGCGGGTTGGATAAGAAAATGGGTGGACGAGGGAAGAGATCGGCGCGGGGGTGGAAGCACCAGAGAGCAACGGGAGAGAGAAGAGGAGCTAGCGAACAGGGGAGGAAGAAAGGAGTGGCTCGGTCGGGCTGAGTACTAGGAGGGTCGCTGTATGGGCCTATCCAGGGGCTGTCGGTCGCCCGGAGGCCGACAGGCACCTATCGGCCGCCCGCAGGCCGACGGGTACCTATCGGCCGCACGCAGGCCGACGGGCCAGCTGTTGGTCGCCCGGAGGCCGACAGGCACCTATCAGCCCACTGCTGGCCGACAGGCCCCCCGTCGGCCCACCGCAGGCCGACAGGGTAATATTTTTGCCATTTTTGCATTCAGCCTTATATTGTCCGAATTTGCTATAAATATACTCATAGTTTTGAAAAAAAATCCTGAATCAGATCTGTTTTTATTTGGGTGTTGCCTGCCATGAAAAACAAGGTTTGGTACTCCTACTACTAATGTGTATATAGGGAGATCTTTTGGAGCAGTACAATGCTCAAGCTTACATTAGTTACAAATCTTTTGGTAGAAATATATTTTAATCTGATTTATTGCAATGATTTTTTATATTGTGTTATGAGAAGTGATTGCTTCCTTGCGGACCACATGCTAAAGTACCGCTTTAAACCCATTTTAAGTACCTTCATCCTCATTTAAGATGTGTTCTCATTATGGAAATATGAAGTATACTTGCATATGATAAGTTTTTTGTGGTGCACCTTCGTCTTCAAGTGCAAGGCGAAGCGCCTATGTCTAACGGTTCTTTCCTCTGCCATCAGTCTTTGTTATCACGTAATTGTCGATGCAGATAATCTTATCCTTCGCTATCACCTAATTATCAATGCAGATAATCTTATCTTTCTTTTCCAAGCTGCTCACATATACCCTGCAGTGCCAACATAATACTCTGTTCTAAATGACTTCTTGCAGTAAGATCCCCGGGAGATTGTCAAAACAGCTTTACTATTTCCCTGGCTTGAAACCAACAATATTACCTACTCAGTTTGCTCTTGACTGTGAGTCTGTGACGCACTAAACTTATTTAATAAGTTGTGCAACATCCAACGTCTATTTGGAACAAAACATAATCTAAATATTTCCTCAAATACAACGATTGTTGTCATGATGCATATATCGCTCCTGCTTTCGCCAGCGTTTCAGTACATGTTTACTGAAAAGGGACAGCGAAAAATCAAATGCAACCTCATTCCCTCAAAATGGTAGTAAAAAAAATGTGATAATTCTCAGCTGATTTCTGAAAGGTGCAAGCCGATGTTGCTTTTCAGAATCGACCTAGGCAAAAAAAAAAGTGACCGAGACATCAACGGACCATGCACAAAACAGACAGATACTATTCAACTATATTGTTTCTCAACATGCGACAGAGACCCGGAAAGCCCAATCAAGACCATCCATCATGGTTTGAACATCAAAACAAAATCAAGGACATGTTATTACAGCAGGAAAATCTGGAGCACAAAGAGCAACTTTGAGCGAGTGCACATATGTTTTGGCGATCACCTTGTTATTGCCATGGTAGCTAAAGAGAAAAGATAAAAGGAAACGAAACACCTGGTTCTGATATTGATACGCAGCTTCCCGTCAGAGTATCGGTGTATAGCCACGGTTCTGATATGAGAGTTCCATCATGCCCTCCTCACAACATAGGACCCTGAGATTCCTGAGGTGCCAATCAGAGTGATCTGCAAGAACAACAATTACCTCATGAATATACTGAATCAAGCAGCAATGACTACTAACTTCAGACCAGGAGATCAGCTGAATAAAACATAATCCACACATGCTATGAAACTGAGCAGGAACACCGGCATGAAGACATGAATCCACAAACGTATATAGTTGCGCGGTATCTCATCCACTTTCATCAGGAAGCAATTTAATGAGACAAAAATCAAGAAGCAATTGTTTTGAGCATCTTCCGGTTGTAATAATGACTCACGACGACGTGACCAACATTCGATCTGTGAGAAGAAAACACAGTAACACTGGACAATAGCTTTTACCCAATAATAAGCTGGCAAGCTTGAACAGCCATGCTCTTATGGTTCTTGCTGAGCTGCCAGTACTTCCCAGTTTCTAGAGGTAACTGGGTACAGGGCAAAATATAGGGGGACGGTAGAAAACACCTGGCCAGGAATTAGCCAGAAAATGGTTGTGTTCTCTGAATTTCTGGTGAAACTTGTGGGAAAGAGAAACTAGTTAACAATTGGAGTACTACAAACTAGTCTGAACTAATATAAATCGATCTAGCTCGCCTATTAGACATATAGACTAATTCCAAACTGTTTAGTACCATGTTGGTAACATAACAGACGCCTTTTTTGGTTAACTCATTACAAACGAGAGGAAAGTGAGAACGAATGTGACAAGTAAATATAGGATAGACACACGATGTAACTAGGTAGAGCCGGTGATATGTGCCAACGCCCGGGTAGCCAATGTATGGTATTGTAACGGTATCAATGAGGAGGAGCATATTGTGTCATGCCCCGGGATTAGCCAATGTTCGGCTAACCTCGTCAATAAATTTTGGATGTTGTGTCTCATGTAATTGCTTGATCAGTAAGCCTTTGGATTATTCTAACATCATCATCACCCAACAATGTAACAGAGAAGAGGTAATCTTCATTCGTAGATCAACAAGGAAGCAACTTGATGAAAAAATAAAGCAAAGTTTAACCTAACCAAACTAAACAAGACCTGCCTAAAGCTTCAGGCCGCTGGGCTGATATTAGTCCACTCATCATGGCAAGTGGTGGATGAAACAAAATAGGAATTACATTCAGGCTAGGTTACCTCCGCTGAACGGTCTTCGGTACAAGGCTTCTATCACTTGTAAACAATCATGGGTTTGCCGTCGATGTTGTCAAAGCCAGGGTTCGGGCTATCGAGGCCTGCTCCAGGCTTCTTCACCTCTTCCTCACTGATGCCAATGTAGTCATTGTCCCTCATGAGCACTGAAAGCAGGCCAATGATTTCATCAAAGCTAGTCACCTCATAAATCTTGTCGAAGTCCTTCAGTTCCTTATCAACGTCGAACCAGCCTCCTTTCACTCCTGCCTCAATGCATTGGCCTGAAAACCTGGACCAACTGTGTAGTCTTTTCCAGACTCTATCAGGCGACACATACCTCTGCAAACCTGTCTTACCATCCGGCATGAAATAGCCAAATGGCATTGGGATTGTGTTGTGTTGTATCCTCTGAAGGAGAGCTTGGTGCATCCAGTAGTCGCGGAAGGCTTCGCAGAAGATAAATATAGCAGTTATAACTGGCTCTCTGAATGATTCCTTGGGAAGAACTTCAGGGTACTTCCCAAATTCAGTAAAGACGGTTTGGAAGCTCACATTACCACCAATGTTATAACTGAAAAAACATAATTACATTGAGTAGTGAAGGCTGTAGAATACTGTACTGCATAAATAGAAATTGGTAATGCATGTAAGAAGTAACATCGACCAATACTCTCTTATATTTTCAGATGGACTATCCAAAGAAAAGCATGTAAAATAGGTTGATCATTCAGGCCTACCAAATGCAAAGTGATCAATTCATGCTAAGGGCGAAATAAACACCTCAAACTAACAGGATCAATCAGAAATAAATACTTGTTGTAAACCTGTAATAGTTAGTGAAGAAAGAGAATTACATTTCCTCGTGGCTCCCACCAATCTTACACTTGACAGCGCCCTCTTTTAAAAACTCCGGCAATTGCAAGTCAGAGAAGAAATACCAGGCTGACCACCCTTGGCCTGGAATGAATCTTCTAAATCCAACTAGATAAATGTCAAAGTCGCGTATTAGTAACTGCACCCTGACTCCTCTCCCTCCTTGAGTGTCCAACATCTCTATGATGTAATGTGAGTGACCGCAGCTGTACAGTGGTTCCGTCCCGAGTCGGCAAGCTGGGTTGCTTGGATTGGGATGTGGTGTAATTGGTTTGGAGTAGTAACACCCCGGAGCAATCTCGTCACACCGATTGTACCGGCGTGTCTCGAACTCAACAAAACGCTGATGAAATCCATCTTCTTTGATGTCGAGCTGGATTATTCGGATGTCCTGTTCAAGAACAGAACAAGAATTTAGCTCGGTACGACAGGTTATAGTGCACACCAGTCCATGCAAATGTGAATTCCGGCAGGTTCCTGTGAGCCGTACCTCAAATTTTCTCTGCAGAGGCGCAAACTTCTGACCCTTTAGCTCAAGAACTTCAACCTGAAGGTGATTCGCATGGGACTCCTCTTCTAGCTTCGCTTTCCTCTTGGCCTTCTCGTCCTCTCGTGCCTGCTTCTTTGCTTGTTCCCTTTCAAGCCACTTCGGAGGTGATTTTGATTTCTGCCCCTGGGGCCTCTGATTCTTTCCGCGCTTCTGCAAAATGAAAGAAACTCTAAACCAATGTCCGCGGACCAAAGAAGTAACCTTTGAGCGCTCGGTTAGGCTCGCCGGCGTAGGACGAAAGCTGGCTGCTTTCGGCCGGGCGGGGGGGGGGGGGGGGGGGGGGTAGTCCAGACCTCCAGCCCGCGGGGTTCGTGACGAAACAGGAAACGAGAGGAACACTCACCGAGGTTGATGTGCGCGTCCGTACGGCGAAGTCCGTCCATGGCGGAAGCGTGGTTGCCGGCGGTGGCCCGCGGTCCGTCTTTGGCCGCACCAACGAAGCGAAGCAGGCGGTTTCTTGCTTTGGCAAGCTAGTCTCCGCCCACTGCCGGAAGAACGATGGCGGTGCCCCCGCCGTCCCCGCCAGGTTCAGGGATGCTGTCCCCGCCGTACCCGCCAGCATCAGGGACGCCGTCCCCGCGAGGAGCGACGCCGTCTGCGCCATACTCCTCAGGATTAGGGACACCGTCCCCGCGAGGAGGACAGACGGCGCCGTCACGGACATGAACGGACATGGCGCCGTCCTCGCCATCATCTCGTGTGATGGGTGGCGAGAGCAACCACGGGGGTGGAATACCCTAAAGCCCTCGCATTTGGAGCTTCTCCCCTCCCCTGCTTGCTCTATAAACCTCGAGGTGCGGTAGACACAGGGGAAGCAGAGCTGCTTGCTCTGCGCCTCATGGGCCGCGTGCTCTGTTCCTTATGGGCCGCTTGCTCTGTTCGCCATGGGCCTACGACTCACATCTACGTTAAAAATGTCTAACTGATTCCATACATTTCCCTCAAAAAAAAAAAACTGATTCCATACATTTCCCTAACAAAAAATATGACCAATTTTCAGTTTGTTTAAATCTTCCCCAAATCTCGAGATAAAAAAGAAATATACTCTGAAACCTTTTTGTAATATTTGGTTCAAAGACTACATTCTTATTTTTAATTTTTGCGGGGACTACATTCTTATACTCCCTCCGTTCCTAAATATAATAGACATACGTTAGAGTATAGGATTCATTTATTTTGCTCTGTATGTAGTCCGTAGTGGAATTTTTTATAAAAACTTATATCTAAAAACGAAGGGAGTGGTTGGGAGCAACCTACTTTGTCAAGCTAAAAGTTAGTGCAAGTTGAAATCTTGTTACTTTTGAGTTGTGTTCTTCAAGTTTGCAGGTAAAAGGGTTAGTGGGCGCAAAATAAAAGGAGTGTGAAAACTTCTCATCTCTAATGATACTTAGGGCATCTCGGCGACCTGCGAACAGCCTGCATCCGTCCGGATCGCCTTGTCCACACCATGGAAGTCATGCAACGCAGGCCTGTATCGGTCCATCGAGCGGTCCGGACGTGTTTTTTCCTGCAAACCGGAACCAAACGCGGGGGGAGGGGGGTGCGGGAGTCCGGACACGTGAAACGTCGCCTTCTCCCCCCCCCCCAACCCGACCCACCCAAAAGGAAGGCGAAGCCCGCGCTTTTGTAGCACCTCGCACTGTTTTCACGCCAAAATCCCCCCACTCTCTTCTTTCATCCCCTGTCACTCTCCGCCCAATTCCTGCTCTTTTCTCCCACCCTCTCCTTCCTTCCACTGCCAACGCATGAAACCGTTGAAGAACCAGACAGAGATGGAGGTGGCGGATGTGCCGGAGGACCGAGCATCACGCTCACCCGAAAGATCAACTCGGCTACGCGGCAAGATCACCGTGTCAAAGCGAAACCGCAAAGAAGAAGAAAATCAAGAAGCAGTTGGCCATCGGTGGGCCTGGTGGTGGCGTGGGCATGGCTGTCGCGGTGGTTGTTGCGGACATGGCAGACGTCACCGGACGGGGCGCACCTATAGTACACACAGCGCCTTGGCTGGAGCATTACAAGCCTCCATACTACTGCGCTGCCAATCAGCTTGGAACCCCTGTCGGTAAGGTGCCTTACATCGTCGACAAATGCAGCGTCGCTCTTCTCCGAGTATTCTTTGCCGCATCTCGTCCGGGCGTGAATGGCGGCCGGGGAGCAGATGGGTGCCCGCACCCTGTTCGCTACAATGCCTAGAGCGGGAGAGCCGACGTACTACGATTCGGACAGCGAGATGCTCGACATCATCCAAGATGACAACGAAGGAGGAGGAGTCTGTGAAGACGGTCAGGTGGAAGACTCAGATCCCAACCAGTCCAACAACTACCAGCAGCAGCAGTCCTACACCCAGACGGCCACGCATAAGTCCTACACCCAGACCGGCGTGGACACACAGCAACAACAACATTGGGTCACCGGACAGTAGAAGCCGGAGTGGAGGAGGAGGAAGAAGAGGGGGAGGACGGCGAGGATGATGATCCGGCTGATACAGTCGGCGATTTGAAGAACAACAGAGGAGAAAGCTTCAACATGCTGGAGGACGAGCTGTTGTGCGATGCATGGTTTGCCACTAGCCTCGAGCCTCTCCATGGCACGGAGCAAAATGGCACAACCTTTCGGAACAACATTCACGTATGGTTCCATGAACACAAGCATTTCATGTCGTACTTCGACCCGGTCATCCACAACCGTGAATGAAAGTCCCTCAACCATGCATGGTACCCCATCCAAGAGGCCGTGTCCAAGTATTGTGGGCACTTGAAACATCTCATCGCATGGTGGCCTAGCGGTGCACAAATCACCGAGCAAATAAGTTGAGCACTAGCGGACATGCATTCTTTTGTTGCTCACTAGCATGACATGCATTTGTTTTCTTGCTCATTAGCCGGATATGCTTTAGTTTTGTTGATAACTAGCTGGACATGCATTTGTTTTCTGATCAATACTCAGACATGCATTTGTTTTCTGATCACTAGCCGGGTATGCTTAGTTTTGTTGCTCACTTGACGGACATGCATTTGTTTTGTGATCACTAGCCGGGTATGCTTAGTTTTGTTGCTCACTTGCCGGACATGCATTTGTATTGCTGCTCACTAGCCGGATATGCTTTAGTTTTGTTGATAACTAGCCGGACATGCATTTGTTTTCTTGACCACTAGCCGGATATGCCTAGTTTTGTTGGTCACTTGCCGGATATGCTTAATTTTCTTGATCACTTGCCGGACATGCATTTGTACTAGCCGAATATGCATTATTTTGTAGCCTTCTCGTGGTTTTTTCGTGTAGAAGAAGTTGAAGAAGAAAAACTTCACTGTCATGCATTGTTGGTTGAAGTTGAATGGGCAACCAAAGTGGAATCTTTTCATAGCCAAGACCGTCGCCCAAGCCAATGTTGAAGAAACCGCTGACCCTACCGACCCAACCCAAGAACCGCCGAAGAAAGTTAGAAGAAATTTATGGGAGAAGGGGTGGGAGGAGGAGAGGGCAAAGCGAGAAGGTGCGGCGGCTAAGCTGACGGAGAGGTTTGAGGACATCTTGGCGAAGAAGGAAGGGGCATGCGTGAAGCGCTTAGACCTCAAGGAGAAGAAAAATGCGTAGAGGTTAAAATTGTTGATGGAGGCAACGGACAAGAAGCACAAGCTCGAAAAGAGGCGGACCATGATCGAAGAGAGGAAGGACGCGCTCGAGAAAAAGAAGATGAAGATCGCCGCCAATGCGGAGGACGCCAAGATGTTGACCTTGAATGTGGACTCTCTGGATGTCGACGCAAGAACGATCATGCAATCCGCCCGCTACCAGATGTTGCAGCGGCAGAAAGGTCAGTTGGAGGCGGCGGAGAGTGAGGATGGCGAGGAAATGGACGCCAAGGTGGTCTACGCGCCGGCGGCGGCACCTTGATCAGGGAGCAGACGACTGGGATTGCCGGTCCGACGTGGTAGAAAAGTGAACGGGTATGTTTTTTTGAATTCAGGCATGTAAAAACTAAGCATACTTGACTCTTTTTGGTTGTGATCGGGCATGCGATCCGATGTTGGTGTGATCTGGCGCGTTGTGTGGGTCGAACTAAATTTGAATTTGAAACTGCCCTTTACTAACAGACATATACATGATAGCGTTGGATGACAATCACTCGCATACGTGTTCGTGGACTGATCACCCTATATGCGAATGGATTCGGGAGGAATGGCCGTTGGAGATGCCCTATGCTCCGTTGAAATAGAGATGTCTGGTGCGTAGTGAATTTTAGAGATGGGTGGGCATACGTTGTTAGTGTGTGTGATGCGTGTGGGCTAGACAGGCTGGTCGTGCGGCTTGCGGCTTTGGTGTCTTCTCAGAGCATCTCCAGCCGCGTCCCCAACCGGCCCCCCCCCGGGCGCGTTTTTTATCGCCGGCACCGAAAAAACGGCCCAGTCGCGGCCCCAGGACCCCGTTTTTTGCCGGTTGGACCCCTTTTTTGGGCCAGCGAACCCAGGCCGAACCCAGCGCGCTGGGGGGCATTTGGGGGGCTCCGGCGGAAACAAAACGGCGTGTGGGACACCACTGTCAGGCGAATCTCGCCTTTTTCCTCGCCCGACCCGCCCTCCTCGCGTCTCTCCACCATGTCGATTCCGGCGCCGGCGCCTCTCGCCTCCTGTTCACGCCCTCTGCGCCGCCGCTAGAAGGCCATTTCCACCGCCGATTCATCCCCCGCCCGCCGGATTTTGCTTCCCCATCCCCCCGCCCCGTCACCGTTCTCGAACGGCCACGCCGGCAGGACCGCCACGCCCACAAGGTCGCCGCGCCCACAAGGTGTTCGGTGTTTTGCCTGGACACCATCTCGCCGGCCATGGACTCGGATGACGAAGAGGCGTTCGCGGCTCTGTTGGAGGAAGAAGCCGAGGCCGACACCGCCGACGAGGAACACCTCATGATACTCTCCTCGTTGGCCGGCCTGTTCGTGAACAACGACAAGCCCCGGCGAGGTGGCTCGGCGCCGGGCCGGCGCAAGAGCAAGCAGAGGCATCGGATGGAGGGCTATTGCATGCTCTACGCCGACTACTTCGCCGACGCTCCTCTGCACGGTGAGAAAGTATTTCGGCGCCGTTATCGGATGGGCCGGAAGCTCTTCCTCAGGATTGTGAATGCCATCCGGGAGTTCGACAGCTATTTCATTTGCAAGAAGGATTGCACCGGCACAGTTGGATTCTCCTCACTCCAGAAATGCACCCAATCTATGAGGATGCTTGCATACGGAGCTCCCGCTGACATACAGGAAGACTATGGACGAATGGCCGAGTCCACCACCATTGAGTGTCTATACAAGTTCTGCAGGGCAGTGGTGGCAGTGTTTGGACCACGGTATTTGCGATCACCCAATGCCGAAGACACTGCTCGGATCTGATACGTCTCCAACGTATCTATAATTTTTTATTGTTCCATGCTATTATATTATCTGTTTTGGATGTTTTATATGCATTAATATGCTATTTTATATTATTTTTGGGACTAACCTATTAATCTAGTGCCTAGTGCCAGTTTCTGTTTTTTCCTTGTTTTTGAGTATTGCAGATAAGGAATATTAAACGGAGTCCAAACGGAATAAAATCTTCAGAATGATTTTTCTTGGACCAGAAGAAACCTGCCAGACTTGGAGATGAAGGCAGAAGACCTGTCGTGTGGCGACAAGCCACCAGGGCGCGCCCTAGGGGGGCGCACCCCCCTGGCTTGTGGCCCCACGGCAGACCTCCTAACCCTATTCTTCGGCCTATAAATTCCCAAATATTCCCCCAATACCAAAAAGAGCCACGAAAATACTTTTCCGCCGCCGGAAGCCTCTGTTCCCGTGAGATCCCATCTTGGAGCCTTTTCCGGTAATCTGCCAGAGGGGGATTTGATCACGGAGGGTATCTACATCAACTCCATTGCCCCTCCGATGATGCGTGACTAGTTCACCACAGACCTTCGGGTCCATAGCTAGTAGCTAGATGGCTTCTTCTCTCTCTTTGTTCTTCAATACCATGTTCTTCATGATCTTCATGGAGATCTATCCGATGTAATACTCTTTTGCGGTGTGTTTGTCGAGATCCGATGAATTGTGGGTTTATGATCAGATTATCTATGAATATTATTTGAATCTTTTCTGAATTCTTATATGCATGATTTCATATCCTTGCAAGTCTCTTCGAGTTATTGGTTTGGTTTGGCCAACTAGATTGGTAATTCTTGCAATGGGAGAAGTGCTTGGTTTTGGGTTCAATCTTGCGGTGTCCTCACCCAGTGACAAAGTAGGGGTAGCGAGGCATGTATTTGTATTGTTGCCATCGAGGATAAAAAGATGGGGTTTTCATCATATTGCTTGAGTTTATCCCTCTACATCATGTCATCTTACCTAATGCGTTACTCTGTTCTTCATGAACTTAATACTCTAGATGCAGGCAGGAGTCGGTCGATGTGTGGAGTAATAGTAGTAGATGCAGAATCGTTTCGGTCTACTTGACACGGACGTGATGCCTATATGCATAATCATTGCCTTGGATATCTTCATAATTATTCGCTTTTCTATCAATTGCTCGACAGTAATTTGTTCACCCACCGTATTATTTTCCTTCATGACAGAAGCCTCTAGTGAAACCTATGGCCCCCGGGTCTATTTTCCATATTATATTTTCAGATCTATAAACCAAAAATACCAAAAATACTTTGCTGCAATCTTTTTACTTTTGTTTTACTTTTCATTTTAGTAATCTTCTATATCTATCTCTATCAGATCTCATCCTTGCAAATAACCGTGAAGGGATTGACAACCCCTTTTCTGCGTTGGGTGCAAGTGTTTGATTATTTGTGTAGGTACATCTATCGGGTACTTGCTTGTATCTCCTACTGGATTGATATCTTGGTTCTCAACAACTGAGGGAAATACTTATCTACTTTGCTGCATCACCCTTTCCTCTTTAAGGAAAAACCAACGCATGCTCAAGAAGTAGCAAGAAGGATTTCTGGCGCCGTTGCCGGGGAGATCTACATCAAGCCTACCAAGTACCCATCACAAACTCATCTCTTGCATTTACATTATTTTCCATTTACCTCTCGTTTTCCTCTCCCCCACTTCTAAAATGATTTTCAGAAAAATTTGCCTTTTTATTCGCCCTTCTCCCGTTCGTCTTCTCATTTGCTTTTTGCCCGTGTGTTAGAACGTTTAAACTTATGGCTAGCCTTACTACTATCGCTAGTACTCCCGAGAGTGAAGTTCTAAATTTTAAGCAAAGGGAGGGAGAAAACTTAAAAGATGCTTGGTATAGAATTTGCAATGCTCAAAATAGATCTACTCGTAAGCAATCTACTACCGTTCTCCTTCGCAATTTTTATGTGGGTGTTTCTCCTTGGAATAGATATGTTTTGGACACCATTACGGGAGGAAATTTCTTGGGAAGCCATACCTTTGATTCTTATAATGCTATGACAAATTTGGTAGGTTCACCCCCGCTCGTGGTTAATGAAACAATCTTGACTTTGGAACATGTTATGCGAAGGCTTGATGTTATTGAAAATAAAGTTGATACTATAGAGCTCATTGAAAACTTGGATAAAAAGATTCATAATCATATTACTCAATATGGATCTAAGGTAGGAGTTACTTTAAAAAACTTAAGGGAAAAAGAACCCATAGTTAATGAAAAACTGGATCAAGATTCCTCTAGAATTGGAAAGCTAGAGGACATTATTACCAACTTGGGTTCCACTTTCGCCTCTGTTCAAACCACTCCAAAATTTTCTCCTTCTAAGACTGCCAAGTTTGTTTATGTTCCTAAAAATAAGGGTGAATCCTCTAGGAAAGAGGATGAAGATCTTAAGATGATAAGAGTTCACCCCAGCTTCAATATTGTTAGGGAACCTATTACCACAAGTGAATCTCTTTATTTATTGCCTAGGAGCATTATTATTGATAAGAGCAAAGAACCTCCTAGGGTTTATAAGTGTGCAATTGAGGAGTTGCATACCAAAGATGACAATACCTAGATCTATTGCGTTATGCCTAGCTAGGGGCGTTAAACAATAGCGCTTGTTGGGAGGCAACCCAATTTTATTTTATGTTTCTGTTTTTTGCTTCTGTTCTTGAGTGTTTTGCACATTATTACCTCTGTAGTAATTGTGTTTTATTATTTTAATTAGTGTTTGTGCCAAGTAAGACCTTTGGGATGGTTTACGGTGATTGTTGATTTGGTTTTGCTGAAAAACAGAAACTTTTGCGCTCAGTCCAGGAATTTTATAAATTCACCAGAGCGTCAATTGGATCTGAATTTTTTACAAAAGATTGATATCCAAATTGCCCTGATTTTCCTAATTTTTCAGAATTTTTGGAGTTACAGAAGTATTCGAAGTTTACAGATTGCTACAGACTGTTCTGTTTTTGACAGATTCTGTTTTCTTTGTGTTGTTTGCTTATTTTGATGTATCTATGGGTTGTATCGGGGGGTACGAACCATGGAGAATTTAGAATACAGTAAATATTACATCAATATAAATAAAGAATGAGTTCACAACAGTACCTAAAGTGGTGATTTATTTTTCTTATACTAACGGATCTCATGAGTTTTCTATTGAGTTTTGTGTTGTGAAGTTTTCAAGTTTTGGGTAAAGATTGGATGGACTATGGAATAAGGAGTGGCAAGAGCCTAAGCTTGGGGATGCCCAAGGCATCCCAAGCCATATTCAAGGATACCAAAGAGCCTAAGCTTGGGGATGCCCCGGAAGGCATCCCCTCTTTTGTCTTCAATCCATCGGTAAATTTACTTGAGGCTATATTTGTATTCACCACATGATATGTGTTTTGCTTGGAGCGTCTTGTATGATATGAGTCTTTGCTTTTTAGTTTGCCACAATCATCCTTGCTGCACACATATTTTGAGAGGGACATGCATTAATCGTGAATTTGTTAGAATATTCTATGTGCTTCACTTATATCTTTTGAGCTAGGCAATGTTGCTCTAGTGCTTCACTTATATCTTTTTAGAGCACGGTGGTGTTTTATTTTATAGAAATAATTGAACTCTCGTACCTCACTTATATTATTTTGAGAGTCTCTTTAAACAGCATGATAATTGGTTTAGGTTATGAATTTAGTCCTAATATAATGGGCATCCAAGAGGGATATAATAAAAACTTTCATATAAAGTGCATTGAATACTATGAGAAGTTGGATTCCTTGCATATAGTTTTGACATATAAAGATGGTAATGTTAGAGTCATGCTAGTGAGTAATTGTGGAATGGTAAAAATACTTGTGTTGAAGTTTGTGACTCCCATAGCATGCACGTATGGTGAACCGTTATGTAACGAAGTCGGAGCATGATTTGTTTAATGATTGTCATCCTTTGTGTGAGGGTCGGGAGCGCGCGATGGTTTACTCCTACCAACCTCTCCCCTAGGAGCATGCGTCTAACACTTTGCTTTGATAACTAATAGATTTTTGCAATAAGTATGTGAGTTCTTTATGACTAATGTGAGTCCATGGATTATACGCACTCTCACCCTTCCACCTTTGCTAGCCTCTCTAGTACCGTGCAACTTTCGCCGGTGCATTAAACTCACCTTCCTCAAAACAGCCACCATATACCTTCCTCAAAACAGCCACCATAACTTCCTATTATGGCATTTCCATAGCCATTCCGAGATATATTGCCATGCAACTTCCACCGTTCCGTTTTTTATGACACGCACCATCATTGTCATATTGCTTTGCATGATCGTAAGACAGCTAGCATGATGTTTTCATGGCTTGTCCGTTTTTTGATGTCATTAGCTATGCTAGATCATTGCACATACCGGTACACCACCGGAAGCATTCATATAGAGTCATATATTGTTGTAGGTATCGAGTTGTAAGTAAATAAAAGTGTGATGATCTTCATTATTAGAGCATTGTCCCATGTGAGGAAAGGATGATGGAAGCTATGATTCCCCCACAAGAAGGGATGAGTCTCTGGACTTTACAAATAATAAAAGAGGCCAATGAAGCCCAAATAAAAAAAGAGGCCAAAGATGCCCACCAAAAAAAATGAGAGAAAAGAGAGAAGGGACAATGTTACTATCTTTTTTCCACACTTGTGCTTCAAAGTAGCACCTTGATCTTCATGATAGAGAGTCTCCTAATTTGTCACTTTCATATACTAGTGGGAATTTTTCATTATATAACTTGGCTTGTATATTCTAATGATGGGCTTCCTCAAATTGCCCTAGGTCTTCGTGAGCAAGCAAGTTGGATGCACACCCACTTAGTTTCTTTTTGAGCTTTCATACACTTATAGCTCTAGTGCATCCGTTGCATGGCAATCCCTACTCACTCACATTTATATCTATTGATGGGCATCTCCATAGCCCGTTGATACGCCTAGTTGATGTGAGACTATCTTCTCCTTTTTCCATAAAACCTCCACCATATTCTATTCCACCCATAGTGCTATATCCATGGCTCACGCTCATGTATTGCGTGAAAGTTGAAAAGGTTTGAGAACATAAAAGGGGTGAAACAATTGCTTGACTTGTCATTGGGGGTGTGCATGATTTAGATACTTTATGTGGGGAAGATGGAGCATAGCCAGACTATATGATATTGTAGGGAGAACTTTCTAAGGCCATGTTATTTTGAAAGGACACAATTGTTTGTTAGTATGCTTGAAGTATTACTATTTTTATGTCAATATTGAGCTTTTGTTTTGAATCTTATGGATCTGAATATTCATGCCACAATAAAGAATATTACATGGATAAATATGTTAGGTAGCATTCCACATCAAAAATTCTGTTTTTATCATTTACCTACTCGAGGACGAGCAGGAATTAAGCTTGGGGATGCTTGATACGTCTCCACCGTATCTATAATTTTTTATTGTTCCATGCTATTATATTATCTGTTTTGGATGTTTTATATGCATTAATATGCTATTTTATATTATTTTTGGGACTAACCTATTAATCTAGTGCCTAGTGCCAGTTTCTGTTTTTTCCTTGTTTTTGAGTATTGCAGATAAGGAATATTAAACGGAGTCCAAATGGAATAAATCTTTGGAATGATTTTTCTTGGACCAGAAGAAACCTGCCAGACTTGGAGATGAAGGCAGGAGACCTGCCGTGTGGCGACAAGCCACCAGGGCGCGCCATAGGGGGGGGGCACCCCCCCTGGCTTGTGACCCCACGGCAGACCTCCTAACCTTATTCTTCGGCCTATAAATTCCTAAATATTCCCCCAATACCAAAAAGAGCCACGAAAATACATTTCCGCCGCCGGAAGCCTCTGTTCCCGTGAGATCCCATCTTGGAGCCTTTTCCGGTAATCTGCCAAAGGGGGGTTCGATCACGGAGGGCATCTACATCAACTCCATTGCCCCTCCGATGATGCGTGACTAGTTCACCACAGACCTTCGGGTCCATAGCTAGTAGCTAGATGGCTTCTTCTCTCTCTTTGTTCTTCAATACCATGTTCTTCATGATCTTCATGGAGATCTATCCGATGTAATACTCTTTTGCGGTGTGTTTGTCGAGATCCGATGAATTGTGGGTTTATGATCAGATTATCTATGAATATTATTTGAATCTTCTCTGAATTCTTATATGCATGATTTCATATCCTTGCAAGTCTCTTCGAGTTATTGGTTTGGTTTGGCCAACTAGATTGGTAATTCTTGCAATGGGAGAAGTGCTTGGTTTTGGGTTCAATCTTGCGGTGTCCTCACCCAGTGACAAAGTAGGGGTAGCGAGGCATGTATTTGTATTGTTGCCATCGAGGATAAAAAGATGGGGTTTTCATCATATTGCTTGAGTTTATCCCTCTACATCATGTCATCTTACCTAATGCGTTACTCTGTTCTTCATGAACTTAATACTCTAGATGCAGGCAGGAGTCGGTCGATGTGTGGAGTAATAGTAGTAGATGCAGAATCATTTCGGTCTACTTGACACGGACGTGATGCCTATATGCATAATCATTGCCTTGGATATCTTCATAATTATTCGCTTTTCTATCAATTGCTCGACAGTAATTTGTTCACCCACCGTATTATTTTCCTTCATGAGAGAAGCCTCTAGTGAAACCTATGGCCCCCGGGTCTATTTTTCATATTGTATTTTCAGATCTATAAACCAAAAATACTTTGCTGCAATCTTTTTACTTTTCGTTTTAGTAATCTTCTATATCTATCTCTATCAGATCTCATCCTTGCAAATAACCGTGAAGGGATTGACAACCCCTTTTCTGCGTTGGGTGCAAGTGTTTGATTATTTGTGTAGGTACATCTATTGGGGACTTGCTTGTATCTCCTACTGGATTGATACCTTGGTTCTCAACAACTGAGGGAAATACTTATCTACTTTGCTGCATCACCCTTTCTTCTTCAAGGGAAAACCAATGCATGCTCAAGAAGTAGCAGGATCCTAGCACAGAATGCAGCAAGAGGATTTCCTGGGATGCTTGGAAGCATCGACTGCATGTATTGGTCATGGAAAAACTGCCCATTTTCTTGGCAGGGGATGTACAAAGGTGCCAAAGGAGGTTGCAGCGTGGTACTTGAGGCAGTAGCCACACATGACCTATGGATTTGGCACTCCCTCTTTGGTATGCCAGGAACTCACAATGACATCAACGTATTGCAGTGCTCGAATGTCTTCGCCAAGCTTGTTGAAGATCATGCTCCTCCGATGAACTTTGAGGTCAATGGGCGCCACTACAACAAGGGATACTATCTAGCAGATGGTATCTACCCGAGATGGTCCACATTTGTGAAGACTATCTCAAAACCTGTGGCGCCAAAGAAGGCACACTTTGCTAAGTGTTAGGAGGCTTGCAGGAAAGATGCCGAGCGAGCATTTGGTGTGCTCCAATCTCGATTTGCTGTTGCCCGGTACCCCGCTCTGACCTGGTCGAAATCGCAGATGTGGGAGATCATGAATTGATGTGTCTGCTTGTACAACATGATCATTGAGAGCGAGCAGGAAGAGCCAGTGTTTGACACTGAACCATATCACAGGATGGGACCTCTTGCAGTCGTTGATCATCAGGTACCAGCAACATGGGCTGCCTACCTCAATATGCGCCAGGAGATCCGAGACCCACATGTGCATCAAGAACTGCAGGACGATCTGGTGGAGCACCTATGGAGGCTCAAGGGCAACGCCTAGTTTGATTTGTTTTAATTTATGTTGAAATTATGAGCTTGCCTCGTTGAACTATTTGATTTTGTATTAATTTCTGTGATGAACTTTGGTATGAACATTTAGTTTTTGTTGAATTTATGCTGAAAGAGTGCCGAAATTGTTGAATTTATGCCGAAAGAGCGCCGAAATTGTTGAATTTAAGCCCAAAGAGCGCCGAATTTGGGCCGAATCATCGCCTATACTGGGCCGAAATCGCCGTTTCGGGGGCGACCGTGGGGCAAATATACATCAAAAACGTTTCGGCGGGAACCTAACCGACCGAAATGAACTTCCACTGTCGCAGGACCGCCTCAACCTACCACCACGTCGGCCAATTATGGTCGTCGGCCTTTGATGTCGCCCCAAGCCCTACTGCCACCCTGCTGCTCGGGGGAGGGGGGATGACCCCCACGACCGTCCCATCCCACCACACTTCATACCGTCGGATCCACCCCCGGCGCTTGTCCTGAGCACTCTATCGCCATTAACGAGCTCACGTCGCCTTCCACGAGCACTTCGTCATTGTCCCCAAGCTCCTACCGACATCCCCGAGCACCGCGTCGCCGTTCCCAAATTTCCTCGCCAGCGGGTTCTGCGGTATTAGTCGCCGTCCATGTCGAGCTCCTCTCCACGGTCAAATCTGCCTCATGGCCTCCCCATTAACGGCTCGTCAAGTTTCATGTGGTGGCCAAATTTTAGGGACCAGCTTTAGGGCTTCAGGAAAAGCAAGAACTTTTCTGATGCCCAAAAACCTTCTCTCTCTTCACATAAAATTATTTTTTGGGCACCAATTTCTTGGACATCCGTTGAAGATGCTCTTACCACACCCATAATGGCAAAATGCCCACACAATGGCACCAGGAAAAACCAATGCCACCAATGAAAATTTTAGAAATAAACACACACATGTCTATTCTTAAGTAGGACATGTTAATTCATAAACATCATTAGTGAATGAGTTTCTTCAACATCGAGCAGTTGTGCCCCTAATGTAATTGTCATCCTCTGGAGGCAACCCTCATTATGTACGTATGTACCCTTTGTATTGATAAAATCAAAGGTTGTTTGTTCATTCTATCTCTATGTACTTTCGTAGTTTCATTCTTCAAATATTTTTACTTCTTTTCTATTTTTCTAGTTTTCCTTTTACCAGCCCACACCCTAGCACATCAAGAAAGTTGTGGGTACTCATAACTAGTTGGGATACAAATCCAGGAAATATGCCCCAACACTTGTTTTTTCAACCCCCCCCCCCCACCTCCCTCTCAAGTATATTGCCCTCCCAATTATTGGGCCCAAGCTCTGACATTGATGATTAGTAATAAGTAATTGTAGCTTTACTGGGAGCATCCTTATTGGTTGTTCTATACCAGTGGTTGATCCACAAACTCTCGAAGCAATGGTGTGCGGAAAAGGGCCTTGCATTGGTCAAGGATATCTATGCGATGCAGCTTCAAGCCGCAACGGACTACGGAGCCACGATCAAGCATTTACATGAGCAATGCAAGCGCTCCAGCAACATGATTATAAGCGATATTAAATCATGGTTTGGCGGCCTTGATGATGTGCACAACGACCATGAGAGCAAAGAGGCAAATCTTTGAGGGCGCGCTTGGTATAGGTGTAATTCAACACAGTGGTGTAAAATTTACAAGTGTATCTTACTGGGCATGAGTGTTTTCCGGCTGGAAATTAAACCAGTGGGTGGAGGCGTGTATTTGTTTTACACGTGAATTCTGTAGAAAAACGGTAATCCAAACAGGGCCTGAGACGCATAAGAAAGACGCTTTGTTTGGCTTGTGGTCACGCCTGGTATCATACGTATTCATAGTCTTTTACTACCTCTTCAATGATTTCTAGAATTTGGTAACAAAATGTACACATGTCGATGTAGAGCCCGGCCGGGTATACCCTCATTTTGTGAAGAAGAAGAAGAAAGGCATTATAAGGGTCTCACGATATTAGAGCATCTCTAGCCCCCCCCCCCAACCGCCCCCCAGGCCCCTTTTATCGCCGGCGCTAAAAAAATGCCCAGTCGCGCCCCCAGGTCCTCGTTTTTTGTCGGTTTGGGCCGAAATTACATCCGGTGAACCCGAGCCGAACCCAGCGCACCGGGGGGCGCCTGGGGGCACCGGCTGAAGCGAAAAGGCGAGTGGGGCCGTGTTGGCGGTGACACCGGTCGATTTTCATGCCTTTTTGCCTTTCCCTCCCCATCATCCCCATCTCCCCCCCTCCCCCCCTGTCGGTGTCAAAACCGGCGGATCTCGGGTAGGGGGTCCCGAGCTGTGAGACTAGAATCGATGGTAACAGGAGACGAGGGAGACGATGTTTACCCAGGTTCGGGCCCTCCTATGGAGGTAATACCCTACGTCCTGCTTGATTATATTGATGGTATAAGGGTTACAGAGTTGATCTACCTCGAGATCGAATAGCTAAACCCTAGATGAGTTCTCTTTCTTTTCTACAACCTAAAACCCTCCGGCTTATATAGACGCCGAGGGTACCTAGGGCTTACACATAGTCGGTTGCACATCAAAGGGAAAAAACATGCCTATCTACTGTCGACAACTTGGAGGACACGCCATGGCTCCTTGAAACCTCCACCTTGGCGACGGGGCCCTTGATCACCCAATGCTCATCCAGTGGCCCACATAGTCCGGCCCATGAGAAACAGGTCGGCTATCCGAGGACCCCTTAAACCAGGACTCCGTCACCCCCCCCCCCCCCCCCCCGCGCTGTTCCCGCCATTCTCCCCATTTCTCCCCGCCATCCCCACCATGCCACCAAAGAAGTACGCGCCCCCTCGCCTAGCCACCGAACCCGCAACACCAAAGCCGAGGAAGCCGATGCCAAGGCCCGCGGGCTTGACGAACGCCCAGTGGAAGGCCGACATTGATCGTCAGGCGGCGGTCACCAACGATCGGCGAAACAGACTGAACAAGAAGAAAGCCAGGGACGAGGAGGCGGAGCAGGAGGTGTCGTCTTGCGCGGCCATGACGATCGAGCGCTAGATCTTTCCACCTCAACAGGTCCCATAAGGCGCGTGGGGCAGCCAGCAAAGCGTCGCGTCGCCGGCCAACTTCTCGCCGCCAGTGTGGGGGTACGCGCCCTCGCCTGAATATACTGACGGTGACGCGCTCGGTGGCTTCAACCCCAACATCACCTTCCCGCGCATGCCCTCCGCGTTCACAATCGGTCTCAACGCCCAGTACGGCTTCTCACCGACATACTCGGGTTCGTCTGCGATAGCTCTACGTCGTGGTCCCCTACCCTTCGCACCTGGCTCGGCGCCACAGTTCAGCAGCGCCGACGCCGAGATGGACAAGATCATCGCGAACGGCTCGGTCGCCGCCGCTTCGTGCCTCGGATTCCACACACAAGAGGAGACGGTGGACATTGCCGACGACATGGAGGACGTCAAGCCCGACGATGTCGAGGAGGAGGTGGAAGAGGAACAACCAGCAGAGCCGAAGCCGGTGAGCAAAGGGAGAAAGAAGCAGCGGGCGTCCAACGGCAAGCCGGCCGAGCCCCGCATCAAGTGGACTCCCAAGGAAGACGAATGCCCCGCCGAAGCATAGAAGACCGTCAGCATCGACCCCATCACCGGCGCGAATCAGAACGTCGACACGTACTGGAGAAGGGTCAAGATGGCGTTCGATGAGCGCAAGATGGTCGACCCCGAGTTCGCCGGCATCCACATAGATCACGGCGACAAGGCCATGTCAAACCATTGGGCGAGCATATAGCAAGCCTGCAACAAGTGGCATGGGAAGAGGAGGTCATCGCTCGCCCGGAGAGCGGCGCCAACGTCGAGCGCCAGGTATGTCCATGGCTCGCCGACCCAGCTCTTCGCCGTGTTCTTCGCCGACAGTTTGTTCTTCGTCTGTGCAGATGGTCCGAATGTTTGACATGTATCGTTGGGACAGCAGCGATGTCGACTTCAAGTTCCTTCATGTCTTCACAAGGATCGAGTCGTGCGAGAAATGGAGGGAGGTCTGGCTCACTCTCGCCAAGACCAAGCATGGTGTGTACAACCCGGATGCGCCTGTCTCGGGGGCGGCAGAAGGGCGGCCTGATGGCAACAAGAAAGCGAAGAAGGTGAGGGACCCAGCGTCCACTGCCGAATGGCTGCAATCGTCGATCGAACTATGCATCGCCCACGCCAGGAGTCACTCCGCCATGAGGGAGGAGAAGTCCGAGGCGAGGTGGTCGGCGTTGATGACGAAGCAGGAAGTCAAGCTCGATCTTCTCAGGACCAATGTCGGCGCGAAGAAGAGAACACCGACCTGGCATTTCTGGTGGGAGGTGACACGGCGACGATGGACCCGCAGGTGAAGGCATGGTACTTGGCGGAGTGCAACCTCATCTTGAACCTCATGCCGGGTCCGGCGGTGACCACAGACCCGCTCACGACGATGCCGACTGCGACTACATCGCCAGATCCAACGCCGACGGTGCTGATATGTCCATTTTAAATCATGATTTCTTATTCATATTTATGTTATTCTTGTACGTTATTCCCTATTATCAGACAATTCTTATGCCCTTTTTCTCTGAATATGCAAGGTACATCAGAAAGAGGGAATTATCTGGAAACTGGAATTCTGGACCGGAAAACCGAGAAAAGGGCAGAAAAATAACCACACTCCAAATGACCTGAAACTTCATGAGGAATTTTTATTAAATATATGTGAATTTATAGGACAAAAATATACCAGAGGGGGGCCACCAGCCAGGCACAAGCCAACAGGGCGCCCCCGCCCCAGGTCGCACCCTGATGGCTTGTGGGGCCCTGGCTGGCCTCTCGACGCCCCTCTTCTCCTATATGGTGTGTTTTACCCTAAAAAAAATCATAAGCAACCTTTTGGGATGAAGCGCCGCCATCTCGAGGCGGAAACCTGGGTAGAGACCCTTTTGCACTCCGGCAGTCAGATTCTGCCGGGGAAATTCCTCTCCGGGAGGGGGAGATCGAGGCCACCGTCATCACCAACGCTTCCTCCTTCGTGGGAGGACCAATTTTCATCAACATCTTCACCAGCACCATCTCATCTCCAACCCTAGTTCATCTCTTGTATTCAATATTTGTCTCAAAACCTCAGATTGGTACCTGTGGGTTACTAGTTGTGTTGATTACATCTTGTAGTTGATGCTTGTTGGATTACTTGGTGGAAGAAATTTTGTTCAGATTCTTAATTATTATTATTGCACCTCTGATCTTGAACATGTTGATGAGGTGTGAGTAGTTACTATTGTTGCTGAGGACATGGGAGAAGTCTTGTTATAAGTAATCATGTGAAGTTGGTATTCGTTCGATATTTTGATGATATGTATGTTGTTAATTCTCTTAGTGGTGTCATGTGAACGTCTACTACATGACACTTCACCATGCTATGGGCCTAAGGGAAGTCATTGTGGAGTAACAAGTAGATGATGGGTTGCTAGAGTGACAGAAGCTTAAACCCCAGTTTATGTGTTGCTTCATAAGGGACTGATTTGATCCACATGTTTCATGCTATGGTTAGATTTATCTTAATCTTCTTTCGTAGTTGCGGATGCTTGCGAGAGGGGGTAATCATAAGTAGGTTGTTAGTTCAAGTAAGAACAACAACTTATCACTGTTCCACCCACATATCAAATTATCAAAGTAGCGAATGTGAATCAACTCAACATGATGAACATGACTAGACATAATTCCTATGTGTCCTTGGGAGCGCTTGCTTAATATAAGAGTACTTTCAGGCATGTCCTTTGTTATAAAAAGGATTAGGCTACCTTGCTGCACCTTTTTTACTATTTTTACTTGTCACTTGTTACGATTTATCTTTCTACAAAACTATCTACCACCGTTACTTACAGCACTTGCAGAGAATACCTTGTTGAAAACCGCTTATCGTTTCCTTCTGCTCCTCTCGTTGGGTTCGACACTCTTCCTTATCGAAAGGACTGTGATTGATCCCCTATACTTGTGGGTCATCAAGACTCTTTTCTGGTGCTCTTCCAGGGAGCGAAGCACCTTTGGTAAGTGGAATTGGTAAGGAAACATTTTTTATACGTGCTGAAATTTACTGTTGTTTGTCGCTATGAACGGTCACCCTTTGAGTGGCTTGTTTGGGGCATCTTCGCCCCGAACTGAAGATGAGGAAATTGTTCCTCAACCTGCCGAACCTACTGGAAATATTTATTATGATATTCCTTCGGGTATGCTTGAAAAACTCTTATCACACCCATATGATGGAACGACTCTTCCTGATTATCACTTGATATTTGTCGATGAAGTTTGTGGATTATTTTAGCTTGCAGGGTTGTCTGGATACAAAGTTAAGAAGAAAGTTTTCCCTTTATATTTGGAGGGAAAGGCATTAATGTGGTACAGGCTATTGGGCGACATTGGATCATGGGACTAGAATCGCTTGAAGTTGGAATTTCATCAGAAGTTCTATCCTATGCATCTAGTTCATTGTGATCGGAACTTTATTATAATTGCTGGCCTCGTGAAGGAGAAAGTATCACTCAAGCTTGGGGGAGGCTTAAATCTATGATGCACACCTGCCCCAACCATGAGATCTCAAGAAATACTATTATGCAAAAAAATTATGCTCGGCTTTCTCATGATGATCAAGTACTACTCAATTCTTCTTCTACTAGTTCCTTTATGAATAGGACTATTGAATTCAAATGGGATCTTCTGGAAAGAATTAAACGCAACTCCGAAGATTGGGAACTCGACAAAGGTAAAGAGTCAGGTATAAAGCTTAAGTTTGATTGTGTTAAATCTTTTATGGAAACTGATGCTTGCTATAAGCTGAGTAATAAATATGGCCTTGACTCTGAGATAGTAGCCTCTTTCTGTGAATCATTTGCTACTCATGTTGATCTCCCTAAGGAGAAGTGGTTTAAATACCATCCACCCATTGAAAAGCAAGTAGAGAAACCTATTAAAATTGAGAATGAAGAAATAATTGCTAGCCATGTTGATCCAATTGTTCCTACTGCTTACATTGAGAAACCACCTTTTCCTGTTAGAATTAAGGAACACACTAAAGCTACAACTATGGTTAATAAAAGTCATGCTAGGACACCTACACCTCCTGAACAGATAAATGTTGATCCTAAAGTTGCTATGGTTAAAGATCTGCTAGTAGATAACATTGATGGTCAAGTTATTTACTTCTGTGGTGAAGCTGCTAGAATTGCAAAACCTTCTAGAAACGCGCAAGATGAACTAGATAAAAATAAACCAGTTGTTGGCATGCCTGTGGTTTCAATTAAAATTGGAGATCATTGTTATCATGGCTTGTGTGATATTGGTACTAGTGTTAGCGCTATACCTTTTACCTTATATCAAGAAATTATGAATGACATAGCACCATCTGAGCTTGAGGACATTGATGTTACTATTAAACTTGCAAACAGAGACACTATTACACCACTTGGGATTGTTAGAGATGTTGAAGTCTTGTGTGGAAAGGTCAAGTACCCCACTAATTTTTTAGTACTTGGTTCAGAATAAGATAACCTTTGTCCCATTATATTTGGTAGACCATTCTTGAATATTGTTAATGCTGAGATTAATTGTGTTACTGAGAAGGTTAAAGTAAGCTTTGGCGATGTGTCTCATGAATTTAATTTCTCTAAGTTTAGTAAACAACCACATGAGAAAGAATTACCAAGCAAAGATGAGATTATTGGTCTAGCCTCTATTGTCGTACCTCCTACCGATCCGTTAGAACAATATTTACTAGACCATGAAAACGATATGCATATGAATGAGAGAAATGAAATAGATGACATATTTCTAAAACAAAGGCCTATTCTTAAACACAACTTACCGGTTGATATTTTAGGGGATCCCCCTCCACCCAAGGGAGATCCCGTGTTTGAGTTAAAGACTTTACCCGATACTTTGAAATATGCTTACCTTGATGAAAAGAAGATATATCATGTTATTATCAGTGCTAACCTTTCACAGCATGAAGAAAAGAGATTACTTAAAACTCTGAAAAAGTATCGGGCTGCTATTGGATATACCGATGATCTTAAGGGCATTAGTCCGACTCTATGTCAGCACAAGATTAATATGGAACCAGATGCTAAACCTGTCATTGATCATCAACGCCGCTTAAACCCTAAGATGAAGGAAGTGGTAAGAACTGAAATACTGAAGCTTCTAGAGGCAGGTATAATTTATCCTATTGCCGATAGTAGATGGGTAAGTCATGTTCATTGTGTTCCTAAGAAAGGAGGTATAACTGTTGTTCCTAATGATAAAAATGAACTTATCACACAAAGAATAGTAACTGGTTATAGGATGGTGATTGATTTCAGGAAATTAAACAAAACTACTAGGAAAGATCATTATCCTTTATCTTTTACTGATCAAATGCTAGAAAGATTATCTAAGCACACACACTTTTGCTTTCTTGATGGATATTCTGGTTTTTCTCAAATACCTGTGTCAAAAGAGGATCAAGAGAAAACTACTTTTACTTGCCCTTTTGGATGATGGCTATATTCTCTGATTTTTTGTGAAAAGATTGTTGAGGTTTTCATGGATGATTTTTCCGTTTATGGAACTTCTTTTGATGATTGCTTGAGCAACCTTGATCGAGTTTTGCAGAGATGTGAAGAAACTAATCTTGTCTTGAATTGGGAAAAGTGCCATTTTATAATGAATGAAGGTATAGTGCTTGGGCATAAAATTTCTGAACGGGGTATTGAAGTGGACAAAGCTAAAGTTGACGCCATTGAGAAGATGCCATGCCCCAAAAATATCAAAGGTATAAGAAGTTTCCTTGGTCATGCTGGTTTTTATAGGCGTTTCATTAAAGATTTCTCAAAGATTTCTAGGCCATTAACTAATCTTCTTCAAATATTCCTTTTGTTTTTATGATGATTGTGTAGAAGCTTTTGAAATACTTAAGAAAGCTTTGATTTTCGCACCTATTCTTCAACCACCTGACTGGAACCTACCATTTGAGATTATGTGTGATGCTAGTCATTATGTTGTTGGTGTTGTTCTAGGGCAAAGAGCACACAAGAAATTGAATGTTATCCATTATGCTAGTAAAACCCTAGATGTTGCTCAAAGAAATTATGCCACCACTGAAAAGGAATTTTTAGCGGTTGTCTTTGCATGTGATAAGTTTAGACCTTATATTGTCGATTCCAAAGAAACTATTCACACGGATCATGTTGGGGAACGTTGCATGGGAAACAAAAAAAAATCCTACGCACACACAAGATCTATCCATGGTGATGAGCATCTACGAGAGGGAGAGTGAATCTACATACCCTTGTAGATCGCTAAGCGGAAGCGTTTAAGAAACGCGGTTGATGTAGTCGAACGTCTCTGCGATCCAAATCGCAAGTCGTCCCTCGATCCGATCACGAACTAGTGCCGAACGGACGGCACCTCCGCGTTCAACACACGTACGGCTTGATGACGCCTTCACCTCCTCGATCCAGCGAGCGATGATGAAGTAGTAGATGAGTTCCGGCAGCATGACGGCGTGGTGATGGTGGTGAGGAACAATCTCTGCAGAGCTTCGCCAAGCACTACGGAGATTATGACGGGAGAACTAGAGGGTTAGGGTTGCCGACACACGGCTTGGGAAATCTTAATGTGTCCCGTGTGCTAGCCCTGCCCCTCTATTTATATGTTGAGCCTTGGGGTCTAAACTTGGAGTAAAAGCCTCCTCCAGGTCGGTTTTGCCCGCACAAGGTCGGTTTGGCCCGCAGGGAAAGAGTCCAACTCGGATCCCAGCAGTCCCGCGTACAAGCGGTAGTACCGCTCACGAGCGGTAGTACCGCTTCACACAAGCGGTAGTACCGCTTGGGCGGTAGTACCGCTTCACACAAGCGGTAGTACCGCTTAAGGCAGTAGCAAAACTTCCTTTTGCATTTTTCCAATACCTCGTGGGCTTTACCCCTTTGGCCCATATAAAGTGTTGCGGCACCCGAACACTTCGGTAAACATCCGGAACCCCTTCCGGTGAATTCCGGAACCCTTCCGGAAACCAAAACACTATTATCACATATATCAATCTTTACCTCCGGACTATTCCGGAGATCCTCGTCATGTCCGGGATCTTATCCGGGATTCTGAACAACCTTCGGTCACCAACAAAATAACTCAACTATACTAATCGTCACCAAACGTTAAGTGTGTAGACCCTGCGGGTTCGAGAACTATGTAGACATGACCGAGACACCTCTACGGTCAATAACCAATAGCGGGACCTGGATGCCCATATTGGTTCCCACATATTCTACGAAGATCTTTATCGGTCGAACCTCTATGTCCAGGATTCAGTTAATCCCGTATACTGTTCCCTTTGTTCTTCGGTATGTTACTTGCCCGAGATTCGATCGTCGGTATCTCTATACCTAGTTCAATCTCGTTACTGGCAAGTCTCTTTACTCGTTCCGTAATACAAGATCTCGTGGCTAACACTTTAGTCACATTGCTTGCAAGGCTCATTGTGATGTTGTATTACCGAGTGGGCCCTGAGATACCTCTCCGTCACACGGAGTAACAAATCCCAGTCTTGATCCATGCCAACCCAACAGACACCCTCAGAGATACCTGTAGAGCACCTTTATAGTCACCCAGTTACGTTGCGACGTTTGATACACACAAGGTACTCCTCCGATGTCAGGGAGTTGCATGATCTCATGGTCATAGGAACAGATACTTGACATGCAGAAAACAATAGCAATAAACTGACACGATCATATGCTACGTTTACAGTTTGAGTCATGTCCATCACATCATTCTCCTAATGATGTGATCCCATTATCAAATGACATCTTATGTCCATGGCTAGGAAACCTTCACCATCTTTTGATCAACGAGCTAGTCAACTAGAGGCTTACTAGGGACACAGTGTTGTCTATGTACCCACACATGTATTTGAGTTTCCAATCAATACAATTATAGCATGGATAATAAACGATTATCATGAACAAGGAAATATAATAATAACTAATTTATTATTGCCTCTAGGGCATATTTCCAACAGTCTCCCACTTGCACTAGAGTCAATAATCTAGTTCACATCACTATGTGATTTACATTGTAATGAATCGAACACCCATGCAGTTCTGGTGTTGTTCATGTTTAGCCCTTGGAAGAGGTTTAGTCATCGGATCTGCAATATTCAGATCCGTGTGTACTTTGCAAATATTTATGTCGTCTTCCTTGATGTAATCGCGGATGGAATTGAAACGTCGCTTTATGTGTCTGGTCCTCTTGTGAAATCTTGGTTCCTTGGCTAGAGCAATGGCACCAGTATTATCACAAAACAGAGTCATTGGGTTAAGCGCACTAGGCACTACTCCAAGATCTGTCATGAACTCCTTCATCCAGACACCTTCCTTCGCCGCCTCCGAGGCAGCGATGTACTCCGCTTCGCATGTAGAATCAGCTACCACGCTTTGCTTGGAACTGCACCAGCTAACCGCACCCCCATTAAGAATAAATACGTATCCGGTTTGCGACTTAGAGTCATCCGGATCAGTGTCAAAGCTTGCATCGACGTAACCTTTTACGACGAGCTCTTGATCACCTCCATAAACGAGAAACATGTCCTTAGTCCTTTTCAGGTACTTCAGGATATTCTTGACCGCCATCTAGTGTTCCATTCCTGGATCACTTTGAAACCTTCCGACCATACTTATGGCAAGGCTGACATCGGGTCTTGTGCACAGCATTGCATACATGATAGAGCCTATGGCTGAAGCATAGGGGATGACACTCAACTTTTCTCTATCTTCTGCAGTCACTGGGCATTGAGTCTTACTCAACTTCACACCTTGCAATACAGGCAAGAACCCCTTCTTGGACTGATCCATTTTGAACTTCTTCAAAACTTTGTCAAGGTATGTGCTTTGTGAAAGTCCTATTAAGCGTCTCGATCTATCTCTATAGATCTTGATGCCTAATATGAAAGCAGCTTCTCCTAGGTCCTTCATTGAAAAACTCTTGTTCAAATATTCCTTCACGCTTTCCAACATTTCTATATTGTTTCCAATCAGTAATATGTCATCCACATATAATATTAGAAACGCTATAGAGCTCCCACTCACTTTCTTGTAAATACAAGCTTCTCCGTAAACTTGTATAAACTCGAACACTTTGATCACCTCATCAAAGCGAAGATTCCAACTCCGAGATGCTTGCACCAGTCCATAAATGGATCGCTGGAGTTTGCAAACTTTGTCAGCATTCTCTGGATCGACAAAACTTTCTGGTTGCATCATATACAACTCTTCCTTAAGGAAACCGTTAAGGAACGCTGTTTTGACATCCATCTGCCAAATTTCATAATCGAAAAAGGCAGCTATTGCTAACATGATTCTGACGGACTTAAGCATCGCTACGGGTGAGAAGGTCTCATCGTAGTCAACTCCTTGAACTTGTGAAAAACCTTTTGCCACAAGTCGAGCTTTATAGACGGTGACATTACCGTATGCGTCCGTCTTCCTCTTAAAGATCCATTTGTTCTGAATGGCCTTGCGCCCTTCAGGTAATACTTCCAAAGTCCATACTTTGTTTTCATACATGGATCCCATCTCGGATTTCATGGCCTCTAACCACTTCTCGGAATCCGGGCCCATCATCGCTTCTCCATAGCTCGTAGGTTCATCGTTGTCCAACAACATGACCTCTAAGACAGGGTTGCCGTACCACTCAGGAGCAGTACGCGTCCTTGTCGACCTACGAGGTTCGATAGCAACTTGATCCAAAGCTTCATGATCATCATCATTAACTTCCTCTTCAGCTGATGTAGGCTCTACAGAAATATCTTTCTGCGCTGCGCTACTCTCAGGTTGAAGTAAAGGTTCAACAACCTCATCAAGTTCTATCTTCCTCCCACTCAATTCTTTCGAGAGAAACTCTTTCTCAAGAAATGTTCCGTTTTTAGCGACAAACACTTTGCCTTCGGATCTGAGGTAGAAGGTATACCCAACAGTCTCTTTTGGGTATCCTATGAAGACGCATTTTTCCGCTTTGGGTTCCAACTTTTCAGGCTGAAGCTTTTTGACATAAGCATCACATCCCCAAACTTTAAGAAACGTCAGCTTTGGCTTCTTGCCAAACCAAAGTTCATATGGCGTCGTCTCAACGGATTTCGATGGTGCCCTATTTAAAGTGAATGCAGCTGTCTCTAATGCATAACCCCAAAACGATAGTGGCAAATCGGCAAGAGACATCATAGATCGCACCATATCCAATAAGGTTCGATTACGACGTTCGGACACACCATTACGTTGTGATGTTCCAGGCGGTGTCAGTTGTGAAACAATTCCACATTGTCTTAAGTGACTGCCAAACTCATAACTCAGATATTCTCCTCCTCGATCAGATCGTAAGAATTTAATCTTCTTGTTACGATGATTCTCAACTTCACTCTGAAATTGTTTGAACTTTTCAAATGTTTCAGACTTGTGTTTCATTAAGTAAATATACCCATATCTACTTAAGTCATCAGTGAAGGTGAGAAAGTAACGATAACCACCGCGCGCCTCAATACTCATTGGACCGCACACATCAGTATGTATGATTTACAATAAATCACGTGCCCGTTCCATTGTTCCAGAGAACGGCGTTTTAGTCATCTTGCCCATGAGGCATGGCTCACATGTGTCAAGTGATTCAAAATCAAGTGACTCCAAAAGTCCATCAGCATGGAGCTTCCTCATGCGTTTTACGCCAATATGACCTAAACGGCAGTGCCACAAGAAAGTGGTATTATCATTATCAATTCTACATCTTTTGGCATCAATGTTATGAACATGTGTATCATTACTATCGAGATTCAATAAGAATAAACCCCTCACATTGGGTGCATGACCATAAAAGATATTACTCATATAAATAGAACAACCATTATTCTCTGATTTAAATGAGTAACCGTCTCGCAATAAACAAGATCCAGATATAATGTTCATGCTTAACGCAGGCACTAAATAACAATTATTCAGGTTCATCACTAATCCCGATGGTAATCGAAGAGCGAGCGTGCCGACGGCGATCACATCAACCTTGGAACCATTTCCCACGCGCATCGTCACTTCGTCCTTTGCTAGCCTCCGTCTATTCCGCAGTTCCTGTTTTGAGTTGCAAATATGAGCAACCGCACCGGTATCAAATACCCAGGCACTACAACGAGAGTTGGTAAGGTACACATCAATAACATGTATATCATATATACCTTGTTTGTTGTTGGCCGCCTTCTTGTCAGCCAAATACTTGGGGCAGTTCCGCTTCCAGTGTCCAGTTCCCTTGCAATGAAAGCACTCAGTTTCTGGTTTGGGTCCAGCCTTGGGTTTCTTCACGAGAGGAGCAACTGCTTTGCCACTCTTCTTGGAGTTACCCTTCTTACCCTTGCCATTTTTCTTGAAACTAGTGGTTTTATTGACCATCAACACTTGATGCTCCTTCTGAATTTCAGACTCAGCGGCTTTCAGCATCGCAAACAGCTCGGCGACTGACTTGTTCATCCCGTGCATGTTATAGTTCAACACGAAGCTCTTGTAGCTAGGTGGCAATGATTGAAGAACTCTGTCAGTGATAGCCTCTGGTGGAAGGGGCATCCCCAATTCTGCCAGACGGGTGGAGTACCCAGACATTCTGAGTACGTGATCACTGATAGACCCGTTCTCCTCCATCTTGCAAGCATAGAACTTATCGGAGATCTCATATCTCTCGATCCGGGCATTCTTCTGAAAGATAAACTTCAACTCCTGGAACATCTCATATGCTCCATGACGTTCAAAACGTCTTTGAAGTCCCGGTTCTAAGCCATACAATATTGCACATTGAACTATTGAGTAATCTTCAGAACGAGCCTGCCAGGCGTTCACAACGTCTAGAGACTCAACTAGAGCGGGTGGATCACCAAGCGGTGCATCAAGGACATAAGCCTTCTGGGAAGCCGTAAGGATAATCCTTAGATTACGGGCCCAGTCCACAAAGTTACTTCCATCATCTTTCAACTTAGCTTTCTCTAGGAACGCATTAAAATTCAGGGGTGCTACTGCGCGAGCCATGATCTACAACATAAATATAGCAAAGACAACTTAGACTATTGTTCTAGATAATGAGTTTAGTTAATCATATTACTTAAAAACTCCCACTCAAATTGACATCCCTTCGGTCATTCGAGTGTAACATGATCCAAATCTACCAACTCAAGTCCGATCATCACGTGAGTTGAGGTGGTTTCAATGGTGAACATCTTCATGTTGATCATATCTACTATATGACTCATGTTCGACCTTTCGGTCTCTTGTGTTCCGAGGCCATGTCTGTACATGCTAGGCTCGTCAAGTTTAACCCGAGTGTTCCTGCACGTGCAACATGGCTTACACCCGTTGTATGTGAACGTAGAGTCTATCACACCCGATCATCACGGCGTGTCTCGAAACGACGAACTTTCGCAACGGTGCACACTCGGGGAGAACACAATTTTATCTTGAAATTTAAGTGAGGGATCACCTTATAATGCTACCGTCGTCCTAAGCAAAATAAGATGCATAAAAGGATTAACATCACATGCAAATCATAAGTGACATGATATGGCCATGAACTTGTGCTTTTGATCTCCATCTTCAAAGCACCGGCATGATCTCCATCGTCACCGGCATGACACCATGATCTCCATCATCTTGATCTCCATCAACGTGTCGCCATGAGGTTGTCGCGCCGACTGTTGCTTCCACGACTATTGCTAACTCATAGCGATAAAGTAAAGCAAAACGGCGAAAATAATTAAAGACAACTCTATGGCTCCTGCCAGTTGCCGTACTCATCGACATGCAAGTCGTGATATTCTATACAACACATGATCATCTCATACATCACATATATCTCATCATGTAATTGGCCATATCACATCACAACATACCCTGCAAAAACAAGTTAGACGTCCTCTAATTGTTGTTGCAAGTTTTACGTGGCTGCTACGGGTTTGCAAGAACCGTTCTTACCTACGCAAAACCACAACGTGGTGTAGTGATTGCTTTTTGATCTTCTAAAAGAACCCTCTTCATTGAAATCGATTCAACTAAAGTGAGAGAGACAGACACCCGCTAGCCATCTTTATGCAACGAAGTTACATGTCAGTTGAAGGAACCGGTCTCTCGTAAGCGTACGAGTAATGTTGGTCCGGGCCGCTTCATCTCACAATACCGCCGAATCAAGTATCAACTAGTAACGGCAAGCAATATTTATACACCCACGCCCACAACTCGTTTGTGTTCTACTCGAGATCTCATCTACGCATAGACCTAGCTCAGATGCCACTGTTGGGGAACGTTGCATGGGAAACAAAAAAATTTCCTACGAACACACAAGATCTATCCATGGTGATGAGCATCTACGAGAGGGAGAGTGAATCTACATACCCTTGTAGATCGCTAAGCGGAAGCGTTTAAGAAACGCGGTTGATGTAGTCGAACGTCTCCGCGATCCAAATCGCAAGTTGTCCCTCGATCCGATCACGAACTAGTGCCGAACGGACGGCACCTCCGCGTTCAACACACGTACGGCTTGATGACGCCTTCACCTCCTCGATCCAGCGAGCGATGATGAAGTAGTAGATGAGTTCCGGCAGCACGACGGCGTGGTGATGGTGGTGAGGAACAATCTCTGCAGAGCTTCGCCAAGCACTACGGAGATTGTGACGGGAGAACTAGAGGGTTAGGGTTGCCGACACACGGCTTGGGAAATCTTAATGTGTCCCGTGTGCTAGCCCTGCCCCTCTATTTATATGTTGAGCCTTGGGGTCTAAACTTGGAGTAAAAGCCTCCTCCAGGTCGGTTTTGCCCGCACAAGGTCGGTTTGGCCCGCAGGGAAAGAGTCCAACTCGGATCCCAGCAGTCCCGCGTACAAGCGGTAGTACCGCTCACGAGCGGTAGTACCGCTTGAGCGGTAGTACCGCTTCACACAAGCGGTAGTACCGCTTGGGCGGTAGTACCGCTTCACACAAGCGGTAGTACCGCTTACGCGGTAGTACTGCCTTTACCAGCGGTAGTACCGCTTAAGGCAGTAGCAAAACTTCCTTTTGCATTTTTCCAATACCTCGTGGGCTTTACCCCTTTGGCCCATATAAAGTGTTGCAGCACCCGAACACTTCGGTAAACATCCGGAACCCCTTCCGGTGAATTCCGGAACCCTTCCGGAAACCAAAACACTATTATCACATATATCAATCTTTACCTCCGGACTATTCCGGAGATCCTCGTCATGTCCGGGATCTTATCCGGGATTCCGAACAACCTTCGGTCACCAACAAAATAACTCAACTATACTAATCGTCACCAAACGTTAAGTGTGTAGACCCTGCGGGTTTGAGAACTATGTAGACATGACCGAGACACCTCTACGGTCAATAACCGATAGCGGGACCTGGATGCCCATATTGGTTCCCACATATTCTACGAAGATCTTTATCGGTCGAACCTCTATGTCAAGGATTCAGTTAATCCCGTATACTGTTCCCTTTGTTCTTCGGTATGTTACTTGCCCGAGATTCGATAGTCGGTATCTCTATACCTAGTTCAATCTCGTTACTGGCAAGTCTCTTTACTCGTTCCGTAATACAAGATCTCGTGGCTAACACTTTAGTCACATTGCTTGCAAGGCTCATTGTGATGTTGTATTACCGAGTGGGCCCTGAGATACCTCTCCGTCACACAGAGTAACAAATCCCAGTCTTGATCCATGCCAACCCAACAGACACCCTCGAAGATACCTGTAGAGCACCTTTATAGTCACCCAGTTACGTTGCGACGTTTGATACACACAAGGTACTCCTCCGATGTCAGGGAGTTGCATGATCTCATGGTCATAGGAACAGATACTTGACATGCAGAAAACAATAGCAATAAACTGACACGATCATATGCTACGTTTACAGTTTGAGTCATGTCCATCACATCATTCTCCTAATGATGTGATCCCATTATCAAATGACATCTTATGTCCATGGCTAGGAAACCTTCACCATCTTTTGATCAACGAGCTAGTCAACTAGAGGCTTACTAGGGACACAGTGTTGTCTATGTACCCACACATGTATTTGAGTTTCCAATCAATACAATTATAGCATGGATAATAAACGATTATCATGAACAAGGAAATATAATAATAACTAATTTATTATTGCCTCTAGGGCATATTTCCAACAGATCATACTGCTATTAAATACCTTATGGAAAAGAAAGATGCTAAGCCTAGACTTATTCGGTTCGTGTTTTTGCTTCAAGAATTTGATTTGCATATTGTTGATAGAAAGGGAGCTGAAAACCCCGTAGCAGATAACCTGTCTAGAATGGAAAATGTTCTTGATGACCCACTGCCTATTGATGATAATTTTCCTGATGAACAACTTGCTGCTATAAACACTTCATGTAGTGCTCCTTGGTATGCTGATTATGCTAATTATATTGTTGCTAAATATATCCCACCTAGTTTCACCTATCAACAAAAGAAAAAATTCTTTTATGATTTACGACATTACTTTTGGGATGACCCACATCTTTATAAATAAGGTGTAGATGGTATTATTAGACGTTGTATACCTAAGCATGAACAGGAACAAATCTTAAGGAAGTGTCATTCTGAACCTTACGGAGGACACCATGCTGGTGACAGAACTGCACACAAGGTATTACAATCTGGTTTTTATTGGCCTACTCTTTTCAAAGATGCTCGTAAGTATGTCCTTTCATGTAATGAATGTCAAAGAGTTGGTAACATTGGTAAACGTCAGGAAATGCCTATGAATTATTCACTTGCCATTGAACCATTCGGTGTTTGGGGTTTTGACTTTATGGGACCTTTTCCTTCCTCAAACGGGTACACTCATATTTTAGTTGTTGTTGATTACGTTACTAAGTGGGTAGAGGCTATCCCAACTAGTAGTGCCGATCATAACACCTCTATTAAAATGCTTAAGGAAATTATTTTTCCGAGGTTTGGAGTCCCTAGATACTTAATGAATGATGGTGGTTCACATTTTATTCATGGTGCTTTCCGTAAACTAGCTAAATATGATGTTAACCATAGAATTGCATCACCATATCATCCTCAGACTAGTGGCCCAAGTTGAATTGAACGATTGAGAACTAAAACTAATCTTGCAAAAGACTGTCAATAGATCTAGGAAGAATTGGTCTAAGAAATTAGACGACGCTCTGTGGGCTTATAGAACTGCTTATAAGAACCCCATGGGGATGTCCCCATATAAAATGGTGTATGGAAAAGCTTGTCATTTGCCTCTTGAACTAGAACATAAGGCTTATTGGGCAATTAAGGAACTGAATTATGATTTTAAACTTGCCGGTGAAAAGAGGTTATTTGACATTAGCTCATTAGATGAATGGAGTACACAAGCCTATGAGAATGCTAAGTTGTTTAAAGAAAAAGTTAAAAGATGGCATGACAAAATGATTCAAAAACGGGAATTCAATGTAGGAGACCTTGTGCTTTTGTACAATTCTCGTTTCAGGTTTTTTGCAGGAAAACTCTTATCCAAATGGAAAGGTCCATACGTTGTCGAAGAGGTCTACCGCTCCGGTGCTATAAAAATTAATAACTTCGAAGGCAAAAACCCGAGAGTGGTGAATGGGCAAAGAATCAAGCATTATATTTCAGGTACACCCATTAATGAAGAGACTAATGTCATTCAAGTAATGACACCGGAAGAACACATACGGGAGGCCTTTCGGAACACTCGAGAAACCTGAAAAAGAGGTAGGTATGTGGTACGGTAAGTAAACCGACTCCAAAAATTCCAAAAAAATAATTTCTATTGGTTTTAGTATTTTAGAAAAATTCCAAAAAACGGAGTCAGGGGGACCCACGAGGGAGGCACAAGCCAACAGGGCGCCCCCCCCCTGGGCACGCCCTGATGACTTGTGCGGCCCTCGTGGGCCTCCGTGACTCTGGTTTCTTCCCGAACACGTATTCTGACCTAGAAAAAATAATTATATATACTCCCATATGTTTTGACCACCGCATCGCGAGTTTCTCCTCTGTTCTTGTTTCGAGCTGTTTTTCTGGCAGAACTGAGAATATGTCGTCTCAAGATTCGGATGGAGAGAGTTATGTGTCTAACTATGTGGCGGACCCAAAGATCTTTGGGGACATCTACCCCTACTTATGGTCCACAGAAGAGGAGGGAGATTCCGATCTGGAGGAGACGGAAGATGCCGGTCCAGACGCTAGTTCGGATGAAGATAAAGATCCGCTTCCTCAACCTGGAGATATGCATGTGGAGTTCAAGAAGTCAAGCCTCCCCAATGAAGTAAACAAGTCTAAGATCCAATTTATCCCGTCTTGTTTTCTGCGGGAAAGCAAGGAAAATTTATGCAAAAGGGTTTTGAAGCTCGAACAAGAAAACGACGATTTAAGGGAGGAAAACTTCATCCTCGGGCGCAAGCTGGAGAAGAAGGACACCACTACTCCAACACCACCACCATCACCGAAGAGCACTTGAGTACATGGGTATGGGCACAACCCCTAGCTTATTCCAAGCTTGGGGAAGGTGCCCCAGTATCGTATCACCATCACTTTTCACCGTCATCTTTTATTTTTAGTTTGATCTTCGGATATTTCGTGGTTTAGAGCAATAAAGTTTTAGATTTGCTTTGCTTAGGATTTTGCTTTGAGATCCACCTATCCTTGTAATCGAGTGTGAGAGTTATATAATAAAGATTAGTTGAGTCTGTGTGCTTTACTCTCTTGCACCAATCATCATAGCATGACAATAAAAAGAAGAGTAAAGATCATATGCTTAACCCATGGGAAGTAATGACTTCGCATAAAGAGAAAGTATGAGCTATGAAAATTGTTGGGAATAGGACAAACATAGCCTTAGTCATTGTTATAATCTATGCAAGATTATGATAGAGAAGAGAAGATCCACATACAAATATACTATCTTGGACATCATCTATGATTACGAACCCTCACCAAATATTAAATAATAATCAAGTGTTGAAGTTGGACATGGAAGACAACCTAATGGTCATGATTGCTTACATTTGCATAGAAGTTATATAGGCATGGATCCTTTAACATGTGATGTTTTCTTTAGAACTTTTGCTAGCCAAAATTTCCGCACCAAGTAGAGATACTACTTGTGCATCCATAACCCCTTGAACCCAGTTTCTTTTTGTAAGAGTCCACCTTACCTACCTATGGATTGAATAAGATCCTTCAAGTAAGTTGTCATCGGTGCATAAGCAATAAAAATTGCCTTCAATCATGTATGATCTTTTATTGAAAGGGAAATTAAGCTTTGTACGATCTTGTGATGGTGAAGAAATAAAAGCGACGGAGTGCACAATAAAGTTCGCTATCACAAGGGGCAATATAAAGTGAAGTTCCTTTGCATTAAGAGATTGCACATCTAATCAAATAAAAGCGCATGACAACCTCTGCTTCCCTCTACAAAGGGTTTATCTTTCACTTTCATAAAGTTCTTGCTTTTACTCAAGAGTCATTAATATCTTACCTTCTTTTAAGTTATAAACTCTCTTAGTGGCAAGCATCACATATTGAGGAAAGATCCAGGTATATATATCCAGTTGAATGTAAGAAACCATGATTCATTATTGTTGACATTATCCTTGAGGTAAATGAGTTGGGTGGCAAATGAAGCCCCTATCTTCCTATGTGTCCGGCAAAAACATTAGCTCCAAAAATATGCAATGAGCGTCAACAATCATAGATGACTAAATGATAGTTGAGTATGTGGGTTTGCTACAATGAAAGCTCTTATATAGACTCTTCTCTTGAATATGATGAATTATGATTATCACCATGACTAAAGGCATCGTTTGTTGGTTGTCAATAAGGTCTATGCTTCATACTTCGATAATTGTGCATAGATCTTTACTTGATTATGAGAAGTTATATGATGAAATGCTTGCTGCTATAATGATATTCATGATGCTCCCATGTCCGTATTCTGTTTTTATCGACACCTCTCTCTCAAATTATGTGGTCATTACTCTCGAGTTCGGCTTTCACTTGAGGACAAGCGAGGTTTAAGCTTGGGGGAGTTGATACGTCCATTTTGCATCATGATTTCTTATTCATATTTACGTTATTCTTGTCCAGTATTCCCTATTATCATACAATTCTTATGCCCTTTCTCTCTGAATATGCAAGGTACATCACAAAGAGGAAATTATCTGGAAACTGGAATTCTGGACCGGAAAATCGAGAAAAAGGCAGAAAAAACACCAGACTCCAAATGACCTGAAACTTCACAAGGAATTTTTATTGAATATATGTGAATTTATGGACCAAAAATATGCCAGAGGGGGGCCACCAGCCAGGCACAAGCCAACAGGGCGCCCCCCAGGCCGCGCCCTAATGGCTTGTGGGGCCCTGGCTGGCCTCCCGACGCCCCTCTTCTCCTATATGGTGTGTTTTACCCTAGAAAAATCATAAGCAACCTTTCGGGACGAAGCGCCGCCGTCTCGAGGCGAAAACCTGGGCAGAGACCCTTTTGCACTCCGACAGTCAGATTCTGCTGGGAAAATTCCTCTCCGGGAGGGGGAGATCGAAGCCACCATGATCACCAACGCTTCCTCCTTCGTGGGAGGACCAATTTTCATCAACATCTTCACCAGCACCATCTCATCTCCAACCCTAGTTCATCTCTTGTATTCAATATTTGTCTCAAAACCTCAGATTGGTACATGTGGGTTACTAGTTGTGTTGATTACATCTTGTAGTTGATGCTTGTTGGATTACTTGGTGGAAGAAATTGTGTTCAGATCCTTAATTATTATTATTGCACCTCTGATCTTGAACATGTTGATGAGGTGTGAGTAGTTACTATTATTGCTGAGGACATGGGAGAAGTCTTGTTATAAGTAATCATGTGAAGTTGGTATTCGTTCAATATTTTGATGATATGTATGTTGTTACTTCTCTTAGTGGTGTCATGTGAACGTCGACTACATGACACTTCATCATGCTATGGGCCTAAGGGAAGTCATTGTGGAGTAACAAGTAGATGATGGGTTGCTAGAGTGACAGAAGCTTAAACCCGAGTTTATATGTTACTTCATAAGGGACTGATTTGGATCCACATGTTTCATGTTATGGTTAGATTTATAAGTAGGTTGTTAGTTCAATTAAGAACAGCACCTTAACACCGGTTCACCCACATATCAAATTATCAAAGTAGCGAACACGAATCAACTCAACATAATGAACATAACTAGACAGAAATTCCGGAGCGCTTGCTTAATATAAGAGTACTTTCAGGCCTGTCCTTTGCTATAAAAAGGATTGGGCTACATTGCTGCACCTTTGTTACTATTGTTAGTTGTCACTTGTTACGATTTATCTTGCTACAAAACTATCTACTATTATTAGTTACAACACTTGCAGAGAATACCTTACTGAAAATCGCTTATCATTTCGTTCTGCTTCTCGTTGGGTTCGACACTCTTACTTATCGAAAGGACTACGCCAACGCCGAGCACTAACAATGCGGCCCCAACGCCTACGCCGAGCTTTCCCACCCTTGCAGGAGAGGAGCTTTCCATTTGATCGCCGGACTTTTGGCTTTATGTTTGATCGTCGACCTGTGACATGATGGTCGCCGACCTGTGGCATGATGATCGCCGAACCTGCGTCGTTTTTTGATAACGGGGATGATAACTTTGAATTTTATGGGCGTATAGGGGCAGTAATCCACTTGTTCGGCACCAACGCTGGTTTCCGCGGCCCAGCGCTACCCTTGGGGCCGGTCACGGGTTGACAGGGACGGCTCTGGGACTGGCACCGCGTTTGCCCGGAATGGGTTGACCGAGCTACCCGGAACCCTTGGTTCGTACTAGTCAACTTTCCTTGACTCGACTTTCCACCCAGATGAACAGAGCTGAGGTCTGTATAACTCGCACAGGACGCAAAGCCTGCACTGCAAACTGCAGTGCCCCGGTTGCATCATTTTGTTTGTACGCAAACGCAAGAGCTCGTGCAGCCTAGTGCCTACGTTCAGACTTCAGACCTCCGCTCTGCACACAGTGCGTCGCGGGTCCGGTCGAGCTCGCACAACGGCTTTGCCCTTGACCACTTTCAAACCACGACAGGCTAGTACTGCTGCGGCCGAGCTAGAGCCTAGAGACGTGCATGGACTCCTCCGTTCTCTTCAGTCAGAGCTGGATATACTCCAACTCGTTTTGTGCCATGTTTCCCTTTGCATAGGAGTTTGAGCATTTGAATGTGTGGCAAGTACTAGTACAGATTTTCCACCCCCAAGGCTCGCTCAGTGTCACAAACTCACAATGCAACATTGCTTCGAATTCAAAGCATCCAGATAAAGTAGTAGTAGACGAGAACCTAGCTCAAAGTAGGTCTCCTCTTCTCTTCATGGCCATTTGGATTCATGGTAACGAGCATTTTTCTCTTGCTTATTCATGGCATCGAACACATGGATCACCGTGGTGTGATTGGCGAGTTGGAGGTGGAAGAAAAGGACGGGATTCAGATCGGATCTACTAACCTGCTAACCTGCAAGGGCAATGATGTGTTACTCTACAACAGTAAATAGTGATAAAACATAAATCTACACTCGAGATGTCATTAGTGTATCATGCATCTTTGAAGGAGAAAATTATATAAACCCTAGAACCTTGCACAACCTTGACTTAAATTCACCATCATCTCACTTGTCAACTTTAACTAACAAACAAATGAAACTGCATATATTATCCACTCAAGCCTAGAGAAGCGCAAAGCAATGTAGAGAACGAAAATTGAGACCTTCCATCATGTAACTTAGAGAAACCGGTTTTCCGAGACCTAGTGACTCCTCACATGATATGATATACAACGCTGTACTTTTCAAGGTAAACAGCATATACATACCAGGCGCTCTAATAGAAGAAGTAGCTGCTTTAATAAATAATATGGAATATTCTTCAGTTAGCTGGACCCAATAAAGGATCAGGAGTCTAGCTAGATTATATTCATATAACATGCACATACACAAATTTTTACTTCACAATCTGATCTTGAAGCTTGAAACTGCCTGCACCAACATAATGCCGTCTATGAAAACAGAGCATGCAAAAAGCCAAGGCTATGAAACTCGTCGCTACAACAAATATGAGCACCAAGGAAAATACACAGAGGTCTGACATGCTAAATAAAATAAACCAAAACAGACCGAAAACTGAATGCTGCACGTATATTATTCTAGCTCCAAACGTTGAAGAATATATCTAATTTGTAAACACCACAGCATTGTCATAAAACCTGCAATCCAAATAATTATCTTCAGCTATGTTGTATGCATATTAGTAATAGGTTCTAGAAATTTGCAGGAAACCATAGAATGGAACCTCCCTGCCTTGTATATCAAATGGAGATGAAAAGAATCCCAAATCCAAGATCCACCACAATAATTGGCTCATGTTTGTTTGCCAAATCAGAGCAAGAGAGACAAACAAAGAAGGATAGGCATGATTTGAGTTCCCACTGGCTTGCACTGATTCAAAGAAGAGGAAAAAAAATGGAGGGCAGAAACGTTATATGTGATATTTGCCCCTAGCCAAAACATTTGTGCAACTGATAGAAGCAAATGCTAAAACTAACATCAGAAGATACGCTCAAGTCCTTTGCTGACTATATACAACCACGTTTTTTTTTGTTTTTTGCGAGGTGTACACAACCATGTTGACAGTATTTAAGGACCTTTTCTGACTATAAGAAATAAACCATAGACATGTAATCAACAGGAACTTGCAGGAGAACAACATGATGATTTAAGTGATAGGTTCACTGATATCTCATTTGAGCTATGAGATGGGAAATGATTTAAGTGACAAGTTTATTGATATCTCATCTGAGCTATGAGATGGGAAAGTGCTTCAAGCGAAAAGAGAGAATGTGAATCTGAGAACGTGTGGCATTCAATATGTTTAATGTATTCATATCAATACTGGTGCATCAGAATTAAGGGGAAAACATATTCAAGAAGAAAGCTTATAAATCCTGGCACTCGATCTGTTCAATATATTTCATATCAGTACGGGTGCATCAGAATTTGCCAATGTCTTCATTAGGTAGGAGACCTACATTCCAGAATCAATAAGGCAATATAGGACAGTTTATAGGTATATGTACTTGATAACCAAAGGTAGAAAGCAGATTGCAAGCAATGGCTATTGGACCGCGGATATGAATTTATAAATCTTTAGTAACGTTCAAATATAAATAAAAACCATGACAGTTGGAACAAAGGAACAAATGGAGGCACAAAAATGAACCTAACAAGGGAGAGACGATACAGACCTGAAGATGGAAAACAAACAAGGGGGGCTTGCCTAGAGCTTGGGGCTTGGATATGGCTCTGACGATTCCAGTCATGGAGATTAGAGAGTGGTGTCACCATTCCAAAGGGCCCAAAACCCAAGGCAAAGGTGGCAAGGTCCCACCCAATGGCACCCCATTCCTCTTCTTTCACTTCCCCCCTAGATGATGCCACCGTCGCTACGACGCTACCTCAGCAAGCGTTGTGCCTCCTCGTCTGTGATATCACGCCCCCTCCGCCATGTTGTCTTCCCTTCCTTCAGCCTCAACATTCTCCTGAGTCCTGAATGTTTGCATCTTTAATTGCCAGGTTGAAGCACATAAACTGTCAAGCAGCACTAAGCAAAAAAATCCAACTGCACCGGACAAAGGAAACCAGACATGAAAATAATAAACTCAAGCTAATTTTCTCAAGAAGCAAGTCAACAAGAATATGTCCAGCTGAGCATGTGATAATTGTTTTTGTATACTGTGTCGCCTCAAAAGCTATAGCATGGTAATGATGTGAGCTACATGTTTTTGTACAACTACATGTTTGCTACACATTTAACCTGATGAGTAGTGTGACAAAATTAGAACTGCCCATAAGATTGACACCATAGAAAGAAACTAACATTGGTTGCTTAATTAGGCAAGGAGTGTCAGCAGAAACAAATACAATCCACAGAACCTTTCACTGGACATGTTTAAAGGCGTTCAATAAAAATAACGAAGCATACTGCCCATATACACAAAAGAAAAATAGATACAAGAAAATTGAGGGCAAATTCAGAAAGAGAAGTGCCATGTAATATATATTTTCTCTGCATAAAACTTGCCCACGATCAAACAGATCAAAGGGAGTAGGAATTAAATTTGAATTCACCCGCTAAAAACAGTATGCCATAGGCCAAAACAGAGATCACTGGGAGAGCAAATGAAAACTGCCAGGACAGTGACACGTAAAATCTAAACACGCTATTGTAGGGAGAGCCTTATATCAACTTGAATAGCTCATCTACATACAACAAATATTAAGTGTAGATTCAAGGACTGAACTCACACAAGTACTACAACTTAAAGAATGCATATATCTCCCTACAAAAGGAGACGCACAAAGCAAACTGAGAATCAAGCCATACCTATCATGCAGAGCTGTTTAATTAATGGTTGCAAACAGTAGGTGAAAGACCAAAATAGGGCAGAATAAGGTTGAGCTTGAATACACATGCTTCTACCAGGCAGAGCAGGTAAAGAACTATTTGTTGATTACTTCCCTTCAGAATTTGAATAGTGGAGTAGCATTACACATATCATTTGTCACGTGTAAGTGTGTAACTGAGATACAATAATATTCCATGATGCATCTTACTTATTTTCTCAAACAAGAGGTGCATCGGACTTGCAGAAATATTTGGTAGGCATAACAAATAAGTAGAACCGAATGAGCTGGTTACATCATTGTAATGGTTGAATGTTGCAAGCAGCTGAGCTTTACTCCCAGTGGTGACGATTCTGATGATGTTCTCATCCCGACCATAAGCCTTATGCTTAGCCTTCTCGTGCAGTAATTTGGCTTCTGAATGTGCCAACCCTGTGTTGACCTCTGGTCCCTCATATCGGTAAGAGCTTACAAAGCACCAAAAGCTGAAAACAAAGAAAGATGGTTTAGTTATCCATCTGTCAAATACTTTTTCATAAATCAACCGCAGTAGTATGGACGGGAGTGTCAAAATAAATTAGAATGAACCTTGTTTCATCTCCTAAAGTAGTAGTATATCCTAAAATTGATACCCAAATCAACCTTGTACCAAGAGTAAGAATAAGAGCTCCCAAAACAGTAATGGTCTGTGACCAAGTAACCAGTCTCAAGTCTCAACACTGCAACCTGATTTGACTGAATGATGCCTCAAGGGCTCAATACTGCATTAGAAATTTCACAAGTTAACACCATGCAACAGAGAGAGGCATTTTTTATGGTTATCGTGGGAAGAAAGAACAAAGTATCTCACAAAAGGATCAACAGTAACTTATTTTAATATCAGTGAATATTTAAATCCATAGACCTCCTGCATTTTACCACAATGCGGGAGGAAAACCGTTGTAAATGACAACACAGCTTCGAACAAATTTCAAAATAAACAGAGTACCAAAAGAATGCCAGATAAGAATCATGGAACCATTTATCACCTTCTATGATATAAAAGCAATCAAGACCACATTTTCCACATGTACAGGATCTTGAATCTAACAGTCGGCAATAACGCAGGCCAATTTTGCCTTGGGGAAGTTCGAATTTTGCAGTGGGCAAAACTATTCCATGGATGCAGGTATAGGCTACCAGACTATGGTATCAAGATTGAATGTGCTGGAAGATAAGAACGAAACAACACACTACCTTGTGGAAGTCGCCGGTTACATGGGCAGTGACGTCCTCCTCAAGCGAGCACTTGAAGCACTCACTGTAGGCCTGCCTGACAGCAAAGAGCTGCCCAGACCAGCGCGCTGACCTTGATTGGCCGAAACTGGTTCTGAAAACTTCTAACTAAACAGAAATTGTTGACAAAGAATATGAACAGAGAATCAATGATAAAGGACGCCAGGAATATCTCAAGAAATATGTAGCTATTTTGTATGTGCATATTTTTGAGATGGTTAAGGATTAAACCGATGCTTTGGCTGCAGATGGTATGCAGCTGACATCAATGTGCAGGTAAAGATATATGCTAGAACACAATAAGTACTTGCCGAGGATCCTAGTAGAATTTACTGGGATCCCTAAAGTGAGTGGAAGAGTGCCAACTTTGCAAGTAAAAATATCTTTATAATGACTTTGTTTATCAACAGATTGACCAAAACAAAAAACTTCAACTTTCGTGAAAGTTGTTCTAAGGCCAGTTGTTCAAACAGAGAGCTGACTCTTCTCAAGAGTGTAACCAAATGAGCATCATCTTTATGAAGTCTCGACAACAACAGACATCATTGTACAGAGGTACTTCAAGTGAAGAATTGTTTTTGTTCTCTCTGCAACAACAGATGAAGAGGTAGGATAAAGAGTTAATTGACCTTGGTCAAACGTGGCTGACATTCTGATGCATGCATATGAATTTCACTCTGATGCTGACAGCAGAAAATCACGAAAAATGGGAGTAAGTTTCAACTATGTCGTGAACAATGAAAAAAAAATAGTGTGCTCAAGTGAACACCAGTAAGTACTACTCCCTCCGTTCCTAAATATATGTCTTTTTAGAGATTCCACTACGGATTATATACGGATGTATATGGACATATTTTAGAGTGTAGATTCACTCATTTTGCTCCGTATGCAGTCCCTAGTGAAATCTCTAAAAAGACTTATATTTTGGAACAGAGGGAGTAGCAAACATGACGTGTTAGAAATGACAGAGGCATATATTAGGAAATTTAGTCTTCGAAATATGCAAAAGTGCTAGCTGGAAGTATATAGCAATAAGTCAACACCTGGAGACGACAGACACCGAAAGGGCATGAATTAAATACTCGCAGTGTAAGATTACACTAAATCGAAACTACTACTACTGCTAGGAGGAACCAAAATCTAGCCTTCAGTTGACACGCTGCCTCTTCTGGGGAACACCCTTGGACTGCTGGGGATTCAACTGCCGTTTTGCTTTCTCCCTGCGCCGCTGCCTCTCGTCTTCGCTGTCTGATTCGCTGCCCATCTCCATGTCAGCATCCCTCGCCTTGCGCTCCATCTCGTCCCAAGACTCGGCAGCATCGTCGTCGTCGTCGTCTGAGCCAGCCGACATAACCTCATCCTCACCAGAATCCACCACTGATTCGCTGTCGCTGTCTTCGTCATCCGATTCAGAGGCTGACTCTGCGTCGGAAGGTTCGTACTTATCATCGTCTGTCTCAGAATCCTCTGAATCTGAGTCGGTGGCATCTGGATTCAAGAATTCCCATCTGTCATTCTTGTCAGAACCTGGCTTGTCAAGAGCCTTGAGAACCATTCGCCAGTTAAGGTTCAGCTTCGATTCATAGTACTTCAAGTTGCTGTCATTAAGCCAGTCTTTGATCTTGTCAAGAGATGCCATTGGAATGACCTCTATGCGGACAACATCTCGCTTTAAATCTTGAAATACAAACACCATGTCGAAGGATTTCTGCCCCAGGGCCACCCTTTCCAAGCATACTATCTCAACCTCCCTCAGCGAAGTCACAAGAAACGGTGATTCAACAAGCTGCACCAGGCAACTTGGAGTAGGAACTATAAAACAAGTTGTTTTGCCATGGACTCCATTGAAGCCAAGCTTCTGTGATGGCCTTTCAAAATGTAAACCGAGCTGCTGAAATCTTGGCTGGGACCAAACGGAAACAACCCTTTTCACAAACAGCTCAAACTGTCCATTTATTTCCTTCCTTCGTGCCCTTTCACGCTGCTCTTCCTCAATCTCATCAGGATCCCATGCTGAATGGCGCTTAAGACCAATTGAGTCCACAACATCCATCACTTCAGTGTAGAACTGCACATCTCTAGTCTTTTTGTTGCCCACCATGATTTCATTGTACAGATGGAAGTGGAGCAGCGTTATCATGTCTCTCTCAGCTGGCTGGAAGAAGGCATGTTTTATGTTGCTGAACATAATATCCACCTTTTCTGGTTTCGATGCAGAATATTGAAAACCATTGACATGGGCCACCAAAGTTCCAGGGGCCTTCCGCCCACGGCCAGCAAATGATGGCCGTATCCACAAATCAGGAAACTGAATCCTATCCCTCCTCATTCCGTCACATAGTTGAAGCCTTTCCTGACTAACCAAGCTCGCTCTCCTAGCTCTTTCGGTGACTCCTTTTTGAACAGTCTTCACCGATTTAATAACCTCTTCAGCATGACTTCTGTCTTTTGAGAGGAAGGTGACAGCTTTCAGAAAAATAAGGTTCTGCAAGCGGGGATCTTGAAGACTAGAAGCAGTGCCAGGGACATTAAATGTAATGCTGACATAAACTCCACTGCTGCTTTCCCCACGAATTTCTGCTTTTTTTATGGTACAAACATGAAAGGGAACAGTAACTCCATATATTGGTAACAGGATAGCCTCATTCTGTTTGTCCACCTGAATCTTCTCCAGTCGATTGGAACCAGGCATATCACTAACATTCTTATATGCAACCAGTTCATCCATAGCTCTGGAACGACCAAGTCCCTCCAACAACTTATGATCAGCAACGTCACTTCTCACTGCTGCCTCGCTAGTTTTCTTCTTTAAGATTTCTGACTGAAGCTGTTTCCTAAGGTCCTCCTTAGGTGTCCTGCTACGGGATCGCAGATTTTCTCTCAATGAGAGCATCAGCTCTGGATTTAGCACTGGTTTAACCGGGACCATAACCTCTGCTTTCGGAGCTTGTTTCACAGAAGGTAATCCTGCATTTTCCTCATCAAATAAGTAGAAGGCATCACTGTCAGCCTTGGAGATAGAAGATGTCAAGACTTTTGGATTTCCCTTGCAGATCAGAACAGTGTCAGCCAGCCATAGGGAGAATTCCTTGGTCTTCTCATTGCTGGTCTTGTCTATAAGGTTTTGAAACCCAAGTGAAACATTGAAAATCATCCCTTCCTTTAGCGTCCGGTCATTTTTCTCACTCAAGGACAGCCAAGATTCACGGAACTCGATGCCAATTCCTGTTCCAGCTGACTTGGTAAGGAAAGGAAGAAGTTCAGGAGCTTTGTCCCTGATCACAGCAACTGCAGCCTGGTAACTGGAACAACACTTGCTGCCTGGTGCCAAAGCAGCAATAGCAGCATCATGCGCCTGACGGAGGACTTTATATGCATTGCATTTTTCTGCATTACAATCAATCAGGAAGGTTCTTGCAACATTTGAGCAGTAGCCACTGTACTTGGCGCCCAGAGCACAGATGATGACACTTCCAGAATCATAGTGCAGATCATCATCATTGCTACAAGCAGATGGCCTAAGGTCATACTTGCCTCCACTTTGAAAAACAGGTGGGTAGCATATGTCAACATTCTCTGCCTTCAGTTTAACATCTATATTTATTGGGGAAAGTAGTATCTTCTCTGTCAGAACCATCAACTTTGAATGTGCTATCTTCTTTTCATCCTCTATGATCTTCTCCACCTTAGAAACTACATACTTCCGCATAACCGAAGCAGCCAAAAATGCAGCCTTTTTCACATACATAATCTCGGTAACATCTTTCACAGCAAGAAGCTCAGAGATGCCACTTGACACATCAAAAAGCTTTAACCTTGATCCGTGCAGCTTTTCAGACCATGCTTCAAGAAACTTGCCTTCAGGCTTCTCTCTTGCTAAGTGACCAATAAAAACATTGTTTGATTCAGAATGCACACATACAGCACGTATCATCTCATCCATTAAGGCAGATCCATCATCGCCCTTTTTCAGTATATGCAACACAATATCAACACCGGCTTCTTTAGAAACATGCATCTTCAAAGGTTTAAGCACATCACTGTCCTTCTGGCTGCATAGGAAATGAATCTGCCTACTGAGAAAGACCATTATAGTTTCTGGGAACTGATGACCAAAAAACCACGTGCTCAAGGCTAATGATTTCTGATATCGAATGTCTTCAGAGGGTGGAGGAGTAGCAACAGCAATTGCACACGAAGATCCCCACATCTCAGTCTCATCCTCCTTCCAGTGGCGATAAAACTTTCTCAAACATTTGATGAAGTTTTCTGGACTGACTGCAGGAGAAGACCCAGTAACAGAAGCCGGTGTTCTATCCAATGCTTCAATAATAGCCATTTAATAACCAAAATACCTTCAAAAACAAACATGTATTGCAACCATACATGTGAGTACAGTATGAACCAAAAAATCATTAAGAACAAGAAGGTTAGTAAGCTACGAGAACAGGTACACAACATATGGAAATTTGCCAGCATACGATGTCAATCAGCATTCTTAGTCATCAACTTGTATTTTGTTCTAGCAGTTTAAATTTCCGACAACTTTATCATCCAATAGGTACAAAGCTGGGCTATGCTACAGTAAGACCATCTTACTATGATTATGCCATAGAAAAGGAAGAAGAAAGTAGATTTTCAATCAGCATTCTTAGTCATCAACTTGTATTTTGTACTAGCAGTTTAAATTTCCGACAACTTTATCATCCAATAGGTACAAAGCTGGGCTAGGCTGCATTTTTTAAATTGCTATAAGTACATAACTCAATGGAAGATTCATAAGCATTCAGTATGAAATCTAATTTATAATAAGCACTGAAAATTAACTAGAGCTAGCTACAGAAACATATCATGATAAATTTAGATGGAATAAATTTTTGTTGTTTCTAAGTATCTTAATTTGTTGTGATTATTTTACAGATCTCAACTCAAATTGGTTATCCGGATTAATTTTGACAATGAATAGATTAATCAACTGCTAGAGATAAGCTTTCACAGTTTTCCTAAATTCAGATTGAAGATTATAATCGACAATTAGTTTAGTCGGTATTCTCAGATTCGTTTAGTCTCAAGCCAACTCCAATTTCTTGTTAGACAATATCAGATTAGATGCAGATTACAGTGTTCTTTCTTCAAATCTAAAAAAATTGGTTTGCAACGAAAAAGTGAACCACCTAATTCATAAATTATAGCAGCAAGCATGTGGAATCAGAAAGAAAATTTAGATGGAATCAATTTCGTTATTTAGATTTCTTGACATGCCACAGGTACGAAATCTGTTGTGGTTGTTTTACAGATCTCAGCTCAAATTGGTTATTCGGATTAATCTAGGCAAAGAATAGATTAATCAACTGCTAGAGATAAGCTTTCACAGTTTTCCTAAATTTAGATTGAAGATTATAATTAACAGATTAGTTTAGTCTAGGTATTCTCAGATTCGTTTAGTCTCAAGCCAACTCCAACTTCTTGTTAACCAATATCAGATTAGATGCAGATTACGGTGTTCTTTCTTCAAAATCTAAACAATTTGGTTTGAGGAACCACCTAATTCATAAATTATAGAAGCAAGTATCTGGAATCAGAAAGAAAATTTAGATGGAATAATTTTCGTTTTTTAGATTCCTTGACATACCACAGGTACCGAATTTGTTGTGATTGTTCTACATTTAATTTCGGGAAAGAATAGATCAATCAAGTGCTAGAGATGAAATTCTTTCACCGTTTCTACATTTAGATTGAAGATTATATCGGCAGATTAATTAGTTTAGGTATTTTTCAGAATCGTTTAGTCTCGAGCCAACTCGAGATCTCTTGTTATACTATTTTTATACATCAGAATTTGCAAGCATGGAGTCACCAATTCGATAAGAACAATCCCAAAATCATGAACAGCAATGAAGAATCGATATGATCAAGCACAAGAAACGCATAAGAAATTTACCTAGGACAATCCGTCGAGTTTGTTCGCCGATTCAGGGACCTCCGGCAGCCAATGCTAGTAGCGGGGAAAGCCGCCAACGAAAGCCTCCGATCTCGGCGCTTCTGGGAACCGCACCGCCTCTTCGCAGAACCGCAGCAACTGCCTCGATCGCTATAGGGGAAGCGCCTGGGCGCGGGCGGGCGCCCCGTCCAGGGGCTTATATAGGCCCCAGCCCGCACTGACCAGGATACGGACGCGCCCGAGGCGGCGCGTGGTGGGCCCGGGCCGTCAAGGCGGGCGACGGAGCGGACCCCGGCCGGCCGAGGCGCGTGAGCCGGCGGCGGGGCCTGGGTTGTCGGGGCGCGTACCGACGGTCGGCGTCGACATGGCGGCGGGTGGGGCTAGGGTTGCCGGAGTGGAGGCGCCGGGGCGAGGGAGGAGAGCCGTGTGAGAGGAGGGAAGGGGAGGGCAGTCCTGAATCAGCGGCGTTTCGTTTCGGCTCCGTTCCCCTCGTTCTACTCGGCATTGGGTCGGTGGGTGTTGTTGTCTTTTTTTTTCACAGACAACCCCAAACGAAACTTTCTTTACAGGACTCGATAGAAAGGAAATAACAAGCTAATCCCTGGCTTTTGCAAAGAGGGCCCTAGGTTTAAATGTAATATTACTACTCCCTCTGTAAATGAATATAAGATATGTTTGATCCGGTCGGATACATGCTCACCTGGCTGGGGACGAAACCACTTGGGATAGCTAGCCCGCCACCTCCAACTCCATAATAAAAAAAAAAAAGAAGTAATATTCAACTCCGAGCACGTAATGCATTGCCTCCGAGGGCTCCGGACCGTCTTGAATAAAGGGACTCGACGTCGATCTCCAGTGGATGATGGTCCAATAGGTCGTCCTAGGACCAACAACTACAAACGCAATGCTTTGAGGTTTGAGGAGCGGTTGTCGACCGTTGCAGGACGAAGGCCACGGTAGGTGACATAGTTTATCCACGGTCGCCAATGTAGGTGAGCTCCTTTCCAATCGCTAGGATCTCGAACTCCACTTCTCCCTGTCTCTGCTTCCACCACCACGGTGGTCGCCAGATTCAAAAGGACCATACAATCTTATGGAGGGATGTGTCGGTTATGCCTTCGTTGTATGCTAACTCCCAAATGAGTAGCAAGAATAGTAATGCAGCAACCCTCTAGCCACTCCATGCAGCTCACACCCTATTGGCATCGAGCTAGTTGCCCCTGAGGCAGATCTATCCTAGATCTCTAATATTGATGATTGTCCCAAGCACCTCTCATGTCTCGACTCTAACCGCAACATGGTCAGCATATCGGGAATTGGGTAAGGGCTCTATGAGGCGACTCTCCCATTTTACACCTCCTCTTTAACAAATTGTAAGGATTTACTTCATTGAGTAGATGGGGAATGGAAACATTTGGAGCTTCTTCCATCCACCCACTACACAGAAGAATGTTCAGCCCTTTCATTAATTCATGAGCAACACAAATTGGCTTCTCAAGGACGCATGTTAATACACCACACAAATTGATGATAGCCATCATAAAAAATTGTCGGAGCCACACCAACCAATTGCCCTCATCAAAGTTGTGATCACTTCATAAGACCATAAATTGCGCAAGTTGCGATTGTGTTGTGCCAATGTACCTTGTAACAAGAAATTTTGTGAAAAAATTGCATCATACTCATTTGATAAATGGTAACCTAATTGCATGAAGTACGCATACTGTGTGGTGTCATTATAATACAATACATATCGGGTTAAAAAGGGATCATAAAATAATTACACAATAAAATAACGGAGCACCATAGTCCCATAAAGTCAATATCTAGAGACAGATATCACGACCTCACCGTCCTCTCTCTCCAATAGTCGGTGCTGCCTCCTTCTGCTCGCCGCTGGTAGAGACTCCTGGCCAGGCTAAGCACCAATACTAGTCAATGAAGGTGGTAACAGGGAGGCCTCCACTCCAGAGACTTTGACAATGAGATGTAATCTATGGGCGGTGGCACGAGGCATAAGGTATAGTTGTGCAGCGACAGCGGTGTCGTTTCCTGTTGGGCCAACGGGAGGGTGTGAGTTGTCTCGGTGGCCGCGATGTTGTCTGTATGTACGCGAACCGCGGCGATTTCTATCTCCCAACGAGGTGGTCCTCCAATCAGGCGTGCGGGTGGCACAGTTGTCAGGATGGGGCGGAAGGCCTTGGACCTTCATATCCAACAGCAAACAAAAAGGATGTTTTGTAGACCGGTTATATCGGTACATGCGAGGACGACGGGGCCAATGGGACGATGTGGGATTGTCAGAGCGTCCCGAATTGGGATTTTGACGGTACCGATGACTTTCCTCTGTCATCAATCTTCGTCTCTTGGAGCCTTTGGTGGCAACCATCTCTTGTTAAGGCTTGACTGACTTCCTGTGTGGACAAGGTCTTCACTTTGTGTGGCATCTCACATCAAGACCATATACATGTAATTGCTGGGATCGTGAAAAGTGGTCGCAATAACACATGATGACCTTGATTTGGTTATGCTTCTAGAGTACCTGGTATTGAGTTTCAGAGTGAAAATTTAGGTCTGATCCAAGTTGGTTATACCCTGACAATGACAGTGTTATGCGTCGTTATATTGAAGACATTGCACGGATTTGCTCGATGATGACGACAACGCGTGAGCATCGGTCCCTACTTAAGATGTTGCTCTTGAAGAACATTTCTCATTGTCCTTGTGATGTCAAGAGACGATTGGTGTAGACGGTGTCTTTGTAGCTCATTGATCGTTTTCTTTTTTTCTTTCCTATGCTTAGGCATAGATTTGGTCTTGTATATATTGTATGGCTTGCCGGTGAGACTCTTTTGTGCTTGGTGTTGATTGTGTGCATCCAAATAATGTAAAGATTCGGCTATGATTATTGTGTTTATATTCTTTTGATGTTTCATTTTATTCAAGTCAATGAAATTCATCATTTTACCGAAAATAATCAACAAAACAAAGACCCCTCCCTGCAAGCTATCCATGATATTATCAACTTCTGAATTCAGAATTTTATTCATTTCTGCGACAAGTAGTTCGGAAAGAAACACCGAATTTCACTGTGACCGGAAGGAGTACCTAGGAATAGCATCGCTCCATTTTTTCACGTAGCATACGTGTCGATGCCACGCTGGCCTGAAGACACAGTTCACGCGGGCGCGCCGCGCGCCCTCTCCTTCCTCTCGAGAAGACGCGCGAGTAGGCTCTCGTGCGGCACGCTCGTCCCGAACACGGCGGCGAGCTCGTCGAAAGCGACCATGCTGGCGTGCACACGCGGAAGTGCGCCCGCCTCGACGATCTCTTCTCCGGCCACGGCGGAGAGCACCCTGGTCCCGGCGGCGCACGAGCCCAGCACGACGTCGAGCAGCCCGGGCTCCCGCCCGTGCAGGAACGGCCCCTCGCCCCCCGCGCCGAGCGGGAAGTCCCTCTGGATCCCCGCCTCCATCACCGCCATCCGCTCCTTCATCTCCCTCACCAGCCCCGCCCGCTCCTCCCCGTCCGCCGCGAACAACACGGGGTGCGACAGCGGCGACACCTCGTCGTGGAAGAACCTCGCCCAGAACCTGGCCGCGGCGCGCGCGCGGGGGCGGTCCCGCGGCGGGAGCAGCGGCGGCGCACGGCCGGGCCACGCCTCGTCGACGTACTCGAGGATGACGAGCGACTCGGCGAGGGCGCGGCCGTCGACGACGAGCACGGGGACCTTGCCGCCGTGGACGGGGTTCAGGCGCAGCAGCGCCTCGCTCTTGCGCTCCAGGTCCTCCTCCGCGTACTCGTAGCGCACGCCCTTGAGCTCCAGCGCGTTCCGGGCCATGGCGGCGTGGGCGCTCCCCCACGCGCCGTGCAGCTTCACCTCCCTGGGCTCCTCGGCGGCTGCCATGATTTTTCCCTTTGGTGCTATGATTTGCCGCGTTGCGTGGCCCGTGTGAGATCTCGCTGCTTATCTTCTTGCGCGCGCTTTACGATGTTGATATGATTTTTTAGCTGAAGCACTCGATCGAGGACGTGTCTGCGCTCTGCAGTTGGAGTGGCGATATTTGAACGTCGCCGGGCTTGTTCGGCAAGAAGATGACCATTTGTTGGCTTGTTGCTGGTCTGCCTGTCAACATTGACTCGATTTGTGGCTTCTCTATCCGAAGCCACAATTTAGGACAGTAAAACCGAGCCTAATCCCAGCCCTCTCAGGCTATTAGCCCTGTAAGCCTTGGATTTCGTGTGTGATTCGTCTCCATTCGATCTGGCATTACACACGCGTTTTTCGCTTCGTGGGCTGGCTGTCCTAAGGAGAGGCTGCTCCAGGAGAAATTTCTGAGCCCTGTCGTTGATTGGGCCTCTAAGTTCGAAAATTCACAGTTGTGCACGGGCACCATGGTGCCCGTTTCCAAAAATCATTTTTTATAGCGCAAAAAAAATTGAAACTTTTTGTAAAAACACACACACATATACTGCACATGTGCAAAAATTCATTACATTTTACATTCACACGTGGCGTACAAAAAAAGTCAAAAATGCATTTTCAAATGGGCTGGAATTTTGTTTTTTTTGTACAGCTTACTAATTACATTTTTTTCAAAACAAAATTTCATGGATCCGTAGTTAATACATACACCTTTCCACATAATTATTTTCGATTTTTTTTTCTACTTTTAAATATGGTTTTTGAATTTTTTTTCAAAAAAGGGCACCAATGTGCCCGAGCACACAAACTTCGCTCTCCTCTAAGTTTCACGAAAGGAAACCAGCCCCCTCGCTCCAGCCCCTTCCTTTCCCACACCCGACCTAGCCTAGCCGCACTCGAGCCCAGGCGTCGTGGCCGCCGCGGCCATGCCCTCTGGCTAGCTACTCCTTCCCCGCGACCGCTGCCACGACCACCCCTTCCCCCGTAACCCGCCTGCTCTCGTTTCTTGGGTGCATCCTGTACGATGTGGAGGCGACACGATATCACAAGAGGAGGGTAGGGCGCGGTGGCGGCATACGAGCGCAAGAGGAGAAACTGGTGTCCCTCTGCATCCATGGAAGACGACACTTCCATCTTCACCCAGCCACCATCGCGACCCATCTTCTGTTACCTTTCCGCGTGCTGTGTAGCGGGATCCAGATCAGGAGGACGCCCTTCACGTAGGTGCATACACAACCTCTCATCTCCTTTTCCCCTCACTGTCATGGCTACACCATTCCAAAATCTAGCATGTTCACCGTATGGAACTTGTCTTGCAGTTCGGGAAGAAGGCTTCTCTGTGTAACAGGCAGAGGTCGGAGTAGGGGAAGAGGAGACCATGTACAATATAACCATAATTTCCCCTGATGTGCATTCTGTAGAACATGTAAGTACCTGATAGAAAATTGTCATTAAACATAAATTATCTTATAACTATGCTCAGTTCTCTTAAAAAGTTTAACAGTTGGAAACAACATCAGCATAAGCCAAAACTGATTACAAACACTAAGTTACGAACAAAGCAAACACCTAAGAGTTGCTCGCCACAAGACAATGGGATGTAGGGAAGGAAAATCTGGCAAAGTTGAAGAGAAATGACAGCCTTGTTGGGAAGCACATACTCCGTACATGATAGAGGAGTGCCTCCTGCTTGCTCCTCCTCGCAGCTGCAGGGTAAAGTATAACCGCGACCATGTAGCTGTAGGGCAGAAGTGTGGCGTCCATCGTGCCTGGGAACGCCCAGGCCGTGCGGCAAGCTGACGAGCTGTGAACTCATGGTGGGCGCCACCGTTCAGGATGTTGAGTGGCGCCGCCGTTCGATGTCGAGGTCCGGGGAGCGTTTATACATAGTCACAGTACAAACATGTATAATGCAATCTTATTATTTGATTTGTACACAGTATGTCTAAAACATACCTGTTACACACTGCAAACATGTATAATGCAATCAAACTGCTCAACGTATCACTGATGAGATCTGAGTTCAATACAGAATTAAGAAAAAAAAATACTCATACAACATGATTGGTGGCGTTGGGAGGGCCCCAAAGGGGTGCAGGCATTGGACATGGATCGGGTGTCGGGGCTGGACGGAGGAGCGACTGGTCGGCGTTGCGAGGTGCTGGATGCCGTGGAGTTGGGTCAGAGGAGTGTTGCGCTGCGGTGTGGTTGGGCCTGAGGAGTTGGCGGAGGAGCACGAGGAAGACCTTTACCGACCACTTTAGAATTTACAGATATCCGTCGATGTGGATGATTCGAGACAACCATCATTCAGTTTCAAAACTTTAGGTATAGAAATCAGTCGATGTGGATGATTCGAGACAACTATCAGTCAATTTTGAAACTGTAGGTGAGTACTTATAATCCTCCATGATAATTCGGTTATCTCAGCCTGTTATATCCTAACAAAGATGAATTCAAACAATTATTTTGACATATAAATATTTGTTTATTGATTATGTATGTAATTTATCACATTACACTTATTGCTTGAATATTGTTGAATGACACATTTGTTCATTTCTTGTTATGTTAGCCTCTGCGACTATGCTTCTTGTCTAGTTTGCTCATTTTTCTTCTCTGTACGGAACTTTATTCAACCTAATGATTCTATTTTGTTCAGAATCCTAATTGTTGATGTTTTCTTTGTCTAACGTATTTGCAGGTCCTATGATCCTATCAATCAAAGTGTTGGATCTTGACTCTGATCAGTTTATTGCGGAAATTCTCGGAATATGGTTTTCGACTTCAGGCGTATCTGTTTGGAAAATTTCTAGCCTAACAATTTGCATGCCCTGCTCTCTAACCATGAATCTGCTCTTGCAAGTTGTAACTCCAATCCCAACTTAGGAATCATTGTGCGTGCAGCCATGCAGGCACATTCGCTTTCACATTTCTTTGATTGATCTACATTTCACCCTATGTGAATCTGGTTGCTTGCATCTATACACGGAAAGACAATATAAATGAATTGCTTCTATCTGGTCTTACTATTTATACTGTATGGTTGTGCATGGGACGAGTCATTAGGATTGGTGTGTGACTATGGTGGGAATTTAGATGGGAGGTATCAGAACCCTTATAATTTGTTTTTACGCGCTTTCTTTACCATGCCTCTCAAAGCATATGTTGCTAGCTTTGTGCATTCCTTTGGCAGCAAGGAAGAAACCTATTGCTAAGCACATGGGCACAAAATAAGTTTACTTCTATCTATATCCTGCTATTGTCAGAGGTTCTTGATTATTTTCAATCTAACCATGAGAAGAACTTTTTTCACAGCATAGATGAGGTTAAACAAGGAGACGTAGTCGTTCAACAAATTTGAATTGCTTTGAGAGGTCATAGAGCAAAACTTCGTCTTATAAATTCTATATTTGTAATGCACTAAGCTTTTGACCAGCACTACTGATTTTGTTCGAGGATCCATTTCATGCATGACCATACATTCGTCATTCAGTTGTACTTATGATTAAAATATCACAGCTCCAAGATGTACCGTATCGCAGCTGTCGTGTAAGGAGCTCTCTTTTTTGTGTCTAAAGAGTTTGTTTTACGATATTGCCACGTGTAGTACAATATATTACCTTATGATGCACATTGTGCTTTAACATGTCCTTTCAGCTCTATGCCTTGTTAAGAGTTGTCATGTTAGTTCATTTTACATATGCTTGTGGAGAATTTTCACCTACAGGATATATTATATATTAAGTGATAGTATATAAACTCCAGATGGATCTCAGTTGTTTTTGTTGTATATGAAGACTCGTCTTCCAGTGTGAATATTTTTTCAATATCTTAGTGTTATCCGAAGTATATATAATTGCAGGTATAGAAGCATGTGTAGTCTCACTAGGAAAAATAGCCAATAGGCTGACATGTCCTATGTACACATCAAAATCAAGCTCCAACAAACTATCGATCATTGACAAATATTCAAATGAGTTGCCACCAAATTTATACATATTTAATGTCTTTATATTTAAGGTCATTTTTACAAATTCCATGTCTATATTTAAGATCATTTCTACATATTCCATTTCTCTATTTAAGATCATTCTATCGTAAATGGACGGGCGCGGCAACGCGTGCCATTATGGATCTAGTCTTTTTCAAAACTAGCCAAAAATGTGGCATGGATGACATCTGCAAAGGAAAAGGTGTCGCTTTGACTAGCATGTGATGTTTATTTCAGTTTTTCCGGTGCTATTATTTCAATGGTGCAGCGTGTGCAGGTAACAACTTCGTCAATTTTGAAAGCATCTCTAGCACATCTTGTATAAGCTCGTCGGCCGATTTATAGATCCAGAAAAATTCGGCCCGAGCAGACACCGTAAAAAGAGGCCCATAAAACCTAGGTGTTTCCGCTATGTATACCACAGGAGACGCGTTTTAGGGTTTGTATCCGGCAAATCCCCAATCCTCCTCCGTCGCAATCTCTCACTCTCCGACAACAAATCCTTCTCTCTCCAACTGACGTTTTGCATGCACACAACCAAAAAAAGACACGTCATATGTCGAGCGGAGGACGCCGTCATGGTGGCCGAGGGGGTCACGACGGCTCGCCGCCGCACAAGCAGGCCCGCCATGACGACGAGGCAGGGAGCTCCGCCATCTGCCTGTCGATGGAGGAATGGCGCCGCGTGCAGGCGCGGGAGGCGGCGCCCTCTCCCACAGCGGCGGTCGAAGGGCGTGGAGGGAATTCGATCCCTCCACGAGATCCTTTGGTCGACCACCAAATTCCAATGAACTATGTTTTATATTAGATTTTACTCTAGTATGTTCAAGTTTGTGCAAATTATGTTTAAATTATGGCGAAATATAGTGGCAGAAACTATGTTTTATGTACTATGTTTAAATTATGTTGTATGTATTAAAGGATCTATTTTGCCGTGGCATCTGTAGTACCGCAAAATAGTTTTACAGTATCACATAAACGAAATTTGCGGTACCGCGGTTTACAGGATCTGCTAGAGATGCTGGTGTGCATTCATATAGATGAGTGTCGCACATGTTATGAGCGTTTACGTTTGTTCCATGAGTTCTTCAAATCAAGGACTAGAATTGAATGTCACTGAAGCGCCATAATGCGTTGAACCGAATCTCAGCGCATGCCAGGTATGGTAAATTTGTGGACGAGGAGATAAATCCATGTGATATATATCCTCCCCATTTTATAATAGGCATTGTCTTTACCATGAATACTTTCCATCACTCAAGTTCAACCATTGTTTTAGAACAAGTACTCTCTCCGTCCTCAAATAGAGGGCGTATAAATTGAATTAAAAAGCCAACCCTTTTCTAAGTTTTGTCACATATATAGAAGAAAATATCAACAAGTAAACTACTGAGCAAATACATCATGAAAATATATCTAACGGTGGATATATTGATATTGATTTGGTATTGTTTATCTTCATTTTTTTGTATATATGATTGATCAAACTTATAAATTCTTTTACTTTTAATTGTATTTATACTCCATCTATTTTAGAATGGAGGGAGTATGTAACTAGAAATACTGAAAATGTACCATGAAACGATCTTTAGTGCCAAATCTATCGGGACCATATAAAACTAGATAACATGCATCATTTCAATCAACCGGTGGTACTCTTAAAAAAACAAAAATGAATATTGGCCTTTTCAAAGGACTTTAAACTTTTTAAATGGAGAAGGTGGTACACCACTTGACCGGAGTAGGAAATCAGAACAATTGACCACCATATGTTGTGGTGATCTTTTTTTTTTTTGAGAAAAAGACACCTAATAGGTTATATTATATCTGATAATTATCAAGACAAACAATAATTAATACAAAGAAAAGATAACACGACACAAAATGGCCAATAAAAATAAAATTACATAGGAGACTGCTTTCTTCTTGATTATATGATAACCACCAGAGCTTGAAAATTGCATTAAACCAACACAAACTAAATGCCACCTACAAACGCCTTCGGCAATGCAAGTTTTGAAGATCATTGATAGTTAGAAAAACATATACTAGATACCCCACGCGTTCTAGCGGGAAACTTTTTAAATAATTGTGTATGTGCTAAAAAACAACTAAAATGAAAAAAATGTAAGAGTATTCTCAATTTGCAATTTTAAAAAGGTAAACATATGAAACATACACAAAATGATGTATAAAGGTTATTTTTTTGGATTGTAGCTAACCAAATGCCATCTTCTAACAAAAATGTGAACCATAAACTACATACTAGAGGGATAAGTGCGCTTCGCCGCATCATTTTTTTCACCTATTGAGTTAGATTTTTATCTTTATTCAGTCTATGGGCTGTTATGATTGGCAACCTTGTTTCTGTTTTGCTTGTTTGAGCTAGGCCTTAACCGTGTAGGAATTGGCCCCACATCTGCCGTTAAGCTCTATCGTAGAACCCTTCAATGGCATCTCGTCATCGGCGAGCACCGCAGCAAAATTCTATAAGGGAAATGACGTTGGGTTGGTGCCCACGCTCACCCTCGATAAACGTGGAGTCGGATGGAAGAGAAACAGTGTTGGCTTCTCTGGTGAACTTAGCAGTGACGGAGCTATCTTGAGGCCGGGGTGCGGGGCTGCTCTCCTAGCCTTAGGAGGGATTATATTATATTATTTTTAGAATTTGCCCTCATCCCCAAACACTAATGATTTGTGTCCTCCCCCCCCCCCCCAAGTGATTTTCGTCTAGCTCCGCCACTGGACCTTAGCCTTCTATTTTAGTGAGTACTCATTGTGCAAGTTTTCATTTGGCCTTCTCGTCTCTCACATAAATCATTATTGTGTTATTAAAAGAGCTAAATACACTGGAGGTGCTTCAACTTGTCTTGCACGGTCAGTTTGGTGCCTAAAGTTGTAAAATACATAAAACTGGTGCTCGAACTTGTCCGACCGTGCAAATACGGTGCCTCCTTTCGTATTCAAACATACGTCAAGCCCACGTGGCGTGCCAGCATGACGGTGACCCACCTATGGGTGGCTGGGAGCGGGAAAGTGCTAGTTTCATGGCATGTAAATTTTCCCATATAAAAATGAAATTATTTCTTATTTTAAATATTTTTTTCTATTTTGGCTATTGCGTACTTTGAAGAGGTAGACAAGAACTTCTTCGGCCCAGTGGACATTGCCTTTGTCCAGATTGAAATACTTCAACCTATATTAGAAATTATTGTCTCAATATATGTATGTTCATTCTGGACAACGAGCACACACTATTATTGTTTATCTTCGTTATATTTCTAAAATACCCATTTATTAACACAAAGTTGTATTTTGTAAACTATTCAAATTTTATTAAAAAGTATTGTGATTAACTTTTTAATACAATTATTCAAAATATTACAGAATTAATTTTTAATACACGTTGAACTTTTATAAAAATACACATTGCACATTTTTTTAATGCAAGACAGACTTTTTTTCAAAAACACATTATAATTTTTAGTACATGTGAAACGTTTTCCAAAATATGTTCAACATTTTTCGAATGCACGAACACTTTTTTCCAATTTATGGCAGTTGTGAATTTTTTATTTAATGGTAAAAATAATATGAAAACTAAAATAAAGAACATGGAAACATAAAACGTGTTGATTGTTTTCACACAAAACCGTATACATGTGCTCTATGTGACTTTCAAATTTCGTACGAAATTATGTTATATTATACCTGCAAAAAAGGAAAAAAAATTGGCCAAAAAAACAAGGTGATTTTTGCATGTATTTTTCTTTTTTTATCTCCACGTACAAAAATCTGGCCAAAAAAACAACATGGCCACGGGTATATTACACTTCTATGTGTGCACATACAAAAAAGTCAGAATTTTCTTAGCTGTAAAAATCCATTTCTTTGAACTTCAAAAAAAGGACACAATATATAGAGTTCAACCTCGCCAATATCTACTAAGGAGATTATGGCATAGTGGACAACCCGTGCGTGCAGTGCAATTCGTGGCCACGAGGTCTCGAAGTTCGATCATACATCATGCAAAAAAAAGTCTAATTTGTGAGGTTTTTCTATGTGATTAAATTATATATGAGGGGTTTTTCCATATAAAAAATCCTCACGTGCGGGCCATCCAGTTCCTTCCCAACTCTCAGCCACTGACAGGTGGTCCACTGTCATGTTCGCACGCCACACAGGCTGGACGGACGTCCAGATACGGATGGAGGCACCGTATTTGCACGGACGGAAAAGTTTGAGCACCAGTTTTGTGTATTTTACAACTTTAGGCACTAAACTGACCGTGCATGACAACTTGAGGCACCTCTAGTGTATTTAACTCTTATTAAAAACATGACCATGTTAGCATTTCTTATCCAAGAATTTATGTTTTTGCCTTGATCACTAGTAAAAGGGAAATTTGAGCTTTATGAGTTTCACCTCGATCATGAACAAAGAAATCAAGAAAACAACCCTCACAAAAAAGAAAAGGAAAAAATAAAACAGCATGAGATTGTTTTTTCTCATCATCTCACGAACAAATAATGTCGGGAAACAATCCACGATTTCCATGCATCAACAAGAAATCAATGATTCACAGATTAGGAATCATATTACCATAATACAAATATTAGAAAGCATATCTTCAGGATTCACATATCATGAAGAAAATTCCCGAGAAGACTCATAAAATAGGAAGGAAAAATTAAGGTAACATATTTCCACATGTCATGAAGGATGCATGATTACGGATTAAAAGGATTTTTTTGGGGTGGGGAAGAAGCAATCCCAAGCACACACATAAGGAAGGGGAAAAATTGGGAAGCATATCTCCAGGCATCATTAGGAAGCATATTTCCATGCATTAGGTGGTAACATATTTCCATGATTCACATGTTAGAAAGGAAAATCTTGGGAACTAGGGTTGATGGCGATTTTGTACAATCTACAATGGCTTTTTTTCATAGGGGATTTTTATGGAATCTGATAACACCCGAACGTCAGACATGTGCACATATCAAATCAAAAAAATTCAATAGCAAGTTTAGTGACACGAGGATGGTAACTTTAGTTGGGGCAACTTTGTACTTCAGTTTATTTTTTGACAAAAATTTACCGTGTGTCTCAACTAACTTGTCATCCTTGCGTCACCATGGCTAGTTTGCTTATGCGGTAAGGCAAACATCCCAAACCAGCTATCAAAAAAGATACTTAATGTCTGACAGGGTGGCCTCATGGGCCCATTACAGCTTCGATCAACCACAAGGCTTCTTTCCCAGGGAGCTTAGAGTTTTAGTAGATTTGTGCTCCAAGAATCCGACACATATATTATGATAAAACAAAAACTAAATAAAAAATATAACTTATGAGCGGCATGCATGGCTTTTAATGTGGCATTATTTGATTAAATTAACGCAAAAAGTAACTTAAGCATAACTCATGTCGTATGGTTGCGTGCTTAGAAAAAAAATAGGTAGTGACTTGCCTAAAAAAACAGCTTATGATTAATATGCATATGTACTAATTTGGCATCCTTGCATGCTCAAAAAAATTCTTTCAGTAGAAATCAAATGTTAGATTTTTGAGCATGCCAAATCAAACGTTTATAGGACGCCTTCTAAAAAAATGTTTTTATGGCATATCTTTGTCATGTTCAGTTTTTTGTCAGAATTTGCCATGCTTGCTAAAGGAAATTGTCATCTTTTCCACAGCATAAATTGCCTAAAAAAGGTTCGATTTGTCATGCTTTAACAGGTGATGAATTTGTAAAATAGATATTGGGTTATAACTACTCCCTCTGTACATAAATATAAAAGCGTTTAGACATTATTTTAATGATCTACACACTATTATATTTATTTACGAAGGGAGTGTTTAGGAATATAGTACTAGCAGAGGATTAGCACGAATTTTGCCGAGTCTGTCGACATTAAATTGAACCATTTCCTCTGATCAAAATCAACACGTGATACTGGAATGTCAGCATGTCGTAAATCTAGCCAGGCTGGTTGGATTTGGTCCAGTCCGGCAAGCCTTCTCACTTGGAAACATTGCACCCTTAATATGCCATGTGGGCTCACCGGTGGTGAGCCCCGCATGTCATTGAGAGCACGCGACGGCTCCCGTTTATCCGGTGGCTAAGGCAAACCGAAAGCAAACAGTCCATGTCACCGCCGCTACTATGCCACTGCTACTGGGCCCAACGTATTAAACCCCCAGCAACCCTCCCCGGTGATGAATAACCTCACCGACAAGCCTACGCACTGACCTGTGGGCCCACTCCATCTCTGGGTCCCACCCGTCCGTCTCCATTTCGCCACAGCTCAGATCCGCGGCGCACTACCCACTCCACTCCCCCTACTCCGCTACTCCCCAGTCCCCACTCCCCCCGATGGCCGGCGGCCGCCCGTTCCGGCCGTCCGCCCCGCGCCGCGCCGCGTTCGCGGCCCTGCTGACGCTCCTCCTCCTGGCGTCCCTCGCATTCCTCCTCTCCTCCGCCCCCGCCGCCGCCTCCTCCCGCTCATCGTCCCCGCCGTCCCGCCTCGCCGCCATCCGCCGCCACGCCGCGGACCACGCGGCCGTCCTCGCCGCCTACGCCGCCCACGCGCGCAAGCTCAAGGAGGCCTCGGCCGCGCAGTCGCTCTCCTTCTCCGCCCTCTCCTCCGACCTCTCCGCGCTCTCCTCCCGCCTCGCCTCCCGCGGCTCCCTCCCGGAGGACGCGCGCAGGCCCCTCGAGAAGGAGGCCCGCGAGCGCATCAAGCACGCCCGCCTCCTCGCCGCCGACTCCAAGGAGGGCTTCGACACGCAGTCCAAGATCCAGAAGCTCTCCGACACCGTCTTCGCCGTCGGCGAGCAGCTCGCCCGCTCCCGCCGCGCCGGCCGCATGTCCTCCCGCATCGCCGCCGGCTCCACCCCCAAATCCCTGCATTGCCTCGCCATGCGCCTCCTCGAGGCCCGCCTCGCCAGGCCCTCCGCCTTCGCCGACGACCCGGACCCGTCCCCCGCGTTCGAGGACCCCTCGCTCTACCACTACGCCATCTTCTCCGACAACGTCCTTGCCGTCTCCGTCGTGATTGCCTCCGCGACGCGCGCCGCCGCGGACCCCTCGCGCCACGTCTTCCACGTGGTCACCGCGCCCATGTACCTGCCTGCGTTCCGCGTCTGGTTCGCGCGCCGCCCGCCGCCGCTTGGCGTGCACGTCCAGCTCATCGCCTACTCCGACTTCCAGTTCCTCAACGCCTCCTTCTCGCCGGTGTTCAGGCAGATTGAGGCCGGCAAGAGGGACGTGGCGCTGGTCGATTACCTGAGATTCTACCTCCCAGACATGTTCCCGGCGCTGCAGAGGGTGGTGCTCTTGGAAGATGATGTGGTGGTGCAGAAGGATTTGGCGGCGCTTTGGCATGTCGACTTGGATGGGAAGGTGAATGGCGCCGTGGAGATGTGCTTCGGGGGGTTCAGGAGGTACAGGAAGTATCTCAACTTCACGCAGGCCATAGTGCGTGATAGGTTTAGTCCCAGTGCCTGTGCGTGGGAGTATGGGGTCAATGTATTTGATCTCCAGGCATGGCGACGGGATGGCTGCACGGAGCTGTTTCATCAATACATGGAGCTGGTGAGTTGCGGCAATCTTTCGTAACAACTTTCAACAATCACTATTCTGGTAGTACATTGCATTTTTCTGTGGTTGCATCAGTTATTTGTTATGTTTGGTGTCTGATAGGTGTTATGTATTGTGGTAATTTAACAATTTCACTAACTTGGGTGCAAGTTCTACTTAAGTTTCTTTGTCACTGTCATTATGCTCATCATGGGATTTGACACCTTCATTTCCCTTGAATTTCTTGAGTGAGCATTAAGTATAGTAGTTTTGTTCCCAAACATCATTTATGTTGGTAAAATGTTTTGGAAGGAACTCCTGGGAAACAACTCCATTAAGCTCGACATTGACCACATATGATACATAAATGTTCCACAATTAGATGGACTGGCCTTTGCATTTGCACAATGTGATCTTATATAGCATAGGCTGGTTGTAATGTTTCACAACTCAAAATTTCCCCAAGTTAGTACTTTACCATCTTGTGGCTACAATACTCACTTATCTTTTGAGATTGTATAGGTACAAGATAACATTCAATGGATGTGCTCACGCTTGTCTAAGTACATATTAATAGGAGTGGTTAGGAATGCCTTCTTTTTAGTTCAAATGTAGGATATCTTTGATTATGAGTTTGTAATTAAGGCTTACCAAATTAATGGGCTGGATGATGTTTTTTCTTCCCTTTGAGAATCTCATGATACTTTTTTCTTTAGAATACCTAAATATGTGCCATTACCTTTTTCCCCTTCTTCTTCTTTTCATTCATTCTCTCAGAATATGCAAAATATAAAGTCTAAATGATGCCTCATCAACTATTTTGTTTATAATGGTAAATATTGTATGTGGTATGCCTTGACTCTCGAGTTCATGACAATTACAACATGTTGCCCCGAAAAGTTCCTAAGTGAAACTTGGGTATTATGCAATTGATTTTTGTTTTCTTAGCCCTAAGCATTTATATATGATGGCCAAATCTACAACCACTAAGCTAATAGAAACAGTATGTGCAATTTATGCTTAGGCATCATTCTTGAAATATATCACTGAGTTCAAATATGTCACATATGTAATGCCTGTAAATAATTTTACAAATGACGCTCTCACTTGCTAATTTTTGCATCATAATAGCATACACAGTTATGTGTACCTCACAAAGCATTGATATATGTGTGACTATATGGCTCGATATTCTCATGGCAGAATGTGGATGGTGCACTCTGGGATCCGACATCTGTTCTACCAGCAGGGCTGATGACATTCTATGGCAATACCAAGCCACTTGATAAGTCATGGCATGTGATGGGTCTTGGATATAATCCAAGCATCAGCCCTGAGGTTATCCGTGGTGCTGCAGTGGTACACTTTAATGGAAATATGAAGCCATGGCTTGATGTTGCTTTCAACCAGTACAAGGCTCTGTGGACCAAGCATGTAGACACTGAAATGGAGTTCCTGACACTATGTAACTTTGGTCTCTGAAGAAATGCTCCAAAAATAAGGCAACCACCAATATATTGTTCTTTTACGGGCAAAGAGCCCGCACGTGAATTACCTATTTTTATCTGTAGCGAAGTTTCTTACCTTTGTGGTGGTCAACTATGTTCGTGTAGATTTTGTAGTTTGTTGATGATAGTATTTTTTTACTGTAGCTAAGATGTATTAGATCATGTTGGTATAGTCGAAGTATGTTATAGATGAACATCTGTGTACTATCTGTAGCAAACATATCTCCAACTGTATTTATGGAAAGGAGGAAAAAATATTGTATCCAGAATGACAATTTATGCTTTTTATTGTCTTGCCTTCTTATTTTGTTTCACTAACGGTTACCAATAAAGTGATTTTGAGTATGATGCTGCCATGTTGTGAGCGAAATTCCGTAAATTGGCACTTCATCAGCAATTCCTTCTAAAAGTTGTTCATTCGAAGACTGCTCTTACCTAGATTCTCACCTGCTATATGGAATCCCAGGTATGCTAACTGGTTCCTCTATACCTGAAGATGATGGATATTTAATCTTTATGTGACTGTAGGCATTTAGTGTGAATGCTTGCTTTTCTTCCACGTATTTGATTATCTTCCCCTCGAACGACTAAATACTTTGGTACTTATCACTGACATCGGTATAATCTTATATGTATTAAATACCACATCTATTAATTATATCCATTGCTTGCTCACTTTTCATCAAACTTGCACCGATTCCTTAGAAAATGGGGAACTCTAATGTATATGACATTTATCATTCCTGTTCTTTTAGTATAGTATTTTTTTAGAGTTATCCATTTTTTCCTTAAGCAAGTTTCTTCTTCTAGTAGATCTCGGTATTGATGATTTGTTCCAAGAATGCCCACAACTTGTGAATCTCATTTTTTTATGATGGACCAGGTGGGCGAGTGAGCACATGGAGAAACAGGAAAAAATCCGTCTATGTTGCACACCATGTGTGTCTTAATAGATGACCGACTTGACAAAACATCATCAGAAATAAAATGTTTAGAATGTGGCACAATTCGTTGAATGAAGTAAAACGGATGGAAATCCGTTAAATGGGGAAAATCCTGTTAAAACATGTAAAAACAAGGGGTAAAAGCTGGAATTTACCCAGTCAATTATCATGTACATAGTGGAACATTGATTATCTTATTTGATAGATAACACATAGTATGCAAAAACTAAAAGTTGTTCCTGTCCTCTGTATGCCTTGTTGGTATTCCTTTTGAGGCAGTTTCATAGATCAATTCTTCTTTACAGTTCATCTGGCATTGGATCCCATTGCACTGTCTATTCATATATATGGTTGCTCTTACGACAATTGGAATTTACTTTTATGTACTTATGGATGTTATCAGCATGCTCAACTACTTGTCTGCTGTGTAAACTCAATGCTTCTGCTACTGGTTTAATAACAGCATCCATTTGCACAATTGGAACTGCTGTACACTTTGTACAACAGGGTGTGGTATTTCGTGATACCGGTGGGTTAAACATGACATTTTAATATTTTATGAAAGTTTTAGAGGTATAGGTAAATAGGTAACTGGATGACCAGTTTTTCTACCAATTGTTAAATTACTGGAGTTTCCAAGCAACTTACTGACGTATGTTTTTCAGTGACATTGCTACGAAGATAACACGACAAGTAAAATTGCGAAGACAATCCTTACGGTACCTTTGTGTGTACCCAGAGGGAGGCTTCTTGTGTGCTACCAAGTAACCTGTGGTTGCAATTGTGTAAAAATATAACAGAGCAACATGTGCTGTGCTGTGCAGCAGTCACTCTTTTGAGGTACATTCACAGAATCGTATTTGCTTTAGCATCAAATCATTATATAAGAATCTTGACCTGCCTATTATAGTGACTACACAAGTAATAAGATGAAATTGTATGCTTTTTTGCTATAAGCTGGAAAAAGAATGCAAACTGTCCTTTTACAGAAAACTGAGGCGTGAATCCTCTCCGCCCTACCTGCACATGCCTCAGATTGTTAGAGTTATATTCTAGCATGTATATTTTCCCCGTTGTATGAGGGGTTTCCTGCATAATTACCACATGTACATGTATATATATATATATATTTTGGTCATTGGCCCTCAGGGAATACAAGTTGCATATTCCTAACATGGTATTAGAGCCTTAGGTTTTTTTTTTCGCACGTGCAACTCGTGCTTTCGATCCAATCTTCCCCACCGCAGCCGTCGCTCTTCTTCTCTGTCCGGCACTGCTCGACGTCTTCACCAACCGCGGGTCCATCCTGCTTCGGCGCCGTCGCGATCTCCCGCTGCTCAACCGATCCAGCCGTCCGGTCATCTGGTCGTCCGATTCAGCTTGCAGCGGATCTACCCCGTGCCGCTCGAGTACTCCGTCTGCGCAGTGGTCTTGCCTTCCCAGTCGTCTGCCCGCTCGCAGAGTCTTCTGACCTAAAGAAAGACAAATGTTTTCATCGGGTCCGCATGTCCCTTGCTGCCATGTGACTCCTGACGGTGTTTTCTTCACTACTCCCGTCTCGCATATGGGCCATTTCTCGGCGCTTGATGCTTGTTCGTATGTAACGTCTTCCCCTTCGGCGTCTTCCGCAGGCTGTGCTGGTAGCTCTTCTGCTCCTCCTGTGAGCTCCACATATGATGATCGTCGCTCTACACCGACTCCTCTCGCGACTTTCACTGGTGAATGTCACTCTTCCCCAACACCTCTCGCGATTTTCACCGGCTATACTGGTGCATAGACTCCATCGACTGCTCTTCGCACACGCCTCTTCCCTTGGTGCTTGGTGCTTGTCTACATACGGCCTCGTCTTCTCCACCGGCCTTTGCGGATGATACTGGTCATGCTACACCGCCACTTTTAGCGGCTTCCACAGGTGGTGGTGGCCGCTTCTCTTCAGGTGCCACTATGACGCCTACTTCAGCTGTGTACTTCACTGAGGAGGAGATTGCGTGACTTCGTGCCCTGCTGGCGGGTGCCTCTACATCGACATCTTCAGTTGCGCCCCTGACCGAGCAGGAGATTTTGCGCTTACGATGCCTGCTAGCTCCATTTTCTGGTTCTCCATCGACAGATTTTGCTGGTTCCGCTACGGACTCTTCTGGCAATGTGAGACCACCTTCTACACAAGCAGGTACATCTCCATGGATTCTTGATACTGGAACATCTTTTCATATGACTCATGATTCATCCACTCTGTCATCTACTCGACCTCTCGATTCTCCTGTTCATGTTCTTACTGCTGATGGTACCTCTCTCCCGGTTACTGGCCGAGGCACTCTTAGCACTTCATATTTTCATGTTCCCGATGTTGCTCATGTTCCTCGACTTACCATGCAACTCATTTTTGGTGGTCAGATTGTTGACTCTGGTTGCAGGTTCATTCTCGACTTTGACTCATGTTCCGTTCTAGACCGTCACACTGGTGCTCTTCTTGGTGCTGGCTCCCAACGCCGTGATTCTCAGGGTCTCTGGGAGCTTGACTGGCTTCACCTTCCATCCGCTGCCACCGCCACCAGTCTCTCCACCTTTGTTGCCTTGTCTACCATCTCTTTTCAGCAGTGGCATCATCGCCTGGGTCACTTATGTGGCTCTCGTCTCTCATCCTTAGTTCGACGTGGTCTCCTTGGATCCGTCTCCAGCGGTGTGTCTTTAGACTGTCAGGGTTGCCGGCTTGGTAAACAGGTTCAGTTACCTTATCCTCATAGCGAGACTGTGTCTCAACGTCCTTTTGACCTTGTTCACTCTGATGTCTGGGGTCGAACTCCCTTTTCCTCGAAGGGAGGTCATCGCTACTATATTACCTTTATAGATGATTTCTCTCGACACACGTGGATATATTTCATGTCTTCTCGTAGTGAGGTCTTATCTATCTATAAGTGTTTTGCTGCCATGGTTCACACTCAGTTCTCTACGCCTATTCGTGTGTTTCGTGCTGACTCTCCTGGAGAGTATATCTTCAAGATGTTGTGTGGATTTCTTGCTGAGCAGGGTACTCTTGCTCAGTTCTCTTGTCCTGGCGCTCATGCTCAGAATGGCATGGCTGAGCGCAAGCATCGTCACCTTCTTGAGACGAATCGTGCGATGATGATCGCCGCCTCTCTTCCGCCTCACTTTTGGGTTGAGGTTGTCTCCACTTCCACGTATCTCATCAACCTTCAGCCGTCCACTGCTTTGCAGGGTGGCGTTCCTTTCGAGCGTCTGTTTGATCGTTCTCCCGATTACTCGACGCTTCGTTTGTTTGGTTGTGTTTGCTATGTTCTTCTTGCCCCTCGTGAACGCACCAAACTATCCGCTCAGTCAGTTGAGTGTGTCTTCTTAGGTTATAGTGATGAGCATAAGGGCTATAGTTATCGGGATCCTGTCGGTCATCGGATGCATATCTCTCGGGGTGTGACTTTTGATGAGTCTCGTCCCTTCTACCCGCGTCCATCCTCCTCGACCTTTGCAGTGGAGGATATATCTTTCCTCACTTTTCCCGACACAGCGATCACTCCCGTTGAGCCCTTGTTTGTCCATCCTACTGCCCCTACTTTTCCACCCGTTGCAGATTCGACGCCATCATCTCCCATGTTTTCCTCACCTCACCTGTCGCAGGATTCTGCACCTTCATCCCCAGTGTTTTCTCCGTCACCTTCGCCTATTCCGGAGATCCCTCCTCGTATTCTTCATTTTTTCCTCAGTATTATACTTGTCATCCACGTGTTGTGGATGCGTCTACTGATGTGCCATCTTCCTCGTCTTAGCCTAGTTATGGCTTGCGTCCTCGTCCGCTTCTGCCCGTTGATCACCTTGGTTTTCCAAGCACTGGTGCTGCTGTTCTTGAGCCGACGTCTTATCGTCAAGCTGTTGTTCATCCTGAATGGCAGTTTGCGATGGCCGAGGAGCATGCAGCTCTTGAGCGCACCGGCACGTGGGATCTTGTTTCTCTTCCTCCTAGTGTTCGTCCCATCACTTGTAAGTGGGTCTACAAGGTTTAAACTCGCTTTGATGGTTCTCTTGAGCGTTACAAAGCTCGTCTTGTGGCTCGTGGGTTTTAGCAGGAGCATGGTCGTGATTATGATGAGACTTTTGCTCCTGTGGCCCATATGACCACTGTTCGCACACTTCTTGACGTGGCCTCTGTTCGCCACTGGTCTGTGTCTCAACTTGATGTTAAGAATGCCTTTCTTAATGGTGAGCTGCGTGAGGAGGTTTACATGTAGCCCCCACCTGGGTATTTTGTTCCTGATGGCATGGTGTGCCGTCTTTGTAGCTCTCTCTATGGCCTTAAGCAAGCCCCTCAGGCCTGGTTTGAGCGCTTTGCCTCTGTAGTGACTGTCGCTAGTTTTTCAGCAAGTGTTCATGATCCGGCGTTGTTTGTCTACCTTTCTGCTCGTGGTCAGACTCTTCTTCTTCTATACGTTGATGATATGATTATCACTGGCGACGACCCCGAGTATATTGCCTTTGTGAAGGCTCGTCTTAGTGAGCAGTTTTTTGTGTATGATCTTGGCCCTCTTCGCTACTTTCTTGGGATTGAGGTCTCTTCTACCTCTGATGGCTTTTCTATTTCCCAAGAAAAGTATATCCAGGATCTTCTTGCTCGTGCTGCTCTTACTGATGAGCACACTGTTCAGACTCCCAAGGAGCTCAATGTTCACCTCTGTGATACTAATGGTGACCCCTTGCTTGATCCGACGCGTTATCGTCATCTTGTTGGGAGTCTTGTCTATCTAGTTGTCACTCGTCCGGATATCTCCTATCCGGTCCATATTCTGAGTCAGTTTGTCTCCGCTCCCACTTTGGTTCACTATAGTCACCTCCTTCGTGTTCTTCGATATCTTCGGGGCATGATCTCTCACTGCCTATTCTTTCCTTGCTCTAGTTCATTACAGCTTTAGGCCTATTTGGATGCTACGTGGGCTAGTGATCCCTTGGATCGCCGTTCACTTTTTGCTTATTGTGTTTTTCTTGGTGGTTCTCTCATTGCCTGGAAGAGAAGAAGCAGACTGCAGTTTCCCGTTCGAGTGCAGAGGCTGAGTTGCGAGCTATGGCTTTGTTGACGGCAAAGGTGACTTGGTTACGGTGGTTACTTCAGGACTTTGGTGTTTCTGTCACTACACCTACTATGGTTGTTGGGGAACGTTGCATGGGAAACAAAAATTTTCCTACGCACATACAAGATCTATCCATGGAGATGAGCATCTATGAGAGGAGAGATCGGATCCACATACCCTTGTAGATCGCTAAGCGGGAAGCGTTAAGAAACGTGGTTGATGTAGTCGAACGTCTTCGCGATCCAAATCGCAAGCCGTCCCGTGATCCAATCACGATCTAGCACCGAACGGACGGCACCTCCGCGTTCAGCACACGTATAGCTCGATGACGATCTCCGCCTCCTTGATCCAGCAAGCGAGTGCGGAGAGGTAGGTGGGTTCTCCGGCAGCACGACGGCGTGGCGGCGGTGGTGGTGGGGTTGATCCGGCAGAGCTTTGCTAAGCAACGCCGAGTCAAAGTAGAGGAGAGACAATCTAGGGGAGAGGGAGGGCTGCACCGTGGCTCAAGGTGTGGCAGCCCTCCCTCCCCTCTCATATATATAGGGGGAGAGGGAGAGGGGCTCGTCCCCCTAGGGTTCCCACCCCTAGGGGCGGCGGCCGAGAGAGGGGGGCGGCGGCCAAGGGGTGCCTTGGCCCCTAAGGCAAGGTGGTCGGCTCCCTTTAGGGTTCCCCCCTCCACCCTTCGGCCGCATGGGCCCTGTGGGACGGGCGGCCAGCCCACCAGGGGCTGGTGTGCCCCCTCTCATAGCCCATGGGGCCCTCCGGGGCAGGTGGACCCACCCGGTGGACCTCCGGAACCCTTCCGGTACTCCCGACGAAATCCGGGCATTCTCCGAAACTATTCTGGTGCCCTATATATCAATGTTTACCTCCGGACCATTCCGGAGCTCCTCATGACATCTGGGATCTCATCCGGGACTCAGAACAACCTTCGGTCACCAACATACATAACCCAATAATACCGAAACATCACCGAACGTTAAGTGTGCAGACCCTGCGGGTTCGAGAACTATGTAGACATGACCGAGACACCTCTACGGTCAATAACCAATAGCGGGACCTGGATGCCCATATTGGCTCCTACATATTCTACGAAGATCTTTATCGGTTGAACCTCTATGTCAAGGATTCAGTTAATCCCGTACACTGTTCCCTTTGTTTATCGGTATGTTACTTGCCCGAGATTCGATCGTCGGTATCTCCATACCTAGTTCAATCTCGTTACCGGCAAGTCTCTTTACTCGTTCCGTAATACAAGATCCCGTGGCTAACACTTTAGTCACTTTGCTTGCAAGGCTCATTGTGATGTTGTATTATCGAGTGGGCCCTGAGATACCTCTCCGTCACACGGAGTAACAAATCCCAGTCTTGATCCATGCCAACTCAACAGACACCCTCGGAGATACCTGTAGAGCATCTTTATAGTCACCCAGTTACGTTGTGACGTTTGATACACACAAGGTACTCCTCCGGTGTCAGTGAGTCACATGATCTCATGGTCATAGGAACACATACTTGACATGCAGAAAACAATAGCAATAAACCGACAGGATCATATGCTACGTTCATAGTTTTGGGTCTTGTCCATCACATCATTCTCCTAATGATGTGATCCCATCATCAAATGACAACTCTTGTCCATGGCTAGGAAACCACATCCATCTTTGATTAACGAGCTAGTCCATTAGAGGCTTACTAGGGACACATTGTTGTCTATGTACCCACACATGTATTTGAGTTTCCAATCAATACAATTATAGCATGGATAATAAACATTTATCATGAACAAGGAAATATAATAATAACCATTTTATTATTGCCTCTAGGGCATATTTCCAACAGTCTCCCACTTGCACTAGAGTCAATAATCTAGCTCACATCACTATGTGATTTACATTGTAATGAATCTAACACCCATATAGTTATGGTGTTGATCATGTTTCCCTCGTGGAAGAGGCTTAGTCAATGGATCTGCAACATTCTGACCCGTGTGTACTTTGCAAATATTTATGTCTCCTCCCTCGATGTAATCGCGGATGGAATTGAAGCGTCGCTTTATGTGTCTGGTCCTCTTGTGAAACCTTGGTTCCTTGGCTAGAGCAATGGCACCAGTGTTGTCACAGAACAGAGTCATTGGGTTCAGTGCACTGGGCACAACTCCAAGATCCGTCATGAACTGCTTCATCCAGACACCCTCCTTCGCCGCCTCCGAGGCAGCTATGTACTCCGCTTCACACGTAGAATCAGCTACCACGCTTTGCTTGGAACTGCACCAGCTTACCGCTCCTCCATTGAGAATAAATACGTATCCGGTTTGAGACTTAGAGTCATCCGGATCAGTGTCAAAGCTTGCATCGACGTAACCCTTTACGGCGAGCTCTTGATCACCTCCATAAACGAGAAACATTTCCTTAGTCCTTTTCAGGTATTTCAGGATATTCTTGACCGCCGTCCAGTGATCCACTCCTGGATTACTTTGAAACCTTCCGGCCATACTTATGGCAAGGCTGACGTTTGGTCTTGTGCACAACATCGCATACATGATAGAGCCTATCGCAGAAGCATAGGGGATGACACTCATCTTTTCTCTATCCTCTGCAGTCACTGGGCATTGAGTCTTACTCAACTTCACACCTTGCAATACAGGCAAGAACCCTTTCTTGGACTGATCCATTTTGAACTTCTTCAAAACTTTATCAAGGTATGTGCTCTGTGAAAGTCCTATTAAGCGTCTTGATCTATCTCTATAGATCTTGATGCCTAATATGAAAGCAGCTTCTCCTAGGTCCTTCATTGAAAAACTCTTGTTCAAATATTCGTTCACGCTTTCCAAAAATTCTATATTGTTTCCAATCAGCAATATGTCATCCACATATAATATTAGAAACACTATAGAGCTCCCACTCACTTTCTTGTAAATACAAGCTTCTCCGTAAACTTGTATAAACCCAAACGCTTTGACCACCTCATCAAAACGCTTATTCCAACTCCGAGATGCCTGCACCAGTCCATAAATGGATCGCTGGAGCTTGCAAACTTTGTCAGCATTCTCTGGATCGACAAAACCTTCTGGTTGCATCATATACAACTCTTCCTCAAGGAAACCGTTGAGGAACACAGTTTTGACATCCATCTGCCAAATTTCATAATCTAAAATTCAGTTATTGCTAACATGATTCTGACGGATTTAAGCATCACTACGTGAGAGAAAGTCTCATCATAGTCAATTCATTGAACTTGTGAAAAACCCTTTGCCACAAGTCGAGCTTTATAGACGGTGACATTACCGTCCGCGTCCGTCTTCCTCTTAAAGATCTATTTAATCTGAATGGCCTTTCGCCCTTCAGGTAATACTTCCAAAGTCCACACTTTGTTTTCATACATGGATCCTATCTCGGATTTCATGGCCTCTAACCATTTGTCGGAATCCAGGCCCACCATCGCTTCTCCATAGCTCGTACGTTCATCGTTGTCCAACAACATGACCTCCAAGACAGGGTTACCGTACCACTCAGAAGCAGTACGTGCCCTTGTCGACCTACGAGGTTCGATAGTAGCTTGATCCGAAGCTTCATGATCACTATCATTAGCTTCCTCTCCAACTGATGTAGGTTCCACAGAAACATCTTTCTGCGCTGCGCTACTCTCTGGTTGAAGTGAAGGTTCAACAACCTCATCAAGTTCTATCTTCCTCCCACTCAATTCTTTCGAGAGAAACTCTTTCTCGAGAAATGACCCGTTCTTAGCGACAAACACTTTGCCTTCGGATCTGAGATAGAAGGTGTACCCAACCGTCTCTTTTGGGTATCCTATGAAGACGCATTTCTCCGCTTTGGGTTCCAGCTTTTCAGGCTGAAGCTTTTTGACATAAGCATCGCATCCCCAAACTTTAAGAAACGACAACTTTGGTTTCTTGCCAAACCACAGTTCATACGGCGTCGTCTCAACGGATTTAGATGGTGCCCTATTTAAAGTGAATGCAGCTGTCTCTAATGCATAACTCCAAAACGATAGTGGCAAATCGGCAAGAGACATCATAGACCGCACCATATCCAATAAGGTTCAATTATGACGTTCACACACACCATTACGCTGTGGTGTTCCAGGTGGCGTCAACTGTGAAACAATTCCACATTGTCTTAAGTGATTGCCAAACTCATAACTCAGATATTCTCCTCCTCGATCTGATCGCAGGAATTTAATCTTCTTGTTACGATGATTCTCAACTTCACTCTAAAATTGCTTGAACTTTTCAAACGTTGCAGACTTATGTTTCATTAAGTAAATATACCCATATCTACTTAAGTCATCGGTGAAGGTGAGAAAATAACGATATCCACCGCGCACCTCAATGCTCATCGGACCGCACACGTCAGTATGTATGATTTCCAATAAGTCACTTGCCCTTTCCATTGTTCCAGAGAACGGGGTCTTAGTCATCTTGCTCACAAGGCATGGTTCACATGTGTCAAGTGATTAAAAATCAAGTGACTCCAAAAGTCCATCAGCATGGAGTTTCTTCATGCGTTTTACACCAATATGACCTAAGCGGCAGTGCCATAAGAAAGTGGTACTATTATTATAAACTCTACATCTTTTGGCATCAATGTTATGAACATGTTTATCATCACTATCGAGATTCAATAAGAATAAACCCCTCACATTGGGTGCATGACCATAAAAGATATTACTCATATAAATAGAACAACCATTATTCTCTGATTTAAATGAGTAACCGTCTCGCAATAAACAAGATCCAGATATAATGTTCATGCTTAACGCAGGCACTAAATAACAATTATTCAGGTTCATCACTAATCCCGATGGTAATCGAAGAGCGAGCGTGCCGACGGCGATCACATCAACCTTGGAACCATTTCCCACACGCATCGTCACTTCGTCCTTTGCCAGCCTCCGTCTATTCCGCAGTTCTTTTTTTGAGTTGCAAATGTGAGCAACCGAACCGGTATCAAATACCCAGGTACTACAACGAGAGTTGGTAAGGTACACATCAATAACATGTATATCATATATACCTTGTTTGGTGTTGGCCGCCTTCTTGTCGGCCAGATACTTGGGGCAGTTCCGCTTCCAGTGGCCAGTACCCTTGCAATGAAAGCACTCAGTTTCTGGCTTGGGTCCAGCCTTGGGTTTCTTCATGGGAGGGGCAACTGATTTGCCACTCTTCTTGGAGTTACCCTTCTTGCCCTTGCCATTCTTCTTGAAACTAGTGATTTTATTGACCATCAACACTTGATGCTCCTTCTGGATTTCAGACTCAGCGACTTTCAGCATCGCAAACAGCTCAGCAACTGACTTGTTCATCCTTTGCATGTTATAGTTCAACACAAAGCTCTTATAGCTAGGTGGCAGTGATTGAAGAACTCTGTCAGTGATCGCCTCCGGCGGGAGGGCAATTCCCAACTCAGCCAGACGATTGGAATACCCAGACATTCTGACTATGTGCTCACTAACAGACCCGTTCTCCTCCATTTTGCAAGCATAGAATTTATCGGAGGTCTCATACCTCTCGATCCGGGCATTCTTCTCAAAGATAAACTTCAACTCCTGGAACATTTCATATGCTCCATGATGTTCAAAACGCCTTTGAAGTCCCGGCTCTAAGCCATACAACATAGCACACTGAGCTATTGAGTAATCATCCGAACGCGACTGCCAGGCGTTCGCAACGTCTGGAGACGACACTGGAGCGGGTGGCTCACCAAGCGGTGCATCAAGGACATAAGACTTTTGGGAAGCCGTGAGGATAATCCTCAGATTACGGGCCCAGTCTACAAAGTTACTTCCATCATCTTTCAGCTTAGCTTTCTCTAGAAACAAATTGAAATTCAGGGGAACTACTGTGCGAGCCATTGATCTAAAACATAAAATTTATAAAGACAACTTAGACTATTGTTCAAGATAATGAGTTTAGTTAATCATATTACTTAAAAACTCCCACTCAAATTGACATCCCTCCGGTCATCCGAGTGCTACATGAACCAAATTCACCAACCCAAGTCCGATCATCACGTGAGATGAGGTGGTTTCAATGGTGAACATCTCCATGTTGATCATATCTACTATATGACTCATGTTCGACCTTTCGATCTCTTGTGTTCCGAGGCCATGTCTATACATGCTAGGCTCGTCAATTTTAACCCGAGTGTTCCGCATGTGCAACACTGGCTTGCACCCGTTGTATGCGAACGTAGAGTCTATCACACCCGATCATCACGTGGTGTCTCGAAACGACGAACTTTCGCAACGGTGCACACTCGGGGAGAACACAATTTTATCTTGAAATTTTAGTGAGGGATCACCTTATAATGCTACCGTCGTCCTAAGCAAAACAAGGTGCATAAAAGGATTAACATCACATGGAAATCATAAGTGACATGATATGGCCATGATCTTGTGCTTTTGATCTCCATCTTGAAAGCAATCGTCACCGGCATGACACCATGATCTCCATCAACGTGTCGCCATGAGGTTGTCGCGCCAACTATTGCTTCTACAACTATTGCTAACTCATAGCGATAAAGTAAAGCAAAAAGGCGAAAATAAATTAAAGACAACCCTATGGCTCCTATCGCTTGCCGTACTCATCGACATGCAAGTCGTGATAATCTATACAAAACATGATCATCTCATACATCACATATATCTCATCATGTTTCTGGCCATATCATATCACATCATACCCTGCAAAAACAAGTTTGACGTCCTCTAATTTGTTGTTGCATGTTTTACATGGCTGCTATGGGTATCTAGCAAGAACGATTCTTACCTACGCAAAACCACAACGATGATATACAAGTTGCTATTTCACCTTCTACAAGGACCGCCTTTGTCAAATCCGATTCAACTAAAGTGGGAGAGACAGACACCCGCCGACCATCTTATGCAACAAAGTTACATGTCAGTCGATGGAATCGGTCTCTCGTACGTGGACGAGTAAGGTTGGTCTGAGCCGCTTCATCCCACAATACCGCTGAATCAAGAAAAGACTAAGGAGGGAAGCAATCTGAATATCAGCGCCCACAAACTCCTTTGTGTTCTACTCGTGATCTCATCTACGCATAGACCTAGCTCATGATGCCACTGTTGGAGAACGTTGCATGGGAAACAAAAAATTTCCTACGCACATACAAGATCTATCCATGGAGATGAGCATCTATGAGAGGAGAGATCGGATCCACATACCCTTGTAGATCGCTAAGCGGGAAGCGTTAAGAAACGCGGTTGATGTAGTCGAACGTCTTCGTGATCCAAATCGCAAGCCGTCCCGCGATCTAATCACGATCTAGCGCCGAACGGACGACACCTCCGCGTTCAGCCCACGTACAGCTCGATGACGATCTCCGCCTCCTTGATCCAGCAAGCGAGGGCGGAGAGGTAGGTGGGTTCTCCGGCAGCACGATGGCGTGGCGGCGGTGGTGGTGGGGCTGATCCGACAGAGCTTCGCTAAGCAACGCCGAGTCAAACTAGAGGAGAGACAATCTAGGGGAGAGGGAGGGCTGCATCGTGGCTCAAGGTGTGGCAGCCCTCCCTCCCCTCTCATATATATAGGGGGAGAGGGAGAGGGGGTCGGCCCCTAGGGTTCCCACCCCTAGGGGCGGCGGCCGAGAGAGGGGGGCGGCGGCCAAGGGGTGCCTTGGCCCCCAAGGCAAGGTGGCCGACCCCCTTTAGGGTTCCCCCCTCCACCCTTCGGCCGCATGGGCCCTGTGGGAGGGGCGGCCAGCCCACCAGGGGCTGGTGCGCCCCCTCTCACAGCCCATGGGGCCCTCCAGGGTTGGTGGACCCACCCGGTGGACCTCCGGAACCCTTCCGGTACTCCCGATGAAATCCGGGCATTCTCCGAAACTATTTCGGTGCCCAAACATCAACTTCCTATATATCAATGTTTACCTCCGGACCATTCCGGAGCTCCTCATGACATCCGGGATCTCATCCGGGACTCCGAACAACCTTCGGTCACCAACATACATAACCCAATAATACCGAAACATCACCGAACGTTAAGTGTGCAGACCCTGCGGGTTCGAGAACTATGTAAACATGACCGAGACACCTCTACGGTCAATAACCAATAGCGGGACCTGGATGCCCATATTGGCTCCTACATATTCTACGAAGATCTTTATCAGTTGAACCTCTATGTCAAGGATTCAGTTAATCCCGTACGCTGTTCCCTTTGTTTGTCGGTATGTTACTTGCCCGAGATTCGATCGTCGGTATCTCCATACCTAGTTCAATCTCGTTACCGGCAAGTCTCTTTACTTGTTCCATAATACAAGATCCCGTGGCTAACACTTTAGTCACTTTGCTTGCAAGGCTCATTGTGATGTTGTATTACCGAGTGGGCCCTAAGATACCTCTCCGTCACACGGAGTAACAAATCCCAGTCTTGATCCATGCCAACTCAACAGACACCCTCGGAGATACCTGTAGAGCATATTTATAGTAACCCAGTTATGTTGTGACGTTTGATACACACAAGGTACTCCTCCGGTGTCAGTGAGTCACATGATCTCATGGTCATAGGAACACATACTTGACATGCAGCAAACAATAGCAATAAACTGCCACGATCATATGCTACGTTCATAGTTTTGGGTCTTGTCCATCACATAATTCTCCTAATGATGTGATACCATCATCAAATAGGCTTACTAGGGACACATTGTTGTCTATGTACCCACACATGTATTTGAGTTTCCAATCAATACAATTATAGCATGGATAATAAACATTTATCATGAACAAGGAAATATAATAGTAACCATTTTATTATTGCCTCTAGGGCATATTTCCAACAATGCTCTTGTCTGACAGTACAGGTGCTATTAGCATTGTGCACGACCCTGGAAGCATGAGCTCACCAAGCATATTAGTGTTGATGCTTTCTATGTGTGCGCTGGTGTACAGAATCAGGTTATTGCTCTTCTGTATGTGCCTTCCGAGTTACAGTTGGCGGATTTCTTTACGAAGGCCCAGACTAGAGCACAACATGGCTTTTATCTCTCCAAACTCAGTGTTGTTTATCCACCATGAGTTTGCGGGGTGTGTGTGTGTGTTAGAGTTATATTCTAGCATGTATATTTTCCTCGTTATATGAGGGGTTTCCTGCATAATTACCACATCTACATGTATATATATTGGCCATTGGCCCTCAGGGAATACAAGTTTCATATTCCTAACATAGATGTCCTGTTAACATGTTTCTTTCTGTATACCATCTTTGCCAGTTGGCCCGACTATTGTCTTCCTACTCCGACCATGTCCTTACAACCAAGCCTAGGAGGCAAGGTGTAGACCCTCTATTCTCGCCAACCCTAGCTTTGAAAAGGGCGAGGTGTTGTTTAGGGTTCCCTACCACATTCAAAATTTTGCATAGCCTTCCCGATGTGGTCGGCACCAGGACTATTTTGGCAAACCCTAAGCTTTGCGATGTGGCATTCATCAAAGATAAAGAGGGGATGTTAACTAGGACAAACTAGATAGATAACCTAATTATTGCGTGCTTCAGAAGGCACATTAATTGTCAGTATATCCGGCGTTATCGGACAAACAATATGAGGAACGTCTCTCTAAACCTAAGGCAGGGAGGGGTGTGATTTTTTTGACACTAGGGAGGGGTGTGAACTCTACTTACCCTAGCCTTCTTCGTTGAATCCTTCGTAAGAGATAAAAATGGAGTATTAATGATGTTAGACCCTAAAGATGGTCTAATTATTATAAACGTCAGAGGAAGCATCCATTATCAATACAACAACCACTTCTTAACTACCAATACAAATAACGTCCCTCTAAACCTAAGCACGAGTGTGAGCTATATAATTACCCTAGCCTCCTCTATTGAGGCCTTAGCCAAAGAAGAAGCTTTAATGATGACAAACTATATTGATGGTCTAATTATTGAGTGTGTTAAAGGAAACGAAACGTGAGTTGAGATAAAACATCTTCACGGGAAGAGAGGATGCTGTTTATCTTGGGTGTGCGTCGAAAGCCCGAGTTACTAGAAGAGAAGACACGCTATTCGTTTCTAATAGTCAAAAGAGACGTGTTGATCGCTCCTACTTGCTTGTTCTTCTGTGGAAAATTGAGGTATATGTGAGTGTGAAACCTCTCCGCCCCACCCGCACCCGCCTCTCTCCCCTTGGTTATTTTGTTGTCATGTTAGCATTTTCCTCCTTCCTATGTATCGACTCTGCCACTTGGCACGACTATTGTCTTCCTACTTTATACATGTCCTTGCAACCAAACTCATGAGGCAAGGGAGGGGGCATGGACCCTCTATTTTCGCAAACCCTGATCTCCCGATGTGGCCAACACAACTCCTATTTCCGTAAACCCTAACCTTCTCGATGTGGACTTCGTCAAAAGTGAAGAGGGCATGTTAACTAGGGCAAACTCAGTAGATGGCCTAATTATTGCATGCTTCAAAAGACACATTCATTTTTGATATATGTCGCTATGGGGCAACCGATATGAGCAACATCTCTTTAAACCTACAAGCCATGGAGGGATGTGAAACTCTACTTACCCTAACATCCTCCGTTGCACCCTTCGCAAGAGGTAAAGAGGGAGTAGTAATGATGGTAGACCCGATAGATGGTTTATTCATGCCTTCGCCAAAGTATAAGAAGAATCATTGATGATAGCAGACTTTATTGATGATTTAATTATTGTGCGCGTTAAAGGAAACATAAATTGAGATAAACCACCTTCATGGGAAAAAGGATGCTCTTTTGCGTTGGGTGTGCGTCGAAAGCCTTAGTTTCTAGAAGACGAGACACATTGTTCATGTCTAATTGCCAAAAGCTACGTGTTGATCGCTCCTACTTGTTCAACCTTCTGCATAGAACTGAGGTATATACTTGATACGTCCATTTTGCATCATGATTTCCTACTATTATTTATTATGTTTTGTCAAATAATAATGCTTTAAGGAGTGATTCTAATGCTTTTTCTCTCATAATATGCAAGGTTTACACAAAGAGGGAGAATACCGGCAGTTGGAATTCTGGACCTGAAAAAAGCACATCAGAGATACCTATTTTGCACAACTCCAATGAAGCTGAAATTTTACAGAGATTATTTTTGGATTAAATAAAAAATACTGGAGCAGAAAACTACCGGAGGGGGCAAACCTGGTGGGCACAACCCACCAGGGGGCGCCAGCCCCCCTGGGCGCGCCCTGATGGGTTGTGGCCTCCTCGGCCCACCTCCGGTGCCCATCTTCTGGTATATAGTCACATTTGACCTAGAAAAAAATGAGAGGAGGACTTTCGGGATGAAGCGCCGCCGCCTCAGGCGGAACTTGGGCAGGAGCACTTTTGCCCTTCGGCGGAGCGATTCCGCCGGAGGAACTTCCCTCCCGGAGGGGGAAATCGAAGCCATCGCCATCACCAACACCCCTCTCATCTTTGGGAGGCCAATCTTCATCAACATCTTCAACAGCACCATCTCCTCTCAAACCCTAGTTCATCTCTTGTGTTCAATCTTTGTACCGGAACCTCAGATTGGTACCTGTGGGTGACTAGTAGTGTTGATTACCTTGCGTAGTTGATTACTATATGGTTTATTTGGTGGAAGATTATATGTTCAGATCCATTATGCTATTCAATACCCCTCTGATCATGAGCATGATTATTATTTGTGAGTAGTTACCTTTGTTCTTGAGGTCACGGGAGAAGTCATGTTGCAAGTAATCATGTGAATTTGATATGTGTTTGATATTTTGATGATATGTATGTTGTGATTCCCTTAGTGGTGTCATGTGAACGTCGACTACATGACACTTCACCATTCGTGGGCCTAAGGGAATGCATTGTGGAGTAGTTATTAGATGATGGATTGCTAGAGTGACAGAAGCTTAAACCCTAGTTTATGTGTTACTTCGTAAGGGGCTGATTTGGATCCAAACGTTTAATGCTATGGTTAGATTTTATCTTAATACTTTTCTCGTAGTTGCGGATGCTTGCGAGGGGGTTAATCATAAGTGGGAGGTTGTTCAAGTAAGAACAACACCCAAGCACCGGTCCACCCACATATCAAACTATCAAAGTAGCGAACACGAATCAAACCAACATGATAAAAGTGACTAGATGAAATTCCCGTGTACCCTCAAGAACACTTTGCCTATTACTAGAGATTGTTCTGGCATGTCCTTTGCCACAAAAGGATTGGGCTACCTTGCTGCACCTTACTTACCGTTACCGTTACTTGCTCGTTACCAATTATCTTGCTATCAAACTATCTGTTACCTACAGTTTCAGTGCTTGCAGAAATTACCTTGCTGAAAACCGCTTGTCATTTCCTTCTGCTCCTCATTGGGTTCGACACTCTTACTTATGTAATGGACTAAGATTGACCCCCTATACTTGTGGGTCATCAAGACTCTTTTCTGGCGCCGTTGTCGGGGAGTGAAGCGCTCTTGGTAAGTGGAAATCGGTAAGGAAAAACTTATACTACGTGCTGAAATTTATTGCTAGTTGCTACTATGGAAAACAATCCTTTGAGGGGTTTGTTAGGGGTATCTTCACCTCTACCGGAACCCCAATTAATTTCCCCTCAGCCTACTACACCTACTGAAAATATTGGTTATGAAATTCCTTCGGGTATGGTAGAACAACTACTTGCTAAACCTTATGTTGGAGATGGAGCTGAACATCCTGATATGCACCTATTATATGTGAACGAAATTTGTGGATTATTTAAGCTTGCAGGTTTACCCGGAGATGAAGTTAAGAAGAATTTTTTCCCTTTATCTTTGAAGGGAAAATCATTGACATGGTATAGGCTATGTGATGATCTTGGATCGTGGAACTGGAATCGTTTGCAATTGGAATTCCACCAAAAGTTTTATCCCATGCATCTTGTTCATCGTGATCGGAATTATATATATAAATTTTTTGTCCTCGTGAAGGAGAAAGCATCTCTCTAGCTTGGGGGAGGATTAAGTCAATGTTATATTCATGCCCCAATCATGAAATTCCGAGAGAAGTTATCATTCAGAATTTTTATGCTCGGCTTTCTCATAATGATCAATCCATGCTCGATACTTCTTGTGCTGGTTCTTATATGAAGAAGACTATTGAATTCAAGTGGGACCTCTTAGAAAGAATTAAACGCAACTCTGAAGATCGGGAACTCGACGAAGGTAATGAGTCAGGTATAAAGCTTGAGTTTGATTGTGTTAAATCTTTTCTGAATACCGATACTTTTCACAAGTTTAGCACCAAATATGGACTTGACTCTGAGATAGTAGCCTCTTTCTGCGAAGCATTTGCTACTCACGTTGACCTCCCTAAGGAGAAGTGGTTTAAATATCATCCTCCTATTAAAGAAGAAATTAAAGAACTGGTCATAGCTAAAGAAGAAACCATCATTTACAATGTTGATCCAGTTGTGCCTACCGCTTATATTGAAAAACCACCTTTCCCTGTTAGGATAAAGGAACATGCTAAGGTATCAACTGTGGTTCGTAAGAGTAATATAAAAGCATTTAGCCCCCTGAGCAAATTAAAGTAGAACCTAGTGTTGCTATGGTTAAATATCTCTTGGTAGAAAATTTTGATGGGCATGTTATCTACTTCTGTGATGAAGCTGCTAGAATTGCTAAACCCGATGAAAAAGATAAACATAGACCCATAGAAGGCATGCCTGTTGTCTCAGTCAAAATAGGAGATCATTGCTATCATGGTTTATGTGATTTGGGTGCTAGTGTGAGTGCTATCCCTTTTACCTTATACCAAGAAATTATGGATGAAATAGCACCTGCTGAAATAGAAGACATTGATGTTACTATTAAACTTGCTAATAGGGACACTATCACACCACTTGGGATTGTTAGAGATGTTGAATTTTTGTGTGGGAAAGTGAAATACCCTACTGATTTTCTAGTCCTTGGTTCCCCATAAGACGACTTTTGTCCCATTATATTTGGTAGACCTTTCTTGAGCACCGTCAATGCTAAGATAGATTGTGAAAAACAAACTGTCGGTGTCAGTTTTGGTACTGTGTCTGATGAGTTTAATTTTTCCAAGTTTAGTAGACAACCTCATGATAAAGTGTTATCTACTAAGGATGAAATAATTGGTCTTGCTTCTATTGCTGTGCCTCCCACCGATCCATTAGAACAATATTTGCTTGACCATGAAAATGATATGCACTTGCGTGAAAGAAACAAAATAGATCAAATTTTCTTTGAACAACAACCTCTCCTGAAACACAATTTGCCTATTGAAACTCTTGGAGGTCCTCCTCCACCTAAAGGTGATCCTGTGTTTGAATTAAAGCAATTGCCTGACACTTTGAAGTATGCTTATCTTGACGAGAAAAGATATATCGTATTATTATTAGTGCTAACCTTTCAGAACATGAAGAAGAAAGATTATTAAAAGTTCTAAGGAAGCACCGGTCTGCTATTGGATATACTCTTGATGATCTTAAGGGCATTTGTCCCACTTTATGTCAGCACAAGATTAATATGGAACCTGATGCTAAACCCGTTGTTGATCACCAACGGCGACTAAATCCTAAGATGAAAGAAGTGGTAAGAACTGAAATATTAAAGCTTCAGGAAGCAGGTATAATCTATCCCATAGCTGATAGTAGATGGGTAAGTCCCGTTCATTGTGTCCCTAAGAAAGGAGGCATTACCGTTGTTCCCAATGATAAGAATGAACTCATTCCACAAAGAATTGTTACTGGCTATAGAATGGTAATTGATTTTAGAAAATTAAATAAAGCTACTAGAAAAGATCATTACCCTCTGTCTTTCATTGATCAAATGCTAGAAAGATTATCTAAGCACACACACTTTTGTTTCCTAGATGGATATTCTGGTTTCTCTCAAATACCTGTGTCACAATCCGATCAAGAGAAAACTACCTTTACTTGCCCTTTTGGAACCTATGCTTATAGATACATGCCTTTTCGTTTATGCAATGCACATGCTACCTTTCAAAGGTGCATGACTGCTATATTCTATTATTTTTGTGAAAAGATTGTGGAGGTTTTCATTTACGGAACTTCTTTTGATGATTGCTTAAGCAACCTTGATCAAGTTTTGTAGAGATGTGAACAAACTAATCTCGTCTTGAATTGGGAGAAGTGCCACTTTATGGTTAATGAAGGCATTGTCTTGGGGCATAAAATATCTGAACGAGGTATTGAGGTGGATAAAGTTAAAGTAGATGCAATTGGGAAAATGCCATGTCCTAAAGATATTAAAGGTATTCGAAGTTTCCTTGGTCATGCTGGTTTTTATAGGAGGTTCATTAAAGACTTCTCTAAAATTTCTAGGCCTCTTACTAATCTTTTGCAAAAGGATATTCCTTTTGTTTTTGATGATGATTGTGTGGAAGCCTTCGAAACACTCAAGAAAGCCTTAACCTCTGCACCTATCGTTCAACCACTTGATTGGAACTTGCCTTTTGAAATTATGTGTGATGCTAGTGACTATGCTGTTGGCGCTGTTCTAGGACAAAGAGTTGATAAGAAATTGAATGTTATCCATTATGCTAGTAAAACTCTAGACGGTGCCCAACGAAATTATGCTACTACTAAAAAGGAATTTTTAGCAGTTGTGTTTGCCTGTGATAAATTTAGATCCTATATTGTTGATTCCAAAGTTATTGTTCACACCGATCATGCTGTTATAAAATACCTTATGGAAATGAAAGATGCTAAACCTAGACTCATTAGGTGGGTTCTCTTGCTTCAAGAATTTGACTTACACATCGTTGATAGGAAGGGTGCTGAGAACCCCGTAGCTGATAACTTGTCTAGGTTAGAAAATATTCTTGATGACCCACTACCTATTGATGATAGTTTCCCTGACGAACAGTTAGCTGCAATAAATGTTTCTCAAAACACTCCTTGGTATGCTGATTATGCTAATTACATTGTCGCTAAATATATACCACCTAGCTTCACATACCAACAAAAGAGAAAAAAATTCTATGACTTGAGACATTACTTTTGGGATGACCCACATCTTTATAAAGAAGGAGTAGATGGTATTATTAGACGTTGTGTACCTGAGCATGAACATGAACAAATCCTACGGAAATGTCATTCCGAAGCTTATGGAGGACATCATGCGGGAGATAGAACTGCTCATAAGGTATTGCAATCTAGTTTTTATTGGCCTACTCTCTTCAAGGATGCCCGTAAGTTTGTCTTGTCTTGTGATGAATGTCAAAGAATTGGTAATATCAGTAAGTGTCAGGAAATGCCTATGAATTATTCACTTGTTGTTGAGCCATTTGATGTTTGGGGTTTTGATTATATGGGGCCTTTTCCTTCCTCTAACGGGTACACTCATATTTTGGTTGTTGTTGATTATGTCACTAAGTGGGTAGAAACTATTCCAACTAGTAGTGCTGATCACCACACCTCCATTAAAATGCTTAAAGAGGTTATATTCCCGAGGCTTGGAGTCCCTAGATATTTAATGACCGATGGTGGTTCACACTTTATTCATGGTGCTTTCCGTAAGATGCTTGCTAAATATGATGTTAACCATAGAATTGCATCACCCTATCATCCTCAATCTAGTGGTCAAGTTGAACTTAGTAATAGAGAAATAAAATTAATATTACAAAAAACTGTCAATTTAGGTCTCATAAGAATTGGTCTAAGAAATTAGATGATGCACTTTGGGCCTATAGAACAGCTTATAAAAATCCTATGGGTATGTCTCCATACAAAATGGTATATGGAAAAGCTTGTCATTTGCCTCTAGAATTAGAACATAAAGCATTTTGGGCAATTAAAGAACTCAACTATGATTTCAAACTTGCCGGCGAGAAGAGGCTATTTGATATTAGCTCACTAGATGAATGGAGAACCCAAGCCTATGAAAATGCCAAACTATTTAAAGAAAAAGTAAAAAGATGTCATGACAAAAGAATCCAATAGCGGGAATTCAAAATAGGAGACTATGTTCTTTTGTTCAACTCTCGTTTAAGATTTTCTGCAGGTAAGCTTCTCTCCAAATGGGAAGGACCTTATATTATCGAAGAGGTTTATCATTCTAGAGCTATCAAGATTAATAACGCTGAAGGTACTAACCCGAAGGTGGTCAATGGACAAAGAATTAAGCATTACATCTCAGGTACGCCTATTAACGTTGAAAGCAATGTTATCCAAACCATGACACCGGAGGAACACATAAAAGAAGCCTTCCGAAACACTCCAGAATTCTAAAAAATAGGAGGTACCTTATACGGTAAGTAAACGGACTCCGAAAAATCCGCATTTTTTTGTTAGTTTTGGAATATTAGAAATTTTTGGAAATAAAGAAATAAACCGGAAGGTGATCGAGGTGAGCACGATACACCAGGGCGCGCCAGGCACCCCTGGGCGCGCCATGGTGGGTTGTGCCCACCTCGGACACCTTCCTGACTCCATTTTCCTTCCATATTCTTGTTTCCCAAGAATAAAAATTCTCTATATATACCCCCGACTGTTTTGACGACCGCATCACAGAAAAATCATCTGTTCTTGTTTCTTGCTGTTTTCTCATCAGATGTAGATCTCCATGGCTCCACCAAGCTCCTCCAAGGACAAGTTCTTCGAGAAGGTCATCAACCCGTACTTGCCGGAGGTGATGAAGCACTCTCAAGCCATTGAGATGCATGAGGGGGTGCTCCACATCCGCGATGTTCACGGACCCAAGAAGACCGGAAGCATGGAGGCTAGGCTCGAGGCGGTGGAACAGGAAATCTTCAAGTGCCAGAAGATGGTGGAGCGTGGACTTAGTGCCAATCACTCCATGATCACGGAATTCACCCGTGATCAGATGGTGGATGGCCGGTCTGTGGAGGACATCATCTCCACCCTCAATGAGCAAATTAATTTTCTGAAGAGCCAAGTTTATGATCTTCAAAACCAAGTCTTCGAATATGAAGCAAGATTTAAAGGTATGAGTTTAGCTACCAGTTGCAGGACTCAGGGGACTCTTGCGTCAACTTTTGATGGGGAGCCCTTGCCCTGGAAGCTGGAGGACAAGCCTACTTCTTCATCACCACCACCTTCTTCATCTCCACCACCAAAGGAGACTTGAGCGCACGGGTATGGGCACTCCCCTTGGCTTGAGCCAAGCTTGGGGGAGGGCCCCGGTATCATATCACCACCACTTTTATCACCTTTACCTATTTTAGTTTGATCTTTAGTTTCCCTTTGCTTTAGTTGAATAAAAGTTTAGCATGATCTATTTTCGTCTGTTTGTTTTGTGGCCTGTCTATCTATGTAATCGAGTGAGAGTTATATAATAAAGTTTAGTTTGAGTTTTTGCCTCTCTACCTTCTTGTTGCAATCAAAATAAAGATAAAAGAAACAAATGAAAAGAATCATATGCTAATCTTATGGTGGGTAATGACATCACATAAGGAAAAGTATAAGTAGTAAAATTTGTTGGAGATTGACAAACATAGCATTGGTCAATGATGCAATTCATGAAAGAATTAATAAGGTGTAAGGGCATTCTCTTACCTTAAGTGTTTTGGTGATGATGACACCTCACTATGTTATCTAACCGGGTGTCAAGTTGTTCAGGTATTATGTGTGAGACACAAGGCGGTTAGGTATTCCCTCCAAACGGAAAAGATCGAAGACGGTGTTCTCTACGTGTTTATTCTCTTTGGTCGTAGGGATCTCGTGCTATTAATAGGGAATCCGCATTGGAAGTTCTTGGGTGAATCAATTCTCTCTCACATCCTTATGCACCCAACTCGTTCCATCGCATCAAAGAGAGAGAGGCCCCTCTTTCCTTCCATGCTTGCCGGTTGTACCGCTGTCCCGACCGGTTGCACCGCTTGCTCGGTCTAACCACCACTCCAGGGGTGATATCCTGGGGGTGTTGCCACTGAGTGGTCCCCAGCGGTTGTACCGCTGCCCCCGGGCGGTTGTACCGCCCACAGCTGGGTGACCCAGGGTGGCAGCCCTGGGCGGTTGAACCGGCCCAGCACCGGGCTTCAACCGGACGCTGTTCTGTTGAGCTCCGGTTGTTGGGCGGACGTGGACCGGTTGTACCGCTATTTTATATAGTCCGGTACTACCGGTGTTCCAAGCGGTTGTACCGCTTGGGACTTTGCCCTGTCCAGCGCTCGAGTTGAGCGGTTGCACCGTGGTGGAACCACCGGCCACGTTTCTGTTGTGGTCCGGTGGTTGGGCGGTGGTACCGGTCATGCCGGTTGTACCACCCGCACCATCGGTTGTACCGCTGCCATGTAAAATGGCTGTAACGGTTGGAAAGTGGGGGACCTATATAAAGGGGTGGTTCTTCCACCTCTATCTTATCTCTTACCTCTCTCTCTCCACCATTGATGCACTCTAAGCTTTCCTGCCCGATCTCTCTCTCTAGCCACCCAAACTTGTTGTCTTGCTAGGGATTGAAGGAGGAGATCTAGATCTACACTTCCACCAAAGGAAAATTGATCCCCCCATACTTTATTGTGTGGATTTTGTTACTCTTGGGTGTTTGAGCACCCTAGACGGAAGAGGTCACCTCGAAGCCATATTCCATTGTGGTGAAGCTTCGTGGTTTCGTTGGGAGCCTCAAATTAAGTTGTGGAGAGCACCCCACCTTTGTTTTAAAGGTCCGGTTGCCACCTTCAAGGGCACCACTAGTGGAATCACGACATCTCGTATTGTGTGAGATCGTGAGGAGATTACGTGGCCCTAGTGGCTTCTTGGGGAGCATTGTGCCTCCACACCGCTCTAACGGAGACGTACTTCCCCTCACCGGGAAGGAACTTCGGTAACACATCCTCGTCTCCTTTAGTTCCACTTGTGGTTACTACCTACCTTTACTTTGTGCAAGCTATTTGTATTGTTTATCTCCTTGCTTGTATTGTTATTGTTGTTAGCATCATATAGGTTGCTCACCTAGTTGCACATCTAGCCAACCTATTTTTTGCTAAGCCTAATTTTTTAAAGAAAAGCTAAAAAGTGGTAGTTGCCTATTCACCCCCCTCTAGTCAACCATATCGATCCTTTCAATTGGTATCAGAGCTACGTCTCTTTATTGAGGGTTTCACCACCCGAAGAGTATGGTTAACGACGGGGAGAAGGTTGTTGATCTTCCCGAGGCCTCGGGTATTGACACGGTCTCACGTGAGGATTTGAATGATGCTTTGTCCTCACTCAAATCCTCCATGACGACCGAGGTCAAATCCATGTTTAAAGAATTCCTTGATACTCTTAAACTTTTCACCGATGCGGTGCAAGTGGCTAATCCCACTAACTCAACATCGGATGTCAACTCCGGCAAGGAGGGGGCTAGTGCTGATAAGGGCACTCGTTCTCAAGGAATTAATGGGCCGAGGACCTTTGCCTCGGTTCCCCCTCCCTTGGTCTATGGAGGACCGGTGCATCCACCTCATATAGTTAATCTCGGTCCTCCTCCTAAACTTGTTGAGAATGATTTTGCTAATTGGTTTTTCGTATCAAGTCTCATTTGGATCACAGCTCAATTCAACTCATGCGAGTCATTGAAGAAGGATACTATCCTCGTGATCCACGCAACCTCACCCCAAGAGAAGAGGCTGATAAACAGCTAAATTCCTCCGCCTTGTTCATACTCCAAGCTGCAGTTCCTGCCGAATACCTAGCTCACCTGCGTCCCTTCACTGTTGCTAAAGATTGTTGGGAACACATTGTCTCCATGTACAAGGGCAGCTCAAGCATTCAAAGGTTGAACTATGAGGTAGTGCTGGATCAGTCAGATGAGTTTGTAATGATAGAAGATGAGGAACCGCGTGAGCTTTATAGGAGGGTAACTACTCTTGCCGTTGCCCTCCGAGATCATGGCAGCAAGGATGTGGATGACACCTGGGTCAAGCATAAGTTTCTGAAGGCCATCATGCCCTTCAACAAGGCCATGTCCACCGTCATCCGCTAAAGACCCGACTTTCACACCTTGTCCTCTGGCGATGTGTTGGATGAATTTATTGCAATGAACATCTTGAACACGACCGCAGACAATGCTCTTGCTCATGTGCAACGGTCAAAGAAATCATCTCCCAACCTTGCTTTGAGGGCCAAGGTCAGTCAAGAGGAGGAAGAAGAAGAAGAAGATGAGGGTTGCCCCGAGGACACCAAATATTCTTACCATGAGCATATGGCTCTAGCATCCAGGCAATTTTGGGGCAACAAGAGAAACACAAGGCCCAACTTCTCCAAGAACAACTCAAGCGGGTCAAAGGGCAAGCAATGTGTGAGGACCTACTACAACTGTGGTAATGTGAGTCACTTCGTGGTGGATTGTCCATATGAGAAGAGGGAAGACAATGGTGGCAAGCTCATCCGCAAAGATAAGGCCAAGTCTTTCCCCAACAAGACCAACTTCACCAAGAAGGCTCCTCACAAAGTGTTGGTGGCTCAAGAAGAGTATGTCTCTGATGATGATGTTGATGATGAAGACACAAGTGGTGAAGGAATGGCAATGGCATCTGTGGCTATTGCATCTTCCACCCCAACAAAGGTGTCACTCTTCGACGCCCCCAACGAGAACCACATTGCTAGGTGCCTCATGGCCAAAGGTATCACCAAGGTAACCTCCAACGCCAATACCTCAAACATTAATACTTCTAGTTCTTCCACTCTGTCTTTGTTAGATTGTGTGGATGAACATGAGGAGGCGAAAGAGGGTGAGAATGAGTTTGAAAAGTTCTTGTGTAAACTCAAGGAAGAATCCAAGAAGCACTTCGTTGCTCTCTTGGAACAACTTGGTGAGGCCAATGACACTATTGAGTCTCAAGAAGAATACCTTGAGGAGTTGAGAGGGCATAGTCATGATTATGCTGACGAGATAGCAGATCTTTCTATTGCTCTAGAGGAAGAGCGAGGTCTTCGTTTGACTCTTGAGGAGGCACAAAATGATGACCTTGCTAAATTACGTAAAGATTATGATCATGCTATCGTTCTTAACCGTGTGCTCAAATCTGAAAAGGTTGCACTTGGGGTTGGCCATGATCGACTCAAGGATGAGTTTGACTCACTTGACAATGCTCACAAGGCATTGAAGGGTGCTCATGCTTCTCTTAAGGAGTCGCATGATCAACTCCAAGTAAAACTCACTAAGGAAATTGCCACGTGTCCTCCTTTTGTTTTAATTGATAATACCTCTGCTACTAACCCGTGTTGTGAGCATGCACATCTTGTGGAGGAAAATGCTAAGCTGAAAGAGCAGCTTGAGAAAGGCCTTGTGACATGTATCCAAGGTGAGAAGACTCTCAATGACCTTTTGAGCAATCAAAAGGAAGTGGTTGCAAAGGAAGGAATTGGGTTTGCACCCAAGTCCAAAAAGAAGAAGAAGCTGAAGACCAAGCAAGCTCCCCCGCTCAAGGAAACATTTGTCAAAGCAGGGGGATCTACTCATGAGAATAAGAAGGACAAGGTTGTGAGTGGTAGTGCCAAGAAGGGCAAAACCACTCCCTCCCAGAGGGCCGACGACTTTAACCCCTCTTATATCTTGTGTCGTGCTAGTGATGGGCATGTTTATGCCAAATATGTTGGTTCTTCTTATGAGTACATTGAGTGGTCTATTTGGGTTCCTAAGACCCTTGTCACTAACATGAAAGGACCCATTAAAGAATGGGTACCTAAATTCAAGCATTGATCTATTGTAGGAGTTTGCTTCCGGCGAGGCCGAGTATAGACCTGCGATACCCCGCAGGAGAGGAAAAGATCCAGCAGGGCCCGAGGACAGGTATGACTTACGACATGACCTGGATTATAGAGCAGGCCACACAAGATCCATCTACGGATCTAGAGGGTACTCCCCCGCTAGACGGGACGGGTACCAGTCTTGGCTCGACCGCAACAATATAGGTCGGGAACAACACCGGGCCCGATCAACCGCGGATCATAGGCATAACATAGCTCGGGTCAGAGGCGCTTCCCACCCACTGTGCTTCACAGACGAGGTGATGCAGCATCAATTCCCTGAAGGGTTTAAACCCGTTAACATAGAGCAATACGATGGGACAACAGACCCAGCCATGTGGATTGAGGACTTCCTCCTCCACATCCATATGGCACGAGGAGATGATCTCCACGCCATCAAGTATCTGCCCCTAAAACTTAAGGGGCCAGTGATACGTCCATTTTGCATCATGCTTTTATATGGATATTTATTGCATTATGGGCTATTAATACACATTTTGGTACACTCCTTATGCCTTTTCTCTCTTATTTTACAAGGTTTACGTGAAGAGGGAGAATGCCGGCAGCTGGAATTTTGGACTGGAAAAGGAGCAAATCTGAGATACCTATTCTGCACAACTCCAAAAGTCCTGAAAATCTACGGAGAATTATTTTGGAATATATAAAAAATATTGGGCGAAAGAAATACATCAGGGGACCCACTAGGAGGTCACAAGCCAGGGGGGCGCGCCCTACCCCCCTGGGCGCGCCCCTGTGGCTTGTGGGCCCCCTGGCAGGCCTCCGGTGGCCATCTTCTGCTATATGGAGGGTTTTGACCTGGAAAAAATCATAAGAGAGTTTTCGGGACGAAGCGCCACCGTCTCGAGGCGGAACTTGGACAGAACCAATCTAGGGCTCCGGCGGAGCTGTTCTGCCGGGGAAACTTCCCTCCCGGAGGGGGAAATCGAAGCCATCGTCATCACCAACGATCCTCTAATCGAGAGGGGGTCAATCTCCATCCACATCTTCACCAGCATCATCTCCTCTCCAAACCCTAGTTCATCTCTTGTATTCGATCTTTGTCTCAAAGCCTCAGATTGGTACCTGTGGGTTGCTAGTAGTGTTGATTACTCTTTGTAGTTGATGCTAGTTGGTTTACTTGGTGGAAGATCATATGTTCAGATCCTTAATGATAATTAATACTCCTCTGATTATGAACATGAATATGCTTTGTGAGTAGTTACGTTTGTTCCTGAGGACATGGGATAAGTCTTGTTATAAGTAATCATGTGAATTTGGTATTCGTTCGATATTTTGATGAGATGTATGTTGTCTCTCCTCTAGTGGTGTTATGTGAACGTCGACTACATGACACTTCACCATTGTTTGGGCCTAGAGGAAGGCATTGGGAAGTAATAAGTAGATGATGGGTTGCTAGAGTGACAGAAGCTTAAACCCTAGTTTATGTGTTGCTTCGTAAGGGGCTGATTTGGATCCACATGTTTCATGCTATGGTTAGATTTATCTTAATACTTCTTTTGTAGTTGCGGATGCTTGCGAGAGAGGTTAATCATAAGTGGGAGGCTTGTCCAAGTAAGGGCAGCACCCAAGCACCGGTCCACCCACATATCAAATTATCAAAGTAACGAACGCGAATCGTATGAGCATGATGAAAACTAGCTTGACAGAAATTCCCATGTGTCCTCGGGAGCGCTTTACTTTATATAAGAGTTTGTACAGGCTTGTCCTTTGCTACAAAAGGGATTGGGCCACCTTGCTGCACCTTTGTTACATTTGTTACTTGCTATCCGTTACGAATTATCCTATCACAAAACTATCTGTTACCGATAATTTCAGTGCTTGCAGAGAATACCTTACTGAAAACCGCTTGTCATTTCCTTCTGCTCCTCGTTGGGTTCGACACTCTTACTTATCGAAAGGACTATGATAGATCCCCTATACTTGTGGGTCATCAAGACTCTTTTCTGGCGCCGTTGCCGGGGAGTGAAGCGCCTTTGGTGAGTGGAACTTGGTAAGGAAAAATTTATATAGTGTGCTGAAATTTACTGTCACTTGTTACTATGGAAAATAATTCTTTGAGGGGTTTGTTCGGGGTATCTTCACCTCGACCGGAAGCACAAAGAGATGCTCCTCAACCTACTGCACCTACTGAAAATATTTATTATGAAATTCCTTCGGGTATGATAGAGAAACCGCTAGCTAATCCTTATGCAGGAGATGGAACACTACATCCTGATTTGCATCTAATCTATGTGGATGAAGTTTGTGGATTATTTAAGCTTGCAGGTTTGCCTGAGGATGATGTCAAGAAGAAGGTCTTTCCTTTATCTTTGAAGGAGAAGGCATTTACATGGTATAGGCTATGTGATGATATTGGATCATGGAACTACAACCGATTGAAATTGGAATTTCATCAGAAGTTTTATCCTATGCATCTGGTTCATCGTGATCGGAATTATATTTATAATTTTTGGCCTCGTGAAGGAGAAAGAATCGCTCAAGCTTGGGGGAGGCTTAAGTCAATGTTATATTCATGCCCCAATCATGAGCTCCTGAGAGAAATTATTATTCAGAATTTTTATGCTCGTCTTTCTCGTAATGATCAATCCATGCTCGATACTTCTTGGGCTGGTTCCTTTATGAAGAAAGATATTGAATTCAAATGGGACTTATTGGAAAGAATTAAACTCAACTCTGAAGATTGGGAACTCGACGAAGGTAAGGAGTCAGGTATAAACCTTAAGTTCGATTGTGTTAAATCCTTTATAGACACCGATGCTTTTCGTGATTTTAGCACTAGATATGGACTTGACTCTGAGATAGTAGCTTCTTTCTGTGAATCTTTTGCTACTCATGTTGATCTCCCTAAGGAGAAGTGGTTTAAATATCATCCTTCCATTGAAGTCAAAGTAGTTGAACCTAATAAAGTTGAAGAAGAGACTATTATTTATAATGCTGATCCTGTTATTCCTACTGCTTATGTTGAGAAACCGCCTTTCCCTGTTAGAATAAACGAACATGCTAAAGCTTCAATAGTGGTTCGTAAGAGTTGTACTAGAACACCTACGCCTCCTGAACAAATTAAAGTTGAACCTAGTATTGCCATGGTTAAAGATCTCTTGGTTGATAATATTGATGGGCATGTTATTCATTTCTGTGATGAAGCTGCTAGAATTGCTAGACCTGATACTAAAGGTAAACATAGACCTATTGTTGGCGTGCCTGTTGTTTCTGTTAAAATAGGAGATCATTGTTATCATGGCTTATGTGATGTGGGTGCTAGTGTGAGTGCATTTCCCTTTACCTTATACCAAGAAATTATGAATGATATTGCACCAACTGAATTCGTGGAAATTGATGTTACCATTAAGCTGGCTAATAGAGATACTATTGCACCAATTGGGATTGTTAGAGATGTTGAAGTCTTGTGTGGGAAAATAAAGTATCCTACTGATTTTCTTGTTCTTGGTTCCCCACAAGATGATTTTTGTCCCATTATATTTGGTAGACCTTTCTTGAATACTGTTAATGCTAGAATAGATTGTGAGAAAGAAACTGTTACTGTAAGTTTTGGGGATGTGTCTCATGAGTTCAATTTCTCTAAATTTCGTAGACAACCCCATGACAAAGAATTGCCTAGTAAAGATGAAATTATTGGTCTTGCTTCTATTCTTGTGCCTCCTACTGATCCTTTAGAACAATATTTGCTAGACCATGAAAATGATATGCATATGAATGAAAGGAATGAAATAGATAAGATTTTCTTTGATCAGCAGCCTATTTTGAAACACAACCTGCCTGTTGAAATACTTGGGGATCCTCCTCCACCCAAGGGTGATCCCGTGTTTGAGCTTAAACAATTACATGATACTCTGAAATATGCTTATCTTGATGAAAATGAGATATATCCTGTTATTATTAGCGCTAACCTTTCAGAGCATGAAGAAAAGAGATTATTGAAGACTTTAAGGAAGCACCATGCTGCTATTGGATATACTCTTGATGATGTTAAGGGCATTAGTCCCACTCTATGTCAGCATAAAATTAATATGGAGCCTGATGCTAAACCAGTTGTTGATCACCAACGACGGTTAAATCCTAAAATGAAAGAAGTGGTAAGAAATGAAATACTAAAGCTTCTGGAGGCAGGTATAATTTATCCTATTGCTGATAGTAGATGGGTTAGTCCCGTTCATTGTGTTCCTAAGAAGGGAGGTATTACCGTTGTTCCTAATGATAAAAATGAATTGACCCCGCAAAGAATTGTTACAGGTTATAGAATGGTAATTGATTTTAGGAAATTAAATAAAGCTACTAGGAAAGATCATTACCCTCTACCTTTTATTAATCAAATGCTAGAAAGACTATCCAAACATACACATTTTTGCTTTCTAGATGGTTACTCTGGTTTCTCTCAAATACCTGTGTCAAAAGAGGATAAAGAAAAAACCACTTTTACTTGCCCTTTCGGTACCTTTGCTTATAGACGTATGCCTTTTGGTTTATGCAATGCACGTGCTACTTTTCAAAGATGTATGATGGCTATATTCTCTGACTTTTGTGAAAAGATTGTTGAGGTTTTCATGGATGATTTTTCCGTTTATGGAACTTCTTTTGATGATTGCTTGAGCAACCTTGATCGAGTTTTGCAGAGATGCGAAGAAACTAATCTTGTCTTGAATTGGGAAAAGTGCCACTTTATGGTTAATGAAGGTATTGTCTTGGGGCACAAAATCTCCGAAAGAGGTATTGAAGTTGATAAAGCTAAAGTTGATGCTATTGAAAAAATGCCGTGTCCTACGGACATCAGAGGTATAAGAAGTTTCCTTGGTCATGCTGGTTTCTATAGGAGGTTTATTAAAGACTTCTCTAAGATTTCTAGGCCTCTCACTAATATTTTGCAAAAAGATGTTCCATTCGTTTTTGATGATGATTGTGTAGAAGCATTTGAAATTCTTAAGAATGCCTTGATTTCCGCACCTGTTGTTCAACCACCTGATTGGAACCCACCCTTTGAAATTATGTGTGATGCTAGTGATTATGCTGTTGGTGCTGTTCTAGGACAAAGAGTTGATAAAAAATTAAATGTTATCCACTATGCTAGTAAAACTCTAGACAGTGCTCAAAGAAATTATGCTACCACTGAAAAGGAATTTTTAGCAGTTGTGTTTGCTTGTGATAAGTTCAGGCCTTATATTGTTGATTCCAAAGTAACTGTTCACACTGATCATGCTGCTATTAAATACCTTATGGAAAACAAAGATGCTAAACCTAGACTTATTAGATGGGTTCTTCTGCTACAAGAATTTGATTTACATATTATTGATAGAAAGGGTGCTGAGAACCCCGTAGCAGATAACTTGTCTAGCTTAGAAAATGTTCTTGATGACCCACTACCTATTGATGATAGCTTTCCTGATGAACAATTAGCTGTCATAAATGCTTCGCGTAATGCTCCTTGGTATGCTGATTATGCTAATTACATTGTTGCTAAATTTATACCGCCTAGTTTCACATACCAACAAAAGAAAAAGTTCTTCTATGATTTAAGACATTACTTTTGGGATGATCCACACCTTTATAAAGAAGGGGTAGATGGTGTTATTAGACGTTGTGTGCCTGAGCATGAACAGGAACAGATCCTTCACAAGTGTCATTCCGAGGCCTACGGAGGACACCACGCTGGAGATAGAACTGCACATAAGGTACTACAATCTGGTTTTTATTGGCCTACTCTCTTCAAGGATGCTCGTAAGTTTGTCTTGTCTTGTGATGAATGTCAAAGAATTGGTAATATTAGTAGGCGTCAGGAAATGCCTATGAATTACTCTCTTGTTATTGAACCATTTGATGTTTGGGGTTTTGATTACATGGGACCTTTTCCATAGTCTAACGGGTATACTCATATTCTAGTTGCTGTTGATTATGTTACTAAGTGGGTAGAAGCTATTCCAACTAGTAGCGTTGATCATAACACTTCTATTAAAATGCTTAAAGAAGTTATTTTCCCTAGATTTGGAGTCCCTAGATATTTAATGACTGATGGTGGTTCGCACTTTATTCATGGGGCTTTCCGTAATTTGCTTGCTAAGTATGATGTTAATCATAGAATTGCATCTCCTTATCATCCTCAGTCTAGTGGTCAAGTAGAATTGAGCAATAGAGAAATTAAATTGATCTTGCAAAAGACTGTTAATAGATCCAGAAAGAATTGGTCTAAGAAACTTGATGATGCATTATGGGCTTATAGAACTGCTTATAAAAACCCTATGGGTATGTCTCCGTATAAGATGGTTTATGGTAAAGCATGTCACTTACCTCTAGAGCTAGAACATAAAGCTTATTGGGCAATTAAAGAGCTCAACTATGATTTCAAACTTGCTGGTGAGAAGAGGTTATTTGACATTAGCTCACTTGATGAATGGAGAACCCAGGCCTATGAGAATGCCAAGTTGTTTAAAGAAAAGGTTAAGAGATGGCATGATAAAAGGATACAAAAGCGTGAATTCAATGTAGGTGATCATGTCTTGCTATACAATTCTCGTTTAAGATTTTTTGCAGGAAAACTTCTCTCTAAATGGGAAGGGCCTTACATTATCGAGGAAGTATATCGTTCCGGTGCCATCAAGATCAACAATGCCGAAGGCACAAATCCGAAGGTGGTAAACGGGCAAAGAATCAAACATTATATCTCAGGTACTCCCATAAATGTTGAAACCAATATTATCAATACCATGACTCCGGGGGAGTACATTAGGGAGACCTACCATAACGTTTCAGACTCCGAAAAGGAATAGGTATGTGTTACGGTAAGCAAACCGACTCCAAAACTTTTCCAATAGCAATTTTTATCCGTTTTGGAATATTTAAAAAATTAGGAAAATTTAAAGCAGTCCGAAGAGTGCACGAGGAGGCGACAAGCCAGGGGGGCGCGCCCTACCCCCCTGGGCGCGCCCCTGTGGCTTGTGGCCACCCCGTGTACCCTCCGGACTCCGTTTTCTTGTGGTATACTCCTTTAGGTCGGTAAAAATTCATTATATAATCTCCCGAAGGTTTTGACCTTCGTATTACGACAATACCTCCTGTTTTCGTTTAGAGTTGTTTCTGCAGCAGATTTAGAGCAAGATGTCTTCGCAAGAGTCGGTCGGGGAGAGCCGTGCCTCTCACCTGACACCAGGGCCCGGAGCATTCAGCAAAGCCAACCACTTCGGGCAGGCCACGGAGGAAGAGATGGAGGCCGACTTGAAAAGGATAGATGCCATGGAGGAAGACCAAGAAGTTACCTCTCGTCTACAACCTGGAGCCATGTTGGAAGAACTTCAGAGCTCAGCAATTCCAAATTCGGTTATCCCTCCCAATGCTAAATTTCTTACTTATGAAAATATGAAAAAGAGTGTTGCTTCTTCCCCCACAGCAATGAAACATCCATGGGTTATGGGAGCTCTAACCGTCACTGGAAAACTTCTCAAGGAAATAATGGATCTCAGACAGCAAAATAATAAGCTTGAGGAGGAGAATCGCATTCTGAGGGGCATCATCGCCAAGAATATAACATCACCACCTCCGAAGAAAGACAACTAAACACATGGGTATGGGCACTCCCCTTGGCTTGTGCCAAGCTTGGGGGAGGTGCCCCGGTATCGTATCACCATCATATCTCTTACTTTATCGTTTTTCTTAGTTCGATCCTTTTGGTTATATCTTGATTTAGTACAATAAAGTCTTTAGTGTGATCTAGTTCTGAGTTTTGCTTTATGATCCCCCTATGTAAGCAAGTCCGAGAGTTATATAATAAAGAGTAGTTTTGAGTTGAGGGCTTTGCTTGTTTGCTATGATCTTGAGAAAAAGAAATAGAAAGAAATATAGAATAAAAGCAAAGAGTATATATGATGATATTATGGGGGGGGGGGGTGATGACTTCACATATAAGAAGTATGTTGATTGAAATTTGTTGTGAGTTGACAAACAAAGCTATTGGTCATTGTTGCAATTAAAAGGAAGTAATAAAGAAAGAGAGGTTCACATATAAATATATTATCTTGGACATCTTTTATGATTGTGAGCACTCATTAAAATATTATATGCTAAGAAGTTGATGTTGGACAAGGAAGACAACATAATGAGTTATGTTTGCTTATTTCCGAATAGAAGTTATATGGTTATAGATCCTTCAACATGTGACGCTTGCTTCCACCCCATATCAGCCAAAACTTCCGCACCAAGTAGAGATACTACTTGTGCATCCAAACACCCTTAACCCAGTTTTGCCATGAGAGTCCACCATACCTACCTATGGATTGAGTAAGATCCTTCAAGTAAGTTGTCATCGGTGCAAGCAATAAAAATTGCTCTCTAAATATGTATGATCTATTAGTGTGAGGAAAATAAACTTTATACGAACTTGTGATATGGAAGAAATAAAAGCGATAGACTGCATAATAAAGTTCTTTATCACAAGGGGCAATATAAAGTGACGTTCTTTTGCATTAAGGGATTGCGCATCCAACTATAAAAGCGCATGACAACCTCTGCTTCCCTCTGCGAAGGGCCTATCTGTTACCTTTACTTTCTAAGTACCTACCTTTATGCAAGAGTCGTGGTGATCTTCATCACTTCCTTTATTTCGCCTTTATCTCTTGGCAAGCGTCATGTGTTGGGGAATGATCTAGACACATATATCCACTCGGATGTGGGTGAGCATGAGTTATTTTTGTTGACATTACCCTTGAGGTAAATAGTTGGGAGACAAAACTATAAGCCCCTATCTTTCTTTGTGTTCGATTGAAGCTTTGACTTCATAGGTACCGCGTGAGTGTTAGCAATTATGAAAGACTAAAAGATGATTGAGTATGTGGATTTGCTTTACAAGCTCTTATATTGACTCTTTCCTACGTTATGATAAATTGGAATTGCTTCAATGACTGAGATCATAGTTTGTTGGTTCTCAATAGAGTTCTTGATTCATACTTTACCTTGTGAATGAATTGTTACTCTAGCATAAGAAATTATATGTCAATATATGTTGCTGTTCTAAAGATAACCATGATGCCTTCATGTTCGTATTTTATTTTATCGACACCTCTATCTCTAAACATGTGGGCATATTTATCGATTTCGGCTTTCGCTTGAGGACAAGCGAGGTCTAAGCTTGGGGGAGTTGATACGTCCATTTTGCATCATGCTTTTATATCGATATTTATTGTATTATGGGCTGTTAATACACATTTTGGTACAATCCTTATGCCTTTTCTCTCTTATTTTATAAGGTTTACATGAAGAGGGAGAATGCCGGCAGCTGGAATTCTGGACTGGAAAAGGAGCAAATCTGAGATACTTATTCTGCACAACTCCAAAAGTCCTGAAAATCTACGGAGAATTGTTTTGGAATATATAAAAAATATAGGGCGAACGAAATACATCAGGGGACCCACCAGGAGGTCACAAGCCAGGGGGGCGCGCCCTACCCCCCTGGGCGCGCCCCTGTGGCTTATGGGCCCCCTGGCAGGCCTCCGGTGCCCATCTTCTGCTATATGGAGGGTTTTGACCTGGAAAAAATCATAAGAGAGCTTTCGGGACGAAGCGCCGCCGTCTCGAGGCGGAACTTGGACAGAACCAATCTAGGGCTCCGGCGGAGCTGTTCTGCCAGGGAAACTTCCCTCCCAGAGGGGGAAATTGAAGCCATCGTCATCACCAACGATCCTCTAATTGAGAGGGGGTCAATCTCCATCAACATCTTCACTAGCACCATCTCCTCTCCAAACCCTAGTTCATCTCTTGTATTCGATCTTTGTCTCAAAGCCTCAGATTGGTACATGTGGGTTGCTAGTAGTGTTGATTACTCTTTGTAGTTGATGCTAGTTGGTTTACTTGGTGGAAGATCATATGTTCAGATCCTTAATGATAATTAATACTCCTCTGATTATGAACATGAATATGCTTTGTTAGTAGTTACGTTTGTTCCTGAGGACATGGGATAAGTCTTGTTATAAGTAATCATGTGAATTTGGTATTCGTTCGATATTTTGATGAGATGTATGTTGTCTCTCCTCTAGTGGTGTTATGTGAACGTCGACTACATTACACTTCACCATTGTTTGGGCCTAGAGGAAGGCATTGGGAAGTAATAAGTAGATGATGGGTTGCTAGAGTGACAGAAGCTTAAACCCTAGTTTATGTGTTGCTTCGTAAGGGGCTGATTTGGATCCACATGTTTCATGCTATGGTTAGATTTATCTTAATACTTCTTTTGTAGTTGCGGATGCTTGCGAGAGAGGTTAATCATAAGTGGGAGGCTTGTCCAAGTAAGGGCAGCACCCAAGCACCGGTCCACCCACATATCAAATTATCAAAGTAACGAACGCGAATCATATGAGCATGATGAAAACTAGCTTGACAGAAATTCCCATGTGTCCTCGGGAGCGCTTTACTTTATATAAGAGTTTGTCCAGGCTTGTCCTTTGATACAAAAGGGATTGGGCCACCTTGCTGCACCTTTGTTACATTTGTTACTTGCTATCCGTTACGAATTATCCTATCACAAAACTATCTGTTACCGATAATTTCAGTGCTTGCAGAGAATACCTTACTGAAAACCGCTTGTCATTTCCTTCTGCTCCTCGTTGGGTTCGACACTCTTACTTATCGAAAGGACTACGATAGATCCCCTATACTTGTGGGTCATCAGCCAGCTTGACACTGGTTAAACAGTCTCCCCGAGAATTCCATCGGGAGCTGGGAAGAGCTCGAGGATGCTTTCCGATCTAACTTCCAGGGCACTTATGTCCGGCCACCGGACTCCTCCGACCTGAGCAATGTTGTCCACAAAGCAGGAGAATCGGCTCGGCAATTCTGGAATTGGTTCCTGACCAAGAAAAACCAGATCGTTGATTGCCCGGACGCCGAGGCAATAGCCTCCTTCAGACATAATATCCGGGACGAGTGGCTAGCTCGTCAGCTCGGCCAGGACAAGCCGAGGACAATGTCCGCCCTTACCTCACGTATGACCCGCTTCTGCGCGGGTGAGGATAACTGGCTAGCTCGACGAAGCCACAACCCCAAAGACCCCGGCACCTCCGAAGTCCGGGATGGAAATGGGAAACCATGACGTAACAAAAACAAACGCCGGCACAGCAACGGCGATGCTGAGGACACGACCGTTAATGCCGGTTTCCGCAACCCGAAATCCGGACAGCGGAAGAAAACTTCTAAAGGAAATCAAGACGGACCTACCACGCTAGACAAAATCATGGATAGGCCCTGCCAGATCCATGGCACCCAAGACAAGCCCGCTAACCACACCAACCGTAATTGTTGGGTATTCAAACAAGCTGGCAAACTCGCAGCCGAGGAGCAAGGCAAGAGCCCACGCAGCGAGGACGATGACGAGCCCCACGGTCCAAGCAATGGGGGACAAAAAGCAGTTCCCTCCAGAGGTAAAAACTGTCAACAAGATATATGCCACTCACATACCAAAAAAGGAGAGGAAGCGCACCCTTCGGGAGGTCTACGCCGTAGAGCCCGTAGCCCCGAAGTATAACCCATGGTCGGCTTGCCCGATCACTTTCGACCGACGGGATCATCCGACCAGTATCCGTCACGGAGGTTCGGCCGCCCTCGTCCTAGACCCCATTATCGAGGGGTATCACCTCACTAGAGTCCTAATGGACGGAGGAAGTAGCCTTAATCTGATTTACTCAGACACGGTGAAAAAAATGGGTATAGATCCGTCAATGATCAAACCTAGCAACACTACCTTTAAAGGAGTGATGCCAGGCGTCGAAGCCCGCTGCTCGGGCACCGTGAATCTGGAAGTAGTGTTCGGCTCACCCGACAACTTCCGTAGCGAAGACTTGATCTTCGACATCGTCCCTTTTCGTAGCGGTTATCACGCCCTACTCGGCCGCACAACATTCGCTCTCTTTAACGCTGTCCCCCACTACGCGTACCTGAAGCTCAAGATGCCTGGGCCCAGGGTGGTCATTACTGTCAACGGCAACACAGAGCGCTCTCTCCGAACCGAGGAACACACAGCGGCCCTGGCGGCCGAATTCCAGTACGGCGACGACAGGCCGGCGCCCAAATTAGCCATAAAGGCACGTCATGACAGCAAACGAGCTCGGTCTCAACCTGAACTCCCGGAATCACCTTCCGCCCAACAAAAATAGGGATACGCCCCCCACAGCACATCCCTAGTTCCCATAAAATATGTGCCAAGAAGGCACAACTTTGCGCTCAAAATACCATGGGCAGCTGTGGGGACCCACTATCAAAGGGAAAGTGTTCGGCTGGACCGGACTACTGCCAACACTTGTCTTCGGACAAACCACAGGTACCATCCAGGACCTTCCAAGCATAAAGCTCATACACACTGCAGCGACTTCTCAAGATCTTCTTCCCAAGGTCCGTTCGCCGATAGCAATCACCTTTAAAGGAACGCAACCCCCTCGGGAACAAAGGAGCAGACACGCGACAGGGCACATGGAGGACGTCAAGCCACCCATCGAAGACCCCGGGTAAAACCTCTCCTTTGTAAACTTTATTTTTTATTTTCAAAATACCTGTAATAGTTGCTTCGGCAGTTTGAGTTGTAAGAATTCATCAGAAATAAAGACCATCCTTTACGGCCTCCTCGCTGTATTTTGTGTCACATACTCTGTTCTCTTCTCACCGACGCTGATAGCAAATCTGTTCGGTACATATTACGATGCGACCGGCTAATAGACTGGGGGCTTGACTATAAAAATCGCCCCAAGCATCACCCCGGCACTATTGTTTATGTGTTCGGCATCTCGGATGTTGCGTTATATGAATCGGTTCCGAATTATGTCTTGGGTCAATGGTTGGGTTGCCCGGCTCCTGTGTTTGCCCTCTTACATTCCGCTCGTTCGGCTAAAAGGGTAAAGGGAGAACCACTGTGATTGTACTTCCAGCTCGCCTAGTCAAGTACCTCAGTGGAGAAAGCCAAAAACTGACTGTCATAATAAGCGAGAACCGGTCTGCAATCCGAGCATAAGTGTCAAACTAAAAATCGATAGAGGTTATTCCATGTTATACGAGGGGTTTGTACTATTACAAACCATGTGATGCTGGTTTCAACCTCGGTGTATCCGAATATCACAAAACACTAGGGGCTAGTCATTAGCCCCCGCAGTCAAGCTCCTACGGCTAAGTGAAAGCACTAAAGCATCATAGTCCGATTGCCTTGTTCCCCTCGCACTACCGGCTTCGGGCACCGATACGTCGGCTAAGGGTCACAGTGGGGAGGTAGAAACACCTCGTGTAGCATCTACATGGGGGTGGAAGCCGACGACTCGCAACTTTCAGATAAAACGGCCACACATGAGTCAAAATAATACAAAGCTTAAAGACATGATAAACCATGCAACCGCATTATAAAGCGGAACAGTCATCGGATACATGACAAAACATTCATTCATATATTACATCCTTAGGGCATTGAGCTTCTATCGCCCGAGCACCATCCATCACGGGGGCAAAGTATTTCTCGGGGCGCCTATGCTCCTTCCCAGGGGGTGGAGGCGCGGTGGCCATCTCGGTCGGCTTGATCTTCGGCCAGTGCACCATGGTCCTCGCAAAGGCCATCCGAGCTCCCTCGATGCACGTAGAATGCTTTAGAGCGTCAATCCGAGGCGCAGCATTGCACAGTTTCTGCACCAAGCCAAAGTAACTGCTCTGCAGGCCACAGCCGGATGCAGAGCTCCCTCATGGCCGGCTCCGCCATCCTGTGCAGCTCCATCAATTGCTTCATCTGCTTGCTCAGGAGGGGAGGATGCTCGGGGGCTTGAAATTGCGCCCAGAATAGCCGAGGCTCAACATCCCCATCCCGGGAGGCGAAGTATTTGTTCGCGTCTGCTGCACTCCTCGGGAGGTCCGTAAAGGTGCCTGAGGAACGCCACACCCGGGTGAGCAACGCAAACCTGTTACCACCAAAGGCACATTGCAGTAAGTACGGCTTACCATCCGCGATCGCCTTGACTTGGCGGAGCTCCTCTTCAAAGAACAACCCGTCAACCCGCTCCGCTTTGAGCTCGGATTTCCGCGTGGATAGTTCGGTGGCCTGGTCTTCGCTCTTTTGCTCAAGTGCCTCGCACTTCGTGCTGGCATCCTTGAGCTCCAGCTGCACCTCTACCACCCGGGCCTCATGCTTGTCGCTCACGGCTTTTAACGCTGACAGGTCGGCTGCCGCTCATTCGGCCGCCGCCTTCTCATCCACAGCCTCCTGCCTCACCTTTGCTAACTCGGCCTTGAGGTTCTCGACCTCCGCGGCCACAACTGTGGTAACAATGAATAAATAGCACTTAGGGATAACAATCCGATATCTCAATCAATGAGGATAGACAAATAGCCCCGAATGATACAATTCGGACTCACCTTGCGTTTCGTCGAATCTCTTGTTCAGGCGATCGAGCTCCTCATCGGAGCTCTTGAGCTTTCGGTTTAGCTCGGCAAGCTCCCCTGCGTTGGCGGCCGCCGCCGATGACGAGGCCTACAAAACAACTTATGTGCATTAAAACTCCCGAGCTGTCGGATTCAGACCGTCTGCTAAGTACTCTCCGGTGCCTTGAGCATCGTTACTAGTATTCGGACGTATGACCCCCGGGTGGGTTTTTCAAACTCACCCAGGGCTCAGGGGCTACTACACTTATAAGGATTGCATAAACTTGGTAAAGTAACTTTTTCTGGAAAAAGAGTATTACGTGGCTCACCTTGAAGCCCGTCAAGAGACCATTGAAGGCCTCTTTCAATCCGCTATCAACGGACTGAATGCCTTGCAAAACCGCACCCATAAGGGCGCGGTGATCTTCGGCGATGGAGGAGCCGGATAAAGCTTCCTCCATCATGGCCGGCCACCCAGTCATGGGCGGCACTGGTGGTGACCTGCCAACCCCCCCTCCGGTGGGGGATTGGGCTGGCGGCTCCCGAGGCATAGAGCGCTCCGGAGATGTCCTCGGAGGGGACTGGACCAAACTTGGTCCCCCCTCTTTAGTTGCCAGGAGATGTTCCTCCTCCTGGTCTTCGGCGGCCGAGGTATTAACCTCAGCCATAACGTCGTCGCCCCCACCGCCGGTGTTCGGCTCGGAAGGAGCTTGGCACGATAACACCTCCGCGGCCTCCTTCGAGACCTCAGGAGGCGTAGGGTGTGACGCAGTCCCACTTTCCGCCAGGTCGGTGGGCGGAGACTCCCCGTCTGAGAGTTGGTCGGTGGGGAGATCACGTGGTGGGCTGCAAATTCAAAGACGTTCGCCCATTTAGCATTAAAAACTCTATATAAGTAATCCAGAGGGTCTTCGGATTCATACGTCTGGGCTGGGGGCTTAACCCTTGGGTTCCTTCGGGGAACCCTTTAAAAGGCCTCAGACTCCTTATCGGAGTCCGAGTTATCATCGGCCAGGACCGCCTTTGTCCGGCATGTCCTCTTCGGGGCAGGAGGAGGTAGGTTCTCCGCGGCGTCCGCTGACGCCGCCCTTTTCCTTGAGAGGGGGGAGCCGCACTCCTCTTCGTCCTCATGCTCTTCCTCGTGAGTGGAAGAGGCATGGGTCTCCTTGGACTTAGTGTCCGGAAGACCCCTTTGACGAAGACCCTCTCGGGCCTCCTTTTTCTCCCCTTTCTTCTTCTTCTCCTTCCTCTCTGGCGCCGAATACGGCGCCACGATGAGCATCTCCGTCAGCAGATCCGATCGAGGGTCTTCGGGCTGCGGGGCCGGACAGTCAATTTGCACGGCCTTGCTCAGCCATTTCTGCGAAGATGAGGGAGACCCGTGCCTCTTCATCAACATCTTCAACAACACCATCTCCTCTCAAACCCTAGTTCATCTCTTGTGTTCAATCTTTGTACCGGAACCTTAGATTGGTACCTATGGGTGACTAGTAGTGTTGATTACATCTTGTAGTTGATTACTATATGGTTTATTTGGTGGAAGATTATACGTTCAGATCCATTATGCTATTCAATGCCCCTCTGATCTTGAGCATGAATATTATTTGTGAGTAATTACCTTTGTTCTTGAGGTCACGGGAGAAGTCATGTTGCAAGTAATCATGTGAATTTGATATGTGTTCGATATTTTTATGATATGTATGTTGTGATTCCCTTAGTGGTGTCATGTGAACGTCGACTACATGACACTTCACCATCCTTGGACCTAAGGGAATGCACTGTGGAGTATTTATTAGATGATGGGTTGCTAGAGTGACAGAAGCTTAAACCCTAGTTTATGCGCTACTTTGTAAGGGGCTGATTTGGATCCAAACGTTTAATGCTATGGTTAGATTTTATCTTAATTCTTTTCTCGTAGTTGCAGATGCTTGCGAGGGGGTTAATCATAAGTGAGAGGTTGTTCAAGTAAGAACAACACCCAAGCACCGGTCCACCCACATATCAAATTATCAAAGTAACGAACACGAATCAAACCAACATGATAAAAGTGACTAGATGAAATTCCCGTGTACCCTCAAGAACACTTTTCCTATTACTAGAGACTGTTCTCTCTGTCCTTTGCCACAAAAGGATTGGGCTACCTTGCTGCACTTTATTTACCGTTACCGTTACTTGCTTGTTACCAATTATCTTGCTATCAAACTACCTATTACCTACAATTTTAGTGCTTGCAGAAATTACCTTACTGAAAACCGCTTGTCATTTCCTTCTGCTCCTCGTTGGGTTCGACACTCTTACTTATCGAAAGGACTACGATTGATCCCCTATACTTGTGGGTTATCAAGACTCTTTTCTGTCGCCGTTGCCGGGGAGTGAAGCGCTATTGGTAAGTGGAAATCGGTAAGGAAAAACTTATACTACGTACGTGCTGAAATTTATTGTCACTTGCTACTATGGAAAACAATCCTTTGAGGGGTTTGTTCGGGGTATCTTCACCTCGACCGGAACCACAATTAGTTGCCCCTCAACCTACTGCACCTACTGAAAATATTGGCTATGAACTTCCTTCGGGTATGGTAGAACAACTGCTTGCTAAACCTTATGCAGGAGATGGAACTGAACATCCTGATATGCACCTATTATATGTGAATGAAATTTGTGGATTATTTAAGCTTGCAGGTTTATCCGAAGATGAAGCTAAGAAGATGGTTTTCCCTTTATCTTTTAAGGGAAAATCATTGACATGGTATAGGCTACGTGATGATATTGGATCATGGAACTGGAATCGACTGCAATTGGAATTCCATCAAAAGTTTTATCCCATGCATCTAGTTCATCGTGATCGGAATTATATATATAATTTTTGGCCTCGTGAAGGAGAAATCATCGCTCTGGCTTGGGGGAGGCTTAAGTCAATGTTACACTACAGGAATCAGGTACTTTGCCGTCTGCCATGGCAGACGGCAAAGGTTAGGTAAGCGGACGGCAAACTTCTTTGTCATCTGCCAGCAGACAGCCCCACTTCCAGCAAAGAAAATCACGGTAAAGGGCTACTTTGCCGTGTGCATAAGTAAAGAGGATGGCAAACGCCTTTGTCGTCTGCCCTGTAGGCCCCACAGACGGTATAGTGTGAGGACGGCATAGCGCTGAGGTTAACCCCGTTAGGTGGCTAACGGCAGCCTTTACCGTCTGCCCGCAGACGGCAAAGCCTCAGGTGGCTACTGGAATACTTTGCCGTCTGCCAGCTGACGACAAAGTGACCAAATGGATCAGACCTAGTGCTCCCAGGTTGCACAGGTTGCTGCCACGTGTCACCTTTGCCGCCGGTGGCAGACGGCAAAACTCCCTTTGCCGTTGGTGGCAGACGGCAAAGTGCCTGTATTGCCCCTTTTTATTCTGTTTTTTGTTATATCCAAGCATTTTCACAGGCAAATATATGATATATATATATATATATATATATATATATATATATATATATATATATTTCACAGGGCAAACAATGTGTGCAAGCTTCACAGCAAATATATGGTATCCAACACATAAGAAACTATATCCCTGCCATATGGATATGATCATCCAACAAACATACCAAATCAAAAGTGCAAGTTTCACCATATTACAATAGTTTCATCCATGCATACATAGTTTCATCCATATTACAATAGTTTCATCCATAGGTAGCAAGTTTCACATTGTTCATCGATACAAAATCAAAACATAAAGTAAACACAAGCACTCCATCAATGCAAGCTTCCGTGAAGTGAATCAAATCTGCAAAATGGGAAATAAGAAAGTTAGAAGAAGAAGACTAGAAGAAGAAGATCTAGAATAAGAAGAAGAAGAAGATCTAGAAGAAGAAAAGGAAGAAGAAGAAGAAGAAGAAGAGTTTTTCTTCTCTTTCTCTTTCTCCTCTTGTTTTTCTTCTTATTATTGCTTATTTGTGTCATTTTAGAGCTAACCTAGGTAATTATGCCATTTTTGACCTAACTAAGCTTATTGTGTCATTTCAGAAGAAAATAAGCTAAGTATATGACATTTATGAGGTTACCAAGGTTATCATGCCATTTTGGAGCTAAGTAAGCTAATTATGCCATTTTTGACATAAGTAAGCTAAGTACATGTAATTATTGAGCTAACCTAGGTAATTATGCCATTTTTGAGTTAACTAAGCTTATTATGTCATTGTGGAGGAAACAAAGCTAAGTATAGGTCATTTTAGAGCTAACTTAGGTAAAATAGGTCATTTTGGAGCTAAGTAAGCTTATTATGTCATTTTTTGGAGGAAACAAAGCTAAGTATAGGTCATTTTAGAGCTAACTTAGGTAAAATAGGTCATTTTGGAGCTAAGGAAGCTTATTATGTCATTGTGGAGGAAACAAAGCTAAGTATACGTCATTTTAGAGCTAACTTAGGTAAAATAGGTCATTTTAGAGCTAAGGAAGCTTATTATGTCATTGTGGAGGAAACAAAGCTAAGTATATGACATTTATGAGCTAAATTTGGTAAAATAGGTCATTTTGGAGCTAAGTAAGCTTATTATGTCATTTTGGAGGAAAATAAGTCAAGTATATGACACTTTAGAGCTAACTTAGGTAAAATAGGTCATTTTGGAGATAAGTAAGCTTATTGTGTCATTTTGGAGGAAAATAAGCTAAGTATATGACATTTATGAGCTAACTTAGGTAAAAATAGGTCATTTTGGAGCTAAGTAAGCTTATTATGTCATTTTGGAGGAAAATAAGCTAAGTATATGAAATTTATGAGCTAACCAAGGTTATTATGCCATTTTTGACCTAAGTAAGCTAATTATGTCATAAATGAACTAAATAAGCTAAGTATAGGTCATTATGCATTTGCTAAGCAAAATAGTAGAGAAAAGTTACCGTCATCACGGAGGTGAAGCACCGGTGTTGCTCGTGCCGGTTACACCTGGAGAAGGTTCGTGCGATGCTTGTCTGGAGTTACGCTGCACCAAAGATGATTTGCAATGTCTCGTTAGCATGATGACACTCAAATGTTAAGACTAGTAACTAATGACCATTCAAATGAAACTCACCGTGGTCAGCGGAGCAATGACTGGCATCGGCGGAGGGGTCTGACCGGTCTTCTCGCACACAGACTACACCTTTGGTTTTGACGAGTCAGTCATATTAGTTAGTAATGAAACGAAAATTACGTGCATGATTTGGCTAACATGCAGAAGAAACTTACCACGAGGAGCTCGTACATGGACCGGTGAGCCGCGTCATTCCGTGCCCTCTCCTCCTCCAACAACCTAGCCGTCCTCTCCTCCAACCCCCTCTCCTTCTCCGCCGCCTGCCAGTCCCTAACCTCCAGAATCGCCTGAGTAGTCTCTCTCTCTTCCTGAAGAGCAGCCTGCAACACCACTCCTCGTTAGCATTGTAATCATCTTTGTTCGCACACAAAATGTAATGGAGGAAAGATATCTGAGTCTGTATAACTAACCTCGATGGCGAGCTTGACTGGCCGTGGACGAGGCCTTATCTCAGGACAGGAGCTTGTTTGGCGCGCCTTGATCTCCCAGAGGTTGCGAGGACAACGTATAAGTCCATCTCCAATGGCTATTGAGCCATGGGGCCTCCCGCCACCAGCTATCATCACCAGCTCTGGATCAATAGGATGCTGGCTCGGGTTAAAGTCCTCACCTTTCCTCGCCTTCCCCTCATCTCTGTACCTCACGAGCTTGTGGTGGGAGGAGATGTTGGTGAAGTTCTCGGGATGATCGAGGTCAGACCCAGAGAATGCCTTGGCCTTCTTGTACGAGGCAGTATGGGCCATGGCATATAGGTCGTACACCCCTGGCACCTCCGTGTTATTGTGTTGCGCCTAAAAGATAGGAAAACATTATTAGTACAGGGCTCAAGCTAGTATCAAGAATGAATTGCATGAATCATGAAGCAAACCACATACCCAGTTCTGCCCGAACTGATATAAGTTGGCGCTGCCTTGATGGTGTGGCACACCAACCATTTTGGCACGCCGGTCCTTGGCATTGTTGTGGACGGCTAGCCATTCATCTGAACACCACTCATCCACCAACGCCTCCCAACAATCCATCTTATCCGCACACCATCTCGGGAGCACCTAAGTTAGTAAAGAGAAATTTGAGTGCTACGCCTACGAATCAAATCAAGGAAACTAAGTACAAGGCCTTAAGAATAGGTAATTACCTTCATGTACTGCTCCTTCTGTAGAAACTTTCCGCGGCACGACGACTTGTCCTTCTTAACGCCACGCGAGGCGTAGTAGTCTCGAACAGCCTGCGGCCGAGCCTCGTGCCGTCAGTTCTGTAGTAGGCGCCTGCACTCGGCATCGATAACCTTTGCCGCGACCTCCTCGTATCCCTCCTCACACCTGTAGAAGGCCTGCAATCAAACGAGACAACACTGATTAGTACAATAACAAGCTATTGGTGATTTTTAATTGTGTAAAGGAGAAATTACCCAAAACTTTCTGATCACCATGTCGGCCCTCGTGTGGCACAAGACACCGTCGATCGTCTCCTCCGGCGAGGACGGGGCAGCCAAGTAGTGCTCCCAGCTCAATCCTAGCTCTGGAAGCTGACCCTCACCGGGCAACGTGACAAACCCCGGGAAGTTTTGCTAGCAAATCACACCAAGGACTGTGTTGGGCCTGCGGACATCCCTGGCGTGTTTCCAACCCCTGCAGTATGACAAAGCCAATGCATTAGATATTTGAAGAAACGTGAAGGCAAAAGGTTAAAAAAGAGTAAATGCACTTACTTCTCCCCATCAGGCCTAATCACCGGCCTCTGCTCGCGGTTCGCCCGCACGGGCGGGAGCCGTGTACTATCACGCTGGTAGACGGTGGCCCCCTCAACCACCTCGTCCTCGCTATCAAAAAACCGATCCCCGCCACCATCAGCATGGCCACTCGGCTCCTTCTGACGCAGATCCGGTCAGGTATCCCATGGGGTCTGCTGGGACGTAGCCTGATCCCTGCTCTGCTCCTCACACCATGTCTTCGATCCTGGTACCATGCTCGTCGGTGCGACGACGAACCACCTTAGCTCTGGCACGTTGGGCAGACTCACCATGAAATGTCCACACCGTATAATCAGGCATAAAACCCCACTTCTGCAGGTGTTTACCCATTTCACCCTCTGTCCTCTTTTGAAAGTTGTCGCACCGGACACATGGGCACCAGGTTTTTCTCTGCCATTTGCAAATGCGACTCTCACAAACCCCTTTGTTTTTGTTAACCATTCATTGGTCATGTCTTTCTGACTAGTGTGACCGGTGTACATCCACGCACGATCACTCATCTTGCCTAGCTACTGGACACACAAGAAATATATATAATTCAGCATATATATTCATCAGTTAATCAAGTTTGTCAGTTTTATTACGTCCATGCAACCTACACGCTAATATGTAAAGATAGGTCCTAATCCCACCCGAGTATGTGTAGATTGGGTTTGTTTTCCCATGCTCTGCTCCGGATCCAACGCAAAATTTCGGTAGCACCTCCCCACCGTTCTCCTGATACACGTCTCGGCAATAAACAGAGAGGATGTGTACCCGGATAACAACAGGGAGGCACTGACGAAATTATGCATCGGATCCGGAGCAGAGCATGGGAAAACGAACCCAATCTACACATATTCGGGCTGTCCATGGATAACGTTGGACAATTCGAAAGGTTGGCGGTTATAAATATGCAAAGACATGCATATTTATAGATGTCGCCCTTTCGAACGGGAGACGCATACTGGTCATGCATACTGATGATTGAAGACACCTATAGCTAGCAAGTTTCATCGGCACGAAGACCGGAACAGAGCCAATTAAGGGGGGGAGGAGATGTCATTTGTGCTCACCCACGGACGTAGGGGAGCTCGTCAAACGCACGGGGAAGTCGTCGAACACCAGACCCTCGCAGCGACGAAACAACTGCACATTTAAATCCAAAGATGAGTAACATAGCATTATTGTTTTTTCTGTCAACCTAACTAAATATTTACAATAGGATGCCACCGCCAAGTTGTAAAAAAATATTCGCACTGCTCGTTCCCCGCAACAACCCCTAACCTAAAGAGTTATCATTTAGGGTTTTTCCGTCGACACCGAGGCACCCCCTAACCTAAACAGCTGCCATTTATGTTTCCATCGACGCCGAGGCACCACCTAACCAAAATAGCTGTAATTTAGGGTTCCATCGACGCCGAGGTATGCCCTAACCATAATTGACGTTATTTAAGGTTCCGTCCACACGGAGGCACCCCTACCTGAAATATATGTCATTCAGGGTTCCGTCGACGTCGAGGCACCCCTAACCTATATAGATGCCATTTAGGCTTTCGTCGATGCCAAGTCACCCCCTAACCTAAATAGCCGTCATTTAGGGTTCCATCGACGTCGAGGAACCCCCTAACCCGCTCGTCCCCGGGCGCCCTCAGGTATGGCGACGAACGGTCGACGGGTCAGCACGCCATCTCTTCCGGTTCCGGAGACCTCTCCTCTCTGTCTCTCCTCTCCTCTCCGAGGATGCTGCTGATGAGGTCCGCCGCCGCCCCGTGCTCCTTCACCTCCATGCTCCTCCGCCGCTTCACCTCCTCCTCCTCCGCTTCATACGCCATCCGCCGACAGGCCACCCTCTTCTCTCTTTCTTCTTCTTCTTCTTTTCCATTTTCCTCTTCTTCTTCTTCTTCTTCTTCTTCGTCTCCTCTTCTCCTCCTCCTCTTCTTCTTCTTCTTCTTCTTTTTCTTCTTCTTCTTCTACTTACTCTTCTTTTCTTCTTTTTTTTTCTAACCTAACTAACAACTAACATAACTAACCTAATTAACAGTACAAATTAAACGAAAAAAATAGGGGAAAAATAGGGGAAAAAATAGGGGACTCACCGGAGGGGGGCGGTCGGGCGACGGGGACAGCGCAGGGAGGCCGGGGTGCTGGGGCGGCGGTGGCGGCCGGGCGGCGGGGGGCAGGGGCGCAGGGGCGGCGGGGGCATCGGGGCGGCGGGGGGCAGGGGCGCAGGGGGCGCCGGAGCGGCGGTGGGCAAGGGCGCAGGGGCGGCGGGGCGGTGGTGGGCAGGGGCGCAGGGGCGCCGGGGCGGCGGTGGGCAAGGGCGCAGGGGCGGTCGGGCGGCGGGGGGCAGGGGCGGCGGCGGCCGGGGCGGCCGGGCGGCGGTGGGGCGTGGCGGCGCGCGGGGCTCGGGGGCGAGAAAGAGAGAGAGAGAGAGAGAGAGAGAGAGAGAGAGAAAGAGAGAGAGGGGGGTGGGGGTCGGGGACGGCGTTAGGTATAGAGGTTCTTTGCCGTCTGCTAGCAGACGGCATAGAGTATAGTAGCAGACGGCAAAGAACCATCCAGGCCGCCCATTCTTTGTCGTCTGCTTTTATGCTCTTTGCCGTCTCCTAGCAGACGGCCAAGAACTGACTGATGGCAAACAAAATCTTTGCCATCAGTCAGTTCTTTGTCGTCTGTTTTTTGGAAGCTGGCGGCAAAGACCTTCTTTGCCGTCCGCTGGCAGATGGCAAAGAACAGGCAGACGGCAAATACTCTGATTCCAGTAGTGTTATATTCATGCCCCAATCATGATATCTCGAGAGAAGTTATTATTCAGAATTTTTATGCTTGGCTTTCTCATAATGATCAATCCATGCTCGATACTTCTTGTGCTGGTTCTTTTATGAAGAAGACTATTGAATTCAAGTGGGATCTCTTAGAAAGAATTAAACGCAACTCTGAAGATTGGGAGCTCGACGAAGGTAATGAGTCAGGTATAAAGCTTAAGTTTGATTGTGTTAAATCTTTTATGAATACCGAAGTTTTTCACAAGTTTAGTACTAAATATGGACTTGCCTCTGAGATAGTAGCCTCTTTCTGTGAAGCATTTGCGACTCATGTTGATCTCCCTAAGGAGAACTGGTTTAAATATCATCCCCCTATTAAAGAAGAAATTAAAGAACCGGTAAAAGATAATGATGAAACCATCATTTACAATGTTGATCCAGTTGTGCCTACTGCTTATATTGAAAAACCACATTTCCCTGTTAGGATAAAGGAACATGCTAAGGTATCAACTGTGGTTCGCAAGAGTAATATTAGAGCACCTAAGCCCCCTGAGCAAATTAAAGTAGAACCTAGTGTTGCTATGGTTAAAGATCTCTTGGTAGAAAATATTGATGGGCATGTTTTTTACTTCTGTGATGAAGCTGCTAGAATTGCCAAACCTGATGAAAAATATAAACATAGACCCGTAGTGGGCATGCCTGTTGTCTCAGTCAAAATAGGAGGTCATTGCTATCATGGTTTATGTGATTTGGGTGCTAGTGTGAGTGCTATTCCTTTTACCTTATACCAAGAAATTATGAATGATATAGCACCCGCTCAAATAGAAGACATTGATGTTACTATTAAGCTTGCTAATAGAGACACCATCACACCACTTGGGATTGTTAGAGATGTTGAAGTCTTCTGTGGAAAAGTAAAATATCCTACTGATTTTCTAGTTCTTGGTTCCCCATAAGATGACTTTTGTCCCATTATCTTCGGTAGACCTTTCTTGAGCACCGTCAATGCTAAGATAGATTGTGAAAAGCAAATTGTCAGTGTTAGTTTCGGTGATGTGTCTCACGAATTTAATTTCTCCAAGTTTAGTAGACGACCTCGTGATAGAGAAGTATCTAGTAAGGATGAAATAATCTGTCTTGCTTCTATTGCCGTGCCTCCTACTGATCCACTAGAACAATATTTGCTTGACCATGAAAATGATATGCACTTGCGTGAAAGAAATGAAATAGATAAAAATTTCTTTGAACAACAACCTCTCCTAAAACACAATTTACCTATTGAAACTCTCGGAGGTCCTCCTCCACCTAAAGGTGATCCTGTGTTTGAATTAAAGCAATTGCTTGATACTTTGAAGTATGCTTATCTTGATGAGAAAAAGATATATCCTAATATTATTAGTGCTAACCTTTCAGAACATGAAGAAGAAAGATTATTAAAAATTCAGAAGAAGCACCGGGCTGCTATTGGATATAATCTTGATGATCTTAAAGGCATTAGTCCCACTCTATGTCAGCACAAGATTAATATGGAACCTGATGCTAAACCCGTTGTTGATCACCAACAACGATTGAATCCTAAGATGAAAGAAGTGGTAAGAACTAAAATATTAAAGCTTCTGGAAGCAGGTATAATCTATCCCATAGCTGATAGTAGATGGGTAAGTCTCGTTCGTTCTGTCCCTAAGAAAGGAGGTATTGCCGTTGTTCCTAATGATAAAAATGAACTCATTCCACAAAGAATTGTCACTGGCTATAGAATGGTAATTGATTTTAGAAACTTAAATAAAGCTACTAGAAAGATCATTACCCTCTGCCTTTCATTGATCAGATGTTAGAAAGATTATCTAACCACACACACTTTTATTTTCTGGACGGATATTCTGGTTTCTCTCAAATACATGTATCACAATCTGATCAAGAGAAAACCACCTTTACTTGTCCTTTTGGAACCTATGCTTATAGACGTATGCTTTTTGGTTTATGCAATGCACCTGCTACCTTTCAAAGATGTATGGCTGCTATATTCTCTGACTTTTGTGAAAAGATTGTGGAGGTTTTCATGGATGATTTTTCCGTTTACGGAACTTCTTTTGATGATTGCTTAAGCAACCTTGATCGAGTTTTGCAGAGATGTGAACAAACTAATCTTGTCTTGAATTGGGAGAAGTGCCACTTTATGGTTAATGAAGGTATTGTCTTGGGGCATAAAATATCTGAACGAGGTATTGAGGTGGATAAGGCTAAAGTTGATACAATTGAGAAACTGCCACGTCCTAAAGATATTAAAGGTATTCGAAGTTTCCTTGGTCATGCTGGTTTCTATAGGAGGTTCATTAAAGACTTCTCTAACATTTCTAGGCCTCTTACTAATCGTTTGCAAAAGGATATCCCTTTTTTATGATGATTGTGTAGAAGCCTTTGAAACACTCAAGAAAGCCTTAACTTCTGCACCTATCGTCCAACCACCTGATTGGAACTTGCCTTTTGAAATTATGTGTGATGCTAGTGATTATGTTGTTGGTGCTATTCTAGGACAAAGGGTTGATAAGAAACTGAATGTTATCCATTATGCTAGCAAAACTCTAGACAGTGCCCAACGAAATTATGCTACTATTGAGAAAGAATTTTTAGCAGTTGTGTTTGCCTGTGATAAATTTAGATCCTATATTGTTGATTCCAAAGTTATTGTTCACACCGATCATGCTGCTATAAAATACCTTATGGACAAGAAAGATGCTAAACCTAGACCCATTAGGTGGGTTCTCTTGCTTCAAGAATTTGACTTACACATCGTTGATAGGAAGGGAGCTGAGAACCCCGTAGCTGATAACTTGTCTAGGTTAGAAAATATTCTTGATGACCCACTACCTATTGATGATAGTTTCCCTGACGAACAGCTAGCTGCAATAAATGTTTCTCAAAACACTCCTTGGTATGCTGATTATGCTAATTACATTGTCGCTAAATATATACCACCTAGCTTCACATACCAACAAAAGAGAAAAAAATTCTATGACTTGAGACATTACTTTTGGGATGACCCACATCTTTATAAAGAAGGAGTAGATGGTATTATTAGACGTTGTGTACCTGAGCATGAACATGAACAAATCCTACGGAAATGTCATTCCGAAGCTTATGGAGGACATCATGCGGGAGATAGAACTGCTCATAAGGTATTGCAATCTAGTTTTTATTGGCCTACTCTCTTCAAGGATGCCCGTAAGTTTGTCTTGTCTTGTGATGAATGTCAAAGAATTGGTAATATCAGTAAGTGTCAGGAAATGCCTATGAATTATTCACTTGTTGTTGAGCCATTTGATGTTTGGGGTTTTGATTATATGGGGCCTTTTCCTTCCTCTAACGGGTACACTCATATTTTGGTTGTTGTTGATTATGTCACTAAGTGGGTAGAAACTATTCCAACTAGTAGTGCTGATCACCACACCTCCATTAAAATGCTTAAAGAGGTTATATTCCCGAGGTTTGGAGTCCCTAGATATTTAATGACCGATGGTGGTTCACACTTTATTCATGGTGCTTTTCGTAAGATGCTTGCTAAATATGATGTTAACCATAGAATTGCATCACCCTATCATCCTCAATCTAGTGGTCAAGTTGAACTTAGTAATAGAGAAATAAAATTAATATTACAAAAAACTGTCAATTTAGGTCTCATAAGAATTGGTCTAAGAAATTAGATGATGCACTTTGGGCCTATAGAACAGCTTATAAAAATCCTATGGGTATGTCTCCATACAAAATGGTATATGGAAAAGCTTGTCATTTGCCTCTAGAATTAGAACATAAAGCATTTTGGGCAATTAAAGAACTCAACTATGATTTCAAACTTGCCGGCGAGAAGAGGCTATTTGATATTAGCTCACTAGATGAATGGAGAACCCAAGCCTATGAAAATGCCAAACTATTTAAAGAAAAAGTAAAAAGATGTCATGACAAAAGAATCCAATAGCGGGAATTCAAAATAGGAGACTATGTTCTTTTGTTCAACTCTCGTTTAAGATTTTCTGCAGGTAAGCTTCTCTCCAAATGGGAAGGACCATATATTGTCGAAGAGGTTTATCATTCTGGAGCTATCAAGATTAATAATGTTGAAGGTACTAACCCGAAGGTGGTCAATGGACAAAGAATTAAACACTATATCTCACGTACGCCTATTAATGTTGAAAGCAATGTTATCCAAACCATGACACCGGAGGAACACATAAAAGAAACCTTCCGGAACACTCCAAAATTCCTCTAATGGGTACACTCATATTTTGGTTGCTGTTGATTATGTCACCGATAACCCACAAGTATAGGGGATCGCAACTGTTTTCGAGGGTAGAGTATTCAACCCAAATTTATAGATTCGACACAAGGGGAGCCAAAGAATATTTGAGAGTATTAGCAGCTGAGTTGTCAATTCAACCACACCCGGAGATTAAATATCTGCAGCAGAGTGATCAGTAGCACACTAGTATGATAGTTTTGATAGCAGTAGTAGCAGTAACGGTAACGGTAGCAGTGATAGCAGTAGTTTTGTAGCAGTTGGAACAGTAGCAGCAGCAGTAGTAACTTAGCAAGAGTAATAAGTGGAAAACTCGTAGGCACTGGATCGGTGAACTCGTTGGATGATATTCATCATATAACAGTCATAACCTAGGGCGACACAGAACTAGCTCCAGTTCATAAATGTAATGTAGGCATGTATTCCGTAAATAGTCATACGTGCTTATGGAAAAGAACTTGCATGACATCTTTTGTCCTACCCTCCCGTGGCAGCGGGGTCCATAAGGAAACTAAGGGATATTAATGCCTCCTTTTAATAGAGAACCGGAACAAAGCATTAACACATAGTGAATACATGAACTCCTCAAACTACGGTCATCACCGTGAAGTATCCCAAATATTGTCACTATGGGGTTGACGGATCATAACACGTAATAGGTGCATATGACTAGGCAAGATCGGATCAAGAACATAGATATAATGGTGATAACATAAACGGTTCAGATCTGAAATCATGGCACTCGGGCCCTAGTGACAAGCATTAAGCATGGCAAAGTCATAGCAACATCAATCTCAGAACATAGTGGATACTAGGGATCAATCCCTAACAAAACTAACTCGATTACATGATGAATCTCATCTAACTCCTCACCGACCAGCAAGCCTACGAAGGAATTACTCACTCCCGATGGGGAGCATCATGGAATTGGCGATGGAGAAGGGTTGATGATGACAAAGACCGAAGATTCCCCTCTCCGGAGCCCCAAACGGGCTCCAGATCTGGCCTCCCGATGAAGAACAGGAGGTGGCGGCGGCTCCGTATCATAAAACGTGATGAAACTTTCTCTCTAATTTTTTCTCCGAAATAGGAATTTATAGTGCCGGAATTAGGGTCAGTGGGGCCCCGAGGTGGGCACGACCCACCAGGGTGTGCCTGGGGGGGGCTGGCGTGCCCTGGTGTATCTTGCCCAGTCAGGGGCCCCCCTCCGGTGGTTCTTGGCTCCACTATTTTTTATTTATTCTAAAATAAATCTCCAAAAAGTTTCGTCCAATTCCGAGAACTTTTATTTCTACACAAAAACAACACAATGGTAGTTGTGCTAAAAACAGCGTCAGTCCGGGTTAGTTTCATTCAAATCATGCAAATTAGAGTCCAAAACAAGGGCAAAAGTGTGAGGAAAAGTAGATACGACGGAGACGTATCAACTCCCCCAAGCTTAACCCATTGCTTGTTCTCAAGCAATTCAGTTGACAAACTGAAAGTGATAAAGAAAAACTTTTATGAACTCTTTTGTTCTTGTTTACATATATATATATATATATATATGCTTAAGTAGCACCCAGGTTTTCAGCAAATATTATGACTAACCATGCCAACATTGACTCTTAGAAATTATATTAACTCATGACAATAACATAAGCAACTAGCGAGCAATAATAAGATATCTCAAGCGCCAACACTTTGTCAAAACAATAATGATACAATATGACAATAGTGGTATCTCACTAGCCCTTTGTGAGACCACAAAACATAAATGCAGAGCACCTCCAAAGTTCAAGCAGCGACTAAACATTGTAATTCATGGTAGAGAAGATCCAGTCATGCTGCACCCAACATCAACTATACACAATGCATGAGGATGACAATCGCTCTAAGGTCTGGCGCTTATTTGAGAAGGTGATGACTCAACATAAAAGTAAATATATAGTCCCTTCGCAGAGGGAAGCATGGATTTGCAGCGGTGCCAGAGCTCAAAGCTTAAAACAGAGATAGATATAATTTTGGGAGGTACACCCTTCCTGTCAATGTCGCGACCAAGACTTATCAATATATTCCATGCTAAACAAATTAGCGTCGGTTCCCAAGCGGTAAAAGTAAAGGTTTACTCCCCCTCCACCAACAATCACACTCCACGACTAGCCGCATCCACGGGTACCATCCAAACCAACAACATTCCCGGGGGAGTTTTGTTTAATTATTTTTGATTTTTGATTTCGGGACTGGGAATCCCTATTACCGCCCCTCTCGTGTAAGGACGAGTGAATAAACACTCATCATGAGAATAACCCGCTTAGCATGGAAGATACTGACCGCTCCCTGTCGCTCCATGAGCGGTCTAGGCACACAAAACAGATGTTCATTTGAATTTTTAGAGATGGCACATGCAAAATTACTTTGGAATGGCAGGGTAATACCACATATAGGTAGATATAGTGGACTCATCCGGCATAAGTTTGGTTTAAGGATTTTGATGCACAAGCAGTATTCCCGCTTAGTACAGGCGAAGGCTAGCAAATAGATTGAGAAGCGCCAGCTAGAGAGCGAAAACGGTCATGAACATGCATTACATATAATAAACATTGACTACTAGCATGAGTAGGATATGGACACCATGAACATAACTATCATGAAGGCTATGTTGGTTTTGATTCAACTACATGCGTGAACATGTGCCAACTCAAGCCACTTGAAACATTCAGAGGAGGATACCATATCATCATACCGCATCACAACCATTTTAATGCATGTTGACATCCAAGATAAATCATTATCCGCTCCTAGCTACTTAAGCATGGTATGAACAACTATAATCTCTAATGGTCATTGCAAACATGTTTGACCATAATATGTTGAATCAAGGATACTAGGTTAAACATATTTACAAAAACAAAAACAAGTTGAGTTCATACCCGCTTTTCTCTGCCACACTCACTTCATCAAATATCGTCATTATTGCCTTTCACTTGCACGACCGAATGATAGGAAAACAATAATAGTGCAAGAGTGTTGTGGACTAAGCTGGAATCTGCAACATTTTATTCAAGAGGAGAAGACAAGGTAAAATGGGCTCTTTGTTAGATTAACAATGATGCATATGAGAGCCACTCAACATTTTCATTGTGGTCTTCTCCTTGGTACGACTCAAAGAAAAGGAAAAGGATTTCAGAGAAACACACTGAAATATTTTTGGAGGTTTTGGTTTTCGTTTAAGAAAGCAAATTAAAGAGGGAAAAACAAAAACGAGAAAAACTATTTACACGGGAAAGCTCCCAACAAGTAAACGAAGAAATGAGAAATCTTTTTTGGGTTTTCTTTCAATACTACAACTAAACTAGGCTAGAAAGAAAAACTGAAAAGAAGTAGGAAATATTTTTGGATTTTCTTAAAGTTTTTCAAACACACAAGAAGAAAGCGAGAAAACAAATTTAGCATGGATATTACAATGAAAAAGTATGAACACCGACAGCTGGAATGAAATGTGCGAACATGGATGTAATGTCGATGGAAATACGTACTCCCCCAAGCTTAGGCTTTTGGCCTAGCTTGGTAATCACCATCCGTAGAAACCATCCGGTCCCAAGTCAAAGTGAGGTGGAGGCGGCACCTGAGCGTCCCACCCCTGGGGCTCCTCCTCAGCAGCTGCTAGGTTGTTCCGGTAGGCTGTAATGTCATCTGGCATAATCATGTATCTGTTCCTGGCAATAGAATCAAACAGAGCAGGTGCAGGTAATGGAATAATATCACGGGTTTCTACGCTGAATACTAGGTTGTAACGAATGTCATGGAGAGAATCAGTTACATCAAGAAATTGGTGATCTTGCAATGACTTGTGATCTTGATAAACTTGGGACAAGAGATAATCATGTGGGCGAATCTGAACATTAAAGTATCTCGCTAAACGAGTAGCATAAATTCCACCATGTATCTTTCCCTTAGTCCCGTTAAGATGTAAGCGTCGTGCAATAATAGCCCCCATACTAAAGGTGTGATCATCATACAGTGCACGGCGTAAAATAGCAAAGTCGGGGGCACTGAGTGCACCAACCTTCTCCCTAGCGGTTAAACACTTCGCGATGAACAAAGCAAAGTAATGCACCGAAGGAAACTACAGGCTGGTATGAGTAGCGTTTGACACGCCTCTATCCTCACCCACTGTTAAAGTGAGGAGAAAGTCCTCAAACTTCGCTGGTCTAGGTTCTCTCAATTCCCCATCAGAGGGAATCAAGCATATGTCACAAAAGTCAGTTAGCGGGATTTTGTGAGTTTCAACATAAAGGTTAAACTGCACCTCAGGGGGATTGTTCTTTCTCAGGAAATGAAAACTTTGCACAAAGGAATTTGTAAGGATGTGATATTGGTCACACTTAGCTGCGAGGAACTCGGTCAACCCAGCGTTTGCAACAAATTGAGTGAACTCTTGATGGAACCCGGCCTCCTCCATGAAGGCATCATGCGGCCATTCGCACGGTCGCACTTCCGCCTTTCGTGGGGTGTGAATGTCATTATCCGACGATTCCCCAATGACTCCTTTGGCACTTTTCTTGGAGGAAAACTTCCTAAATAAATCCATCTTATTCCTATAATAAAAATTCTGAAAATTTTAGCCTATGAAAATTTTGTCAACAAAACTTCGTGAAATTGATAGCAACTACTCCTAAGCATGCATAGAGGCCATATTAAGCATTCAAACTACTTAGAACTCTAAGAATTCAACATGCAAGCTCATCTACAGCAGCACCAAGAGTAGCTAATTACTCTAAGAATAACCCACTAAATCGAAAACTAATTGGAGCAATGGAGGAGTCACATACCAAGTAGTAATCCCTCCAGACAGTTTCAGAAACGGAGCTTCGAGCAAAGAGATCGAACTCCGCGGGTTTGAGAGCAAGAACACGGGAATGGTGGTTGTGGTGATTTTTTTCTGGAGGTAGGGGATGATGTGGGCTAAAGGGATAAGTGAGGGGGCCCACGTGGGGGCCACAACCCACCAGGGCGCGCCTTGGGGTGCTGGCGCGCCCTGGTGTCTTGTGGGCACCAGGTGCACCCCCCTCTAGTATTATTTGCACCAGAAATTCAGAAATATTCGGAAAAAAAATCGTATTAAATTTTCAGATCATTCTGAGAACTTTTATTTTTGGGTCATTTTTTATTGCACGGTGAAAACAGAAAACAGTATAAACATGGCATTTTATTTTATTTGACTAACTAAAACAGAAAATAAAAGGTGGGAAGAGAGAGTTGTGCTTACTAGATTCATCAACTTCATACCTCTCAAAAATGATCCATTAATAAGGTTGATCAAGTCTTATTAACAACTACTTCCGATTAGCATGAAACCGATGAACTTTCGTAAAACACTAGGTTACCTCAATGGGGATGTGCATATCCCCAACAATAAGTATATCATATTTATTTTTGGCAGTAGGTAGAGGTAATTGAAAACTTCCAATAGTAATGGTCGGAGATTCTTCAATAACATTTATACCATTCACTTGGAATTGTTTCTTCGGAAAGTGCACCGTGTGCTCATTACCATTGATATGAAAAGTGACTTTGCTTTTATTGCAATCAATAACAGCTCCTGCAGTATTCAAAAAGGGTCTACCAAGGATAATCGACATGTTGTCATCCTCGGGAATCTCAAGTATAACAAAGTCTGTTAAGATAGTAACGTTTGCAACAACAACGAGCACATCCTCACAAATACCGATAGGTATGGCAGTTGATTTGTCAGCCATTTGCAATGATATTTCAGTAGGTGTGAGTTTATTCAAATCAAGCCTCTTATATAAGGAGAAAGGCATAACACTAACACCGGCTCCCAAGTCACACAAAGCAGTTTTGACATAGTTTCTTTTAATGGAGCAAGGTATAGTTGGTATTCCCGGATCTCCAAGTTTTTTAGGTACTCCATCCTTAAAAGAATAATTAGCAAGAATCGTGGAGATTTCAGCTTCAGGTATCTTTCTTTTATTAGTGATGATGTCTTTCATATACTTTGCATAGGGGGCCATCTTTAAAATACCAGTTAAACGGGTACGCAAAAAGACTGACCTAATCATTTCAGCAAAGCGCTCAAATTCTTCATCATCCTTTTTCTTAGATGGCTTAGGTGGAAATGGCATGGATTTCTGAACCCATGGCTCTCTTTCTTTACCATGTTTCCTATCCACAAAGTCTCTTTTATCATAGCGTTTGTTTTTAGGTTGTGGGTTATCAAGATCAGGAGCAGGCTCTATTTCAACATCATTATCCAGTTCTTTATCATTATTGGGTTGAGCATCTTCATGAACATCATCATTATCATTTTCATTATCACTAGGTGAATGTTCATTACCAGACTGAGTTTCAGCATCAGAAATAGAGACATCATTATTATCAGGAGGTTTTTGTATCTCAGGTTCACTAGAGGTATGCAAAGTCCTATCATTTTTCTTTATCTTTTTCTTTTTAGAAGGACTAGGTGCATCAGTATTAATTCTCTGAGAGTCTTGTTCAATTCTTTTAGGATGACCCTCAGGATAAAGTGGTTCTTGGGTCATTCTACCTCCTCTAGTTACTACTCTAGCAACAAAATCATTTATATTATTATTCATTTCATCAAGCAATTCTTTATGAGACTTAGCAACTTGTTCTAACTGAGTTTGAACCATAGAGGCATGCTTTCCTACACCTCTAACATCATTACTGATTCTAAATAGCAAGTCACTCAAGCGATCAATCATATCAGAATTATATTTTAATTGTTTCAGGACATGTGCATTGAAATGATCTTGCTTCATAATATAGTTGTCAAACTCATATAAGCACTGACTAGGATGTTTATTGTAAGGGATATCACCTTCATCAAACTTTAGTAGAGAATTTACCTCTACCACCTGTGGAGGTGGTGGTGTGTCAAGGCCATGTATTTCTTCAATAGGTGGTAAATTCTTAACATCCTCAGCTTTAATACCTTTTTCTTTCATAGATTTCTTTGCCTCTTGCATATCTTCAGGACTAAGAAATAAGATACCCCTCTTCTTCGGAGTGGGTTTAGGCAGTGGTTCAGGAAGAGTCCAATCATCATAATTCTTCAATATGTTGTTCAATAATTCCTCAGCTTGTTCAACAGTTCGTTCCCTGAAAACACAACCAGCACAACTATCTAGGAAGTCCCTAGAAGCATCAGTTAGTCCATTATAGAAGATATCAATTATTTCATTTTTCTTGAGGGGATGATCAGGCAAAGCATTAAGCAATTGGAGAAGCCTCCCCCAAGCTTGTGGGAGACTCTCTTCTTCAATTTGCACAAAGTTAAATATTTCCTGTAAGGAAGCTTGTTTCTTATGAGCAGGAAAATATTTTTCAGAGAAGTAGTAAATTATATCCTGGGGACTACGCACACAACAAGGAGTAAGATTGTTGTACCATGTCTTAGCATCACCCTTTAATGAGAACGGAAATAACTTGAGAATATAATAGTAGCGAATCTTCTCATCATGAGCAAAGAGGGTGGCTATATCATTCATCTTAGTAAGGTGTGCCACTACAGTTTCAGTTTCATAGCCATGGAAAGGATCGGATTCAACCAAAGTAATTAACTCTGGGTCGACAGAGAATTCATAATCCTTATCGGTAACAAATATAGGTGAAGTAGCAAACTTAGGATCACATTTCATTCTAGCATTCAAAGTTTTTTCCTTATACTTGCGTAGCAATTTCTTAAGATCGTTTCTATCCTTGCAAGAAAGAATTTCTCTAGTTACCTCCTCATCCATAACATAACCTTCAGGTATCTTAGGCATTTCAAATCTAGGAGAACTAGGATTAATAGGTGTTTCATAGTCATCATCTGTTTCATAGGCTTGATCAGTTTCAGCAATCTCATCAGTTTCAGCAGTATCATTCTCTTTAGCTCTAGCAATTTGTTCATCAAGAAATTCTCCTAGTGGCACATTATCATCAAGCATGGTACTAGCATCATCATAAGAATCATTCATAGCGGAGGTAGAATCATCAATAACTTGCGACATATCAGGATTACTAGCATGTGGTGGTATTGCAAGCTTACTCATAACAGAAGGTGAATCAAGTGCAGAGCTAGATGACAGTTCCTTACCTCCCCTCGTCTTAGAGGAAAAAATCTTTGTCTTTGGATCCTTCAGATTCATCATAGTGATCAATTGATATAAATCCCAAGTGACTCAACAAATATAGCTATGCTCCCCGACAACAGCGCCAAAAAAAGGTCTTGATAACCCACAAGTATAGGGGATCGCAACAGTTTTCGAGGGTAGAGTATTCAATCCAAATTTATAGATTCGACACAAGGGGAGCCAAAGAATATTTGAGAGTATTAGCAGCTGAGTTGTCGATTCAACCACACCCGGAGATTAAATATCTGCAACAGAGTGATCAGTAGCACAGTAGTATGATAGTTTTGATAGCAGTAGTAGCAGTAACGGTAACGGTAGCAGTGATAGCAATAGTTTTGTAGTAGTTGGAACAGTAGCAGCAGCAGTAGTAACTTAGCAAGAGCAATAAGTGGAAAACTCGTAGGCACTGGATCGGTGAACTCGTTGGATGATATTCATCATATAACAGTCATAACCTAGGGCGACAAAGAACTAGCTCCAGTTCATAAATGTAATGTAGGCATGTATTCCGTAAATAGTCATACGTGCATATGGAAAAGAACTTGCATGACATCTTTTGTCCTACCCTCCCGTGGCAGCGGGGTCCATAAGGAAACTAAGGGATATTAAGGCCTCCTTTTAATAGAGAACCGGAACAAAGCATTAACACATAGTGAATACATGAACTCCTCAAACTACGCTCATCACCGTGAAGTATCCCAAATATTGTCACTATGGGGTTAACGGATCATAACACGTAATAGGTGCATATGACTAGGCAAGATCGGATCAAGAACGTAGATATAATGGTGATAACTTAAATGGTTCAGATCTGAAATCAGCATGGCACTCGGGCCCTAGTGATAAGCATTAAGCATGGCAAAGTCATAACTACATCAATCTCAGAACATAGTGGATACTAGGGATCAAGCCCTAACAAAACTAACTTGATTACATGATGAATCTCATCCAACTCCTCACCGACCAGCAAGCCTACAAAGGAATTACTCACTCCTGGTGGGGAGCATCATGGAATTGGCAATGGAGAAGGGTTGATGATGACGAAGACCGAAGATTCCCCTCTCCGGAGCCCCAAACGGGCTCCAGATCTGGCCTCCCGATGAAGAACAGGAGGTGGCGGTGGCTCCGTATCGTAAAACTCGATGAAACCTTCTCTCTGATTTTTTCTCCGAAAATAGGAATTTATAGTGCCGGAATTTGGGTCAGTGGGGCCACGAGGTGGGCACAACCCACCAGGGCGCGCCTGGGGGGGGGGGGCTGGCGTGCCCTGGTGTATCTTGCCCAGCCGGGGCCCCCTCCAGTGGTTCTTGGCTCCAGTATTTTTTATTTATTCTAAAATAAATCTCCAAAAAGTTTTGTCCAATTTCGAGAACTTTTATTTCTGCACAAAAACAACACCATGGTAGTTCTGCTGAAAACAGCGTCAGTCCGGGTTAGTTTCATTCAAATCATGCAAATTAGAGTTCAAAACAAGGGCAAAAGTGTGAGGAAAAGTAGATACAACGGAGACGTATCAGTCACTAAGTGGGTAGAAGCTATTCCAACTAGTAGTGCTGATCACAACACCTCCATTAAAACGCTTAAAGAAGTTATCTTTCCGAGGTTTGGAGTCCCTAGATATTTAATGACTGATGGTGGTTCACACTTTATCCATGGTGCTTTCCGTAAGATGCTTGCTAAATATGATGTTAACCATAGAATTGCATCACCCTATCATCCTCAATCTAGTGGTCAAGTTGAACTTAGCAATAGAGAAATAAAATTGATATTACAAAAAACTGTCAATAGGTCTCGAAAGAATTGGTCTAAGAAACTAGATGATGCACTTTGGGCCTATAGAACAGCTTATAAAAATCCTATGAGTATGTCTCCATACAAAATGGTATACGGAAAAGCTTGTCATTTGCCTCTAGAGTTAGAACATAAAGCATTTTGGGCAATTAAAGAACTCAATTATGATTTCAAACTTGCTGGTGAGAAGAGGCTATTTGATATTAGCTCACTAGATGAATCGAGAACCCAAACCTATGAAAATGTCAAACTATTCAAAATTCTGAAAAAGAGGAGGTACATGATACGGTATGTAAACGGACTCCGAAAAATCCGCAAAAATATTTTCTGTCAGTTTTGGAATATTACAAAAATTAGGAAAATAAGAAATAAACAGGAAAGCAACCGATGTGAGCACGGTACACCAGGGTGCGCCAGCCCTGCCAGGCGTGCCCTGGTGGGTTGTGCCCACCTCAGACACCTTCTTGACTCTGTTTTCCTTCCATATGCTTTCTTCCCAAGAATAAAAATTCTCTACATATACCCCAACTGTTTTGACCACCGCATCACAGAAAAATCCTCTGTTCTTGTTTCGTGTTGTTTTCTCGTCAGATCTAGATCTCCATGGCTCCACCAAGCTCCTTCAAGGACAAGTTCTTCGAGAAGGTCATCAACCCATACTTGCTGGAGGTGATGAGGCACCCTCAAGCCATTGATATGCGTGAGGAGGTGCTCCACATCCGTGATGTTCAGGGACCCAAGAGGACCGGAAGCGTGGAAGCTAGGCTCGAGGCGGTGGAACAAGACATCTTCAAGTGCCAAAGGATGGTGGAGCGTGGACTTGGTGCCAATCACTCCATGATCACGGAATTCACCCGTGATCAGATGGTGGATGGCCAGTCTGTTAAGTACACCATCTTCACCCTCAACGAGCAAATCAATTTTCTGTAAAGTCAAATTTATGATCTTCCAAACCAAGTTTTTGAATATGAGGCAAGATTTAAAGGTATGAGTTTAGCTGCCGGTTGCAGGACTCAGGGGACTCGTGATTCAACTTTTGATGGTGAGCCCTTGCCCTGGAAGCTGGAGGACAAGCCTACCACTTCATCACCACCACCTACTTCATCACCACCACCAAACACTACTGGAATCAGGGATTTTGCCGTTAGCCGACTCTTTGCCGTCAGCAGGCGGACGGCAAAGAAAGTCATTGCCGTGTGCTGGCAGAAAGCTGACGGCAAAGGGTGAGCTGGCGGCAAAGAATGAATTTGCCGTAGGCTGGTTCTTTGCCGTCAGCCAGCTGACGGCAAAGGGCCAGCAGGGCACACGGCAAAGGAACGGTCCACGGCAAAGGGCAGCTGGCGGACGGCAAAGGGCAAAGGCAGGCTGGCGCCGCTTAGGTCAGTTCTTTGCCGTCTGCCAGCAGACGGCAAAGGTAGGCTGGCAGATGGCAAAGGCGACGCCCTAATAACGGCCGTCTCCCACCCCTCTGTCCTCTCCCTCTCTCCCTCCCTCCCTCATCCCTCCCCTCCCTCTCCCCGCCACCCCGCCGCCCCCACCCATCGGCCGCCCCGCTGCCCCCACCCACCGGCTGCCCCGCCGCCCGCCGCCCCCACCCACCGGCCGCCCCTCGCCCCGCCACCCCCACCCACCCGCTGCCCCGACGCCCACCCCCGCCTCCCTCCCTCCCTCCCCCCGACGCCCACCGGCTGCCGCCCCCACCCACCGGCTGCCCCGCCGCCCCGCCACCCCACCCACCGGCCGCCCCCCGCCCCACCGCCCCCACCCACCGGCTGCCCCGCCGCCCCCCGCCCCGCCACCCCCACCCACCCACCGCCCCGCCACCCCCACCCACCCGCCGCCACCACCCACCGGCCGCCCCGCCGCCCCCACCCACCGGACGCCCCCCCCCCCGTGCCCCTGCGCACCACCGCCCCGCCGCCCCGGCACCCCAGACGCCCCCGCCGCCCGAACGCCCCCTTCGGTGAGCTCTCTGTGCCTCCTCCCTTCCCCCCTCTTCAACATTTTTTCTGTTTTTTTTTTTCATTTTTTAGATTAGAAATTAGCTAGCTAGCTATTGTTAGAAGAAGTAAAGAAGAAGGAAAAAGGACAAATGAAAAGAAGAAGAAGAAGTAGAAGAGGAGGAGGAGGAGATGAAAAGGAAAAACAGAAGAAGAGGACAAAGTAGAAGAAAAAGAGGAGAAGAAGAAGAGGAGAAGAAAAGAAGAAAAAGAAGAAGAAGAAGAAGAAGAGAAGAAAAGGAAGAAGAAGAGGAGAAGAAGAGGAGAAGAAGAAGAAATAGAGGAGAAAAAGATGAAAATAGAAGTGGAAAAGTAGTCATACATAGAGAGATTTTTCTATCGGGATTGAATATCCGTTTTGATCGTGTGGATCTAAATGTGCAGTTTTTCGTCGCTTGAAGGGTCTGGTGTTCGACGGCCTCCCCGTGCGACTACGTCCCCTACACGGTCTAGTGGTGAGCACTACTGTCATCTCCTCCCCGACCCTCCCCTATTTGCTCTATTCTTGTTGTCATGCCGTTGTCACTCAATTTTATTTTCATGTCAAGTTTCGTAACCTAGGCGTCTCCCGTTCGAAAGGAGAACATCTATATATATGTATGTCTTTGCATATTTATAACCGCCGTCCTTTCGAATTGTCCAACGTTATCCATGGACAGCCCGAGTATGTGTAGATTGGGTTCGTTTTCCCGTATGCTCTGCTCCGGATCCTATGCAGAATTTCGTCAGTGCCTCCCTGTTGTTCTCCGGGTACACATCCTCTCTGCTTATTGCCGAGACGTGTATCAGGAGAACAGCGGGGAGGTGCTGTCGAAATTCTGGGTCGGATCCGGAGCAGTGCATGGGAAAACGAACCCAATCTACACAAACTCGGGTGGGATTAGGACCTATCTTAACCTATTAGCGTGTAGGTTGCATGGACGTAATAAAACTGACAAACTTGATTAACTGATGAATATATATGCTGATATATATATATATTTCTTGTGTGTCCAGTAGCTAGGCAAGATGACTGATCGTGCGTGGATGTACACCAGTCACACCAGTCAGAAAGACATGACCAAAGAATGGTTAATAAATACCAAGGGGTTTGTGAGAGCCGCATTTGCAAATGGCCAGGAAAAAACATGGCGTCCCTGTCCCTGGTGCGACAACTATAAAAGGCAGACAGAGGATGAAATGGGTAAACACCTGCAGAAGTGGGGTTTTAGGCCTAATTATACGGTGTGGACTTTTCATGGTGAGTCTGCCCAACGTGCCAGAGCTGAGGTGGTTCGTCATCGCACCGACGAGCATGGTACCGGGATCGAAGACATGGTGCAAAACTTTGATGATGCTAGGGATTCGGACGATGAGATGGAGGAATCTGCAAAGGCCTTCTATGAAATGTTGGAGTCTTCAAAACGTCCTCTCCATGAGCACACTGAGCTTTGTCAGCTAGATGCCATCGCGCAAGTAATGGCTCTGAAGGCTCAGTTCAACCTGGGCAGAGAATGCTACGACACGATGATGACAATATTTGGACGCTTTCTACCCAAAGGCCATGTATTGCCTGCAAACCTGTACCAGTCGGACAAAATCCTACGCGCGCTTAAGATGCCCTATGAGAAGATAGATGCCTGTGAGAATGGATGTGCCTTATTTAGGCTTGAGTATGCGGGCTTGAACTATTGTCCCATTTGCATGTCTTCCAGGTATGTTGTGGTAGACAACGGTATGGGTGAGAAGAGTCAGACCAAAATCCCAGTTAATGTTCTTCGGTATATGCCAATCATACCAAGACTTCAACGTCTTTTCATGGTCGAAGAGACGGCCAGACAGATGACGTGGCATAAATTGGGCAAAAGAACCGAACTAGATGCAGATGGGAATCAGATGTTGGTACACACTTCAGACGCTTGTGTGTGGAAGCACTTCGATGCATTACATAACGATAAAGCGGCAGATCCAAGGCATCCTCGAGTCGCCATAAGCACGGATGGGTTCAATATGTTTGGTATGACGGCAACCCAATACAGTTGTTGGCCTGTATTTGTCATTCCACTCAATCTCCCCCCCCGGAGAGATTATGAAAAGAAAGAACATTTTCTTGACGTTGATAATTCCAGGGCCCAACTATCCGGGGAAGAATATGAATGTGTACATGCAGCCGCTTAAGGATGAATTGCAACAAGCTTGGGATAATGGGATCAAGACATACGACGCCGCTACCAAAAAAACCTTCAAAATGCATGTGTGGTACATGTACTCGACGCATGACTTGCCGACGTATGCCCTATTCGTTGGCTGGTGTGTGCATGGAAGGTTCCCGTGCCCCACATGCAAGGTAGCTCTTCAGTTCCGTTGGCTGCAGGCGGGTCGCAAGTATTCTTGCTTCGACATGCATAGACAGTTCCTGGATCCTCGCCATAAGTTCAGAAAAGACAAGAAGAATTTCATCAAAGGTAGAGTTGTCAAAAACTCTGCACCACCCACGTTGACAGGCCAACAGCTCCTGGATCAGTTAAACGCTCTCGAGCCGGATCCAAAACGTCCTGGGTATTTCAAAGGGTATAATACGGAACACACATAGACTCACAAGTCATGCTTATGGGATCTGCCTTACTTCAAAGACCTCCTTTGCCCACACAACATCGACGTGATGCACACTGAAAAGAATATCGCCGAGGCCATTTTTGGTACATTGTTCGGCATAGAGGGGAAGTCAAAGGATAATCCTAAGGCTAGAATCGATCAGGATGCTCTATGTGACAGACCGTTACAAAACATGCGACAAGGGAAAGGAAAGCAGAACTGGACTAAGCCAAAGGCATGGTTCAATCTTGGAAGGCCGGCTATGAGGGAAATGATCTTGTGGGTGAAAATGCAGTTGATGTTCCCCGATGGTTATGCAGCGAATCTAAAGAGGGGAGCGAGTCTTGACAAACTGAAGATATTTGGTCTCAAGAGTCATGATCAGCACATATGGCTTGAGCGGGTAATGCCGGTGATGCTGCATGGCTTTATCCCTGAGGATGAATGGCTAGTACTGGCAGAGCTAAGCTATTTCTTCCGTTCTCTTTGTGTGAAGGAACTATCACCTGGCGTGCTAGATGAAATGGAAGAGTTGGCGTCGGAGTTGATATGCAAGTTAGAGAAGATCTTTCCACCGGGCTTCTTTAATCCAATGCAGCATTTGATTTTGCATCTCGCGACCGAGGCAAGATTGGGGGGGCCCATGCAAAATCGTTGGTGCTTCTCAACTGAGAGGATGCAGAAGACGCTTCGAGCAAAATGTAAAAATAAACGTAGAATTGAAGCATCGATGGCCGAGGCATTCATTACTGAGGAGGCGGCAAACTTCGTGACAGCACACTACGAAGCCAAAAATCGTCATTTGCATAATCCGAAGCCTCGGTACAATGATGGCGACCCAAAAAAAAGTCGATCCAACCTCAGCCTATTCAAAGGGAAGCTCGCACCAGCCGGTGCTTCTAAAGCAAAAGCGTTGGATGTCGATGAATGGCGGACCATTTCATTGTATATCTTCAACAACCTAACAGAAGTGCGGCCGTACATCGAGTAAGTTGTCGGTACATTATTGTTTCGCAACTTGTAATTCCTTAGAACTGCTCTTATTCCCGGATATTTGATATAGTCGATACGTCGCCAAATTCTCGGATGGAGTGGTCATCCAAAAGGATTCCATCGAAGAGTATGAGCTCCTGGCGAAGCATGGAGGCGGCTATCCCGGTTTCATCTCTTGGTTCAAACAAACGGTAATTACCATTAATGGACCATTTCATTTCTTTGTCTTATTTGCGGCTAATGCAACAATCCTTTCGTATTAAACTTGTAGGCTAATTCAGAGTCTATGGACGCCGAGCTGAGACAAGTCGCTAATGGTTTTGACTATAAGGTCCGTTCATTTGACAGATACGACATCAACGGGTATCGCTTTCGTACCTTTGGCAAAGAGCTATCTATGCCCGACCTGAAGACTACAAATTGTTGTGTCTCTGCTATCGGCGAAGGAGGTACAGAGTACTATGGAAGAGTTGAAGCAATTTATGAACTTCTATTCTATGGTGAAAACCCACCGAACATCGTAGTCTTCAAATGTCATTGGTTCCATCCGAAGGAGACTAGAAGGACTCATGAACATATAGGGCTAGTCGAAATCAAACAAAGCACCTATTTAGATGTGCCCGATGTCTATATTACGGCTCAACAGGCGACCCAAGTTTTCTATCTACCGTGGGCCTGCCAAACTGATCCAAATCTGAAAGGTTGGGATGTCGTTTATGAAGTGCCGCCACATTTTAGACCACCTCCCCTCAATGAAGAGGATTATGAACCTCACATTAACCAAGACACATATGAAGGAGAATTCTTCCAAGAAACACGTATTTCCAAAAAACGTTTCAAGAACCGCTCTACTTCACCCCGGAACATTGAAGTTCAGCAACATCTCCTCCCACAACAAGCTCGTGAGGTACAGAGATGAGGGGAGGGTGAGGAAAGGGGAGGACTTTAACCCGAGCCAGGAGTCTATTGATCCATAGCTGGTGATGATAGCTGGCGGCGGGAGGCCCCATGGCTCGATTGCCATTGGAGATGGCCTTATACGTTGTCCTAGCAACCTCCGGGAGATCAAGGCGCGCCAAACGAGCTCCTGTCCTGAGATAAGGCCTCGTCCACGGCCAGTCGAGCTCGCCATCGAGGTTAGTTATACGGACTCAGATATCTTTCCTCATTACGTTGTGTGTGTGAACAAAGATGATTACAATGCTAACGAGGAGTTTTGTTGCAGGCTGCTATTCTGAAAGAGAGAGAGGCAACACAGGCGCTTATGGCGGCGAAGGAGAAGGAGATGGAGGAGAGGATGGCAAGGTTGTAGGAGGAGGAGAGGGCACGGTCCGATGCGTCTTACCGGGCCATCTACGAGCTCTTCGTGGTAAGATTCTTCTTCATATTTGTCAAATCTTGCATTTAATGTTCCTTTCATTAATAATGAATATCGTTGACTTGTGAAAACCAAATGTGCAGACTATGTGCGAGAAGACCGGCTAGGCCGCTCCGTCGATGCCAGTCATTACCACGGCTGCAACGGTGAGTTTCATTTCAATGCAATGATCTTTTTAGTGTCATCATGCTAACGAGACATTGCAAATCATCTTTGGTGCAGCTTAACTCCGGAGTCGCATCGCACGACCCTTCTCCAGGGCAGCCTTCTCCAGGTGAAACCGGTCTGAGCAACCGCGGTGCCTCTCCTCCGTGATGACGAGGACGGTAAGCCCCAAACTTAGCTCGTTTTCTCAAAGAAAGACAAACTTAGCACTTAGACAAACTTAGCTCCTTCCGAAATATTAGTGTTAGGGGAAACGACCATCACCAACTGTCGAAATATTAGTGTTAGGTACTGTCCACCAACATACACCACCATATAAGTGTGAGTGAGTGCGCACCATACACACCATGAGGCAAACCTCGAAAGACCTATCCTTCTTCCAATTTTGCCCGAATGACACAAATAAGCAATAAGAAGAAGAAAACAAGAGGAGAAAGATAGAGAGAAGAAAACCGCTTCTTCATCTTCTTCTTCTTATTCTAGTCTTCTTCATCTAACTTTCGTATTTCCCATTTTGCAGATTAGAGTCACTTCACGGAAGCTTGCATTGATGGAGTGCTTGTGATTTTGTATCGATGAACAATGTTAAACTTGCTACATATGTGAAACTTGTTACTATTGTAATATGGTGAACAATGTGACATTTGTTTTGGTATGTTTGTTGGATACTTGTGCTTGTGCTTGTTGTTGGATGATGATCAGTAGGGTTATTGTGAAATATATACATATATAGCATATTTTGCCTGTGAAAATTGTTGGATATAAGAAAAAACAGAAAAAACTGGGGCAATATTGCCACTTTGCCGACGGCCACCGTCGGCAAAGCTTCTTTGCCGTCTGGCACCGACGGCAAAGGTGACACGTGGCACTCACCTGTGCACCCTGGGAGTGCCAGGCCTGATGACATTTGGTACATTTGCCGTCCGGGGGCGGACGGCAAAGGAGGGGGTGGCGGGGGGACGACGGCAAATGAGGGGAGGCAGACGGCAAAGGCTACGGACGGCAAAGGAGAGGGAGGCAGACGACAAAGGCTGCGGACGGCAAAGGAGATGGTGGCAGACGACAAAGGCTCCGTTAGCCACTAACGGGGTTAACTCAAGTTTACGTCGTCCAGTCGCTTTGCCGTCTGCTGCCTGACGGCAAAAACACTTTGCCCTCTGCAGTACAAAGGCAGACGGCAAAGCCCTCCTTTACCAGGGTTCTCAGTGCCGAAAATTTGGCCGTCTGCTGCCGGACGGCAAAGGCTTTGCCGTCGGTGGTCCTACCCTTTGCCGTCCGCTATGGCAGATGGCAAAGTACCTGATTCCAGTAGTGAAAGGAGACTTGAGCACACGGGTATGGGCACTCCCCTTGGCTTGAGCCATGCTTGGGGGAGGTGCCCTGGTATCATATCACCATCACTTTTATTCACCTTTACCTATTTTAGTTCGATCTTTAGCCTTTTCTTGATTTAGTTGAATAAAAGTTTAGTATGATCTATTTTCGTGTGCTAGTTTTTTGATCTATCTATGTAATCGAGTGAGAGTTATATAATAAAGTTTAGTTTGAGCTTTTGCTTCTTTATTTTCTTGTTGCAATCAAAATAAAGGGAAAGAGAAATAAATGAAAAGAATCATATGCTAATCTTATGGTAAGTAATGACATCACATAAGGAAAAGTATAAGTGGTAAAATTTATTGGAGATTGACAAACATAGCATTGGTCAATGATGCAATTCATGAAAGAATTAATAAGGGAAGAGAAGATTCACATGCAAATACACTATCTTGGACATCTTTTATGATTGTCAGCCCCCATTAAATATTATATGTCAAAATTGTTGACGTTGGACAAGGAAGAAAACGTAATGATTTATGTTTATTCATATTCACATAGAAGTTATATTGTCATAGATCCTTCAACATGTGGTGCTTGCTCAGTATCTTTGTTAGCCAAAAATTCCGCACTAAGTAGAGATACTACTTGTGCATCCAAAAACCCAAAACCCAAATTCATGTTTTGAGAGTCCACCATACCTACCTACGGATCGAGTAAGATCCTTCAAGTAAGTTGTCATTGGTGCAATAAGGCAATAAAAATTGCTTCTAGATGTGTTTTGATCAATTAGTGTAAGAGAAAATTGAGCGCTATACGAACTTACGATGGCAAAGTAATAAAAGCGACGGACTGCATAATAAATGTTGCTATCATAGGGGGCAATATAGCGTGACGTTCTTTTACATTAAGGGATTGAGCATACAAACCAAAAAGCGCATGACAACCTCTGCTTCCCTCTGTGAAGGGCATATCTTTTACTTTTATGTATTTACTTTTATGCAAGAGTCAAAGTATTCTCCCCTATTCCTTTTTTACTTTTCTCTTTTTGCAAGCATCATGTGGTGAGGAAAGATCTAGGCACATATATCCAGTTGGATGTGAGTGAGCATGAGTTATTATTGTTGACATCACCCTTGAGGTGAATACGTTGGGAGGCAAAACTATAAGCCCCTATCTTTCTATGTGTCCGGTGGAAACTTTTTGCTCATGGGTATGTTGTGAGTGTTAGCAATCATGGAAGACTAAATGACGGTTGAGTATGTGGACTTGCCAAAAGGCTCCGACACGAGACCCTTCCCGAAAATATGATGAATTGTAGTTGCAAAGTTGACTGAGAACATAGTTTGTTGGTTTTCAATAAGGTTTATGCTTTATACTTCTATGTTGTGATGAATTGTTACTTGTTCATGAGAAGTTATATGATGAAAGTATATGAATAAGTTTTATGATAAAGTTTGTTGCTGTTATGATAATAAGCATGATGCTACTATGTCTGTATTTTGTTTTTATCAACACCTCTCTCTCAAACCATGTGGACATGCTTTTCAATATCGGCTTTCGCTTGAGGACAAGCGAGGTCTAAGCTTGGGGGAGTTGATACGTCCATTTTGCATCATGATTTCCCACTGTTATTTATAATGTTTTGTTGAATAATAATGCTTTAGGGAGTGATTCTAATGTCTTTTCTCTCATAATATGCAAGGTTTACACAAAGAGGGAGAATACCGGCAACTGGAATTCTGGACCTAAAAAAGCACATCAGAGATACCTATTCTGCACATCTCCAAATAAGCTGAAACTTTACGAAGAATTATTTTGGATTATATAATAAATACTGGAGCAAATAACTACCGGAGGGGGCCACCCTGGTGAGCACAAGACACCAGGGCGCGCCAGGCCCCCCAAGCGCGCCCTGGTGGGTTGTGCTCAGCACGGCCTACCTCCGGTGCCCATCTTTTGGTATATAAGGTCTTTTGACCTAGAAAAAAAATAAGGAGAGGACTTTCGGGACAGAACGCCGCCGTCTCGAGGCAGAACTTGGGCAGGGGCACTTTTGCCCTCGGGCGGAGCGATTCCGCCGGGGGAACTTCCCTCCCGGAGGGGGAAATCGAAGCCATCGTCATCACCAACACCCCTATCATCTTTGGGAGGCCAATCTTCATCAACATCTTCAACAACACTATCTCCTCTCAAACCCTAGTTCATCTCTTGTGTTCAATCTTTGTACCGGAACCTCAGATTAGTACCTGTGGGTGACTAGTAGTGTTGATTACATCTTGTAGTTGATTACTATATGGTTTATTTGGTGGAAGATTATATGTTCAGATCCATTATGCTATTCAATACCCCTCTGATCTTGAGCATGAATATTATTTGTGAGTAGTTACCTTTGTTCTTGAGGTTACGGGAGAAGTCATGTTGCAAGTAATCATGTGAATTTGATATGTGTTCGATATTTTGATGATATGTATGTTGTGATTCCCTTAGTGGTGACATGTGAACGTCGAATACATGACACTTCACCATCCTTGGGCCTAAGGGAATGCATTGTGGAGTAGTTATTAGATGATGGGTTGCTAGAGTGACAGAAGATTAAACCCTAGTTTATGCGCTACTTCGTAAGGGGCTGATTTGGATCCAAACACTTAATGCTATGGTTAGATTTTATCTTGATACTTTTCTCGTAATTGTGGATGCTTGCGAGGGGGTTAATCATAAGTGGGATGTTGTTCAAGTAAGAACAACACCCAAGCACCGGTCCACCCACGTATCAAATTATCAAAGTAGCGAACACAAATCAAACCAACATGATAAAAGTGACTAGATGAAATTCCCGTGTACCCTCAAGAACACTTTGCCTATTACTAGAGACTTTTCTGGCATGTCCTTTGCCACAAAAGGATTGGGCTACCTTGTTGCACTTTATTTACCGTTACCGTTACTTGCTTGTTACCAATTATCTTGCTACCAAACTACCTATTACCTACAATTTTAGTGCTTGCAGAAATTACCTTGCTGAAAACCGCTTGTCATTTCCTTCTGCTCCTCGTTGGGTTCGACACTCTTACTTATCGAAAGGACTACGATTGATCCCCTATACTTGTGGGTCATCACCCCCGCTGTCGGAAAATCAATATGAGCAAGATCTCTCTAATCCTACAAGGCAGGGAGGGTTGTGAAACTCTACTTGCCCTAGCTTTCTCTGCTACATCCTTTGTAAGAGATAAAAACAAAGCATTAATGATGGTAGACCCGATAGCTGGCCTTAGTATTATGCAAACAAGAGGAAACATTCTTTATCAATACAACTATCGTTTCCTAACTACCAATACAAGTAACATCCCTACTAACCTAGGTAGGGGTTTGAGATCTATACTTACCCTAGCCTCCTCTACTGACGCCTTCGCCCGGGAAGAAGATGTATCAGTAATGATGGCATATTCGGTTGATGGTCTAATTATTGCGTGTATTAAAGGAGACATGAATTGAGATAAAGGGCCTTCATGTGAAACATGATCATTTTTTACCTTGGGTGTGCGTCAAAAGCCCGAGTTTCTAGAAAACAAGACACAATATTCATGTATGATAGCCAAAAGAGATGTGTTGATCGCTCCTACTTTTCCACTTTTCTATATAGATTGAGGTGTAGAGTGGGTGTGAAGCCTCTCGACCCCGAGTCACTAGAAGACGAGGTACAATATTCGTGTCTCATAGCCAAAATAGATGTGCGGATCACTCATACTCGTCTGTCATTTTGTAGAAAACTGAGGCATGCATTAAAGGTGAAACCTCTCCGCCCCACCCACACCCGTCTCTCACCCAAATTTAGTTATTTAAATGACATGTTAGCATTTTCGTTGTTCTTGTGTATTGGCTCTGGCACTTGGCACGACTATTGTCTTCCTACTTCGTCCATGTCATTCCAACCAAGCCTAGGAGGCAAGGGAGGGGGTATTGTCCCTCTATTTTCACAAACCCTAACCTTCTCGATGTGGCCAACATAACCCCTATTTCCGCGAAACCTAGCCTTCATGGTAGGGATGAAAATGGAGTGGAAACTTTCCGCTTTTCCGGAGGAAAAATGAAATGGAGAGGAAATAGAAAACGGAAATGGAAATGAAAGTTTTTATGCGGAGACGGAAACAAAAATGGAACAGTGTTTTCCGGTGGAACAGAGGTGGAAACGAAACTTTCCGTTTTCGTGAATATGAAATTTCCATTTTTTGTATAGGCCTATGGCTGCTTTGTATCCCAACTACCAAACAACGCATAATGACACAATGATAATAATGGATCATTTGAGGGCCAACTTCTATTACCACATACGTACTCAACTAGACCTTATACACAATTGTCCACTACTACTACTACTACTACTATACTATGCTAAGGTGCCAACATAATCATATTATTTTTAGCCATGGTAACATTTCATTATTTTTTGGTTTTATGTTTATTTCTACACGACTCAAGGGGTTTTAAATTTCCGAACAATGCCCACTTATGTTTCCGTGTCCGCTTCGTATTCGATGTGTCTGTTTCCAGTAGTATCTGTTTCCATATTCATTTCCGGGGTTTCTGTATTCGTTTCCGCTTTTGCAAAAAAAATGAAAACAAATCTGGTAGCACCCAGTTCCGTCCGTTTCCGCTCCGTTTCCATCCCTACTTCATGGTGTGGCCTTCGTTAAATACGAAACGAGTGAATGTTAACTAAGGAAAACTCGATAGATAGCCTAGTTTTTGTGTGCAGGGACGGAGCCAGGATTCTACCATAGAGGGGGGGGGGGGGGCGAGATTTTACCTTTACTTACTATTCAAAAATAAATCATGTGAAGAGTCTATGTTAGGTTAACGAGCTAAATTTTCATCAAGCGAAGAAAACATGTGTGGGCTCTGAGTGAACCAATTTTCATCAAAAGTTGCCATAAAGTAAATTAAAAAGAATCCACATGTTAATCCTTTGTACTACAGGAGGTGGTAAAACAATGAAAAATCTTCACAGGTCACAGATGTTCCTTAATTATTTTCTGATGTTTCTCGTTTCTGGATGTCTAATTTCGTAGTTCCAAAGCCATAGATTGATCCGATATTGAAAGATAATCCAAGGACTGGCTAACCTGATTGAGAGATGATAACCTAACCCTTTTTCCTTGATTGTTGTCACTCATGCGGGCTATGCGGTGGGTTGGACGTGCGCCCGAGCAAGGATCTCCCTCGCCCCCTTCGACAATTCTTCTAGTCCATATTAGATTGGACACGTAGTTGGATCAAGAATGAGAACCTCATTCCCTCGATGATAGGCATCTAAGGGAAGAAACATAATGATATGAGTGTGTCTCTTTATCTTTGAATCAATGGTGGGATGCTAATTTATTGCTATAGGGCCCTGATATAGTTGGGCTGGGGAGTTATAGTAGGGCTCCACACGTTGGGGGGGGCGAAATTAATCATCCACGTATTGTTCCGTCCTTATTTCTGGCGGTCGTCTAATCGCTGTTTAATAGACAAAATCATTGAGGGGGGGGGGGGGGGGGGTTAGCCCCCTCGTCCCCTTGGATTCGTCTCTGGTTACGTGCTTGAGAAGATACATTCAATGTCGATATATCCGCCACCACTGTACAAGAAATGTGGGCAAAATCTCTCTAAACCCACGAGGTAGGGAGGGGTGTGAAACTCTACTTATCATGGCCTTCTTTGTTTTATACTTCATAAGAGATAAAGAGGAAGCATTAATCATGATAGACCAGATAGATGTGCTAATTATTATGCACGTCGTAGGAAATATTCGTTGTCAATGCAACTTCCATTTCCTAACTACCAATACAAGTAACGTCCCTCTAAATATATGGAGAGGTGTGAACTCTATACTGATCCTAACCTCCTAGACTGGGTTGATGGTCTAGTTATTGAGTGTGTTAAAGGAAACATGAATTGGGATAAATCAGCTTCATGGGAAGGGGCATGCTCTTTAACTTGGATATGCATCAAAAGCCCAAGTTACTAGAAGACGAGACACACCACTCGTGCCTAATAGTCAAAGAGATGTATTGATCACTCATACTTGCATGTTCTTGTGCAGAGAACCGAGGTATATAGTGAGTGTAAATCCTCTCCACCCTATTGGCACCCTCCTGTCCTCCCAAGATTAGTTAGCATATGACATGTTATCAATTTTGTTCGTCATGTGCATCGCCTCTGTCAGTTGGCATGACTATTTGTCTTCCTACTCCGCTCATGTCCTTAAAAGTTACCACCAAGCCCATGAGGCAACTAAGGGGGTTGGACCCTCTATTTTCGCAGACCCTAAGCTTCTCGATGTGTCCTTCAACACACCCCCTATCCCCCCAAACCCCAGCCTTCTGAATGTGGCCTCATCAAAGATGATGAGGGACATTAACTAGGGTAAAATCGACAACAAACCTAATTGTTTCAAACTCGACAAGTAAAGCCCCCTAAACTTATGAGGCAATGAGGGGGTGTGTGCTCTATGCGTACCCTAGCCTTCTCTATTGTTGCCTTCGCAGGAGATGAAGTGTGAGCATTAATGATGGCAAACTAGATTGGTGGTCTAATTGTTGTGTGTGTTAAAGGTATTGTGAATTGAGATAAAACACCTATACGGTAAATAATCTCTTTACATTGGGTATACATGGACACAATATTTTTGTCCGATAAACAAAAATATGCGGATTGCTCCTACTTGACTATTCTTCTGCAAAAAATTGAGGTACATAGTGAGTGTGAACTCTCTACCTCCACTCGCGTCTAGCCCTCAACCCCCAATATGGTTATTTGAATGGCATGTTAACATTTCCTCTCCTTCCTATATATCAGCTCGCCACTTCTTTTGATAACCAAAGTCTAGGAGGCAAGAGAGGGTGTGTGGACCATCTATTTCCGGAAAGTCTAAGCTCCACGATGTGGTCTTCTTTAGAGATGAAGAGGGAATGTTAACTAAAGAAATCTCGATAGATGGTCTAATTATTGTGTGCTTCGTATAAGACACATTCATTTTCAATACATCCGCAAATATCGGACCACTAATATGAGCAACATCTCTGTAGGCCTACAAGGCATGGAGGAGGTGTGAAACTTTCCACTTACCCTAACCTGTTATGTGTCATACTTCGCTATAGATAAAGGGGGAGCATTAATTATGGCGGAGGTACACCCGATAGATGACCTAATTATTATGCATGTCATAAAGAACATCCATTGCCAATACAAGTTGTTACCATCTGGCCACTAATATAAGTAACACCTCTCTAAACCTATAAGGAGGTGAGTGGGTGTGAGACCTATACTTACCCTAGGCTCCTCTACATCTACCTTCGCTAAATATGAGGAGGGAGCATTAAGAACGACATACTGGACTCTTGGCCTAATTATTATGTGCGTTAAAGGAAACGTGAATTGCAATTAAGCACCTTCATGGGAAAAAAAATGATGAGCTCTACCTTGGCTGTGTCAAAAGCTTGAGTTGCTAAAAGACGAGACACAATATTCTTCTCTAATCTCTAATAGCCAAAAGGGGTGTGTGCATTGCTCCTACTTGATGAATTATACTAGTGACATGCTTTTAGAATTGGTTTGCGAATATATTTGAGCTACAAAATCTTGTAGATAGATGTAAATAATTATGAAAACCTAATTAGATATATACACATATTAGAAATTTAAAAGGTCCGTTTGTTTTTCCTCTCGCTCAACCTTGCAATTTGAGGAAAAATCTTATCATGTTTCATCGTCTATTTATTTCGTTGAGTTGTCCTTAAATTGTCCAGATCTTTCATCCTTATCCATAAAACCACCTAGTTTTGGACCACCACCACCGACAATCGACCGTCTAAGTCCAGGAGGCAAATGAGGGGGTGTGTGAACTCCTTACTTCCGCGAAGCCCTAACTTTTGTCAGTTGTGGGTTTCTCCAAAGACAAAGAGATGACGTACGTCGCACTTCATTGTCTAATTGTTGTGCATAAATGGAAACGATATATTGAAAACTTAAGATGACACAATGAAGGGAGAACATTCTGCCTATCTAAGTCCAGGGAGCAAAGAAGGGGTGTGAACCCTTTATTTCCTTAGAACCCTAACCTTTGCCGTTTGCGGTCTACAAAGATGAATATAGAGCTTTAACAATGTGATACTTGATTCCATTGTGCATGAGTGGATATATTATGCTGAGAACCCAAGATACCACAATGAAGGAAGATGGTCTTTTCCCTCGGGGTGCACCAACATCGAAAGTTGTTGGATGGACATACACATGAATTTTCCATTTCTTACAAGAGAAATGACGTGTAGATTGTTTGTCTTCGCTGCATTCTAAAGTCTAGGGGAGTGTTTTCTGGGATTCTACTGTCCGTGATTTTATTCTTTCCCAATTTGTAAACGATATGTCTATCATATGAGGAATAAAGTTGATTATTGTTAAACAAGAGAGTCTAGGGGAGTGTTTTTCAAAACATTTTCATAAAAAGGTCTGGGTAAGCAAATCCTATAGATGGATGTAGATAACTACTCCGTACAATAAATAGATTACAAAGATACACATCTTATAGCGAATTAAACGCCTCCAATTTATTCATCCGGCCCTCGCTCAATCGTGCCCCCCCCCCCCCCCCCCCCCCCATTGTTGGCCCCGTCCCACCCATCCGCTGGCTCGCCCCTGCAGTTTTCAAGTTCCACACTCGCCTCTCGCCGTCTTCGCGCATCCCAGGTACGCCGCCCCCGGCCCGTCTCGCTCGGCCAGCAATCTAGGGTTTCCTCCGAATCCCCCACCCCCCCCCGCACGAATTCGTTCCTCCTGATTCCGCTAGGACGTGCCGCGATTGAATCCCCCGTTCGTTGTTCTGCCCTTTCTTCCAGATGCCTCGTCGATTTTGATGGGCGCCGCGCTGTTTTTGCGGTGATTTTGTCGTTGTTTGCCCCCCGGACCCGCCCCGTGGAGCGGCCATGGTGAAGACCCCCAATAGCACCCCCAAGGCCAAGGCCAAGGCCAAGGCGGCCTCCTCCGGCGCCGGCGGTGCTGCCAGGCCGTCCCCGGCGAGTGCTTCCGGCTCTGGGTCGGCGAAGGCGTCGAAGTTTAAGAAACGGAAAGCCGTTGGCGGCGGCGCGAAGGTCGCGGCCCCTGCTGCGGCAGCCGCCGATGGGGCGACCTCCGCGGGCGCTGCCGGCAGGGACAAACCTGCCCCTGCGTCCATGCCGAAACCGTCCACTCCTTCTGCAGCATCGCCTGCGGCATCTTTGAAGCCAGCCACCGTAGCTGAAGGATCGTCTGCTGCCCAGGTGCTGGCACCAAAGCCAGACACCGCCGAAGAAGCATCTGCGTCGACTCCAAAGCCAAAGCCAAAGCCAAAGGGAAAGCCGGCTGATGCTGCAGCTGCCACCAGCAATGGGGCGGGTGCTAGCGGTAGTGGTGGTAGCAAGAAGAAGAACAAGAAGGGGCATAAGGAGAGGCTTATGGCTTGGAAGGGAAAGGGGAAGCAGGAGGAGGCGCAGGGGAATAAGAAGGGGATGGGGAAGGAGGAGGGGGCCAAGAAAGAAGGGGGTGGTGGTGATAGCAGGGGAGGAGGGCTTATCTTCATGTGCAATGCACAGACTAAGCCGGAGTGCTTTCAGAACCGTGTGTTTGGCATGCCCATGGGGAAGAAGGAGATGGTGGAGAAGGTCCGACCAGGGACAAAGGTATTTCTGTATGATTTTGACTTGAGGCTGCTATATGGAGTGTACAAGGCGACATCAAAGGGCGGGATAAACCTTGTCAGAAATGCATTTAACGGGAAGTTTCCTGCTCAGGTAATATTGATTTTCCATTATTTAGATCCATATATGGTAGTGGTCTAGTGGAGTGAGCTGTTTTGCATTTTATGGGTGTATGCATTGTTCCTAAGGATGTGTGTGGCTCAGTTGCTCCGACAAGTTTGGAACAAAAATGAATATGTTAGACATGACGCATGAGTAGAAATCTTGCTAGGTCACACTATTTCTGAGAAAGATAAGCTCTATTTTAGGTCCAAACAGGGCCATGGATTACAGTAATTAGCAATAATCTTGCATTCTAACTTTGATTGTGCATTTGTTTGTAAGCTTTCACAAACATCAGTAATGAGGATGTAGGCCCCTGTTTGCCATCCCTAAAAATGTGTTAGTAGAATACACTGGTGACACTTCTTTCTTGGATAGTATGTGCATAGGGTTCCTTAGTTTTGTATCTTCTGCCCAAGTTATTATGGAAGATCTAGCTAGGCGGTTCATGATTTTAGCTGGCCATCATCAAATAATAGTTTCGTCTTCTAATTATAATTGCGATGCATCCCTGTAGTATATAAAAATGGCTGACTTAAATGCCTTGACCAGTTATTCTATGTTTTCTCGTTCTTGATGAGAACTATATGCCATTGTTTGGAAGCCCCAAAAAAGGTATTAGTAGAATAGACTAGTGAACCTGTTGGGCAGTATGTGCATGTGTCCATATATGTGCATAGGGTTCCTTAGTTTTGGATCTTCTTCCCAAGTTATAATGGATATGTAGCTAGGCGGATCATGATTTTAGCTGGCCATCATCAAATAATAGTTTCGTCTTCTAATTATAATTGCGATGCATCCCTATAGCATATAAAAATGGCTGACTTAAATGCCTTGACCAGTTATTCCATGTTTTCTCGTTCTTGATGAGAACTATATGCCATTGTTTGTAAGCCCTAAAAAAGTATTAGTAGAATAGACTAGTGACCCTGTTGGACAGTATGTGCATGTGTCCATATATGTGCATAGGGTTCCTTAGTTTTGGATCTTGTACCCAAGTTATTATGGAAGATGTAGCTAGGCGGATCATGATTTTAGTTGGCCATCATCGAATCATAGTTCTGTTCTCCAATTATAATTGCGATGTATTCCTACATAGCATATAAAAATGGCCAACATAATGCCTCAACCAGTTATTCTATGTTTTCTCTTTCTTGCCGAGAACTAAAGTCTTCCATGTCTCCAATATTAACCACCAATGAGTTTCCTTCCCTTTTGGTGCTTGATTTTTCTTCTGCAGTAGACTTCATAATTATTGCAAAACAGAAGAAACGTTAAAATAAAATAAAAACAACTGCCAATGAAGTTGCTAAAGCGTGGTTTCTTCATGGTAAATCAAGTTTTGCAGCTATCAAAATGACGTACCAAATATGAGATATGTGGTAAAACCTATGCACTGGTTTTCTCATGTTAAATGGTTCTTGATGAGATTTAGTTGATATTATTAAGGCTCTTTCTGGGAGTAGTAGAGTGTACAAGTAGTGTAAATTTATGTGTCAGACCAGCACTAGGTCTAGTTAGACGTGATCACGTGGATCATTTTTTTGGGCTCTTCCATGTCTCCAATATTAACCACCAATGAGACGTATTTTGTATGCACATCTAGTTTTGCTTGTAGTTGTATTTACTCTCAAGGGTCAATCTGTTTGATTACACTTCTGTTGGGTGGTTGGAGTTGCCTTGACTAAGGCTGGAAATCATAGGCTGAAGTTTTGACCTCCTGTACATTGGAGTTTGGACTGGTTGGTTTACTAACAGCTGGGTTCAAGCTCACTATGTTAGCCCTGTAACATATAGCTGTAATTGTTGTAGAGGACAGCAGATAATTTTATGTGCTTACAGTGGCCAAGCACTATTTTATGGCTGCAAGATTCCACACAACCTTTTGATTAAAACTGGACCTTATGCCAGAGAAGTTAGTACTGAAGAAGGGTTGTTCTCAAAACTACTTTGATGTGTTTGATGTAGGTGAAATTTACGACTGATAAAGACTGCCTTCCTCTTCCTGAGAGTAGTTTCAAGCATGCCATCAAAGAGAACTACAGTGCAAGCCGCAAATTTGACCCTGAGATCACCTCTACACAAGTGAGTGTCCTTGTGACAAGTTTTGTTGAATTAGTTAGTTACTCAACAGAACTATTGTGGGAGTTTCGAACATAAATGTCATTTTTACCTTGTTGTTTATCATATTATGTGATTTATGCAGGTTCGTAGGCTGATGGCTCTATTCAAGCCTATCACTGTACACCAATCAGCTCCAAGGGGTCATCTAGATGAAAGGTACCGCCATGAAGAAAGAAGGCATCAACATGAAGATAGGCCACATCCATTGCATGTTGAAGACAGGCGCCCGCAGGTGGTTGTACATGTTCCTCCTCCTGAGGACTCATATAGGGCAACAAACTTTGCTCCATTTCCTACAGAGTCCCGACCTGGTCAATTTGTCCAGGATGATCACATATATTATCAACAAGCGCCTCCTGCCCCAGAGCCTCGCCATGTTCCTCTTGCCGCAGGGCCTCACTATGCGCCTTCTGTACCAGAGCCTCGGCATGTCCCACTAGCGTATCAACACCATTTGGCTCCTTCATCTGATGATTCTTACTACCGTTCTCGAGTGGATCCAGTGCATGAGCGGTAAGTTCAAATTCGTATGTTTTGCTAATTCAAACTAACAGTTGAACATATTGTGGTTTTTACAATACTATCATGTCTTTACTGAAGTTATATATCTTGTTCTTGTCTTTACTGAAGTTATGTATCGTGTTCTGGTCTTTACTGAAGTTATATATCTTGTCTTGACTAACAAAATTCTTGAATTTCAGCATTGCTGCCAGAACACCTCCAAGGGATTACGCAGCGCAGCTTGGGGATTTGGCTGCTCGTGCTGACCATATGGCTGAGCTCTACCGGACCACTGTTCGTGATGCTCGCCTGGAGGATCCTTACCGTCCAGGAGAGCTTGCTGTCCGTGGTGCTCGTGTGGAGGATCATTACCGTCCAGGAGAGATTGCTTCTCATGGTGCTCGTGTGGAGGATCTCTACCGCCCAGGAGAGATTGCTTCTCGTGGTGCTCGTGTGGAGGATCTCTACCGCGCTGTAGAGGTTCCTTCTCGTGGTGCTCGTATGGAGGATCTCTACCGCCCAGGAGAGGTTGCTGCTCGTGATGCTCGTATGGAGGATCCCTACCGTCAAGGAGGGATAGATGCTCGTGGCTCTTATGGGGGGCTCTACCGTTCTGACCAGCGAGTTGCTCGTGCCGTGGATCTCCCACATTCTTATGAGACCTCCAACCCTGCTTATGCTGAAACCAGTCAGAGACCTGTCCCTGCTGCAAGGGCGAACGGACCAGGTGTGCCGGTTTCCTCACTCTATTCCTTTGCTGGAGCGCCAGCATATCGATGATTTTTCTCAGCATTTAACATGCCGTGCCTTGAGTCGGTTGTACTGCCAGTCGTGTCGTCGGATGTTTACTTTTGGTTAAAACTATAGCTTAACTGTGAGAAGTCGGGATGTTTTTTCTCTTATCTTGTATGCCTGTTAAACTGCTTACAGGATGAATGGCATTCAGGTTCAGACTATGCTGTCCATGTTGCTGTGTTGATGTTTTTATTATGTTTTATATTTTTCCAGTGCTGCTGGTTGGCGACTTGGTCACCTCTATCTGGGTTTGTAAGGCGAACATTGGTTTCTAGGTCGTCAAGTTGGCTAGCGAAAAGTGTGTTATATGCCACTACAAATATATCATTGGATTCTTCGTTGAATGAAGCTTCTAAACATATACTTTTTGTGGCATACACAAATTTTCTTTGTTGAAATGTGTCACACATTTTGTTAGTCACCATATTTGAAATTGAAGACCTAAACATCTGTGCTCTCCTTTACAAACCAGATGGACGGAGTAGGGTTTTCGCCTTGGGCATGCTTTTGTTGGCAACATCAGAGCATGCTTTGTTATTTTGGATTGCATCTTGTTATTAGTTGGCTTCTCCATCTGTAACGAAATATAAGACGTTTTTAGTGTAGTTGGCTACAAAAAAATTCAATATTTTCATAACGAATTAACGATGCATTTTAGGCAAATCTTCCTTGCAAGTTCTTTTTTTTTTCCTGAAAAAAACTTAAACTTTATTCATTAGAAATAACCATTACATTGTTTATAAGGATTGATACAGTCTTATTATTGGGCAGTGCTACGAGTCATCCGGCGGATCTTTTTTAAAGATCCGCCACCACGCCAGCCGTTAGATCTGGTGCTAACCACCGGTCAGCCTCGTCCTTATCATTGCAACAACGGTTGTGTTGCGGAATCTTTTGTAACAACGGCCATGTTGCAGAAACTATTGCAACAGAGGTCTTGTCGCGGAATTTTTTGCAACACGGATCTTGTTGCGGATTTTTTTTGAACCTTTTCTTTTGCAGAACCTTTTTGCAACAATGGTTCTGTTGCGGATTTTTTTGAAACAAAGGTCTTGTTGCAGAATTTTTTTCCCAAACCTTTTTTTAGAAACTTTTTGCAACATTGGTCCTGTTGCAGAACCTCGTTGCAACACACCACTTGTTGCAGAGCATCTAACACAGCCCAGAAAAAGACACGTGGTAAATGGAGGAGGTGACGGATGCCACCGAGCGATCTGCCGGTTGATCATTAGAGTTTCCCCTTATTATTTGGCTCCTCGAACCATTAGAAATAAAAGAAAATCTAGCCAAACTGGTCAGCACATGAGCAATTTTATTTGCTTCTCTCCCTCAGTTTTTTTTATTTGCTTCTCAATTACAGTGATTGAATCTAGAGATAGGAAAATCACAAGCTAAATGAAAACAATCATCAAAAACTGCCGCCGCTGCCCCAATGATCGTCCTCCTTCCTTTGCGCTAGCGATAGACTGAATTTGAGGGTCATAGCTTTCGCGGTCAATACATCTGCACACCATTCAATCTTTCCACCCCTCCCCACAATAAATATACCTTTGTCATTTCTTAAGACCGTCCTCATTGTGCCCCTAAGTAAGTTATGGTCAAAAAAAGCATCAACGTTAATTTTACAACCGACCGGAGGGCAAGACCATCCCTCTTTTCTCATGGAAACCTTTGGCGAGGAAGCAGTGACAAAATTGGTAGCATGAGCCTGGATCCTCATGGAAATCTGGTGTGCATTTTGAGTAGTCTCCTTGTGAAAGAATTTATGCCATTCCCACCACAAGTACCGGACTGATATGACAATCAATTCACATACATTTTGGTTGCCCATAATACAAAAAACCTAATTTGGCATTGAAAATAAATACTCTAGAACCACCTCATCTGCACGATCTACTTCACAAACTCTGTCGATAATATCATCCATGCCTAGCCTTCTCCACACTTCATTTGCTCTATTGCATAGAAATAGCAAATGCTTTGTGTTTTCTAGTCCCGACGAGCAGACATGGAAATTAAGCGTACACCAAACAAATATTTTAACCTTTGTCGGATAAGAGAGTTTCCATATCCTACACCAGATAGGATTAACTGTGGCACGTCACATTACATTGACATGTCGCAACTCATCTCCATATTGATGGTCCCATTCCAAAAATAAGCAGACCAAACCAAAAACATACCCTTTTTTGTGAAATTCCAAGCAAGAAATATGTCATATCATGTTGCGAGATCGTTATTGCAAGTACTCGTTGAACATCAATAGACCACAGGGTTTGTCTGAGGAGATATTCATCCCAAGTTTTAGAAACAAGGTCAATCAAATCCACAACCTTAGACAACAAATGACCCCCTTAGGAGTAATAATTTTTCGGTTTGCACAATTTGAAATCCAGGCGTCCTTCTAAATATTAATATTCCGACCATTACCCGCTCGCCAGATGTGACCACGTTTCAGAGAACTCACAACCGCCATAATACTTCGCCAGGTGAAAAAAGAACACTTCTTTTGTTTAGTGTTCAACAAATCACCATCAGGGTGGTAGTTGACTCCCAGAATAGTAGCACATAAAGAATCTGGATTCTCGATAAGACGCCAAGGCTAGTTGGCGAGCATAACCAAGTTGAAACAGTGAATATCATGAAAACCCGTTCCTCCTTGATTTTTGGGCGTACACACATTTTCCATCAAGTCATCATCCTCCTTTGGTTATCCTCGTCTCCCCACCAGAAATGCGCCATCGCGCCAATAGTTCATTTGCAATTTTTTAGGAATTTTATAGATCGACATTGCATAGGTAGGTATGGCTTGAACAACCACTTTGAGAAGAATCTCCTTTCTTCCAGTCGATAGAAGTTTTTTTTCCTTCCAACCACTGATTTTTTGTAACAATACGATCTATTAAGTATTGAAAACAATCGGTTTTATCTAATCTCACATTAGCTGGCAATTCGAAATATCAGTCATTTAAAGCCACAATCATAATATTCAGAGTTGTACACATTTGTTCTCTAATTTCCACATTCATATTGGGATTAAAAAATATGCTGGATTTATCAACACTGACCATCTGTCCCGAGGCCACACAATACAAATATAGAACTAATTTCAATGGGTCCACACTTTGCAAGTTAGATTTTATGAGGATTAAAGAGTCATCAGCAAAGAGAAGATTCATAACAGGTACAACGTCTCTACACGCTTTCACTCCTGAAATATCTCAATTTTCTTCCACGTGTGTTAATAGAGTAGTCAGACCCTTCGTGCGTAATAAGAAAAGATAGGGAGACAACGGATCCCCCCTGCCCTAGCCCCCTAGTAGGTGTAAAGATCTCACTTTCCTTCGCATTAAAACGAATTTGGTATTCAACAGTGGAGACACATTGCATAATAAAATTTACCCAATTCTCGCGGAAGCCAAGCTTGCGCATAATCTCCTTGAGAAAAGACCACTCAACTCGATCATAAGCTTTGTCCATATTCATTTTTATTGCACACAAACCTTCTTTGCCTTCTCTCTTTTTCTTGACAGTGTGGAAGAATTCGTAAGCCACCAACACGTTATTTGTAATCAATCTTCCAGGAACGAACACGCTTTGAGTCGGACTAATAACATCAGATAGAAACACATTTAGGCGAGAAGCTACCATTTTTGCAATTATTTTATACAACGCATTGCACAAACTGATCGGCCTAAACTGGGTTACCTTCTGTGGAGAATTGACTTTCGTGATCATCACAATCTTAGTGTCATTCCTTGCAAGTTCGTCCCCCCTCTCTCAAAATAAAAAAGTTCAACCCTTTGTTAGAAATAACAATATCCTAGTGTTGCTCCCACCTGAGCAACTTGGGAGGCAAACCCTAGCGATACCATCACTGTCGCTGACCTATCGCAGTGGCGGCGAGCCTTGTCCTCAAAGGGAAGGGAATCCTCTTGATGCTTGACGCGGCAGAGCTTCGTGGCTGGGGTGGTGGCCTCTAATCTAGTGGTGGCAGCACAACATCATGGCGCTCGACAAAAGTTTTGTTGCTTGAGGATGTGGCGTGCGCGTGAGAGCTGCCGTATGCTGCACCACTGCGGGGGTATGCAGGATGGTTGGCATCAACTTGGGGGACGACGCTTTGCCTTTGCCGCCAGTCATGGCCTCCCCTGCCCGGATCAATGGGGCTTGTGCCCCAATGTGCGATGGGGGATGCTCAGAGGTGTTTTCTTGCATGGCTGGCTATGGTTGCCGAGAGTTTGGGGAGGTGTGACGGTGTGGTTGGCCGCTTTTGGCGTTGTCCACGTGTGGCAAGATGGTTGGGATGCGACCGTTCCAGCTAGCATCCGCAGCTCCACGACAGGGGCGTGGAGTGATACGTCTCCAACGTATCTATAATTTTTGATTGTTCCATGCTATTATATTATAATTCTAGGATACTTTTTAAGCATTTAATTGCTGTTTTATATTACTTTTGAGCACTAACCTATTAACCCAGTGCCAAGTGCCACTTGCTGTTTTCTGCATGTTTTTGGATTTTCAGGAATACTGTACCAAACGAAGTTTAAATACCCCGAAACTTTTTGATGATTTTTCTGGACCAAAATAAGACCTGGAAGCTTCAGAGGAAGACCGGAGGGCACACGAGGTGCCCTTAACCCAACAGGGCGCACCCAAAGGGGTGGCCGCGCCCTGATGGCTTGGGGCCACCTTCCCGCTCTCCTGACCCTGATCTCTGGCCTATAAATTCACATATATTCCAAAAACCCTAGAGAGCCTCCCGAAACACTTTTTCCGCTGCCGCAAGTCTCCGTTCCGCCGTGTGCCCATCTGGAGCCCTGTTCCGGTGACCCGCCGGAGGGGGGATCGATCACGGAGGGCCTCTACATAAACCTTGCTGCTCCCATGGTGATGTGTGAGTAGTTCACCGCAGACCTACGGGTCCGTAGTTAGTACCTAGATGGCTATCTCTTTCTCTCTCTCTATCTCTCTCTCTCTCTCTCTCTATATATATATATATATGTATATATATATATATATATATGTATATATGTATGTTCTTCATTGCCAAGATCACCCCGATTCCCGCGGTGATCTACCTTATGTAATCAATCTTTATGGTGTGTTTGTTGGGATCCGATGAATTGTGGGTTTATGTTCAGATTATTCATGAAAATATATTGAATCCTTGCTGGTTATTTATATGCATGATTGTTATAGCTTCGTAATGCTCTCCGGTCTATCAGTTTTATTGGCCAACTAGATTGATTTATCTTCAAGTGGGAGTGGTGCGTTGTAGTGGGTTTAATCTTGCGGTGCTCAATCCCAGTGACAGAAAGGGACATGACACGTATTGTATTGCTGCCACTAAGGGTAAAACGATGGGGGTTCATTCATATTAATTGGATTTACTTTGTCTACATCATGTCATCCTCCTCCAAGCATTACTCTGTTTTCACTTAATACTCTAGATGCATGCTGGATAGCGGTCGATGGGTGGAGTAATAGTTGTAGATGCAGGCAGGAGTCGGTCTACTTGCTTATGGACGTGATGCCTATATACATGATCATTGCCGTGAATAAATATTGCATAACTATGCGTTTTTCTATCAATTGCGCAACAATAATTTGTTTACCCACCGTATGCCTTCTTTGAGAGAGAAGCCTCTAGCGAACACTATGCCCCCAGGTCTCCTCATAATATAATTACAAAAACTCTAAATACCTTGCTGCCATTATTTACTTTATTTTTATTTTGAATTTATATTTATCAAATTATCTATATAGCACTACTTAAGCTCTTCCAAGTAACGAGTTCAAGGGGATTGACAACCCTCTTGCCCGCGTTGGGTGCAAATGTTTGCTCTTTTGTGTGTAGGCGCTGAAGACGGGAGTTTGCGTGGTTCTCCTATTGGTTCGATAAACTTGGTTCTCACTGAGGGAAATACTTACCTCTACTGTGCTGCATCATCCCCTCCTCTTCGGGAAAAATCCCAACACATTTTACAAGTACCAGGAAGAATTTCTGGCGCCGTTGTCGGGGAGAATCATCAAATTCCTATCAAGTACCTTCTCACAAATTATCATTCACTTATTCTACTTTTTATTTGCTGTTATATTTTGTGTGCTATAAAAATAAAAAATTACAAAAATATTTCTATTTGCTTGTTTGCTTACTTATCTAGTTTACTATCTAGTTTACTCGTTCGCTTGCTAGTTTACTTGTTTCGTCACCATGTCTCAAGACACTAATAAGTTGTGTGACTTCTAAAATACTAATAATAATGATTTTATTAGTACACCTATACCACCCACCACTAGTGCGGAGTTTTATGATATTAATGCTGCATTGCCAAATCTTGTGATGAAAGAACAATTTTCGGGAAGTCCTAATGAGGACCCCGCTTCTCATCTCAACACCTTTGTTGAATTATGTGATATGCAAAAGAAAAATGACATGGATAATGATGTGGTTAAATTGAAATTATTTCCTTTTTCACTAAGAGATAAAGCTAAAACTTGGTTTTCATCCTTGCCTCGCAATAGTATTGGAACATGGGATAAGTGTAAGGATGATTTTATTACCAAGTATTTTCCTCCCGCTAAAATTATATATCTCCGAAACCAAATTATGAATTTTAAGCAACATGAACAAGAACATGTTGTACAAGCATGGGAGAGTTTAAAATGATGATTATAAATTGTCCCACTCATGGCTTAAACTTATGAATGATTATACAAAATTTCTATGATGGACTGAACTTTGTGTCTAGAAACCTTCTAGATTCTGCTACAGACGGTACCTTTATGGAGGTGACATTACAAGAGGCTACAAAACTTCTGGACAATATCATGAAAAATTATTCTCAATGGCACACCGAGCGAGCTCCAACTGGTAAGAAGGTAAATTTCGTCGAAGAAATTACTACTTTGAGTGATAAAATGGATGCTCTTATGAATATGATTACGAACAAGAATGTTCAAGTTGATCCTAATGATATGTCATTGTCTACTTTGATTGAGAAAAATAATGATGCTATTGATGTGAACTTTGTCTCGTGAAATAATTTCAACAATAATGCTTATAGAGGTAATTTCAATGCTAGGTCGTATCCTGGTAATTCCTCTAATAACTATGGAAATTCTTATGGTAATTCCTATGGAAACTCATCCAACAATAATAATAGGATACCTACTGATCTTGAGAACACCATTAAAGAATTTATTAGTTCTCAAAATATTTTCAACACTATGGTAGAAGAAAAGTTGCATAAAGTTGACGATATGGCTAGAAAAGTGGATATGATTGCTCATGATGTGGAAACTCTTAAAAGTAAAACTTTGACACCCCAGCATGATATTAATGAGTATATTAAATCCATCCAAATATCTATTAATGAAAGTAAGGAGAGGACCGCGAGGTTGAGAGCTAAGCGAGAATTCTTAGAAATGGCTCTTCCATCCGGTTTTTACCGTAATCATGATGAAGATCTTAAAATGATTGGTACTTCTCCCATTAAATATTTGTTTATCAATATGAAAATAGATGATAAAGAGACTGGAGATGAGTCAACTTTAGCTAGAAGGCGTCCCGTTTGTTCGGAGGGTGATGATCTTAACACTAGTAGAGAAATGGCTAGCCACAACTTATGTTGGTGGCGCACCAATTTCGCGCAACGCGAGCACTATTTTTTTCAAATAGTCTCTAGCCACAACTTATGTTGGTGGCGCACCAATTTCGCGCAATGCCAGCACTATTTTTTTCAAATAGCAATGGCGTTAGACGAATTGGTATGACAACGTTGTGCATTTAGTGCTGGCGTCGATATATATTGGAACGCCACCAAAATGTGGGCCCTGCTGAGCTGACTAGTCGGAATATATTGCTGACGTCATATGCCCTAGCATGCCATAGATATATTATGTAGTGCTGATGTTCACTGTTCGCGAACGCCAGCATTAAGTTTTGCCTATATAAGGTAGTGTTGGAAGCCCCTTTGTTTCTCAAAATATATTCACTTCCAATTCTTAGTTATGGACCCACGTCGGCGGAGCGTGTCGAAAGTTTGGGACTCCGTCGCCCTGGTCAAGGTCCCGTCTGATCCTGTTAGCTACACCATGAGCTCGCCACGGCCAATGAAGTCGGCCCTGCCCGGCGAATCATCCCGCCGCAGCAGCGCGACTTCCGTTCAATCCGGCAGCTATGCCACCAGCGTCGAAGATACCGGCCCTGTGTTGCTTTGCGGCTGTCGTCGCCCTCTTGATGAGCATATGTCGCACACGGAATGGAATACAGAGCGAGAGTTCTACATCTGCTCCAACCATGGAAAGGTACATATGTACATATTGATTGGCTTTCAGCTAATTTGCACAATTCAACTCCTCTAGTGTCGCTCATATCAATATATATATATATATATATATATATATATATATATATATATATGTGTGTGTGTGTGTGTGTGTGTGTGTGTGTGTGTGTGTGTGTGTGTGTGTGTGTATTGTGATCCACAGAAAACAGGGGGAATATTGCTTCACATGGATATGGGTTGATCTCGTCCAGAAGTACGTAAGCGAGTTGCTCGACTACTCCATTAGACCTTTGAGACGACATATAGACGAGATGCAACTCAAGAACGATGTGATGCGAGGCCAAATAAAAAAAATTCAAGATGCTTCGATATGCTCTTTTAGCCGGTTGCATGCTTGGCCTATTTCTCCTAGCTGGATCAATGACACCATTTCTTCTGGTGGCCGTCATCACACTGATGATGTTCTTAGTCTAGATCTAGTAGTAGTAAATTATAATTGTTATTTTTTATTATCCTTCTGTAATGTATGTAAGAAGGCCAGATTAATCAATGAAATCTATGTTGTTCATCTATATGAAATATATTTTGCACTAATATTTTAATTCTGCATATATATATATTCAGAAAAGATGAAAATTAAAAAATAATAAACTGAAATGGCGTTGGCCAACCACGTGGGCCAACGCTATCAAACACAACACCGCCCGTCAAATCCAACCACTCGTATATACACACACCCGGATCTAATCCCCACAGAAACGCACTCAAATCAATCCCAACCCGCCGCCGCCGCCGCCATCTCCGACTCCGCATCGCCGCCGTCTCCCTCTCCATCTCAACCTCCGCCGTCGCCGTCTCCGTGCCTCCACCGCCGTCGCCGTCTCCGTGCCTCCACCGCCGTCGCCGTCTCCGCGCCACCTCCGTTGCCACCGTCTCTGCGCCTCCACCGCCGTCGCTGTCTCCGCGCCACCTCCACCGCCGCCGTCTCCGTGCCACCTCCGCCGCCACCGTCTCCGTGCCTCCACCGCCGTCTCCGCGCATCCACCGCCGTCGCCGTCTCCATGCCTCCATCATCGCCGTCTTCTCCACCGCCGATCCCGCCGCCTCCATCGCGGGTGAGTAATTGTAGTTTCAGATTTTAGTGTAGTTGTGTAGTGTAGATTTTAGTGTAGTTGTGTAGTTTCAGATTTTAGTGTAGTTGTGTAGTTTCAGATTTTTAGTGTAGTAGTGTAGTTTCAGATTTTTAGTGTAGTTGTGTAGTTTCAGATTTTTAGTGTAGTTGTGTAGTTTCATATTTTTAGTGTAGTAGTAGTTTCAGATTTTAGTGTAGTTGTCTAGTTTCAGATTTTAGTATAGTTGTGTAGTTTCAGATTTTAGTATAGTTGTCTAGTTTCAGATTTTAGTATAGTTTAGTAGTTTCAGATTTTAGTCTAGTTTTGTAGTTTAATTACATTGTGTCTATAGATTGTATATATATATATATATATATATATATATATATATATATATATATATATATATATATATATATATATATATATATATATATATATATATATATATAGGTGTTGCAGGTACAGTCAGATGGCTCCGAAGTTTCTATGTGACAGAAGGGTACTAAGTACTATGCAGCCATCACGAAGGACAATGTCGTCCACCAGCTTGGCCACTGGGACACCCCAGAGTTAGTGGCGCGCGCCTACGATGCAAAGGCGGTTGAGTATCACAAGGAAAAAGCGATTCTAAACTTCCCTGATTGCCGTGAGTACGCGCAGTTCCTCGCGCCGGAGAACATAAGGATATGCACTAGGGCCGAGGAGAAGGAGAACCTCCAGGCCGAGCAACAATTGTTCGACCCATTAGTGACGGAGCTTGCGAGAGATGACAAACTCTTAGAGACCAACAAGATGATGCTCCTTCAGTATGCAGCGAAGAAGAGCGCGGAGGAGGATCCCATAGATTGGGATAAGCTCGAGGAGGTGGAGGATCATGAGGAGGAGGAGGAGGAGGTTCAGTCGCTACCGCGTCGTCGTAGGTCCACCAGGGACGACCACGAGGCCGGCCCCTCTGGCCAGTAGCTTGCTAGAGATGGACGTAGCATTAGCTATTTCGTATATGAATGACTGTTTAACTTTATGCATGTTATTATATGTTTGAACCGTGCATCGTTTGTAGAATTGCTTAATTACTAGTGCATATACGTTCTATTTTGATGTGTTAGTTATTTAGTTTAATGATCTATGCTTACTTCGGTCAATGATATTGACAGCACTAAATGGATGCCCCGTGTAAGACTTGTGGTGCTTTGAGATGCCAGAAGGATAGGAAGTTCTTCATCAATCTTCCGAAGGACTTCATTGCTAAGACGGTATATATGATTTAGTTCAATATGTTCCGAGTTCATATGGTACGTTTGTGGCCGAAATTGTCTAACTAGTTATTTTTTCAAATTTTGCTCAGGTCATCCCTTGCGGGGCAAGGCGTGACTTCTTAGAGAAGTTTCGAGTTCCGCTTGATGCAACCATCACGTTCCAATGCACCCTCATGAAGATGCTGACGACCGAGCGCTACAATTGTCTTGTCACCAACGAGTCAGACCACACCTATTTCGGTTGCCCTGGTTGGACAGCTCTTGCAACTGCTTACCATATGGAAGCTGGGGAGAGAGCCACGTTCTACCTTGACTACGATCATGATGAGATCATGGTCTACTACAGGCCTGCTGGCAGCGACGATGATGGTCCACTTACTCCAGACTATGATCCTGACTCCACTCGCCGAAATGTCGAGTTAGCTAGCTAGTAGGCATGCATGGCATATATTATGTTGTGTTAGCACCTCCTGTTAATTTGGCCGAACTTGTCTGTACTTGTGTTACTTGCCTCTTTTTGATACTTTTCTGAATAATGTCAATAAATAATGACTCTTGAACTTAGATTCTGGTATTCGCAATGTACTTTTTAATTACTGTTCTAAACATTTATTATGCTGTCATTTTTGCTGTATCGCGCTGCTGTACAAATTTGATTTAAATCTGGAAATTACATTGCTGGCGTAGCACTAACATCCAATGACCACTACTGATGTATATTACTGCTTGTTTTGATGATGCTATGGATTGTATAGGGGGGTATAAGCCATGGAGAAGTTATAATACAGTACCTTATGAAATAATAAAATATGAATCAATTTATGACAGCACCTAAAGTTTTTGATTTACCTATCATACTAACGGAGCTCACGAGTTTTCTGTTGAATTTTGTGTGCTGAAGTTTGCAACTTTTGGGTGCGATCACGATGGATGAAGAAATAAGGAGCGGCAAAGAGCCTAAGCTTGGGGATTCCCAAGGTACCCCAAGGTAAATTCTAGGAAGACTCAAGCGTCTAAGCTTGGGGATGCCCCGGAAGGCATCCCCTCTTTCGTCTCAGTCCATCGGTATGTCACTTGGAGCTTCATTTTTATTCATCACATGATATGTGTTTTGCTTGGAGCGTCGTGTGTTTTAGTTTTCCAAAATAATTGTTTGCTGGACACACCTATTTGAGAGAGACACATTTTCATCATGATTTTTTAGAATACTCGATGTGCTTCACTTATATCTTTTGAGCTAAACAGTTGCTCTAGTTCTTCACTTATATCTTTTAGAGCACGGTGGCGTATAGATTTTATAGAAATAATTGCGCTCTCGTTCTTCACTTAAATTTGTTTGAGAGTTTAATATATAGTGACTGTAATTTGCATGGGTTATAAGACTAGTCCAAAAATAATAGGTATTCAAGGGTGCATAATCAAAACATTCATGTAGCACATAAAAGAGAATTTGTGGGTTAATGATATTGATGTGGTAATATGAAAGGGCGTGAGTGCATGGTTGTTGGTTAGTAGAAATATCAATAGTTAAAGGGTGTTAATTTTCTGTTCATCTAAATATTGGTTATGACATGGTGATGATGTGTGAGCATTCTTATACCTCGTTGAAATCCTAGTGTTGTTTAAGTCGGGGGGGGGGGGCGATGGTTAACTCCTACCAACCTCATCCCTAGGGGCATGCGAGTAGTACTTTGCTTCAAGAGAGCTAATAAAGCTTTGCAATAAGTATGTGAGTTCTTTATGGCTAATGTGAATCCATGGATGTATGCACACTCACCTTTTCATAGTATGCTAGCCTCTTCGGTACCGTGCATTGCCCATTCTCACCTCGAGGATCGGTGCAACTTTCGTCGGTGCATCCAAACCCCATGACATGATACACTCTGTTGCACATAAGCCTCCTTATATCTTCCTCAAAACAACCACCATACCTACCTACTATGGCATTTCCATAGCCATTCCGAGATATATTGCCATGCAACTTCCACCGTTACATCATATCACTTGTGCACTCATTGTCATATTGTTTTGCATAATCATGTAGCTGACGTACTATTGTGGCAAAGCCACCGTTCATCATTGTTTACATGTTAAGATAGATCATTGCACATCCCGGTACACTGCCAGAGGCATTCATATAGAGTCATATTGTTTAGTAGTTTTCAATATCGAGTTGTAAGTAAATAAAAGTTTGATGATTATCATTATTAGAGTACTGTCTCAGTGAGGAAAGGATGATGGATACAATGATTCCCCCACAAGTCGGGATGACACTCCGGACGAAAAATAAAAAAAGAAATAAAAAAAAGAGAAAAACAAAAAAGAAAGAAATAAAAAGAAAAAGAAAAAAAGAGAGAAAAAAGAAAATAAATGAGAAAAAAGAGAGAAGGGGTAGTGCTACTACCTCCTTTTCCACACTTGTGCTTAGAGAAAGCACCATGTTTTTCATATAGAGAGTCTCATGTTTTGTCATTTCCATATGCTAGTGGGAATTTTCCATTATAGAACTTGGCTTGTATATTCCGATGACGGGCTTCCTCAAATGCCCGAGGTCTTCATAAGCGAGCAAGTTGGATGCACACCCACTTAGCTTCAGTTGAGCTTTCATATATACACTTATAGCTCTAGTGCATCCGTTGCATGGCAATCCCTACTCCTTGCATTGATATCGATTGATGGACATCTCCATAGCCCGTTGATTCGCCTAGTTGATGTGAGACGTTCTTCTCCACTTTTACCCCTTTGAAACCTACCACCATATTCTATTCCACCTATATGCTATGTCCATGGTTCCCAATCATGTATTGAGTGAGTTATAAAATGCTTAAGCGCGTGAAAAAGTACAATCTACTTTCTTGGCTTAACACCGTGGTGCTTGACATTTGTCTTTATGTGGTGAAGACGGAGCCATGCTATGCTAATATGATAAAATGAATGGGGGGTAAACATTCTTTAAGGATTGTATATTTTCAAAGTTGATGATTATATTACTTATGTTTATGGATATTACTATGTTAATGTTTGTTGATTCATCGTTTCTTAATGATCATACCCGAAAAAAATTACATGTTGGGTAGCATGTCACATCAAAAATTATGTTTCTATCATTTACCTACTAGAGGACCAACATGAATTAAGCTTGGGGATGCTGATACGTCTCCAATGTATCTATAATTTTGATTGTTCCATGCTATTATATTATCATTCTAGGATAGTTTTAAGCATTTACTTGCTGTTTTATATTATTTTTAAGCACTAACCTATTAACCCAGTGCCAAGTGCGAGTTGCTGTTTTCTGCATGTTTTTGGCTTTCCAAGAATACTGTACCAAATGAAGTCCAAATACCTCAAAACTTTTTGATGATTTTTTATGGACCAAAATAAGAGCTGGAAGCTTCGGAGGAAGACCGGAGGGCACACAAGGTGCCCCCAAGCCAACAGGGCGCGCCCAGGGGGGTGGTCTCGCCTTGATGGCTTGGGGCCACCTCCACGCTCTCTTGGCCCTGACCTTTGGCCTATAAATTCACATATATTCCAAAAACCCTAGAGAGCCTTCCAAAACATTTTTTCTGCCGCCGCACGTCTCTGTTCCGCTGTGTGCCCATCAGGAGCCCTGTTCCGGTGCTCTGTCGGAGGGGGGTCAATCACGGAGGGCCTCTACATCAACCTTGCTGCTCCCATGGTGATGTGTGAGTAGTTCACCGCAGACCTACGGGTCTGTAGTTAGTACCTAGATGGCTATCTCTCTCTCTCTCTCTCTCTCTCTCTATGTTCTTCATTGCCAAGATCACCGCGATTCCCGCGGTGATCTACCTTATGTAATCAATCTTTGCGGTGTGTTTCTTGGGATCCGATGAATTGTGGGTTTATGTTTAGATTATTCATGAAAATATATTGAATCCTTGCTGGTTATCTATATGCATGATTGTTATAGCTTCGTAATGCTCTCCGATCTATCGGTTTGGTTTGGCCAACTAGATTGATTTATCTTCAAGTGGGAGTGGTGCGTTTTAGTGGGTTTAATCTTGCGGTGCTCAATCCTAGTGACAGAAAGGGACATGATATGTACTGTATTGCTGCCACTAAGGGTAAAACGATGGGGTTCATTCATATTAATTGGATTTACTTTGTCTATATCATGTCATCATCCTCCAAGCATTACTCTGTTTTCACTTAATACTCTAGATGCATGCTGGATAGCGGTCGATGGGTGGAGTAATAGTAGTAGATGCAAGCAGGAGTCGGTCTACTTGATTTTGGACGTGATGCCTATATACATGATCATTGCCGTGTATACTGCATAACTATGCGCTTTTGTATCAATTGTTCAACAGTAATTTGTTTACCCACAGTATGCCTTCTTCGAGAGAGAAGCCTCTAGCGAACACTATGGCCCCCGGGTTTCCTCATAAATATAATTAAAAAAACTCTAAATACCTTGCTATCATTATTTACTTTCTTTTTATTTTCAATTTATATTTATCAAATTATCTATCTATCACTACTTATCGCTTGCAAGTAACGAGTTCAAGGGGATTGACAACCCTCTTGCCCGCGTTGGGTGCAAGTGTTTGCTCTTTTGTGTGTAGGCGCTGAAGACAGGAGTTTGTGTGGTTCTCCTATTGGTTCGATAAACTTGCTTCTCACTGAGAGAGATAATTACCTCTATTATGCTGCATCATCGCCTCCTCCTTAGGGAAAATCCCAACGCAGTTTACAAGTATCATGGAGCGTCAGTTCGAGGATAGTCACATGACGACGTCACATTGCTAGGTGTGTCTTGTAGATCTGGTCTCCACTGATGGCCGATGAAGTTGGATGCTTTAGGCCTCGCGTGAGGTAGAGTGCGGTGTGAGCAGGCCGGGATGGCGACCCCTGGGTGAGGTTATCAATGAGCCTCGTGGTGGTATGGTGTTGGTGGCGGCAACAATGTGATACGTCTCCGTCGTATCTACTTTTCCTCATGCTTTTGATCTTGTTTTGGACTCTAATTTGCATGATTTGAATGAAACTAACCCGGACTGATGCTATTTTCAGCAGAACTACCATGGTGTTGTTTTTGTGCAGAAATAAAAGTTCTCGGAACTGGACGAAACTTTTTGGAGATTTATTTTATAATAAATAAAAAGTACTGGAGCCAAGAACCACCGGAGGGGGCGCCCTGGTTGGGCACGATACGTCAGGGCGCGCCACCCCCTCCAAGCGCGCTCTGGTGGGTTGTGCCCACCTCGGGGCCCCACTGACCCTAATTCCAGCGCTATAAAATCCTATTTTCGGAGAAAAAAATCAGAGAGAAAGTTTCATCGCGTTTTACGATACGGAGCCGCCGCCACCTCCTGTTCTTCCTCGGGAGGCTAGATCTGGAGCCCGTTTGGGGCTCCGGAGAGGGGAATCTTCGGTCTTCGTCATCATCAACCCTTCTCCATTGCCAATTCCATGATGATCCCCACTGGGAGTGAGTAATTCCTTCGTAGGCTTGCTGGTCGGTGAGGAGTTGGATTAGATTCATCATGTAATCGAGTTAGTTTTGTTAGGGCTTGATCCCTAGTATCCACTATGTTCTGAGATTGATGTTGCTATGACTTTGCCATGCTTAATGCTTGTCACTAGGGCCCGAGTGCCATGATTTCAGATCTGAACCGTTTATGTTATCACCATTATATCTATGTTCTTGATCCGATCTTGCTAGTCATATGCACCTATTACGTGTTATGATTCGTAAACCCCGGAGTGACAATAGTCGGGATACTTTCCGGTGATGACCGTAGTTTGAGGAGTTCATGTATTCACTATGTGTTAATGCTTTGTTCCGGTTCGCTATTAAAAGGAGGCCTTAATATCCCTTAGTTTCCTTATGGACCCCGCTGCCACGGGAGGGTAGGACAAAAGATGTCATGCAAGTTCTTTTCCATAAGCACGTATGACTATTTACGGAATACATGCCTACATTACATTTATGAACTGGAGCTAGTTCTATATCGCCCTAGGTTATAACTGTTATATGATGAATATCATCCAACGAGTTCACCGATCCAGTGCCTACGAGTTTTCCACATATTGTTCTTGCTAAGTTACTATTGCTACTGCTACTGTTACACTTGCTACGAAACTATTGCTATCACTGCTACTGCTACTGTTACTGCTACTACTGCTATCAAAACTATCATACTATTGTGCTACTGATCACTATGCTGTAGATATTTAATCTCTAGGTGTGGTTGAATTGACAACTCAGCTGCTAATACTCTCAAATATTCTTTGGCTCCCCTTGTGTCGAATCTCTAAATTTGGGTTGAATACTTACCCTCAAAAACTGTTGCGATCCCCTATACTTGTGGGTTATCAAGACCTTTTTCTGGCGCTGTTGCCGGGGAGCATAGCTATATTTGTTGAGTCACTTGGGATTTATATCAATTGATCACTATGAAGAATCTGAAGGATCCAAAGACCAAGATTTTTCCCTCTAAGACGAGGGGAGGTAAGGAATTGCCATCTAGCTCTGCACTTGATTCACCTTCGGTTATGAGTAAGTTTGCAACACCACCACATGCTATTAATCCTGATATGTCGCAAGTTATTGATGATGCTACTTCTGCTATGAATGATGCTTATGATGATGATGCTAGTACCATGCTTGATGGTAATGTGCCACTAGGTGAATTTCTTGATGAACAAATTGCTAGAGCTAAATAGAATGAAATTACTAAAATTGATGAGATTGCTGAAACTGATGAAGCCTTTGAAACTGAGGATATTGAAAAGCCTATTAGACCTAGCTCTCCTAGATTTGAAATACCTAAGATACCTGAGGGTTATGTTTTGGATGGAGAGATAGCTAGAGAAATCCTTTCTTGTAAAGATAAAGATGATCTTAAGAAATTTCTACGTAAGTATAAGGAAAAGACTTTGAATGCTACAATGAAATATGATCCTAAGTTTGCTACTTCACCTATCTTTGTTACCGATAAGGATTATGAATTCTCTGTCGACCTAGAGTTAATTACTTTGGTTGAATCTGATCCTTTCCATGGCTATGAAACTGAAACTGTAGTGGCACACCTTACTTTGTGCAAATTGAAGAAGAGAGTCTCCCACCAGCTTGGGGGAGGCTTCTCCAATTGCTTAATGCTTTGCCTAATCACCCTCTTAAGAAAAATGAAATACTTGATATCTTCTACAATGGACTAACTGATGCTTCTAGGGACTTCCTAGATAGTTGTGCTGGTTGTGTTTTCAGGAAACAAACTGTTGAACAAGCTGAGGAACTATTGAATAATATATTGAAGAATTATGATGATTTGACTCTCCTTGAACCACTACTTAAACCCACTCCGAAGAAGAGGGGTATCTTATTTCTCAGTCCCGAAGATATGCAAGAGGCATAGAAATGTATGAAGGAAAAAGGTATTAAAGCTGAGGATGTTAAGAATTTACCACCTATTGAAGAAATACATGGCCTTGACACACCACTACCTCCACAGGTGGTAGAGGTAAATTCTTTATTAAAGTTTGATGAAGGTGATATCCCTTACAATAAACATCCTAATCAATGCTTATATGAGTTTGATAACTACATTATGAAACAAGATCACTTCAATGCAAATGTTCTGAAACAATTGAAATATAATTCTGATATGATTGCTCGCTTGAGTGACTTGTTATTTAGAATCAGTAATGATGTTAGAGGTGTAGGAAAGCATGCCTCTATGGTTCAAACCCAGTTAGAACAAGTTGCTAAGTCTCAAAAAGAATTGCTTGATGAAATGAATAATAATATGAATGATTTTGCTGCTAGAGTAGTTACTAGAGGAGGTAGAATGACCCAAGAACCTCTTTATCCTGAAGGTCATCCTAAAAGAATTGAACAAGACTCTCAAAGAATTAACACTGATGCACCTAGTCCTTCTAAAAAGAAGAAGAAAAAGAAAAATGATAGGACTTTGCATACCTCTAGTGAACCTGAGATACAAAAACCTCCTGATGATAATGATGTCTCTATTTCTGATGCTGAAACTCAATGTGGTAATGAACATTCACCTAGTGATAATGAAAATGATAATGATAATGTTCATGAAGATACTCAACTGAACAATGGTAAAGAACTAGATAATGATCACTCGTGCAGCGACGTGTTATACAAACGGTTTTTAACCCCTTTCCGCGACGTAGTTTTAAACCGTCGCCTTGCATGTGTGGGCGATAGGGGAGGGGTCCATCCCACACGACACGGAAAACCCGTCGGCGATGGTGGCCAACGAACACAAACGTTTTGCAAAGCTAAGCATATGGAATGTCCGCATCTATCAGAAACTAGAGTCACCGGTCAACCGTTTGAGATATGGCATCCTTCCCATACGGCCCATCCTTGGAACTCGTGTGAGATCACACTAACATCGCACGCGCTATTCTGTAGCGCACCGTTTACGATGTGTGCCGAATCACAAACAGTTCATAATTGCAAAGTGTGTATGATAAGGAGACAATCACACACATTTTGTCCTACCGCGTCATTTGCGATATACCAAGATTCCCAAATGCTCCAACAGTCATACTCGTGTCGGATGCATACGACATAACAAACAGTTAAACATTATAAATCGTGTATGATAAGGAGACTGTCACAAAACATTTAGGCCTACTTAACCGTTTCTGATATTGTCTAACATCAGACACGGTTTGCAGACGGCAATTGTGTGCATTGTCGCAGATGGTTTCTCTCTCTTAAACGTGTCGAATCATGAGGTATATCACACACGTTTTGCTTTACAAACCGTGTGCGGTGTAATGACCTGGAGAGCTTATTTTTCCGCTATTTTAATCGCCACAATTTAAAATTCTATAGGATTTGAATTTGATAGTAGGCTATAACATTTTTCATATCCATCCTATATAGACATAGGTTCAACAACCAATGCATTATTCCATTCATAGGTACATATGTTCAAGAATTACATCAAGAAATAATAATTACATTAGGACCAGATAAATAATGATGAACCACGGTTGCATACTTGTATTAAATATGGTAAAAGAAGAGGAGAAAGACACTCTGGCAGTTGTACAAGGTGAAGCGGAATGCCCATATTGTGTCCTCCTCCATGCAGAATGCACGGTCGACTCTGGGCCAGCCCCTTGTGATGGCGGACCGCCCATCCTTCTCTGTGTTGATGAGGACATCTAGGTAGTCATCGTGGCCTGGTAGATGTACTTTAACGTTTGCACGTCCACCAATCATGTAGTTTGAGAGGTAATCCTGAGTAAACTGCTTTGAGAACCACTACAAACAAAATAGATTCAAACATTGTAAATTTGTAAGCTAACAACTCATTATGGACAGTAAAAAGAAGGGTACAGAGTTCGTAGTTACCATCCGGGAGTTCACTGTTGTCTTGGATAAGTTGTAAATAAATAGTTTAATTGCCATATTTTGTCCCATTTTATTAACAACCTTTATAAGTTTCCTCACTTGATGCTGGTTCATGAATATCTCATTGCCCCATACGCAAAAAGGGTCAACACGCGGATCTTTACCAGTGACATATGTACCTACAAGCAACAAGTTTGTATTAGAAGGTAAATTGAAATTGTACAATGACATAGTTTAGTATTCCCTGTCCAAGTATATAAGATCTTATTACATCCAAAATACTCACATATTTGATGTATTAACATCTTATACTTTGGGGTGGATGGAGTATATATATAGCCATGTGATGAAACTAACCTCGATGAAAAAAAACAGTTGTTCCCGATATTGTCCTGGGTAAGTACATCGAAAGGCATGTTAAGTACTGACAGGCTAAACATCAACCAAATATATGCATGGTAAACAACATGATCACAAAATGATAGCTTCAGTGTGCAGGTTTAAGCACACTAGCTAAGCTAATAATAAGTGGAGATGTGTGTTAACTGCAATAGGCTTAGCATTTAACAACAACAAAATATAGTCATTCAAACTGGTATTGTGCACGTTTAAGCACACTAGTTATTGTTACATAAAAATGGAAACGCTTGTGCTCACTACAACAAGCTTAACATAAATCAAATATAGTCATTCATAGTGGTACTGTTGAAATTACATAGAATGTAGCTGGTGCTTACACATCAAATTGTATAACTGAACATCACATTGTGAAAAAACAGAAATAAATAGTGGGCGTGTTAACTGGTATGACGAAATTGAACTGGAAAGTACATACTTGCATATATAGAACTTCACAATGTGAATAACTGAAATAAACAAGATATACTATATAGCAATTGAATCAGGACATATGCCCAGTACAAACAACCAAGCTAGGAAAAACAGATACACAAGGCATATGCTCACTACAACAGGCTTGATAGCAACCAAAAATAGTCATTCATACAGTACTGTTGAAATTGCATAGAACGTAGCCGGTGCTTAAACATGAAATTTTATAACTGAACATCACATGCGAAAGAACTGAAATAAACAGTTCACGTGTTAACTGCACCAGGTTTAACAGGAGCCATATATGGCTCTTGAAACATGTATTGATGAAATTCAACTGCAGAGTCCATACATTTAGCATGAGTGAAGTAATTTAACATGGGATGGGTTTCCTCACCTGTCACAGATGGCCTCATTCCCATTAGAAGAGCGCGGATTATGGTTGTGCTCCCTGTTGTCACAGATGGGCTCCTTCCCCTTGGAAGAGCAGGGACGCAGGGTGCCCTCCCTGATGTCACGGATGGGCTCTTTCCCCTTGGAAGATACGGATAGGGTGCCGTTGTCGGCGTCGGTGTCGTCGATGAGGTCTGACTTGGCAGCCGACGATGCCGAGCCACCGCCATAGAACGTGTCCTTCAGAAATGACAAAAAGAGGCTCCATGGAGATGAAGGAAGGCAAATTCTTGAGGGCGAAGCAGAGTAGATCAGCGGCTGGGCCTTGCATGAGGTCGACGGGGGTTGAACCCGAGGGGTCGGGGTTGGACCACTTAACCTATGACATAGCCCGCGACAAGCCGTCACCGTCGACGAGCTCGACGTCGTAGCCGACTGCGTCGATATGCATCCAAACGGGAACCCGCAGTCTTACAGCCTCGCAGTCGTTAGATTTCCCGGCGGCCTCGGAGGCCACCTCGTCATCGTAGTCAGCTTCCCCGGTGGCCTCGGCGGCCACCTCGTCATCGTAGACAGCTTCCCCGGCGGCCTCGGCGGCCACCTTGTCATCGTAGTTAGCTTCCCCTGCGATCCCGGCGGGCACCTTGTCATCGTAGTCAGCTTCCCAGGCAGCCTCGATGGGCACCTCGGCATCGTCCATTGGAAAGGCCGCAATATACCTCCTTTTGGCCATTCGCTCCTCGATCTCCCCTGCAAGTGTAGCTGGGATTAGGTGATGTCTACTACGCAACCTTCTTCTTGTAGACTCGTGTTGGGCCTCCAAGCGCAGAGTTTTGTAGGACAGTAGCAAATTTCCCTCAAGTGGATGACCTAAGGTTTATCAATCCGTGGGAGGCATAGGATGAAGATGGTCTCTCTCAAACAACCCTGCAACCAAATAACAAAGAGTCTCTTGTGTCCCCAACACACCCAATACAATGGTAAATTGTATAGGTGCACTAGTTCGGCGAAGAGATGGTGATACAAGTGTAATATGGATAGTATATATAGATTTTTGTAATCTGAAAATATAAAAACAGCAAGGTAGCAAGTAACAAAAGTGAGCAAAAACGGTATAGCAATGCTTGAAAACAAGGCCTAGGGTTCATACTTTCACTAGTGCAAGATCTCTCAACAATACTGACATAGTTGAATCATATGTAAATCCCTCACGTGCGACAAAGAGTTCACTCCAAAGTCACAAATAGCGGAGAACAAACGAAGAAATTATTGTAGGGTACGAAACCACCTTAAAGTTATCTTTTCCGATCAGTCGTATGAGCTATCCCTATAAGTGTCACGAACAGCCCTAGAGTTCGTACTAAAATAACACCTTAAGATACACATCAACCAAAACCCTAATGTCACCTAGATACTCCAATGTCACCACGAGTACCCATGGGCTTGATTATACGATATGCATCACACAATTTCAGATTCATCATGTTCAATCCAACACAAAGAACTTCAAAGAGTGCCCCAAAGTTTCTACCGGAGAGTCAAGACGAAAACGTGTGCCAACCCCTATGCATAGATTCCCAAGGTCACGGAACCCGCAAGTTGATCACCAAAACATACATCAAGTGGATCAATAGAACATCCCATTGTCACCACGGATATCCCATCGCAAGACATACATCAAGTGTTCTCAAATCCTTAAAGACTCAATCCGATAAGAAAACTTCAAAGGGAAAACTCAATTCATCACAAGAAGATAGAGAGGGGAAAACTCCATATGATTCATCTATATTAATAAAGCTCGCGGTACATCAAGATCGTGCCATCTCAAGAACACGAGAGAGAGAGATCAAACACATAGCTACTGGTACATACCCTCAGCCCCGAGGGTGAACTACTCCCTCCTCGTCATGGAGACTGCCGGGATGATGAAGATGGCCTCCGGTGATGGTTTCCCCCTTCGGCAGGGTGCCGGAACGGGCTCCCGATTGGTTTTTCATGGCTACAGAGGTTTGCGGCGGCGGAACTCCCCTCCGGTATGTTTTTGCTCCAGTATTTTTTATATTTTCCAAAAATATTCTCCGTAAATTTTTATTCCGTTTGGACTCCGTTTGATATTCCTTTTCTGCGAAGCTCAAAAACAAGGAAAAAACAGAAACTGGCACTGGGCTCTAGGTTAATAGGCTAGTCCCAAAAAATAGTGTAAAATAGCATATTAATGCATATAAAACATCCAAAATAGATAATATAATAGCATGGAACAATCAAAAATTGTAGATACGTTGGAGACGTATCATTAGGCTGCGACGGTCTGCGGTGGGGGTCAATGCAGATCTGTGAGGAAAGGGGTGTTTAGCAGGCGCCATCTAAGAAATTCAGGGCGGCGAGGGTATGGAGATGGGTTCGTAACCTGGACGGGGAGAGAAGGAGAGGTTGACTGTGGAATGCGGAGCGGGATCGGGGGCGGCGGCGGCGACAGCGAGGTAGCTAGGGTTCAAGCGAGGGAGTTGTGTGGGGGTGGGGGGGGGGTGGGAGGGGCCTAGGTGGTGTTTGAGGAAATGCCGCGGCTACTTTAAATTTTACTTTGAGGGAATGAAAAGCCGGGACAAACTAATTTTTTTATGAAAGGTTTGAAGTGGCACCGGAGGAACAAGCATTGCACACGACCCGAACATAATACCCGTGTGCACTTCAAAGAGATAAACCCGCTCAGCCATCAACTTTTAAATTTGATCAAGGTGGGTAGCTATTTTTAAGACACAGTTAGCATGCGGGAACCGTGTCTACTGCGTACACAATCGCACACAGTTGTCTCCTTCTACTCGTATGCTATTTAAGTTTCAAAAAAAGACTACCCTGCCATTTATCTAACAACATTGGAAAATAAACACGATAAATCTAGGGACATATCACAAACAGACCTGCTTGTGGACCAAACGTATATATGGAAAGGTTGTTGTGGTGTTCAAATACGGAATGCACAACTTTCATGTGACACACAATGTCTTGCAGAACACACGGTACTGTTGGCTTATGGCCCCTCCCCTCCCCCCACACACCTTCGAGTCAGCGGGGGGATGGTAGCTACAATATATATATGAACGCACGAACTTATACTACGACTACAAATTCACCCAACCGTAACACAAAACCAATAGAAATCCATCATGATCACCCCCTCCCCCGTGTTTTAGTTCTCAGGGTAGACTGCATGGGCCCACTGATGGGCGCGTCTCGGAAACTTCACAAGATGGGTGAGACCGCAACCACATGTGTGTGGCTCAACTAATTAATTAAGGTGGTGTGATATTTCCTGCGTGCATAACTTTTTGATGTGGCTCAAAAGTCGAACGGTATGTAGTACTTGACCTCATAAATAGGTTTCGTGTATACGTACTATTGTGTTGCCCCTCCCCTGCCCCCACCCCGCCCCACGCACGCACATGCTTCGAACAGACACCACGAACTATATCGTAACAAATAATGAGAAGACTATATATATATACCTTGGTCAAATTAACCTGTAGTATATATGGGCCGGTTTAAGTGATAGACCACACGGGTCCACAAATTTGACATGTCGTCCATAACCACGCGAGGGAGTGTCTGTAGACAACACCAACGCACATGCATGGCCCCAGGCACAATGTATGAAAGCGTTGTGCGATGTTTTCAAATACCAAACGCACAACTTTCGCCGCCACATATGTGTCTCCCGAACCAGAATGGCCCCGTACCGAGGTTAACGACCCATGCATATATAGCCCCACGCGCGCCCACAGTTCGAGCCGATAGGAGTGATTCAGTGTGTACGATGCGTTTGATTTTTTCTTAGAATTGAAATGTCGATGCACATATCAACTACGTATAATATATATATATATATATATATAAATAAATAAATAAATATATATATATATATATATAACATACATATACCAACAAGAAGAATCCACCTTGGTCAAATTAACATCTCTACAGCCGCCTGTCAAAGTGACGACCCACATGGACATGGTTGTGCCGGTGTGATGCCGATGACCACGTGATAGAGTGTTTGACAAAACAAACGACCACGCCATGAGGCCCACACATATATGTATATATGTAATTAAGTGTTTGTTTAGTTAATTAGTACCCAATGGAACTTTAATGTCAATTGGCTTAGAAACTGCAAGTCGACTTACGAAGAGAATCGATCACAACGCATATAGGCCCTGTTTGGATCCATGGGTTAGAGTTAGTTTGAGCTAGCTGGGGCTCAAATATCCCTAAAGTATTCAAACATGAGGGTTAGATTGAAGCTATTTGCATCTAACCCACCCAAAAAAAACTATCCCACCCTAGAGGTGCTGATTGGAGCTAGTTCTCACGGGGCCCTCTGTGACGCCCGGATAATTAAGCTACAGTAATCCCATGCTAATGATGCCATGTCACCACTATTACTATTGTAAATCTCACGTTAATCGAAATCCTATTCAAATTCAAATTCAAAATAAAGTCAAAAATCAATTTTTGTCAAACATGAAAACAAAAATGTTCAAAGTGTTGCAAATATTCTCTCGATATTTGTCATGCTGAAACCACATTTTTGTACAGTGTTTAAATGCACTGAAATAATTAAAACAGCAGCAAAACATTCAATTAAATATTTTTTCAAATTAATAAAATATTAAACTATTTTATTTAGCTGTCCAAATTAATGTGGCAGTGGTATAATTAGTTGTACTATTTTAGGTACCACTTTTATATTTTATAAAACTAGAATTAAAAGAAGACTAAACAGAAAACAGAAAAGATTAAAAATAAAAAAAGCAGAGACAAAACAAAGAAAAAGAAAAAAAGGCCCATGCTACTGGGCCTAAGTGGCCACAGTGCCGGCCCAGCCCAACACCTCCCGTCCCCTTCCTCTGTTCACCCGCGCGCGCCGCTGTCGCCTGTGCAGAGCTCGCCGCGCCGGCCCCCCACATTCTCCCGCACGACAGCGCGTCGCTGCGCCCATCCCTGGTCTGTTAAGGCCCCCCTCGCCCCCGTGGACAAACCCTAGCCGCCCCAGTCTTCCTCCCTCCCTCTCTCCCACCTCACCCGACGCCGCCATGGCCGTTCGCCCGTAGAGCTCGCGGCCACAACCTTTCTCTCGTCGCCGCTCCGTGTCCAACTTCATCGCCGGCCTCGTCCACGTCGACTGCACCTCGCCGTTGGAGTCGGCAACCACCACAATGCCCGGACGCTGTCGTCGTCTACCTCGGTCCCCCGTAGATTGCCATCGTCGATCCACCAGCTCCGAGCCTCCCCGAGCCCGCTGCCGCCCTCTACCGCTCCACTGTGAGCTCCCGTGCCTCCTCACCCCTCTGCTACGCTCCCCGTGCCTCCTCACCCCTCTGCTACGCTCCCCGTGCCTCCTCACCCCTCTGCTACGCTCCCCGTGCCTCCTAGCCTTGACACCGAGCGCGCCTGAACTCTGGCGCCGCCACGGTCGCCGTTGCCGTCGCTCAGGGCTTTCCCCGCTCAAGCCGAGGCCATGTTTGAACGCGCCGCGCTGCCCCCGTTCGAATGCAACAGACCGCGTCCAAAACCGCCACCCCTAGACGATTTCCGACGCAAGCCCGACCCGCCGCCGTCGTTTTGGCCACCGGCGGCTGAACGCCGGCCGCCCCGCTGAGCTGGCACCCCCGGGGCCACCCCGAGGGTCACTGACCAGCGGGCCCCTGGGTCCCCTTTGACCCATTGACTACGGTCAACGGCTGACTGGGCCAGTCCCAGCAGCTGACACGCGGGCCCCACCCCCTTGTTAAGTATTTTAAGAATAATTAAAATGTTAATTAAATAGTTAATTAATCTGTTAGTTAATTAGTTAACTAAACAGTCTCTGACAGTGGGTCCCACTAGCTAATTAGTTAAATTAGTTAGTTTAATCTACTGTTTAATTAGTCTAGCCTATGACAGATGGGCCCCACCTGTCGGGTTGACCAGTCAACTGGTCAGTTGACTGCTGACATCACACTGACATCATGCTGATGTCATTAGTCTTTTTCTGTCGAATTTAGTAATTAAATTAATTCCAGAAATTCAGTAAAACTTTGAAAAATCTTATCTTTTAAACCGTAACTCGGATGAAAATAATTTATATATGAAAAATGGTCAGAAAATTATGTAGAATCCGAATATACCACCCACATACCTGTTAGCCCACTCTAACCAGGTGAATATGCAACTTTTTGCCTGTTTCAGGTAAATGAATAGTGCATGACTTTAATAAAATAATTCCAAATAAATTCCTAAATTCACTAAATCACTTAGATAGGCAAAATATCATCAGATATTATCCCGATCCGTCTGCGACATGTAATACTGCGTTAGTGCATGCCTAGCCCTACATATTGCCATGTCATGCATCGTGTTGCATTTGTGCTTTATATTTATTGTTTCTCCCCCCCTCTTCTTACCGGTAGACCCCGAGACTGACGCTGCTGCCGGGTACGACTACGCCATTGACGATCAGGCTTTTGCAGCAGAGCAGCAAGGCAAGCAACCCGCTTGAGCATTCCGATATCGCCCATTTCTTTCCCTCTTATTCTTGCATTAGATTTTGCTACTGTATTAGTTAGCTCCTATTCTGATGCATAGCCTGCTTTTGATAAACTGCTACTATACCTGCAATCATATCAACTGCTTAGTATAGGTTGATCAGTGGATCCCCAGTGACCCCCCCTTAGTCCCAGTTGCCCCTGCTTCTTCATCGACGACTCGAAGACCCGAAGACTCGGTCAACCGACCGACGAGCCAGGCCCCTCACATCACCGCACACCCCTTAAATATGGCACTGCAGAGCTACTATCGAGTGCCGAGGGTGATACCTCACTTAGCACTCTCGGTGTTAATTCTGTAGCGTAGCTAATCGGTCGTGGGTATCGAGGGTGATTCCTCCTTCCCATTTATCGATAGCGACTCTTGCCATACACATACCTCGAGTGGGATCCATCGAGGGTGATTCCTTGGATATCCACTTGGTGTATAAACACACAGTTACTTTAACTTGACATTATTTACATGTGAAAGACGGGACTGGAGGGACAGGCGGTACCACCCTGGTTGAGGTGGACCTGAGTTCCCGACAGTCTTGAGACGGGTCGGCCCCAAGGGTACCCGTGTGTGAGATGTGGTGGGATGCGCCGGTAAGGCATCCAAAGGGTTATGTTGAGGCATGGACAGGCAGGAGAGGCCCTTGCCACACATCCCCGAGACGGGGCGACGGGACCGCAATTTATGGGTCGCGCTTGCCCCGCATTAATAAAATGCTAATGGGTTGGGTATTTGATCTGAGTTGGGTCGTTGGCCTTTTTACGCACCAAACCATCGCGTGGGAGAAGTTATGGGTACTCAGCGTCGTTGTATCAGCCGAAGCTCTTAGGACGTCAGCAATGGAGCGGCGCGCGCTCGAGTGGCCTGGACGGTGCAGCTCTTGGACTAGAGTGTACTAGGACTAACCTCGGCCGCCCTCGCATCGTGCAGGAGTGCAAAGGGTGATTGGGCCCATGACCCCTGCGCACTTAGGATTTAGACCGGCGGGCTGGCCTCTCTATTGAGCCTAGGTGGGGCGACGACTTGCTGCTATCCCGAGGCCGGACATGACCCAGGAAAGTGTATCCGGCCGGAGGTGATCAGGCGTGTTGGAAATGCGGTGCACCCCTGCAGGGATGAATAATCTATTCGAATAGCCGTGTCCACGGTAACAGGACGACTTGGAGTTGTGCCTTGACCTTATACAACTATAACTGTGATTTAAATTTGAGATGAATGTGGCTCCGAGATTGCTTCCTTGCAGGGAGTCGAGGAAGAATCTCTGGGCGTGGTTACTTAATAAAATTGCTACAATAATATGACTATATGTGAGATACCAGTCTACTCTCTTCTAATGCTGCAAGATGCTGAAGATGCTAGTCTTCGATAGGACTAGGCCTTCCCCCCTATTCTTGCTTTCTGCAGTCAGTCCAGATATACCCCATTCTTTGATAATGATGCATGCTTAGCATAGTTCTGATGTCAGTCTTGCGAGTACTTTGGATGAGTACTCACCGCTGCTTTGCCTTCTCTTTCCCCCTCGATACGATTCTGCGTTCAGACGATGGAGCCCAGGAGATGGAGTACGCCGGAGACGACTACTACACCACCGCTGGAGCCTACTACTACGTGGAGAGTGCCGACGCTCAGGAGTAGTTAGGAGGTTCCCAGGCAGGAGGCCTCGCCTCTTTCGATCTGTTGTTATGTTTGTGCTAGCCTTCTTAAGGCAAAACTTGTCTAACTTATGTCTGTACTCAGATATTATTTGCTTCTGCTGACTCGTGCTTTGTCGAGCTTTGTATTCGAGCCCTCGAAGCCCCTGGCTTGTAATATGAAGCTGTATGACTTTAATTTGTGTCTAGAGTTGTGTTGTGATATCGATCAGTGAGTCCCTAATCTTGGTGGTACGCATTGCGTGTATGATTAGCGTACGGTCGAGATCAGGGGCGTCACAAGTTGGTATCAGAGCCAACTGCCTGTAGGTAGCCCCCTTTCCAACTCCTTGGCCGAAGTTGAGTCTAGTACTTGAAAAACTTTTACTAACATAGTTGTGTGGCTTACGGGCCCACATCTCAATCGGGTGGTATTAGGATCTTTTATTCCTCGTCTATACTCTGGGTTCTGATCTCTCTTCTCTTTCAGGTTAAAGATTTTATTAACTCTAACTCTAGGTTCTCGTAACTACTTCCCCCGGAGAGCCCCTCATTTCAGACGATGGCTCGATTCATCAGAAGACTCCGAAGATACTCTCCGATGTTCTCTCGAGAACTTGTGCTCATCGTTTTTGCGATTCCCTTCCACCGTCAACCCCTATGGATGACTACATGCAATTGTCGCTCATACTTTCATATCCTGTTGCTCTTGTTATTACAAGGTACATCGAATTATCTTACCGGAGATTCGTTCTTCCTCGGTTGATCATGCGTTTCACAGAATTCTTTGAAACGCTACTCGATCTTCCGTAATCCTCAGTAGCCTTTTGCTCTTGACCTTTCTCACCGGCTTGCATTGTGGTTAATTCCATATGTCAAGCAATATCCATTAAAATCCTCTGTGATTTTCATTTGATTTTATTGATTCAACCTGTGTGTGGATGCACGCAGTCATCAGTTGTTTATCATAAATTATCCGTCCGGCTCAGACGTCTTTCTAAACATGAGTTGGTTCTTGACAAATCAACCTTAATTGATTGCCCATCTAAGTCCTTTCATCTTACTTCTATTTGATCGGAACATCTGTTTCCGATACACCAATTGGGAAATCTTAATTCCTTTGGTTATTTAAGCATCAAATTATTTGGATGTTCTATGATCTGATGCCTTACATTCCTTCTTCCTCTGATTGGGTACCAATACTCACATCAGGTCCTTTGTGGACTGCCAGACCCAGTGTTGGGTTATTATCCGATAGCATCCTTCACATTCAAAATTCTTGTGATGTTCTTCCCCTGATACATGATGCCATTGGTAAGCTGTGTCTTCTCCCTCTGATAAGTTGTATCCTATGCTTTCATCAGCCATGCTCTGTTTGCAAGCATGTGTTAATTACTCTTGAAGCTTGTGGTATATGTTCCTAAGATGCCCCGATGGGTTGGACCTATGCCTTCCTTAATTCGTGTGAACCCGACAGTTTTCACAAGTCATACTCTCCTGGTGTTTTGCCAGTTAAACTTTCAAAACTACAACTTCATCAAAGGCGAGGTGTAAATGGAAGGTGATGCATTGATGAAGTGGGAGTCGACCTTGAACCTTGTGTTCATGCCCATGGAAACGATGTTGATCTTATCATACAAGCTTCTCCTTTCATAAAATCATTCATTGTATGATTTGATATTGTATCTTTGATCTTGTCCTTTGCAATCGTGGTTCCGACCATGTTGTTCTACTTTGATTTCATTCTCAGACAAGTTAAAGTGCTTGTCTTCCACAGATCAATACACTAGTCTAACCTTTATTCTGATCTACCTCCGAGTTTTATCATTGGTATCTCGAGAATATCACGGAGCTATATAACTTTTTATGAGCTCCTCATCAACTATGATATTTCACTGATTCCAGTTTCCTCGTGTTCTGAGTAGTGGGACACTCAGGGACACCAATATCTGAATCGAGTATGCTTTGCGATTCAACAACTCTTAGAATCTTCCTTGCTTATGATTTGTACTCGATCATGCCATTCCAAGCTGTTAGGCTACATCATCGTCGTCATGCTAAAGCTTGACCATGCGATCTATGTCCTTCATCCCTGAAGCACCATTCCAACAGTGCATTAAGCTTACATCGAGTTTTCGACGTCATGTTGGTTGTCTTGAAAAGGCAATGTCGATGCTGAGCTAGCACTCCAATCTGTGGTTCCGACAACTTGTCGCTTCACCATTTCCTTGCTTGATGTCGCCGCTGATCGATTACATCCTCATGAGACTTCTCGACAAGTGTGTCGTGATTCTCATCAGCATTCTGGGCTCTTCCAGGATATCAATTAAATTCATGATGAGAGTAGCATCCTTGTCCTTGGTAATTGGTGTTATCATTGGCGACATCCTTGCCATCACCTTTCGTTCCTTAGATCCCGTGTTGTTTCTAACCGGAATACCGACAAATGGAATGTGATGTGTAAATTCAACACTTCTGGCATAACAACTCTATTACCTTGGAGTTAATGAACAATAAGTCCATTGTTAGTGTGTTGGTTGTTGAATCAACATTCTAACCTCGATCGTGCTATCTAATCCATACTTTCGGATGCACCTTTCAATCAATGATTATTCGTGGATCTTTTCCTCGAGCATACATCATTATATCTTTTGGTTTGACCAATGCTATCACCTTGTTCACTCAATCGTGGAGATCCTTCTTTGGGGGAATCTCGACGAATTGTTGCTGAGCCCACCAGCCACATCCTCTTCTCCCTCGTGGTTCATGATGAACATTGAAGCTAGTGTTGGAAACCTTGAAAGCATTATCTTTGTGTCTAGCTCATAAAGAATATGTTTGATAAAGGAAGTGTTTCCTCTAAGTTCGTGTGCATTTTACCGCCGTGATTACGAGAAAAAAATTGTCTCGCTTCCTCTGGAATCGTTCCAATTCCTTCTTGCATGTGCGAAGTATCCTATGGCTTAATAGATTTGCTACCTTCACCCCATATGTAATTCCTAGCACGCCGAGCCACTGATTGTTTGATCGGGGAAAAGAAGTTCCTCGTAAGAGCTAATCCAGACTTACACATGGAACTTTGATATCCTCTATGATGATCCCCAACCAGAACTTGATTGCATTCCATTCTAGAAACTTCCATGTGGGCACGAATGTATTGACATTGTGTTCATATCTCTTGCAGTCTGGCTAATGATTCAAGGCTTGCTTCTGTCGTTCATTCCGAGATTCTTGCAGCATCATCTCGTAGATCTGTGTTGCATCCTTTTCTTCTCAGGCCTTCTATGCCTGAGATATCCTGACACCAACTAGATCTGAATCTCGTACAGATATGATGGTTGGAACATTATGAAGAATTATAACTTGGTCTTTATTACTCGGTAAGGTGATGTGGTAGCTAGCACACCTGGCCGGATGACCTATTGTTATAATGCTTTGTTCACCAAGGATTGCCATTCTTCCATGGGGAAATTATAAGACTTATTTTATAAGTTGTTCCTACTGGATCCTTTGTGTATCCAAACTCCATCCTTTACTCGAAACACCATATCATTGCTATCCCGAAGCATGGATGTGGTATATCGATCATAAAAGGGAATAATGTAAGCTCGATGCTAATTGTTTCTTGATCAATTATTCAAACCCCATTGTATGGGCATGCCATGGATTTCCTCGCCCCTTTTACCTAAATGGTTATCTACTTGCTATTCTGTCATGTATATCATGCTCTGTTTTTCCTTGGGAAAGATATACTCCTAAAACTTGAGTATAACCACATTTTCCTTTCCATTGGTCTGTTTAATGTGATAAACACATTTCCTTTCCATTGGTCTGTTAATGTGATATACACATTTTCCTTTCCATTGGTTTGTTTAATGTGATGAACACATTTTCCTTTTCATTGGTCTGTTTAACCTTTCTTGTAATCTAGCTTATCTAAACAGTGGTAATTCCCTGCTTAGGTAAACACCTCGGTGATCAATTCTGTCAGTAAGTCCCTGTTACTATTGTTGATAACATTCCGGTAACCGCCGGTGGACGAGAACTTTGCCTATTGGTCCGCCTCGTTTCAACGAGCAGGAAAGTGGTTCTCTTCGTCCCTCGCCGTTGGTACCGATGTTGTCGCCGACTTAACTGACATGCTATGCTCTGACCTGCCCTGCTATCGTGACCGTACAAGATGTCACTGCTCCTTCTACCTTTAACCCACATGGTGGGCCCATAACCCACAGTTCCACATGATCGAAACCTGACTCTCCTATACACCCCTGTTGCCAAAGTTATTCCTCTCACTTGTCTTCGTATGTAATTCACGAGCCACCTTCCTAGTGATCTATTCTGGTATCACACGCAATACTTATTCTCTTTGCTCTGGAACCCTTTTCACACTTTGTTTCAGACATCGAACGATTGTCCGTCCGTTTGAAACTACTTTGCTCTCGATGTGTTTTGATTGTTCAACTCGAGAGATACTCATGTGCTCATTCATGGGATAACTCCAGATGATTACCCCTTGTAACATTCTAGCGCTGTCGAGCTGCCCCCTACCTATTCGTAAGTACGTTGGAATTCCCGAAGAAAGGATGCCGGCTTCATCATAATGACCTGAAGTAGAGAAATGAAGACGTTAACGAAAGGGATCGACTTCGTCGAGAAGGACAACCCAAAACAAAAGGATCCGTTAGAATTTCGTGACCAGAACTTTCCCCCTTACTCCCCCGCTTAAATCTCGGGACGAGATTTCTTGTAGTGGAGGAGAATTGTGACGCCCGGATAATTAAGCTACAGTAATCCCATGCTAATGATGCCATGTCACCACTATTACTGTTGTAAATCTCACGTTAATCGAAATCCTATTCAAATTCAAATTCAAAATAAAGTCAAAATTCATTTTTTGTCAAACATGAAAACAAAAATGTTCAAAGTGTTGCAAATATTCTCTGGCTATTTGTCATGCTGAAACCACATTCTTATACAGTGTTTAAATGCACTAAAATAATTAAAAAAGCAGCAAAACATTCAATTAAATATTTTTTTCAAATTAATAAAATATTAAACTATTTTATTTAGCTGTCCAAATTAATGTGGCAGTGGTATAATTAGTTGTACTATTTTAGGTACCACTTTTATATTTTATAAAACTGGAATTAAAAGAAAACTAAACAGAAAACAGAAAAGATTAAAAATAAAAAAAAGCAGAGACAAAACAAAGAAAAAGAAAAAAAAAGGCCCGTGCTACTAGGCCTAAGTGGCCACAGTGCCGGCCCAGCCCAACCCCTCCCGTCCCCTTCCTCTGTTCACCCGCGCGAGCCGCTGTCGCCTCTGCAGAGCTCGCCGCGCCGGCCCCCCACCTTCTCCCGCACGACAGCGCGTCGCTGCGCCCGTCCCTGGTCTGTTAAGGCCCCCTCGCCCCCGTGGACAAACCCTAGCCGCCCCAGTCTTCCTCCCTCCCTCTCTCCCACCTCACCCGACGCCGCCATGGCCGTTCACCCGTATAGCTCGCGGCCACAACCTTTCTCTCGTCGCCGCTCCGTGTCCAACTTCATCGCCGGCCTCGTCCACGTCGACTGCACCTCGCCGTTGGAGTCGGGAACCACCACAACGCCCGGACGCTGTCGTCGTCTACCTCGGTCCCCCGTAGATCACCACCGTCGATCCACCAGCTCCGAGCCTCCCCGAGCCCGCTGCCGCCCTCTACCGCTCCACTGTGAGCTCCCGTGCCTCCTCACCCCTCTGCTGCGCTCCTCGTGCCTCCTAGCCTCGACACCGAGCGCGCCCGAACTCTAGAGCCGCCACGGTCGCCGTTGCCGTCGCTCAGGGCTTTCCCCGCTCGAGCCGAGGCCATGTTTGAACGCGCCGCGCTGCCCCCGTTCGAATGCAACAGACCGCGCCCAAAACCGCCGCCCCTGGACGATTTCCGACGCGCGCCCGACCCGCCGCCGTCGTTTTGGCCACCGGCGGCTGAACGCCGGCCGCCCCGCTGAGCTGGCACCCCCGGGGCCACCCCCAGGGTCACTGACCAGTGGGCCCCTAGGTCCCCTTTGACCCATTGACTACAGTCAACGGCTGACTGGGCCAGTCCCAGCAGCTGACACGCGGGCCCCACCCCCTGTTAAGTATTTTAAGAATAATTAAAATGTTAATTAAATAGTTAATTAATCTGTTAGTTAATTAGTTAACTAAACAGTCTCTGACAGTGGGTCCCACTAGCTAATTAGTTATATTAGTTAGTTTAATCTACTGTTTAATTAGTCTAGCCTATGACAGATGGGCCCCACCTGTCGGGTTGACCAGTCAACTGGTCAGTTGACTGCTGACATCACACTGACATCATGCTGACGTCATTAGTCTTTTTCTGTCGAATTTAGTAATTAAAATAATTCCAGAAATTCAGTAAAACTTTGAAAAATCTTATCTTTTAAACCGTAACTCGGATGAAAATAATTTATATATGAAAAATGATCAAAAAATTATGTAGAATCCGAATATACCACCCACATACCTGTTAGCCCACTCTAACCAGGTGAACATGCAACTTTTTGCCTGTTTCAGGTAAATGAATAGTGCATGACTTTAATAAAATAATTCCAAATAAATTCCTAAATTCACTAAATCACTTAGATAGGCAAAATATCATCAGATATTATCCCGACCCGTCTGCGACATGTAATACTGCGTTAGTGCATGCCTAGCCCTGCTTATTGCCATGTCATGCATCGTGTTGCATCTGTGCTTTATATTTATTGTTGCTCCCCCCTCTTCTTACCGGTAGACCCCGAGACTGACGCTGCTGCCGGGTACGACTACGCCGTTGACGATCAGGCTTTTGCAGCAGAGCAGCAAGGCAAGCAACCCCCCTTGAGCATTCTGATATCGCCCATTTCTATCCCTCTTATTCTTGCATTAGATTTTGCTACTGTATTAGTTATCTCCTATTCTGATGCATAGCCTGCTTTTGATAAACTGCTACTATACCTGCAATCATATCAACTGCTTAGTATAGGTTGATCAGTGGATCCCCAGTGACCCCCCCTTAGTCCCAGTTGCCCCTGCTTCTTCATCGACGACTCGAAAACCCGAAGACTCGGTCAACCGACCGACGAGCCAAGCCCCTCACATCACCGCACACCCCTTAAGTATGGCACTGCAGAGCTACTATCGAGTGCCGAGGATGATACCTCACTTAGCACTCCCGGTGTTAATTCTGCAGCGTAGCTAATTGGTCGTGGGTATCGAGGGTGATTCCTCCTTCCCATTTATCGATAGCGACTCTTGCCATACACATACCTCGAGTGGGATCCATCGAGGGTGATTCCTCGGATATCCACTTGGTGTATAAACACACAGTTACTTTAACTTGACATTGTTTACATGTGAAAGACGGGACTAGAGGGACAGGCGGTACCACCCTGGTTGAGGTGGACCTGAGTTCCCGACAGTCTTGAGACGGATCGGCCCCAAGGGTACCCGTGTGTGAGATGTGGTGGGATGCGCCGGTAAGGCATCCAAAGGGTTATGTTGAGGCATGGACGGGCAGGAGAGGCCCTTGGCACACATCCCCGAGACGGGGCGACGGGACCGCAATTTATGGGTCGCGCTTGCCCCGCATTAATAAAATGCTAATGGGTTGCGTATTTGATCTGAGTTGGGTCGTTGGCCTTTTTACGCACCAAACCATCGCGTGGGAGAAGTTATGGGTACTCAGCGTCGTTGTATCAGCCGAAGCTCTTCGGACGTCAGCAATGGACCGGCGCGCGCCCGAGTGGCCTGGACGGTGCAGCTCTTGGACTAGAGTGTACTAGGGCTGACCTCGGCCGCCCTCGCATCGTGCAGGAGTGCAAAGGGTGATTGGGCCCATGACCCCTGCGCGCTTAGGATTTAGACCGGCGGGCTGGCCTCTCTGTTGAGCCTAGGTGGGGGGACGACGTGTTGCTATCCCGAGGCCGGACATGACCCAGGAAAGTGTGTCCGGCCGGAGGTGATCAGGAGTGTTGGAAATGCGGTGCACCCCTGCAGGGATGAATAATCTATTCGAATAGCCGTGTCCACGGTAACAGGACGACTTGGAGTTGTGCCTTGACCTTGAGATGAATGTGGCTCCGAGATTGCTTCCTCGCAGGGAGTCGAGGAAGAATCTCTGGGCGTGGTTACTTAATAAAATTGCTACAATAATATGACTATATGTGAGATACCAGTCTACTCTCTTCTAATGCTGCAAGATGCTGAAGATGCTAGTCTTCGATAGGACTAGGCCTTCCCCCCTATTCTTGCTTTCTGCTGTCAGTCCAGATATACCCCATTCTTTGATAATGATGCATGCTTAGCATAGTTTTGATGTCAGTCTTGCGAGTACTTTGGATGAGTACTCACTGCTGCTTTGCCTTCTCTTTCCCCCTCGATACGATTCTGCGTTCAGACGATGGAGCCCAGGAGATGGAGTACGCCGGAGACGACTACTACACCACCGCTGGAGCCTACTACTACGTGGAGAGTGCCGATGCTCAGGAGTAGTTAGGAGGTTCCCAGGCAGGAGGCCTCGCCTCCTTCGATCCGTTGTTATGTTTGTGCTAGCCTTCTTACGGCAAAACTTGTCTAACTTATGTCTGTACTCAGATATTATTTGCTTCCGCTGACTCGTGCTTTGTCGAGCTTTGTATTCAAGCCCTCGAGGCCCCTGGCTTGTAATATGAAGCTGTATGACTTTAATTTGTGTCTAGAGTTGTGTTGTGATATCGATCAGTGAGTCCCTAATCTTGGTCGTACGCATTGCGTGTATGATTAGCGTATGGTCGAGATCGGGGGCGTCACACCCTCTCTATCCCACCAGCCAAGAGGTCCTAATTGGAGCTAGTTCTCGTGGGGCCCACTGAAAAATCACTTTTATCTCTCCATCAAGTGCATCTATTGTCAATCTAACCCTGTCATCCAAACACCCCTTTGGCTATAGTTAGTTTAGGGTTAGTCATGAGCTAGAAACTAACTCCAACATCTAGCTATATAAGTTAGAGTATCCAAACATGGCCATAGTATATGTATGCCTCCCCACCCGCCCCAATCCCCCATTTCGAGATGGTGGTGGGATGGGTTCATGGGTATATATATATATGCATGCGCCCAAAAAACATTTGTCTCGATGTCTGACCATGGCATATGGTAATTAACACGCATACCGAAAAGGATCCACATTGGTCAAAATGATATATAATATAGATGACCACACATGGGCCCCATAGATTGACGCGTCACCGATTACCATGTGAGGGAGCCACTTAGGTCCACCATCAATTATATGTGACACAAGCATATGAATGGGTTTGTGTTTTGATGTCAAAATGCCAACTACACGACTTTGATCCAGTGTGTGCTTCACAAATTGGAAAGTCCCCACGCTAAAGAAAATTGCGCACAATATGTATGTCTCCTCCCACCCACCCCCTCAACTTTGAGCGGTAGGAGGTACTCATGAGTACGTCACGTCAATCTTTGGTGTGAAATCTCACCATGATCTACCGCAACACAGAGCAGATTAACTGAACCCACCTTTGTCAAACCCCTACCGGTGCGGCTCAAAAGTGATAGACCACGTGGACCCACGAATGTGCACGTCACTAATAGCACATGACGGATTATTGTCCAAGGGACCACCAGCACCGTGTGCATGTGTCCTAAACACATGCATGACGTTAGAGGTGTGCCTTGTTTTAAACTTTTCAATGCACAATTTTGATAATTTGGGGTGGCAAGTGCCTCACAAAACGGACAATCCTACACATAGAGGCTCGCGCAACAAGTGAAACGGAAAGAGCCCCCTCGGCCACCACCGAAAACACCATGTCGAGACGCGTCAAACTATTTTTATGCAGAAAACACGTGACACATCAGTCCGTGTTATAATTATAAAATGTTCATATATCATTCGATAAATATGCAACAATGAGTTTCCAGGAATTCATTGGGGGAAATCATATGTCCCCTTGGGTTCATGTTTAGTAGCCATGCAATAAATGGTAAGGAACCTCAAACCTCTTGGCGTCGTGGAAAACATTAAAAATATTGGTTTTTAGATAGATCGGCCTCAAACATCGAAAAAATCATTTTAAATTGAAGTAAATCCAAAAATCAACTGAAAATCCTAAAACTTGGGATTCCGTTTCATGATATATATAGGAGCTTATTAAAGGTTGGTACTTGGTACGCACACACTTGTCACGTTACCATCTCGAACGATTACAGTATTCAATCGTGTGCGTTGGTCCCTACAAAATATTACGTACCACCATGAGCCCCGTGTGCTGTCCGAGCGGACGTGAGTTGACGGGACGCATGTGAGCAGTCCGCTACTCAGGCTGACCATGAGGCGTGCGAGCAGGTGTGTAAATTGACGGGGCGCGTGCGAGCATGCCGCTCTGGCCCACCGGGAGACATGCAAGCTGGTGTGTGAATTGACGGGACGCTTGCGAGCAGTCCTCTACGCAGGCTAACAGGGAGACGTGCGAGCAGTCCTCTGGGCAGGCTAACCGGGAGACGTGCGAGCAGGGGTGAGGCATGTGAGAAGACTACTGCGTAGGTTCACCGGGAGGTGAGCCGTTTAACTGCCTCCCGCCTAGCCCCCAACCACTCTATATTAACCGCGCCTGTGCCGCTGGTTATAGCAGGCGGCCGCACTCCCCTCTCTCCACACACATCGCGCCTGCATCCTCGCCGCCGTTCCCAGTCGTAAGTGTATCAGATGGTGACCAAGCGCACCATCGGAGGGAGTGGTGATGGAGGGTTCGAAGCCGGGGCCGGCGAAGCAACTAAGCATCTCTTGATGCTGGGCGACGAGGTTGCCCTCCCTGTCGATGAGGTCTCGCGCGGACAGAAGCACCGCCATGACGTCGTAAGCCCCGTCGTGCCTCCCCAGCAAGAGGCGGTGCTGCACAGAGACTACTACGACCTCTCTGATGACCACTCTACCGACGACGACTCCGACGGCGACAACTCCGACGACGACGGAGAACAGGTTAGACCCCCTCTATTTTGGTAACTATATCATAGGGTATCTCTGATTAGTTCTGTTTCCGCCTTTTTTTGGAATTCGCCCGGGGTTCATGTGATTTCAATCCATTTAATCAGAGTAAGATTCGATAGATCAGTGTTAGTGTGTACACATTGGTTGTTTGTTAGGTAAATGATAAGTGACTTGGATAAGTGACATCCTTACATACGATTATACAAATATTATGTCTAATGTTTTATAGTGATTTAATGGTTGACCTGTACAAATGATCATTTTGCTAATAATCCATCTACATAGATGATTGTACATGTACCCATTTGTAAATAAACACTGTATAAGAGCATGTAGATCACTACTTTAGTGATAATGGGGAGTAGTACTTACTTCAAAGTTCCTTGTTTGTTTGACAATAATCGGTCCATGCATTTAAAGTCATTAGTTAATTATTTTGTTGCCCTAAGTTGTTTGTGACATCATTTTATGCATTTTATTCATCAATGTCATGATTTTTTATTATATGTATAGGTGCTATCTGACGACGTTGGCAGCGATAAATACGACCAAAGAAGGTACAAGAAACAAATGCTCAGGGAGCTCTATGCGGGAACGCATAATCGTCATGTCAGGACCCGGAATGGGGGCTTCGGATGCCCGTTCTGCGCCCAAAGGCTTAACCCCGCATTTGCAAGTGTTTTGGCGCATGCTAGAGGACGAGCCGTTGGCTCCTTCAGGCAGAAGTATTCTCGGAGGGTGGCGCATGCCACGTACGCGGAGTACCTGGAGAAAGTTTACGTTGTTGGTGGGTACGATTAGGATTGCGTTATATATACATGTCCTGATGCCAGCACTACCCTAGCAATCTATAGTTTGTGCGTCATATATCACTTCTTGAGTTATGTTTATTATATGTTGATCTAGATGTCGGTGAGACTCTGTTTTATGAACTAATACGTAGAGCAATGTAATTGCAGTCTTGAGCTGCAATCAGTTTGGTTGATGGAATATTTATGCTTATCTTAGGGCCAGTTCTTTTGGTAGCTTTTTGGGCTTCTAGAATAAGCTGCCCCCTACCCAGCTTATTCTAGAAGCCCAACCGAAAATATTTTTTTAGAAGCCTACTAGTCAAGTCTTAATTAGTAGGCTTCTAAAAAAATATTTTTGGTTGGGCTTCTGGAATAAGCTGGGTAGGGGGCAGCTTATTTCAGCTTATTCTAGAAGCCAGCAAAAGAACTGGCCCTTAGAGTCCCCTCACAATTTACTACTAGCAACTGTTTGCCCACAACACGCACAGCTATGTTTGAGTGTTCGCAGTTTTTTTACACTATGCATATTACGGTAAAAAATGCTTGATCTACCTGCAAACTTGTTGAATGCGGTAAAAAATTCAGGTGTCACACGTTAGATGAAATTTGGAACCCACAAACTTGGTTATTTTCCCGGATTGAAACCGGGTGCGAGGACTAACATTGTGCCGTGACACGGGTGTGTCCTGATTGTCCAGAACGCATTCCCAGGGACCACGCCAGTCCACTTGCACCGTAGTGACACTTATCACAAACGGCTATGTCTACTGAACCGCCGCCTCCGAAGCGCGTTATTATTCTGGCCGAGAAAACCCTCACCATCGTCCCCGCTTAACAAAAGTTACAAAACCCTCACCGTCCTTCCCAGTCACACCCGCACTGCATATGTCACACCACTGCTTAGTGCTGAACGTGTACGCTGCTTGAATTCATTGCACACGCCTCGTTTTTGCTAACCGTTTGCCATTTAACGCCCACAATAATGGGAGCTTCTTCCAGCCGACACGTGGCCAACCGAGCCAGACAGAAGGCAGTGCGCGGTTGCACGCGGGAACGGGCTCACCAACGATACGTTGGTGGCACTTCGAGCCGCCGCGTGGCCAAACGAACCGCCGAGAATGCTTGTTCGTGCGTTGGTCAAGCTTGCACAGCAATCCTCCGCCGGGAACGCGGTGACAAGACATGCCAATTACAGCCCGTCCAGCCCCCATTTACTCCACCGCTCTTTTCACCTACTGTCTCTCTTCAACCTTTCCCCACAACGCAAGAAGCACACCCACACTCCAAATAGAGAGATGATATCCTGCTCGGCTCCAATGGCGGAGCTCCCAGCAGCTGCCGACGACGAGCGGCAGTTCACCATTCGTGCCTACGTGGACACCCACGTAAGGTTCAAGAACCTCACGGTGGTGTACACCAACGACCCGATCTGGGTGGAGAATTCCATCCACACCATGGAGCAGTTACTTGCCTATGACAAGTACAAAGTGGTCGGCTTCGACCTCGAGTACACCGGCGGTCGTGCCGGGCATGATCAGAAGGTTGCCGTCGCCCAGCTGTGCGTGGGCCATTACGGCCTTGTCTATCACTACTGCCTAGCCACAAGGCCTTGCGATCGATTCGCCAGGTTTGTCAACAACCCCGACTACATATTCGGTACGGATGACACCACCAACGATGAAAAGGTTCTTGATACGTCTCCAACGTATATATAATTTTTTCTTGTTCCATGCTGTTATATTATCATTCTTGGATGTTTTAGAATCATTTTATAACAACTTTATATCATTTTTTGGGACTAACCTATTGACATAGTGCCAAAGTGCCAGTTGCTGTTTTTGCTTGTTTTTTACTTCGCAGAATATCAATACCAAACGGAGTCCAATCGCGACGAAAAATTTGGAGATTTTTTCTGGACCAGAAGACACCCAGTGGGCCAAAGAAGAGCCAGGAAGGTGGGCTGTGGAGAGCACAACCCACCAGGGCGCGCCAGGGGGCCCCCGGCGCGCCCTGATGGGTTGTGCCCTCCACGGGGCCCCTCTCCACCCGCTTTGATGCCTATAAATTCCCAAATATTTCAAAAACCCTAGGGGAGTCGACAAAACACAATTCCAGCCGCCGCAAGTTCCAGAACCTCGAGATCCAATCTAAACACCATCACGGAGGGGTTCATCTTCTTCATAGGTGCCTCTCCGATGATGCGTGAGTAGTCCACCATAGACCTACGGGTCCGTAGGCAGTAGCTAGATGGCTTCCTCTCTCTCTCTCTCTTATGATTCTCAATACAATGGTCTCTTGGAGATCTATTTGATGTAAACTTTTGCGGTGTGTTTGTTGGGATCTGATGAATTTTGAGTTCATGATCAGTTTCTATCCATGAATATTATTTGAGTCTTCGTTGATCTCTTATATGCATGATTACTTATAGCCTCGTATTTCTTCTTCGAATCTTTGGTTTAGTTAGGCCGACTAGATCAATTTTTCTTGCCATGGGAAGAGGTGCTTTGTGATGGGTTCGATCTTGCGGTGTCCTTTCCCACTGACAGAAGGGGCGACAAGGCACGCATGTATCATTGCCATTAAGGATAACAAGATGGGGTCTATTCCTACATGAATAGATCTTGTGTACATCATGTCATCGTTCTTATTGCATTACTCCGTTTTTCCATGAACTTAATACACTAGATGCATGCTGGATAGTGGTCGATGTGTGGAGTAATAGTGGTAGATGCAGACAGGAGTCGGTCTACTTATCCTGGACGTGATGCCTATATAATGATCATCGCCTTGGATATTGTCATGATTATTTGATCTACTATCAATTGCCCAACAGTAATTTGTTCACCCACCGTGTGCTATACTCATGAGAGAAGCCACTAGTGAATCCTATGGCCCCCGGGTCTACTTTTTCCAACATATTGCTTTCCGATCTATCTTTTTGCTTCTTTGTTTTCAGATCTACAAAACCAAAAACCCAAAAACATACTGATGCACTCATTATTTGCTCTTCTTATTTTTTGTTCTTGAGAGATCTATCTCTCCTATCTATCATTACCCAATCTATCTTTTTACCCTAGAGAGATTGACAACCTCTCTTTCGCGTCGGGTTGCAAGTATTTGTTATGTGTGTGTAGGTGCTGCTTATTGGGTGGTGGTGATCCTCCTACTGGTTCGATAACCTTGGTTTCATAACTGAGGGAAATACTTACCGTTGCTGTGCTGCATCATCCCTTCCTCTTTGGGGAAATACCGACGTAGTCTCAAGCCACGTCAAAGGAATTTCTGGCACCGTTGCCGGGGAGGAAGCGGTCTCTTCTACGTGCCAATCTTAGGCGCCGAGGAGACACCATCATCATCTACCAGGTTCCTTATCACAAATCTCATCTCCTTGCAATTACATTATTTGCCATTTGCCTCTCGTTTTCCTCTCCCCCACTTCACAAAAATTTGCCGTTTATTCGCCCCCTTTTTCGTTCGCCTTTTTCTCGCCGGATCTCTTTTTGTTTACTTGTTTGCTATCTTTGCTTGTGTTGCCATGTGCCTTCTATTTGCTTGCATCTTCGCTTGCTAAAAATCTATTGATATGGATCCTCATCCACTTGCTAATCTTTTCAAAAGACCAAATTATGATGAACCAATTGCTAGTGAGTTGAGTGCACTTGATTATCTCTATGAAGTTTTGCTTGAAAATCGTGAATCTAATTTTTTTGATGAAGTGTTGAGAGAAGAAATTTATAAGGTGATTCATGATAGTTCCTTTAATGATGAGCATGATTTGAATGTTGCTAGTATGAATTCTCTTAATATCCATGATTCTAATGATATGCAAAGCCACAAGCTTGGGGATGCTATGTTTGATGAAAATGATATTTCTAGTCCCCCAGGTTTTGATGAGAAAATTTATTATGATGATTGCATGCCTCCTATTTATGATGATGGTGATGACACGTATGCTATAATGAGTAATGATAACCATGAAACTTATCATCATGGTTTTAATTTGCAATGTGGTTATGTCAATCAAGTGTCTCATGATAGTTATTTTGTTGAGTTTGCTCCCACTACCATGGATGATAAGAAATTTGCTTATGTGGAGAGTAATGAAAATTCTATGCTTGTGCATCATGAAAAGAATGATTTATGTGATAGTTATATTGTTGAATTCCTTCATGATGATACTGAAATTTATTATGAGGGAGGAACATACGCTTGTAGGAATTGCAATAATATCAAGTTTCCTCTCTATGTGTTCAAAGTTTTGAAGTTATGCTTGTTTTGCCTTCCTATGCTAGTTGATTCTTGTTCCCATAAATTGTTTGCTCACAAAATCCCTATGCATGGGAAGTGGGTTAGACTTAAATGTGTTTGTCATGTGAGCATCATTGAAATCATCATGCCTAGCTAGGGGCGTAAAACGATAGCGCTTGTTGGGAGGCAACCCAATGAATAAATTTATTTTTGCTTTTTCCTTTCTGTTTTTCAGTGTTGACACAATTATGCCTCTGTTATAATTGTGTTTTTATGGTTTATTTAGTGTTTGTGCCAAGTAGAGCCTTTAGGATGATTGATAAGATGAGTAGAAGCGATGCTGAATCTGAAACAGAAACTTTGCATCCAGTGTTCGAATTTTCATTTTTTACTGGAACGTGATCTTGAGCTGAAATTTTAACACAGTGTTTCTATACAAATTTGTTACGTTGTCATAATTTTTCAGAATTTTGAGAGTTACAGAAGTATGGTTAGAGTACATATTACTACAGACTGTTCTGTTTAAGACAGATTCTGTTTTCGTTGCATTGTGTGCTTGTTTTGATGAATCTATGGGTTATATTGAAGGGTATGAGCCATGGTAAAGTTGAAATACAGTAGGTATAATGCAATAATAAAATATAAATGGGTTTGCAACAGCACCTAAAGTAGTGATTTGGTTTATTATACTAACGGATCTCACAAAGATTTTGTTGAGTTTTGTGTGATTGAAGTTTTCAAGTTTTGGGTGAGATCACGATGGATGAAGGAATAAGGAGTGAAAAGAGCCTAAGCTTGGGGATGCAACAGCACCCCCAAGATATATCCAAATATAAACAAGCAACTAAGCTTGGGGATGCCCCTGATGACCCACAAGTATAGGGGATCAATCGTAGTCCTTTTGATAAGTAAGAGTGTCGAACCCAACGAGGAGCAGAAGGAAATGACAAGCGGTTTTCAGCAAGGTATTCTCCGCAAGCACTGAAATTTTAGGTAACAGATAGTTTCATAGCAAGGTAATTTGTAACGAGCAAAAAACGGTAACGGTAAACAAGGTGCAGCAAGGTAGCCCAATCCTTTTGAGGCAAAGGACAGGCCAGAACAATCACTATTAATAGGCAAAGTGTTCTTGAGGGTACACGGGAATTTCGTCTAGTCACTTTTATCATGTTGGTTTGATTCGTGTTCGCTACTTTGATAATTTGATATGTGGGTGGACCGGTGCTAAGGTGCTGTTCTTACTTGAACTAACAACCTACTTATGATTAACCCCCTCGCAAGCATCCGCAACTACGAGAAAAGTATTAAGACAAAGTCTAACCATAGCATTAAACATGTGGATCCAAATCAGCCCCTTATGAAGTAGTGCATAAACTAGGGTTTAAGCTTCTGTCACTCTAGCAACCCATCATCTAATAACTACTCCACAATGCATTCCCTTAGGCCCATGAATGGTGAAGTGTCATGTAGTTGACGTTCACATGACACCACTAAGGGAATCACAACATACATATCATCAAAATATAGAACACATATCAAATTCACATGATTACTCGCAACATGACTTCTCCCGTGACCTCAAGATCAAAGGTAACTACTCATAAATAATAATCATGCTCAAGATCAGAGGAGTAATGAATAGCATAACGGATCTGAACATATAATCTTCCACCAAATAAACCATATAGTAATCAACTACACAAGGTAATCAACACTACTAGTCACCCACATGTACCAATCTGAGGTTCCGGTACAAAGATTGAACAAAAGCTTCGATTTCCCCCTCCGGGAGGGAAGTTCCCCTGGCGGAATCGCTCCGCCGGAGGGCAAAAGTGCTCCTGCCCAAGTTCCGCCTCGAGGCGGCGGCGCTTCATCCCGAAAGTCCTCTTCCTAATTTTTTTAGGTTTTTTGGAATATATACCAGAAGATGGGCTCTGGAGGTGGGCCTGGGTGAGCACCACCCACCAGGCCGCGCCAGGGGGTGCCTGGCGCGCCCTGGTGGGTGCTCCTCACCAGGTGCCCCCCCTCCGATGGATTTTTCCTCCAGTATTTTTTATTAATTCCAAAAATAATCTCCGTAAAGTTTCAGCTTCATTGGAGTTGTGCAGAATAGGTATCTCTGACATGCTTTTCTTGGGTCCAGAATTCCAGCTGTCGGTATTCTCCCTCTTTGTGTAAACCTTGCATATTATGAGAGAAAAGGCATTAGAATCACTCCCCAAAGCATTATTATTCAACAAAACAAAGTAAATAACAGTAGGAAATCATGATGCAAAATGGACGTATCAACTCCCCCAAGCTTAGACCTCGCTTGTCCTCAAGCGAAAGCCGATATTGAAAAGCATGTCCACATTATTGAGAGAGAGGTGTCGATAAAAACAAAATACGGACATAGAAGCATCATGCTTGTTAACATAACAGCAACAAACTCTAACATAAGAACTTATTTCAATATATTTTTATCATAAAGCTTCTCATGAACAAGTAACAATTAATCACAACATAGAAGTATGAAGCATAAACCTTATTGGAAACCAACAAACTGTGTTCTCAGTCAACTTTGCAACTACAATTCATCATATTTTCAGGAAGGGTCTCATGTCGGAGCCTCTTATCAAGTCCACATACTCAACCATCATTTATTCTTCTATGATTGCTAACGCTCACGGCATACCCATGAACAAAAACTTTCAACCGGACACATAGGAAGATAGGGGCTTATAGTTTGGCCGCCCAACTCACTCACCTCAAGGGTGATGTCAACAATAATAACTCATGCCCACCCATATCCAACTGGATATATGTGCCTAGATCTTTCCTGACCACATGATGCTTGCAAAAGAAAAAGTAAAAAGGAACAGGGAAGAATACTTTGACTCTTGCATAAAAGTAAGTGCATAAACGTAAAAGATAGGCCCTTCGCAGAGGGAAGCAGAGGTTGTCATGCGCTTATTGGTTTGTATGCCCAATCCCTTAATGTAAAAGAACGTCACACTATATTGCCCCCTATGATAGCAACCTTTATTATGCAGTCCGTCGCTTTTATTACTTTGCCATCATAAGTTCGTATAACACTCAATTTTCTCTTACACTAATTGATCAAAACACTTTTAGAAGCAATTTTTATTGCCTTATTGCACCGATGACAACTTACTTGAAGGATCTTTCTCGATCCATAGGTAGGTATGGTGGACACTCGAAAGAGTTTGGGTTTGGGTTTTTGGATGCACAAGTAGTATCTCTACTTAGTGCGGAATTTTTGGCTAGCAAAGATATTGAGCAGGCACCACATGTTAAAGGATCTATGACAATATAACTTCTATGTGGATATGAACAAACATAAATCATTACGTTGTCTTCCTTGTCCAACGTCAACAATTTTGACATATAATATTTGATGGGGGCTCACAATCATAAATGATGTCCAAGATAGTGTATTTGCATGTGAATCTTCTCTTCCCTAATTAATTCTTTCATGAATTGCATCATTGACCAATGCTATGTTTGTCAATCTCCAATAAATTTTACTACTTATACTTTTGCTTATGTGATGTCATTACTCACCATAAGATTAGCATAAGATTCTTTTCATTTATTTGTCTTTCTTTTATTTGATTGCAACAAGAAAGTAGAGAAGCAAAAACTCAAACTAAACTTTATTATATAACTTTCACACGATTACATAGATAGGTAGGCCACAAAACTAACACACGAAAATAGATCATGCTAAACTTTTATTCAACTAAATCAGAAGGAAACTAAAGATCGAACTAAAATAGGTAAAGGTGAATAAAAGTAGTGGTGGTACGATACCGGGGCACCTCCCCAAGCTTGGCTCAAGCCAAGGGGAGTGCCCATACCATGTACTCAAATCTCCTTTGGTGGTGATGATGAAGAAGGGGGAGGTGTTGATGTAGTTGGTGGTGATGTGATGTCGCACTTTAGCTTCAAAAGATGCTCCAATTTGCGGATGACTCTCCTAAGGTTGTCGATGTGTTCTTGCAACAAGATATTTTCACGGATGAGATATTTATTCTGAACACGAACCGCTTCGAAGGCTCTAAAGGCTTCGATTTCAGTAGGGGTGAGATGACTGTAATAAGGTTGAAGGATATCTTCTTCCTCTCCCTCCCTTGCTGGTGTAGATTGATCTCCTTCAGGGAGATAATCCACCTTAGCTTCATTGTCCTTCTCCTCCTTGTAGGCTTCTTCCGGCTCCTCCCTCTTCAACTCTATCTTCATTAGCCAGGCATCTTCTTCCACATTGTTAGGAGAGGGGGAAGACATGATGCCTGACTTGACAGATCTGATAGGAATACAACAAGAAACAAGAACAGAGGATTTTTCTGCGATGCGGTCATCAAAGCAGTCGGGGGTATATATAGAGAAATTTTATTCTTGGGAAACAAGTATTTAGAAGGAAAACGGAGCCGGGAAGGCATCCGAGGAGGGGAGCACCCACCAGGGCGCGCCCAGGGGTGCCTGGCGTGCCCTGGTGTATCGTGCTCACCTCGATCACCTTCCGGTTTATTTTTTTATTCCTAAAATTCTAAAATATTCCAAAACTGACAAAAAATATTTTTGCGGATTTTTCGGAGTCCGTTTACTTACCGTATCACGTACCTCCCATTTTTAAGTATTTTGGAGTGTTCCGGAAGGTTTCTTTTATGTGTTCCTCCGGTGTCATGGTTTGGATAACATTGCTTTCAACATTAATAGGCGTACCTGAGATATAATGCTTAATTATTTGGCCATTGACCACCTTCAGGTTAGTACCTTCGGCGTTATTAATCTTGATAGCTCCAGAATGATAAACCTCTTCAATAATATATGGTCCCTCCCATTTGGAGAGAAGTTTTCCTGCAAAGAATCTTAAACGAGAGTTGAATAAAAGAACATAATCTCCTATTTTGAATTCCCGCTTTTGTATTCTTTTGTCATGCCATCTTTTTACTTTCTCTTTGAATAGCTTGGCATTTTCATACGCTTGGGTTCTCCATTCATCTAGTGAGCTAATATCAAATAGCCTCTTCTCACCGGCAAGTTTGAAATCATAATTGAGTTCTTTAATTGCCCAAAATGCTTTGTGTTCTAGTTCTAGAGGCAAATGACAAGCCTTTCCATATACCATTTTATATGGAGACATACCCATAGGATTTTTATAAGCTGTTCTATAGGCCCAAAGTGCATCATCTAATTTCTTAGACCAATTCTTACGAGACCTATTGACTGTTTTTTGTAATATTAATTTTATTTCTCTATTGCTAAGTTCTACTTGACCACTAGATTGAGGATAATAGGGTGATGCAATTATATGGTTAACATCATATTTAGCAAGCATCTTACGGAAAGCACCATGAATAAAGTGTGAACCACCATCGGTCATTAAATATCTAGGGACTCCAAACCTCGGGAAGATAACCTCTTTAAGCATTTTAATGGAGGTGTGGTGATCAACACTACTAGTTGGAATAGCTTCTACCCACTTAGTGACATAATCAACCGCAACTAAAATATGAGTGTACCCATTAGAGGAAGGAAAAGGCCCCATGTAATCAAAACCCCACACGTCAAATGGTTCAACAACAAGTGAATAATTCATAGGCATTTCATGACGCTTACCGATATTACCAATTCTTTGACATTCATCACAAGACAAGACAAACTTACAAGCATCCTTGAAGAGAGCAGGCCAATAAAATCCGGATTGCAATACCTTATGAGCAGTTCTATCTCCCGCATTATGTCCTCCATAAGCTTCGGAATGACATTTCCATAGGATCTGTTCCTGTTCATGCTCAGGTACACAAAGCCTAATAATACCATCTACTCCTTCTTTATAAAGATGTGGGTCATCCCAAAAGTAATGTCTCAAGTCATATAATTTTTTTTCTCTTTTGTTGGTATGTGAAACTAGGTGGTATATATTTAGCAACAATGTAATTAGCATAGTCAGCATACCAAGGTGTGTTGTGTGAGACACTTATTGCAGCTAGCTGTTCGTCAGGGAAACTATCATCAATAGGTAGTGGGTCATCAAGGATATTTTCTAACCTAGACAAGTTATCAGCTACGGGGTTCTCAGCTCCTTTCCTATCAACGATATGCAAGTCAAATTCTTGAAGCAAGAGAACCCACCTAATGAGTCTAGGTTTAGCATCTTTCTTTTCCATAAGATATTTTATAGCAGCATGATCGATGTGAACAATAACTTTGGAGTCAACAATATAGGATCTAAATTTATCACAAGCAAACACAACTGCTAAAAATTCTTTTTCAGTAGTAGCATAGTTTCGTTGGGCACTGTCTAGAGTTTTACTAGCATAATGGATAACATTCAATTTCTTATCAAATCTTTGTCCTAGAACATCACCGACATCATAATCACTAGCATCACACATAATTTCAAAAGGCAAGTTCCAATCAGGTGGTTGAACGATAGGTGCAGAGGTTAAGGCTTTCTTGAGTGTTTCAAAGGCTTCTACACAATCATCATAAAAAACAAAAGTCATATCCTTTTGCAAAAGATTAGTAAGAGGCCTAGAAATTTTAGAGAAGTCTTTAATGAACCTCCTATAAAAACCAGCATGACCAAGGAAACTTCGAATACCTTTAATATCTTTAGGACATGGCATTTTCTCAATTGCATCAACTTTAGCTTTATCCACCTCAATACCTCGCTCAGATATTTTATGCCCCAAGACAATACCTTCATTAACCATAAAGTGGCACTTCTCCCAATTCAAGACAAGATTAGTTTGTTCACATCTCTGCAAAACTCGACCGAGGTTGCTTAAGCAATCATCAAAAGAAGTTCCGTAAACGGAAAAATCATCCATGAAAACCTCCACAATCTTTTCACAAAATTTAGAGAATATAGCAGTCATACATCTTTGAAAGGTAGTAGGTGCATTGCATAAACCAAAAGGCATATGTCTATAAGCGTAGGTGTCAGGACCGGTTTTCTAGGATATTAAATTCCCAGCAAATGGTCCTTGTGCTCACCAGCCCCAGGATTACTGTTAGCTGGTGAGGCACATTCTTGATACAGAAATTCCAAGCAAAATACAAAATCTGAAGTACAAGACCAATGTGGTCTATAAGTACAACAAAAGTTTCTAGTGGTGATGGTGGAAGCGGTTTGCGGATCATCAGCGTCTATGTGACTCCATTTCCCACAGGAACAGCTGACCTAGATAACTCCTATCTTCGTGTGGCTGCTATCTTCGTTGCCTAGGTTCCGGGGTTGTCGTCATTGCACTCCTCTCCAAGCATGAAATCTGGCCAAGACAATAGCCAGGGACAAGCCAGTGAGTACTTTGAATGTACTCGCAAACATCATGAAAACAGGTATAATATAGCAGGTGATAATCATGCACTGAAATAATCCATGATCACTTAGTCAGTCACAAAATAAAATTTCATGATGCACGCAAGCAAGTCATTCATATTAAACAGAAATAAGCAATCAGAGAATAAAAATAAAATAAACCGATCGGGTGTCTGAAGCGCCGCCTCGAAAGGATAATAATATAAAGCATGCCTCAGTCGGGCGTCTGAGCGACGCCACATAAAGGGCTTAGAAGAAAAATAAATAACATGCGTACCACAGTCGGGCGTCTGAGCGACGCCACATAAAGGGCTTATAAGGAAAATAAATAACAAGCATGCCACAGTCGGGCGTCTGAGCGACACCACATAAAGGGCTTATAAGGAAAAATAAATAACCAGCATGCCACAGTCGGGTGTCTCAGCGACGCCACATAAAGGGCTTATAAGGAAAATAAATAACCAGCATGCCACAGTCGGGCGTCTCAGCGACGCCACATAAAGGGCTTATAAAGCAAACAACATGCATGCCACAGTCGGGCGTCTGTGCGACGCCACATAAAGGGCTTATATAATAATAATCACAATGAGTATTCAGGAGGTAGAACCATCCCAGGGATACTCAACAATTCAACAATATAAATGGTTTATCCACAATAATAATAATCACAATCATCATTCGACACACGTCATGATCAATATTCTGGTTTAGAAGTTTTCCTTCGAAGACCGACACTAGACCCATCCCAGACTGTAGTCCTTAACCGCGGACACGCTATTCGAATAGATGTAAACTCTACAGAGGGTGTACTCTTTACCCACGAGTAACGGATTCCTTTAGTCCACCGGGACTAATTTCGCTTACGGTCTTTGAATTGAAAACACACCTGACCCGCACACACCAGCTTAACTTACCGGTGCCTGGAATCACCCACGACACTCGTTAAGCAAAACTCTAAGTGGGGAGGCTACAACCTAGATTAGCATGGGATCAAATTTATACCGCGCGCTACTAAGGGGTGCCCCCCTCTCGGTCCCAACCGGAAACACCCATGCCCCCGGACCAGGTGGCATGCCTACCGGATGGACCCGGTATCTTCCACCATGGCCTCTCTGTATGGTGTGTGCCAAGAAAGGGGTTGACAACTTACTGAACCGTACCCTACCTGCGGCAGGGACAAGTGGTAGTACGAAACCAGCATGGGGGTTACTGGAACAAGACTCGATCTATGGTCGACTCAGGAGGTTTATGTGTTCCCTGCATAATTAGCACAACATATATCTTTCACAGTTTCCAAACAGAATCACCACTCATCACACCCCTTCATGCCTCACTGACCATTCTCGCTCCAACAAGATGTCAGCACCAAGTTCATGTCTACCCGAGACAGAGACTTATCCCGGATTCCTTCTGGTAGGCAGGGGTGGCACAAGGTGGTGACTACTGCCACAAGCATCTTAAGTTTAATAGCAATAATTTCTCATCATGCACTTGCAAGCATGATCACACCTTCACATGAAATAACACGAACATCATGTCAACTTAGTGTTGTAGCTTTATTCGTCACACCAAACATCACACAACAAATATTATACCAAGGGTTCAGAATGCTTGCCTTTAATGTGTCGAGAGCTAGGATGCATCACAAAAACTTTTGAAAGTTTTCTTCTCTCTCCATTTCCTATTTTGAAAATATTCGAATCAACACGCAATTCAAAAACAGTACAAAAAGTTGTCTTACATATTTTTGAAATAAATCTTAAAATAAACTAGGTGAAATTTGAGAGAGGTAGGAAAAAGAATCAATTAATTTGGAGTTTTATTTTAAAAGATATAGCCAGTCAAACTTAGGGTTAAACTTCTGTTTTAAAATAAAATGTATAAAAGAAAACGGTTCAGCTAGAACACGCCTTCTAAAACTAAAAGTGCACTTACAGGTTTACGTTTCCTCTCAGGAGGATACACATTCGGGTGGCTGCGCCACTGGGGAAAACGGTTGAGTCACCGACAGGTGGGACCCACCTGTCGGGTTTGTCTCCGGCGACGATTCCGGGCGGCTCAGACCACCATTCGCAATGCCACGGCCACCGGTGGGCTCAGTGAGACACGGCGCTATTGGAGGTGCCATTCACTCGCGTCGGAAAGCCCGAATGCGAGCAGGGCCTCAACCATGGCGGAGCTAGCTACGGTGGACCGGGGAACTCCGCCCAGGTTTGCTCATGTGAGAAATTGGCAAGGCTAGGGGACATCAGAGGACTCAAGGAGGCTTGTGGCGCATGGCCTCTTCGACGAATGGGCATGGCTAGCTCGAAATCAACCGAACTGAGGCGGCGGAGAGTTCAACCGAAGATGGGCATGGCGACCATGGACGGCTCGATTGAGTGGCTTGGGGGAAACCTTGGTGCTCTCTGGGCGGATTCGTATCACCAACGGGGCTCGGGTCTTCCTATTTATAGGGTATGGAGGTCGGTTTCGCCGACGGCCGTGGATAGGACCGGCGAGCCGCCATTCTTTAGCAAGGGGGGCGCGTGGCGATGGCTGGCGGGGTCCGGCAGGGCGAGCGGATGAGGATGAACTGCTCCGGGGGCAGCTGGCGGGCGGGAGTGGCTCGGGCGGTGCTGCCATGGCAGAGGCGAGCTGCGGCCGAAGGCTAGCCGCCAAGGGCTTGCTGCGGCGGCGCTGCGGGGGAGCCAGGGGGCGGTCGGGGTGGCTCCAGCGGCTCGGAGGGGACGGGGTCGTGGCCCTGCGTGAGGGGAAAAGGCCAGAGGCGGGGGTAGGTGGGACGTGGCGAAGCGGCGCGGTCGGCTGTAATACGGGCGCTCTGGACGCGCCCAGAGCACACACACCATGTGCTCGGTGAAATGCCAGGGCAATCTAGGAGGGTTAGATGGAGCTGAAATTTAACAGGGTGATTAGTGTGTGAGCACTAGGACTATTGGACATGGTGGTTGGGTCAGGGGATCATGTTCCCAATACAAACAAAAATCCATGCCAATACTGGTCATGCACATCAGGTGTTCGACAAAATGCCAAGATCACCTAGGAGACCTCGCTGGGCACCAAAATTACCAGGACATGGTCTCTTTAGATGGTGGTAATGATGGCATGGTTAGTTTGGGAAAAGCAAAAATTAGTTACTGCAAGATTTTGAGAAAACCATTTCTGGACAGAAACTAGATTGTATTATTGCATGGGGTTAAAACATCCTAATGAGACTCATCTCTTGGACTTAAGGGTTTGGTAGGGATAACTACAAGTAGGAAAAATCCCAAGGCAAATAGGGCAAAACAAAATAGGGTTGTAGTACAAACTGCCAAACTGGACCAGAATGAAGATGAGAATGATTTGCTCAAAATTTCCAGAACACATGGCTAGGTTTTTGCATAAAAGTGACCCAGGGGCTTCTAATGTCATCTACAAATTTTTATGAAATTTTTAAAAGAACTTATGAAGTAGTTGTAGTGCAACTTAGGCCTTTAAAAGAATGAAAATGCTATTAAAAGAATTAAAACTTGGCAAGTTTTTATTATAAAAATAATTCCACTAGCCTTACTAAATGAAAAAAAATGCTTTAGTGAAACTTTCAAGTCCAACAATGTTATTCCAAATTTTCAGATAAGAGGGAAGAATTTTGTAATTCAGAGGAAAAGAGTGACTCTGAAATCCATAGAAAAATCCAGAAAATAGAAAATAAGTATTCCTGGCAAAATTTTAATTAATAAAACATGATTAAATTTTTGGGGTGTTACAATAGGTTCCAAAAGGGCAAGTAAAGGTGGTTTTCTCTTGATCGGATTGTGACACAAGTATTTGAGAGAAACCAGAATATCCATCTAGGAAACAAAAGTGGGTGTGCTTAGATAGTCTCTCTAGCATTTGATCAATGAAAGGTAAAGGGTAATGATCTTTTCTAGTAGCTTTATTTAATTTTCTAAAATCAATTACCATTCTATAGCCAGTGACAACTCTTTGTGGAATGAGTTCATTCTTATCATTAGGAACAACAGTAATACCTCCTTTCTTAGGGACACAATGAACGTGACTTACCCATCTACTATTAGCTATGGGATAGATTATACCTGCTTCCAGAAGCTTTAATATTTTAGTTCTTACCACTTCTTTCATCTTAGGATTCAATCGCCGTTTGTGATCAACAACGGGTTTAGCATCTGGTTCCATATTGATCTTGTGCTGACATAAAGTGGGACTAATGCCCTTAAGATCATCAAGAGTAGGTCGAATAGCAGACCGGTGCTTCCTTAGAACTTTCAATAATCTTTCTTCTTCATGTTCTAAAAGGTTAGCACTAATAATAACATGATATATCTTTTTCTCATCAAGATAAGCATACTTCAAAGTTTCAGGCAATTGTTTTAATTCAAACACATGATGACCTTTAGGTGGAGGAGGTCCTCCAAGAGTTTCAATAGGCAAATTGTGTTTCAAGAGAGGTTGTTGTTCGAAGAAAATTTGATCTATTTCATTTCTTTCACGCATGTGCATATCATTTTCATGGTCAAGCAAATATATTTCTAAGGGATCAGTAGGAGGCACAGCAATAGAAGCAAGACCAATTATTTCATCTTCACTAGGTAACGCTTTATCACGAGGTTGTCTACTAAACTTGGAAAAATTAAACTCATGAGACACATTACCAAAACTGACACCGACAGTTTGTTTTTCACAATCTATCTTAGCGTTGACGGTGCTCAAGAAAGGTCTACCAAAGATAATGGGACAAAAGTCATCTTGTGGGGAACCAAGAACTAGAAAATCAGTAGGGTATTTTACTTTCCCACACAAGACTTCAACATCTCTAACAACCCCAAGTGGTGTGATAGTATCTCTATTAGCAAGTTTAATAGTAACATCAATATCTTCCATTTCAGCAGGTGCTATTTCATTCATAATTTCTTGGTATAAGGTAAAAGGGATAACACTCACACTAGCACCTAAATCACATAAACCATGGTAGCAATGATCTCCTATTTTAACTGAGACAACGGGCAAGCCTTCTATAGGTCTATGTTTATCTTTCTTATCAGGCTTAGCAATTCTAGCAGCTTCATCAAAAAGGTAGATGACATGCCCATCAATATTTTCTTCCAAGAGATCTTTAACCATAGCAACACTAGGTTCTACTTTAATTTGCTCAGGGGTTTAGGTGCTCTTATATTATTCTTACGAACCACGGTTGATACCTTAGCATGTTCCTTTATCCTAATAGGGAAAGGTGGTTTTTCAATATAAGCGGTAGGCACAACTGGATCAACATTGTAAAGGATGGTTTCCTCTTTAGCTATGACCGGTTCTTTAATTTCTTCTTTAATAGGGGGATGATATTTAAACCACTTCTCCTTAGGGAGATCAACGTGAGTAGCAAATGCTTCACAGAAAGAGGCTACTATCTCGGAGTCAAGTCCATATTTAGTGCTAAACTTATGAAAAATATCGGTACTCATAAAAGATTTAACACAATCAAATTCAAGATTTATACCTAACTCATTACCTTTGTCGAGTTCCTAATCTTCAGAGTTGCGTTTAATTCTTTCCAAGAGATCCCACTTGAAATCAATAGTCTTCTTCATATAAGAACCAGCACAAGAAGTATCGAGCATGGATTGATCATTATGAGAAAGCCGAGCATAAAAATTCTGAATGATAACTTCCCTCGGAATTTCATGATTGGGGCATGAATATAACATTGACTTAAGCCTCCACCAAGCTAGAGCGATACTTTCTCCTTCACGAGGCCAAAAATTATATATATAATTCCGATCACGATGAACTAGATGCATAGGATAAAACTTTTGATGGAATTCCAATTGCAAGCGATTCCAGTTCCAAGATCCAAGGTCATCACATAGCCTATACCATGTCAATGCTTTTCCCTCCAAAGATAAAGGGAAAACCTTCTTCTTAACTTCATCTCCGGGTAAACCTGCAAGCTTAAATAATCCACATATTTCGTTCACATATAAGAGATGCATATCAGGATGTTCAGTTCCATCTCCTGCATAAGGTTTAGCAAGCAAGTGTTCTAGCATACCCGAAGGAATTTCATAAGTAACATTTTCAGTAGGTGCTTTAGGTTGAGGGGTAACTAATTGTGGTTCCGATCGAGGTGAAGATATCCCGAACAAACCCCTCAAAGGATTGTTCTCCATAGTAGCAAGTAGCAATAAATTTCAGCACGTAGTATAAGTTTTTCCTTACCGATTTCCACTTACCAAGAGCGCTTCACTCCCCGGCAATGGTGCCAGAAAAGATTCTTGATGACCCACAAGTATAGGGGATCAATCGTAGTCCTTTCGATAAGTAAGAGTGTCGAACCCAACGAGGAGCAGAAGGAAATGACAAGCGGTTTTCAGCAAGGTATTCTCTGCAAGCACTGAAATTGTAGGTAATAGATAGTTTGATAGCAAGGTAATTTGTAACGAGAAAATAACGGTAACAGTAAACAAGGTGCAGCAAGTTAGCCCAATCCTTTTGAGGCAAAGGACAGGCCAGAACAATCACTATTAATAAGCAAAGTGTTCTTGAGGGTACACGGGAATTTCGTCTAGTCACTTTTATCATGTTGGTTTGATTCGTGTTCGCTACTTTGATAATTTGATATGTGGGTGGACTGGTGCTAAGGTGCTGTTCTTACTTGAACTAACAACCTACTTATGATTAACCCCCTCGCAAGCATCCGCAACTACGAAAAAAGTATTAAGACAAAGTCTAACCATAGCATTAAACATGTGGATCCAAATCAGCCCCTTACGAAGTAGCGCATAAACTAGGGTTTAAGCTTCTGTCACTCTAGCAACCCATCATCTAATAACTAATCCACAATGCATTCCCTTAGGCCCATGAATGGTGAAGTGTCATGTAGTCGACGTTCACATGACACCACTAAGGGAATCACAACATACATATCATCAAAATATCGAACACATATCAAATTCACATGATTACTCGCAACATGACTTCTCCCGTGACCTCAAGAACAAAGGTAACTACTCACAAATAATAATCATGCTCAAGATCAGAGGAGTAATGAATATCATAATGGATCTAAACATATAATCTTCCACCAAATAAACCATTTAGTAATCAACTACACAAGGTAATCAACACGACTAGTCACCCACAGGTACCAATCTGAGGTTCTGGTACAAAGATTGAATACAAGAGATGAACTAGGGTTTGAGAGGAGACGGTGTTGTTGAAGATGTTGATGAAGATTGGCCTCCCAAAGATGAGAGGGGTGTTGGTGATTACGATAGCTTCGATTTCCCCCTCCGGGAGGGAAGTTACCCCGGCGGAATCGCTCCGCCGGAGGGCAAAAGTGCTCCTGCCCAAGTTCCTCCTCGAGGCGGTGGCGCTTCATCCCGAAAGTCCTCTTACTAATTTTTTTAGGTTTTTTGGGAATATATACCAGAAGATGGGCTCCGGAGGTGGGCCTGGGTGAGCACCACCCACCAGGCCGCGCCAGGGGGTGCCTGGCGCGCCCTGGTGGGTGCTCCTCACCAGGTGGCCCCCCTCCGGTAGATTTTTCCTCTAGTATTTTTTATTAATGCCAAAAAATAATCTCCGTAAAGTTTCAGCTTCATTGGAGTTGTGCAGAATAGGTATCTCTGACGTGCTTTTCTTGGGTCCAGAATTCCAGCTGTCGGTATTCTCCCTCTTTGTGTAAACCTTGCATATTATGAGAGAAAATACATTAGAATCACTCCCCAAACCATTATTATTCAACAAAACAAAGTAAATAACAGTAGGAAATCATGATGCAAAATGGACGTATCAGCCCCCGAGTGGCATCCCCTCTTTCTTCTAACGACCATCAATATTTTACTTGGAGCTATATTTTTATTCGTCACATATCATGAGTTTTGCTTGGAGAGTCTTGTATCTTTGCTTGCTTTGCTTGTTTGTTTTTCATTTGTATCCTTGCTGTACACACCTATTTGGGAGAGCCAAAATTATGCTATGATTTGTTAGAATTGCTCTCTATGCTTCACTTAAACTTTTTGAGCTATATAATTGCTCTAGTGCTTCACTTATATCTCTTAGAGCACGGTGTGCTTGGAATTTTTTGTAGAAATACTCTCATGCTTCACTTAGATTAATTTGAGAGTTAGTAAATTTTGAAGAAATCCTCTCATGCTTCACTTATACTATTTTGAGAGATGAAATCTTTATGCTCATGTGCTTCACTTAAATTTGTTCGAGCTTGTCAAAAAAGCAATGGCAATATATGAAACTAGTCCCAAAGTGATAGATATCCAAGGAGGATATAATACAAACTTTCATGAAGATCATTGGGCAAATTAAAATTGATTCCTTGTAATAGTTTTGAAACATGATGATAGTAATATGTGAGTCATGTTAGTGAGTAATTATGCTTGAGTAGGAATATTGATGTTAAGGTTTGTGATTCCCTATGCAAGTACGAAAGTCAATAGTTATGCAATGAAATTACATACTACTTATGGTGCATTATTCGGTGTTAGTTATGCTCAATGCTCACTTATGTGAATTTTCGTTTCTTGGTTTGGTTGCTTCTCAATCTATTTGCTAGCCTCCATTTGTACTGAGTAGAAATACTACTTGTGCATCCAAAATCCTTAAACCATGTTTTGCCTTATGAGTCCACCATACCTACCTATATGCGGTATTTCCATGCCGTTCCAAGAAAATTTGTATGTGCCATCTCTAAATTTTCAAAATAAATTTTGTCTTTTGTGTGCTTGTACCGCTCATGAAACGGTGGGGCGTGTCCAATATTTTTCCATGCTAGATGTGTTATTCTCAAGATGAGTGTTTATTCACTAGTCATTGCACGAGAGTGCGGCAGTAATAGGGATGCCCATTCCCGAAATGAAAAAATAATAATATTTACTTTATGTTGTCAAATAATAAATTCCTTGGAAAGTGTTGGTATGGAAGGCAACCGTGGATACAGCCCGCCATGGAAAGTGAAAGTTTGGTTGAAAAATGAATAAACTTTATTTTCTGTTTGGGAACCGCCTATGATATATCTAGCATGGAAAGTATTGTGAGCTACTTTGTCATTTTCGTTGACAGGAAAAGCATGCCACCCAAAATATTTTTCTCTCTCAATTTAAATCTTTGAGCTCTGGCACCTCTACAAATCCCTACTTCCCTCTGCGAAGGGCCTATCTATTTACTTTATGCAATTTTTATTTTTACTTTGAGTCTCCATCTTCTCTTATAAAGCACCAACTAGGGGGCACTATGATCGTACTTGAGCATTGGGCATAGCTAATATTTGAGTGTGTTTCATGAATGGAGCAATGATTGAGCATGATGGGCTAGGGATAAATTTCTTTAGTGTTGATATTTTGAAAGACATGGTTGCTTGTTGGCATGCTTGAGTATTGAAGTCATTATGTTAAAACTAGACTATTGCTTTGAATCATCTACAAGTCCAAATGTCCATGCTATACAAAAGAAAAGAATATGATGAACATGTTAGGCAGCATTCCACATAAAAAATTCTATTTTTATCATTTACCTACTCGAGGACGAGTAGCAATTAAGCTTGGGGATGCTGATACGTCTCCAACGTATCTATAATTTTTGCTTGTTCCATGCTGTTATATTATCATTCTTGGATGTTTTACAATCATTTTATAACAACTTTATATCATATTTTGGGACTAACCTATTGACATAGTAACAAAGTGCCAGTTGCTGTTTTAGCTTGTTTTTTACTTCGCAGAATATCAATACCAAACGGAGTCCAATCGCGACGAAAGTTTTTAGAGATTTTTTCTGGACCAGAAGACACCCAGTGGGCCAAAGAAGAGACAGGAACGTGGGCTGTGGAGAGCACAACCCACCAGGTCGTGCCAGGGGGCCCCCGGCACGCCCTGATGGGTTGTGCCCTGCACGGGGCCCCTCTGCACCGGCTCTGATGCCTATAAATTCCCAAATATTTCAAAAGCCCTAGGGGAGTCGACGAAACACAATTCCAGCCGCCGCAAGTTCCAGAACCTCAAGATCCAATGTAAACACCATCACAGAGGGGTTCATCTTCTTCATAGGTGCCTCTCCGATGATGCGTGAGTAATCCACCATAGACCTACGGGTCCGTAGGCAGTAGCTAGATGGCTTCCTCTCTCTCTTATGATTCTGAATACAATGGTCTCTTGGATATCTATTTGATGTAAACTTTTGCGGTGTGTTTGTTGGGATCCGATGAATTTTGAGTTCATGATCAGTTTCTATCCAAGAATATTATTTGAGTCTTCTTTGATCTCTTATATGCATGATTACTTATAGCCTCGTATTTCTTCTTCGAATCTTTGGTTTAGTTAGGCCAACTAGATCAATTTTTCTTGCCATGGGAAGAGGTGCTTTGTGATGGGTTCGATCTTGCGGTGTCCTTTCCCAGTGACAGAAGGGGCAGCAAGGCACGCATGTATCGTTGCCATTAAGGATAACAAGATGGGGTCTATTCCTACATGAATAGATCTTGTCTACATCATGTCATCATTTTTATTACATTACTCCGTTTTTCCATGAACTTAATACACTAAATGCATGCTGGAAGCGGTCGATGTGTGGAGTAATAATGGTAGATGCAGGCAGGAGTCGGTCTACTTATCTTGGACGTGATGCCTATATAATGATCACCGCCTTGAATATCGTCATGATTATTTGATCTTCTATCGATTGCCCAACAATAATTTGTTCACCCACAGTGTGCTATACTCATGAGAGAAGCCACTAGTGAATCCTATGGCCCCCGGGTCTACTTTTTCCAACATATTGCTTTCCGATCTATCTTTTTGCTTCTTTGTTTTCAGATCTACAAAACCAAAAACCCAAAAACATACTACTGCACTCATTATTTGCTCTTCTTATTTTGTGTTCTTGAGAGATCTAGCTCTCCTATCTATCATTACCTAATCTATCTTTTTACCGTAGAGAGATTGACAACCTCTCTTTCGCGTCGGGTTGCAAGTATTTGTTATTTGTGTGCAAGTGCTGCTTATTGGGTGGTGGTGATCCTCCTACTGGTCCGATAACCTTGGTTTCATAACTAAGGGAAATACTTACCGTCGCTGTGCTGTATCATCCCTTCCTCTTTGGGGAAATACCGACGTAGTCTCAAGCCACGTCAGTGCTCAAGGCCACGGGCTTGGCCTGCCGGAATCTTGTGGACATCCAGTGCATGTACAAGATCTTGGGCGGCGAGGAGAAGCATAAGGACTCCCTGGTTGACCTCGCCATGTCCATCATCGACCCCTACTACAGATGCATGAAGGATGTTTGCAAGAAGAAGAAGGTTGCCTGGCACCGCCCCTGGGTCCGAAGACTGTATGAAGATCACGTCAAGTACGCGGCCAAGGACGCGTACGTAAGCTACGCGATGTGCAGGCGGACCGTTGACATGAGGAAGTGCCTCCGTCCTGTGCCGATCGGCACCCCTCGTCACAAGAAGAATAGATGAATGATTTGATGATCGTTACTACTAGTTTAGTATGCCTGTACTTGTTAATTTATGTGTGCAAATGTTATTTGTAGTCATTAATGTAATTGGATGTTTATTTAGGTTTTGCAATCATGATGTCGTTCTGTAGTACCATCTTTTCCTTAGTATGCATTATGCAATGTACGATTAATATATGCACATTAATATGCAATTGACGATTAATATCTGGACCTTAAAAAGCAGAACCACGACGGAGGGTATCCTACGCGGCTCCAATGGCGCTCCCAGTGGCTGCCGATGATGAGCGCCAGTTCACCATGCATGCCGTAGTGGACACACACAAAGTGGTCTGGTTCGACCTCGCGTCCCATCGCGTGCTCTGCTCTCGCGTCCCTTCGCGTGCTCTGCCAGTGGTTGGGGCCGGCCCACGATCACATTTGGGCCTCCATATGCATGCGGTTGTGCCACGCGGGTCGCCCCATGCAGTTACGTGCTTCCTGGACTGAATCACGCGCTGCAAAAACTGTCATCCGGAAGTGCCGGTTTTAGAGGACGTCCGGCCCCATTTATACACACGGCCATTAACCATAGTCTCTTCATGCTTTCGATCGCGCCCACAACACAATAAGCACAACCTCGACGACGCATACAGAGAGAATGTCCAGCGGCGCTCCAATGGAGTACGGCGAGCATCATGTGGAGACCCACATGTGGAAGACGGACCTCACGATGGTGTACACCAACGACCCGTGCATGGTGGAGGTCTCCATCGGCACTATGGAGCGGTTGCTTGATGTAGATGACAAGTACAAAGTGGTCGGCTTCGACCTCGCTTACACCGGCGGTCGTGCCGGGCATGATCAGAAGGTTGCCATCGCCCAGTTGTGCGTCGGACATCACGTCCTCCTCTACCACTACTGCCTGGCCACAGTGCCTTGCGAGCGTTTCACCAGGTTTGTCAACAGCCCCAACTACAGGTTTGCTACGGTGGACACCACCAACGATCCAAAGGTGCTTAAAACTTCGGGCTTGGCCTGCCAGAAGCTTGTCGACATCCGCTGCTGCTACAAGGTCTGGGGCAGCAACAAGAACATGGATTCCCATGTTGACCTGGCCGAGGCCATCATCGACCTCTACTACAGAGACACGAAGGCTGAGTGCGACAAGAACAAGCCTGTCTAGCACAGGGGCTGGGTGAAGAAACTGGATGAATATCACCTCCAGACCGCGGCAAAGCAAGCGTACACTTGCTACGAGATGTTCAGGCGGATCGTTGACATGAGGAAGTGCCTCCTACCTGAAGACGATGCGGGATCGAGCCACAAGCAGAGCGGTGGCGGCAAGCGTCACAGGAAGTAGATGATTTGATGATCGTTGCTCATACTCCCTCTACGCCGAAATATTTGTAGTTTTAGAGGGATAAGTTTATTATGCATGTAATAGTTTATTGAGGTGTTAGCGCCAATGTTATGTGTGTAGTCACTTATGTATTTGGATGCTTAATTAGGTTATGGCAATCATGTTATTATGTGTGTAATTGTTTATTGAGGTGTGCCAATGTTATGTGTGTAGTCACTTATGTATTTGGATGTTTAATTTGGTTCTGCAATCATGTTGTTCTAAACAGAAGCATAGATGTTTGTGGGCAGATTGAGCAAATCACATCGCATGCGGAATAAACAACCATATCTGTCGGTGATGATTTCATCAGTCCCTGACAGTTCTTTCTCTGGAACCGTTTGCCCACAACACATCTGAATGGCCTGTGTATGTTGTACATCACACACATCTTGATATGAGCAACCGTTTGTGTTATTTTTGCTTATCGCACACAGTTCATCACAGTGGACTGTATGTTGTCCATCACACACATCTTGATCTATGTAAGCATTTATGTTATCATATCTCATCACAAACAGTTCATCTGAATCACCTATATGCCATCTATCGCACACGTAATCATCTGCACAATCGCTTGTGTTCCGCTGGATCAACGCAAACAGTTTGTCAGGGTGAACTGTATGCCATACATCGCACACAGTTGCACTTTTCTAACCGTTTGCGCTATATTGTCCAATCGCAAACAGTTTATCTGGACCAACTATTTGCCATAGATCGCACACGCAACTTTTTTTGGGATTGTATTTGATGGACCCGTCATCGCACACAGTTCACGTCATTAGAGACAGAGCTATAACTATACCGTTTGCGATTGGGTCATCACACACAGTTTCATCGAAGGGTCTATGATTGCTGTGTCGTCTGTGGACCATTCTGTAGTAGTGGATGTTGAAATAGAGCCTGCTGTTGATCTTGATAACTCACAACCTAAAAATAAACGATATGATAAAAGAGACTTTGTGGCTAGAAAACATGGTAAAGAAAGAGAGCCATTGGTTGAGAAACCCATGCCCTTTCCACCTAAACCATCTAAGAAAAAGGATCATGAAGAATTTGAACGTATTGCTGAAATGATTAGGCCAGTATTTTTGCGCACCCATTTAACTGATATCCTAAAGATGGCCCCTTATGCAAAATACATGAAAGACATCATCACTAATAAAAGAAAGATACCTGAAGCTGAAATCTCCACCATGCTTGCTAATTATTCTTTTAAGGATGGAGTACCTAAAAAACTTGGAGATCCTGGAATACCAACTATACGTTGCTCCATTAAAAGAAATTATGTCAAAACTGCTTTGTGTGATTTGGGAGCTGGTGTTAGTGTTATGCCTTTCTCCTTATATAAAAGACTTGATTTGAATAAACTCACACCTACTGAAATATCATTGCAAATGGCTGACAAATCAACTGCCATACCTATCGGTATTTGTGAGGATGTGCCCGTTGTTGTTGCAAATGTTACTATCTTAACGGACTTTGTTATTCTTGAGATGCCCGAGGATGACAACATGTCGATTATCCTTGGCAGACCCTTTTTGAATACTGCATGGGCTGTTATTGATTGCAATAAAAGAAAAGTCACTTTTCATATCAATGGTAATGAGCATACGGTGCACTTTCCAAAGAAACAATTCCAAGTGAATGGTATAAATGTTATTGAAGAATCTCCGACACTCACCATTGGAAGTTTCCAATTACCTCTACCTACTGCCAAAAAGAAATATGACATACTTATTGTGGGGGATATGCATATCTCCATTGAGGTAACTTAGTGTTTTACGAAAGTTCTTCGGTTTCATGCTAATCGGAAGTGGTTGTGAATAAGACTTGATCAACCTTATTAATGGATCATTTTGGAGAGGTATGAAGTTGATGAATCTAGTAGGCACAACCCTTTGCTCCCACCTTTTGTTTTCTGTTTTTCTTAGTCACATAAAATAAAATGCCATGTTTATCCTGTTTTCTGTTTTCTGCGTGCAATAAAAAATGACCCAAAAAATAAAAGTTCTCAGAATGCCCTGAAAATTTGATACGATTTTGTTTATGAATATTTCTGAATTTCTGGTGCAAATAACATCAGAGGGGGGTGCACCTGGTGCCCACAAGACACCAGGGCGCGCCAGCAACCCCAGGCGCGCCCTGGTGGGTTGTGGCCCTTACGTGGGTCCCCTCACTTATCCCTTTAGCCCATGCCATCTCCTACCTCCAAAAAAAATCACCATAGCTCTCACTTCCGTGTTCTTGCTCACAAACCCGCGGATTTCGATCTCTTTGCTCGAAGCTCCGTTTCTGAAACTGTTTTGGGGGATTGCTACTTGGTATGTGACTCCTCCATTGGTCCAATTAGTTTTTGATTTCGTGGGTTATTTTTAGAATAATTAGCTACTCTTGGTGCTGCTTTAGATGAGCTTGCACGTTGAATTCTTAGAGTCATAAGTGGTTTGAATGCTTAATATGGCCTCTATGCATCCTTAGGAGTAGTTGCTATCAATCTTACAAAGTTTTGTTAACAGAATTTTGTGTCAAAAAAATATTTCAGAAATTTGTTCGCAGATAAAAATGGAATTCTTTAGGAGTTCTTCGAGGAGGAGGTCCTCAGAGGCCTCATCAAGTGGAAGCTCGGTCCAATAATCTTATGTTGAGCCAAGTGAAAGCTCGATGCGAGATGCCGCTACCAAATCATGTTTGTGGCCGTGTGACCAATTCATGGAAGGTGCGGGTATCAAGGAGGAATTCGAACAATTTATCCACAATGCAGAACTTGCTCCCTTCATCACAGATAAGTTCCCTCAACATCTCGAACTCACAAAAACTTTCACGAAGAAATTTAAATATTTTCCCCATGAGTCTAGAGTTTCACTCAACCTTTATGACCGTCCCTTCACCATGCCTTTAGAAGTGTTTAGTAGAGCATGCAAAATTCCATATTGGAGTTCGCTGGACGAACCACCAACATCTGAGTATGAGTCATTTCTGATTAATCTCTGTTTCGGTGAAGATAGGGGAGTGACACAAGGTAGAATTAAAAGCATCCATTTCCCATCAATACATTACTTTGCACTCTTTAATGGCAAATGTGTCGTAGGCAAGCAAGATTGGAGCACACTGTGTGCTCCTGATTTGAGTCTCATACACACTGCTATAACAGGAGATAAACGTTATAATCTTGGAGCAATTGTTGCACGGAGATTGCAGCACAACGCTGCTAGTGGCCATTTTTATGGAGGAATTTATGCCTCCCGTGTAGCAGAGAAGCTAAATGTAACACCTTGGCCTAACGATCCCATTTTACCTACTTAGTACTTAGACTTCGAGGCCATGAAGCATCGTAGGTTCCTTAAGGGCAGAGCCACTAATTATACTTACAACTTTAGGTTTAATAAAAATCCCGTTGTGCCTGTTACTTTGCCTTCTCCTACTCTCTTTGATTTTCACAGTAGGGGAAGATACTATGTTCTTGAGAGCGAGGCTCGTGCGTACAATGCGGAGGTTGAAGCTGCCAGGAGGGCTGAGGAGGCTGCACCAAGGACCTCGGTGGGCTATCACTCCCACTATTATCCAGGCTACGGATGGTGATTACCAAGCTAGGCCAAAAGCCTAAGCTTGGGGGAGTACGTATATCCACCGACATTATATTCATGTTTACACATTTCATTCCAGTTGTTGGTGTCTACACTTTTTCATTGTATTATCCATGCTAGATTTATTTTCTTGCTTTCTTCTTGCGTGTTTGAAAAACTTTGAGAAAACCCAAAAATATTTCCTACTTCTTTTCGTCTTTTCTTTCTAGCTTAAATTAATTGTAGTATCAAAAGAAAACCCAAAAAGATTTCTCATTTCTTCTTTTACTTGTTGGGAGCTCTCCCGTGTAAATAGTTTTTCTAGTTTTTGTTTTTCCCTCGTTAATTTGCTTTCTTCTAGAAAAACCAAAAACTCCAAAAACATTTCAGTGTGTTTATCTGAAATTCTTTTCCTTTTATTTGAGTCGTACGAAGGAGAAGACCACGATGAGAATGTTGAGTGGCTCTCATATATGCATCATTGTTAATCTAACAAAGAGCCCATGTTACTTTGTCTTCTCCTCTTGAATAAAATGTTTGCAGATTCCAGCTTAGTCCACGACACTCTTGCACTATTATTATTTTCATATCATTCGGTCGTGCAAGTGAAAGGCAATAATGACGATATTTGATGAAGTGACTGTGGCAGAGAAAAGCAGGTATGAAACTCAACTTGTTTTTGTTTTTGTAAATATGTTTAGCCTACTATCCTTGATTCAACATATTATGATCAAACATGTTTGCAATGACAATTAGAGATTATAGTTACTCATGCCATGCTTAAGTAGCAAGGAGTGGATAATGATTTATCTTGGATGTCAACATGCATTAAAATGATTGTGATGTGGTATGATGATATGGTATCCTCCTCTGAATGTTTCAAGTAGTTTGACTTGGCACATGTTCACGCATGTAGTTGAATCAAAACCAACATAGCCTTCATGATATTTATGTTCATGGTGTCCATATCCTACTCATGCTAGTATTCAATGTTTATAATTCGTGATGCATGTTCATGACCGGTTTCGCTCTCTAGCTGGCCGCTTCTCAATCTATTTGCTAGCCTTCGCCTGTACTAAGCGGGAATACTGCTTGTGCATCAAAACCCTTAAACCAAAGTTATTCCAGATGAGTCCACTATATCTACCTATGTGCGGTATTACCCTGCAGTTCCAAAGTAAATTTGCATGTGCCACCTCTAAAAATTCAAATGAACATCTGTTTTGTGTGTCTGGACCGCTCATGGAGCGACAGGGGGCGGTCAGTATCTTCCATGTTAAGCGGGTTATTCTCATGATGAGTGTTTATTCACTCGTCATTGCACGAGAGGGGTGGTAATAGGGATTCCCAGTCCCGAAATCAAAAAAATTACAAATAATTAAAAAAACTCCCTCAGGAATGTTGTTGGTATGGAAGGTACCCGTGGATTCGGCTAGCCATTGAGTGTGATTGTTGTTGGAGGGGGAGTAAACCTTTACTTTTACCGTTTGGGAACCGCCGCTAATGTGTTTAGCATGGAAGATATTGATAACTCTTGGTCGTAACGTTGACAGGAAGGGTGTACCTCCCAAAATTATATTTATCTCTGTTTTAAGCTTTGAGCTCTGGCACCTCTGCAGATCCCTTCTTCCCTCTGCGAAGGGACTATCTGTTTACTTTTATGCTGAGTCATCACCTTCTCAAATAAGCGCCAGATCTGAGAGCAATATTGTCATCCTCATGCATTGTGTATAGTTAATGTTGGGTGCAGCATGACTGGATCTTTTCTACCATGAATTACAATGTTTAGTCGCTGCTTGAACTTTGGAGGTGCTCTGCATTTATGTTTTGCGGTCTCAGAAAGGGCTAGCGAGATACCATTGTTGTCATATTATATCACGATTGTTTTGACAAAGTGTTGGCGCTTGAGATATCTTATTATTGCTCGCTAGTTGCTTATTTCATTGATATGAGTTAATATAATTTGTAAGAGTTATTGCTGACATGGTTAATCATGATCTTTGCTGAAAACCTGGGTGCTACTTAAGCATATATATGTAAACAAGAACAAAAGAGTTCGTAAAAGTTTTTCTTTATCACTTTCAGTTTGTCAACTGAATTAATTGCTTGAGGACAAGCACTTGGTTAAGCTTGGGGGAGTTGATACGTCTCCGTCGTATCTACTTTTCCTCACGCTTTTGCTCTTGTTTTGGACTCTAATTTGCATGATTTGAATGAAACTAACCCGGACTGACGCTGTTTTTAGCACAACTACCATTGTGTTGTTTTTGTGTAGAAATAAAAGTTCTCGGAACTGGACGATTTTTTTTGGAGATTTGTTTTATAATAAATAAAAAATATTGGAGCCAAGAACCACCAGAGGGGGCGTCCTGGTTGGGCACGATACACCAGGGCACGCCACCCCCTCCAGGCGCGCCTTGGTGGGTTGTTCCCACCTCGGGCCCCCCCTGACCCTAATTCTAGCGCTATGAAATCCTATTTTTGGAGAAAAAATTAGAGAGAAAGTTTCATCGCGTTTTACGATACGGAGCCGCCGCCACCTCCTGTTGTTCCTCGGGAGGCCAGATCTGGAGCCCGTTTGGGGCTCCGGAGAGGGGAATCTTCGGTCTTCGTCCTCATCAACCCTTCTCCATCGCTAATTCCATGATGCTCCCCACCGGGAGTGAGTAATTCCTTCGTAGGCTTGCTGGTCGGTGGGGAGTTGGATGAGATTCATCATGTAACCGAGTTAGTTTTGTTAGGGATTGATCCCTAGTATCCACTATGTTCTGAGATTGATGTTGCTATGACTTTGCCATGCTTAATGCTTGTCTCTAGGGCCCGAGTGCCATGATTTCAGATCTGAACCATTTATGTTATCACCATTATATCTATGTTCTTGATTCGATCTTGCTAGTCATATGCACCTATTACGTGTTATGATCCGTAAACCCCGGAGTGACAATAGTCGGGATACTTTCCAGTGATGACCGTAGTTTGAGGAGTTCATGTATTCACTATATGTTAATGCTTTCTTCCGGTTCTCTATTAAAAGGATGCCTTAATATCGCTTAGTTTCCTTATGGACCCTGCTGCCACGGGAGGGTAGGACAAAAGATGTCATGCAAGTTCTTTTCCATAAGCACGTATGACTATTTACGGAATACATGCCTACATTACATTTATGAACTAGAGCTAGTTCTATGTCGCCCTAGGTTATAACTGTTATATGATGAATATCAACCAACGAGTTCACTGATCCAGTGCCTACCAGTTTTCCACATATTGTTTTTGCTAAGTTACTATTGCTACTGCTACTGTTACACTTGCTATGAAACTATTGCTATCACTGCTACTGCTACTGTTACTGCTACTAGTGCTATCAAAACTATCATATTACTGTGCTACTGATCACTCTGCTACAAATATTTAATCTCCAGGTGTGGTTGAATTGACAACTCAGCTGCTAATACTCTCAAATATTCTTTGGCTCCCCTTGTGTCGAATCTATAAATTTGGGTTGAATACTCTACCCTCGAAAACTGTTGCGATCCCCTATACTTGTGGGTTATCACAGTGAGCTTGCATATGCAGGGTGGCTGGATTGCATCGTGAGGTGGAAGAAATCCATCTTCTGCGTTGCCCCATAGGCAACGTTCCCATTGTCGAAGATGTTGTGGTATTCTTGTTGTACTCTCCTACGCTTGATGTTTGTGCTATGGTGGTTATTGTTGGTGGCGTCAACCTATCTGCAAAACATGGGTATTATGGCTTGATGGATTGCAGGGCATTTCAAGTTGGTCTATGGTTTGGCGAGTTCCTCGTGAAAGCCTGGCATCACTTCGATCAATGTCGGTGATGACGACATCTTCGAACATCGTTGCCTTCCTTGGAGGCTTCATCGTGGAGCCCCTTCATCTTGATACGTCTCCAACGTATCGATAATTTATGAAGTATTCATGCCATATTTTCCTATGTTTACAATACTCTTATATGGTTTTACTACACTTTATATGATTTATTTAGAACTAACCCGGACTGACGCTGTTTTCAGCAGAATTACCGTGGTGTTGTTTTTGTGCAGAAAATGAAAGTTCTCGGAATCACCCGAAACTTTTTGATGATTTTTTCTGGAGGAAATAAGCATATGGAGCAAAGAACCATCGGAGGGGAGCCACCCATGGGGCACAAGCCATCAGGGCGCGGCCCTGGGGGGTCGTGCCCTGATAGCTTGTGAGGCCCACGTGGCTCCGTTGCGCGTGATTCCAACGCTGAAAAATCCTATAAATCCCAGAAACCCCAGAAATAAAGAGAGACTCCCCAGTTCACCGCTGCAACTCTCTGTATTGACGAAAAACCAATCTGGAGCCGTTCCAGTACCCTGTCGGAGATGGGAAACCATCAACAGTGGCCATCTTCATCATCCCGGTGGAGGCCATGACGAGGAAGGAGTATTTCATTGATACGTCTCCAACGTATCTATAATTTTTGGTTGTTCCATGATGATATATTATCATTCTAGGATACTTTTTGGGTCTCTAGGGACCGAGTGCCCAGTGCCAGTTGATGTTTTCTGCATGTTTTTGCCTTTGCAGGTTTACTGTACCAAAGGAAGTCCAATTGCCACGAAACTTTCTGATGATTTTTTGGGACTATATGAAGACCTAGAAGCTTCAGAAGGAAGCCAGGAGGTGCACGAGGGCCGCACCACACATCAGGGTGCGCCCTAGGGGGGGGGCCCTGATATGTGGTGGCCCCCTCGGGCGCCTCCCGACATCCCTCTTCGGCCTATAAATTCTCTAAAATCCTAAAAAACCCAGAGGTAGTCACGAAACCCTTTTTCCGCCGCCACAAGTCTCTGTTCCGTCGCGAGGCCATCAGGAACTCCGTTCTGGCACCCTGCCGGAGGGAGCATCGATCACGGAGGGTCTCTTCATTAACCTTGTTGCCCTCATGATGATGTGTGAGTAGTTCACCACATACCTACGGGTCCATGGCTAGTACCTAGATGGCAATATATTTCTCTTATGATCTTCAATACAATGATCATCGCATCTTCGCTTTGATCTATCCGATGTAATCCTATTGTGCGGTGTGTTTGTTGGGATCCGATGAATTGTGGGTTTATGTTCAGATTATTCATGAAAAGTATTTGAGACGCCTCTGAATTATATTATCTCTTAAGTGCATGATCATTATAGATTCGTAATGCTCTCCGATCTATTGATATGCTTTGGCCAAGTAGATTGATATTTCATCGGTGGGAGTGGTGCGTTGTGGTAGGTTCAACCTGGTGAGTTTCTATATCCCAGTGACAAAGTAGGGGACAAGATGCGTCTTTGTGTTGTTGCTACTAAGGATAAAACGATGGGGTTCATTCATATTGTTTGAGTTTACTTTGTCTACATCATGTCATCGTTCTCCAAGCATTACTCTGTTTTACTTAATACTCTAGATGCATGCTGGATAGGGGTCGATGAGTGGAGTAATAGTAATAGGTGCAGGCAGGAGTCATCCTATTTGCTTATGGACGTGATGCCTATATATACATGATCATTGCCGTGAACATCGCATAACCATCCGATTTTCTATCAATTGCCCAATAGTAATTTGTTTACCCATCGTATGCTGCCTACATGAGAGATGCCACTAGAGAGCACTATGGCGCTCGGGTCTGTTCACTTATATATTTACAAACACTATTATTTACTTGCTGCCTTTATTTACTTTTTATTTATTTTGCAATTATACTTATCAACAATTATCTACACAACTCATTTGCTTGCAAATAGCGAGATCAAGGGGATTGATAACCCTCTTGCCCACGTTGGGTGCAAGTTGTTTGTTCATTTGTGTGCAGCCGCTGAATACGATTGAGGATTGATATTCCCATTTGTTTGATAAACCTTGGTTTCATAACTAAGGGAAATACTTATCCGCTTTGTGCTGCAATTACCCGTTCCTCTTCACGGAAAACCCAACGCAGATCACAAGTATCAGGAAGGATTTCTAGCGCCGTTGCTGGGGAATATCATCATCAACTACCAAGTAACTTCACACAAATTTTCATTCACTTGTTCTTATTTTTATTTTCTGTTATATTTGGCTTGTCTCATAAAAATAAAAAATACAAAAATATTTATCTTTGCTTGTTACTAGTTTACTTCTTCGCTTGCTAGTTTACTTGTCCTGCTTGTTACTTTGCTTGTTCGGTCACCATGTCTCAATATACTACTAAGTTGTGTGATTTCTCAAATACTAATAATAATGATTTTATTAGTACACCTATACCACCCGCCACTAGTGAGGAGGATTTTGATATTAATGCTGCATTGCTAAATCTTGTCATGAAAGATCAATTTTCGGGAAGTCCTAATGAGGATCCCGCATCACATCTTAATACCTTTGTTGAATTATGTGACAAGCAAAATAAAAAGGATATGGATAATAATATCATGAAATTAAAATTGTTTCCTTTTTCACTAAGAGATAAAGCTAAGGCTTGGTTTTCATATTTACCTCGTAATAGTATTGGAACGTGGGATAAGTGTAAAGATGCTTTTATTGCCAAGTATTTTCCTCCTGTTAAGATCATTTCCCTTAGAAATCAAATAATGAATTTTAAACAGCAAGATCAAGAGCATGTTGAACAAGCTTGGGAGAGAATGAAATTAATGATAAGAAATTGTCCAACTCATGGTTTAAATATGTGGATGATTATCCAAAACTTCTATGCTGGACTAAACTTTGTATCTAGAAATCTTCTAGATTCTGTTGCAGGTGGTACCTTTATGGATGTGACCTTAGGAGAGGCCACAAAACTTCTGGACAACATCATGACAAATTATTCTCAATGGCATACTAAAAGGGCTCCAACCGGTAAGAAGGTAAATTCTGTTGAAGAAATCGCTACTTTGAGTGAAAAAGTGGATGCTCTTATGAATATGGTTGCTAGTAAAAATGCTCATGTTGATCCCAATGATGTTCCCTTATCTACTTTGATTGATAAAAATAATGATGCTATTGATGTGAACTTTGTCTCGCGAAGTAATTTCAATAACAATGCTTATAGAGGAAATTTCAATTCTAGACCGTATCCCGGTAATTCCTCTAACAACTATGGAAATTCCTATGGTAATTCTTATGGAAATTCTTCTACAAATTCTAATAGGACACCCTCTGATCTTCAGAACACAATTAAATAATTTATTAATTCTCAAAAGGTTTTCAACACTATGGTAGAAGAAAAATTGCATGTAGTTGACACTTTGGCTAAAAACATGGATATAATTGCTCTTGATGTAGAAACTGTTAAAAATGAAGCTTTCCCACCCAAGCATGATTTCAATGATGCTATTAAATCTATCAAAATATCTATTAATGAAATTAAGGAGAGGACCGCTAAGTTGAGAGCCAAGCGGGAGTTCTTAGAAAAAGCTCTTCCACCCGGTTTTTACCGGAATCATGATGAAGATCTTAAAATGATTGGTGTTTCTCCTATTGAATATTTATTTACCACTCTGAATATAAATTATAAAGGGACTGGATATGAGTCAACTGTAGTAGAGGAGCATCCCGTTTGATTGGAGGGTGATGATTTTGATGCTAAAACTAAAAAATGTGGGTTTGGAGAGGTCAAAACTTTAACTAGTGATGCACCCACCATCTTGGATTACAAGGACTTTAATTATGATAATTGCTCTTTAGTATAATGTATTTCCTTGTTACAATACGTTATTAGCTCACCCAATACTTATGAACAAAACAAAGCTTTTACCGAACATATAGTTGAAGCTATGATAAAAGCTTATGATGAGAAACTTGAGATTGAAGTTTCTATTCCTAGAAAATTGCATGATGGGTGGGAACCTACTCTAAAAATAAATATCAATAAATATGAATGCAATGCTTTGTGTGACCTTGGTGCCAGTGTTTCAACTATTCCTAAAACTCTTTGTGATGTGCTTGGTCTCACTAATATGGAAGATTGTTCCCTCAACTTGCATCTTGCGGATTCTACCATCAAGAAACCTTTAGTTAGAATTAATGATGTGCTTATTATTGCAAATAAAAATTATGTGCCTGTATATTTTATTGTGCTGATATTGATTGCAATCCTTCTTGTCCCATAATACTTGGAAGGCCTTTCTTACGAACTATAGGTGCAATCATTGACATGAAAGAGGGAAACATAAGGTTCCAATTCCCATTAAAGAAAGGGATGGAACACTTCCCTAAGAAGAGAACTAAACCACCTTATGAAGCCATTTATGGGTGGAGTGTCAAAGATGACAATACTTGAAACTATGCATTATGCCTAGCTAGGGGCATAAAACAATAGCGCTTGTTGGGAGGCAACCCAATAGTTATCTTAAATTTTTGTTTTAAACTTTCTGTTTATTTTTAATAGAATGATTATTGCCTCTGTAATGATTATGTTTTTTTGTTTAAATTAGTGTTTGTGCCAAGTAAATCCTTTGGGATGACTCACAAGATGACTAGAATCGATGCTGAAACAAAAAAGAAACTTTTGACTCCAGTACATGAATTTTCATATTTTTTTCCTGGTGCGTGATAATGACCTGAAATTTTTACACAGTGTTGCTATACAAATTTACGAGGTCGTACAAATGTTTCAGAATTTTTAAAGTTACAGAAGTATAGGCTCTCTATAGATTGCTACAGACTATTCTGTTTTAGACAGATTCTGTTTTTGCTTGCATAGTTGCTTATTTTGATTAAACTATGGATTGTATCGGGGGTATGAGCCATGGAGAAGTTAGAATACAGCACCTATTATGCATTTATGAAATTTGAATCAATTTACAATAGTACTTAGAGTATGCAATATGTTTCTTATACTAACGGATCTCACGCGGTTTTGTTGAGTTGTGTGTGATTGAAGTTTTCAAGTTTTGAGTGTTATCTGGATGGACAAACGAATAAGGAGTAGCAAGAGCCTAAGCTTGGGGATTACCAAGGCACCCCAAGGTAATATTTTAAAGGATACTCAAGCATCTAAGCTTGGGGTTGCCCCGGAAGGTATCCCCTCTTTCGTCTCAAATCCATCGGTATGTCACTTGGAGCTATATTTTTATTCGTCACATGATATGAGTTTTGCTTGGAACATCGTTTGCTTTTTTTTATTTTACTTTCAGTTTGCCACAATCATTGTTCGCTGGACACACCTATTTAAGAGAGACACACCTTCATCACAATTTGTTAGAATACTCTATGTGCTTCACTTATATTCTTTGAGCTTAGAAGTTGCTCAAGTACTTCACTTATATCTTTTTGAGCACGGTGGCGTGTAGATTTTATAGAAATAATTTCACTCTCATTCTTCACTTATATTTGTTTGAGAGTTAATAAATAGTGATGGTAATTTTCATGGGTCATACTGACTAGTCCAAAAATATTAGGTATTCAAAGAGTGATAATCAAAACCATCATGTAGCACATATAAAGAAATTGTGGGTGAATGATATTGATGTAGAAATATGAAATAGGTGTGAGTCCATAATTGTTAAACCATAGAAGTGTCGATATTAAGAGGGGTTGACATTTTTGTTCATCTAAAAATTAAAGAGGCATGGTGATGATGTGTGAGCATTTCCATTCCTCGTTGAAATCCTAGTGTTGTTTCGGGTCGGAAGCGCGCGATGGTTAACTCATACCAACCTCTTCCCTCGGGGCATGCGATTAGTACTTTGATTTATGATAAAATAATAAAACTTTGCAATTAGTATATGAGTTCTTTATGACTAATGTGAAACCATGGACATACGCAATCTCACCTTCTCATAATTTGCTAGCCTCTTCGGTACCGTGCATAGCCCGTTCTCACCTCGAGGATCGGTGCAACTTTCGCCGGTGCATCCAAATCCCGTGACATGACACGCTCTGTTGCAAATAAGCCTTATTATATCTTCCTCAAAACAGCCACCATACCTACCTATAATGGCATTTCCATAGCCATTCCGAGATATATTGCCATGCAAATTCCATCGTCACTTCACATGACTAGTTCGGTCATCGTCATATTGCTTTGCATGATCATATAGAGCTGACATAGTATTTGTGGCAAAGCCACCTTTCATAATGTTTTTGATACATGTCACGCTAGATCATTGCACATCCTGGCACACTGCCAGAGACATTCATACAGAGTCATATCTTCATATCAGTTCTCCATGTTGAGTTGTAAGTAAATAAAAGTGTGATGATCATCATTATTAGAGCATTGTCCCAGTGAGGAAAGAATGATGGAGACGATGATTCTCCCATAAGTCAAGATGAGACTCCGGACGAAAATAAAGATGGGGGAGGCCAAATGAGCCCACCATCCATTCAAAAAAATGAGAGAAAATGAGAGAAGGGACTTTGCTACTATCCTTTACCACACTTGTGCCTCAAAGTGGCACCATGTTCCTCATGTAGAGAGTCTCATGATATATCACTTTCATATGCTAGTGGGAATCACTTATTCATTATTACAAACTTGGCTTGTATATTCCTATGACGGGTTTTCCTGAAATGCCGGAGGTCTTCATGAGCAAGCAAGTTGGATGCACACCCCACTTAGCTTCATTTGAGCTTCCATACACTTATAGCTCTAGTGCATCATTTGCATGGCAATCCCTACTCCTTGCATTGACATCTATCGATGGGCATCTCCATAGCCCGTTGGTACGCCTAGTTGATGTGAGACTATCTTCTCCACTTCCTACCCCTTTGATATCTACCATCATATTCTATTCCATTTAAATGCTATGTCCAATGGCTCGTGCTCATGTATTGCGTGAAGAATAAAAAGTTCATGCATATTGAAAAAGTACGAACCAATTGCCTGACTTGGACACCGTGGCGCTTAACGTTTGTATTAATGTGGTGAAGATGGAGCCATGCCTTGCTAATATAATAAGATGAATGGGGGGGGGGGGTAAACATTTCTTAATGATCATATACTTTTAAGAATTAACAATTTTGTTTCTTACATTTCAATTATTGCTATGTTAATATCTGTTGATTTATCTTTTCGCAAAGAGCATACCTGAATAAGATTACATAGTGGATAGCATGTCACATCAAAAAATCTGTTTTTGTCATTTGCCTACTCAAGGACGAGCAGGAATTAAGCTTGGGGATGCTTGATACGTCTCCAACGTATCTATAATTTTTGATTGTTCCATGCTGATATATTATCAGTCTAGGATACTTTTTGAGTCTTTATTTACCAAGTTATAATATTTTTTAGCACTAACCTATTGACCCAGTGCCCAGTGCCAGTTGCTGTTTTCTGCTTGTTTTTGCCTTTGCAGGTTTACTGTACCAAACGAAGTCCAATTGCCATGAAACTTTTTGATGATTTTTTCTGGACTACATGAAGACCTAGAAGCTTCAGAAGGAAGCTAGGAGGTGCACGAGGGCCACACAACACATCAGGGCGCGCCCTGGGGGGGGGGGGGGCACCCTGATATGTGGAGGCCCCCTCGGGCGCCTCCCGACGTCCCTCTTCGGCCTATAAATTCGCTAAAATACTAAAACCCCAGGGGCAGTCCTGAAACCCTTTTTCCGCCGCCGCAAGTCTCTGTTCCATCACGAGGCCATCTGGAGCTCCGTTCCGGCACCCTGCCAGAGGGGGTATTGATCATGGAGGGCCTCTTCATCAACCTTGCTGCCCTCATGATGATGTGTGAGTAGTTCACCACAGACCTACGGGTCCATAGCTAGTACCTAGATGGAAATCTCTCTCTCTTATGATCTTCAATACAATGATCATCGCATCTTCGCTTTGATCTATCCGATGTAATCCTATTGTGCGGTGTGTTTGTTGGGATCCGATGAATTGTAGGTTTATGTTCAGATTATTCATGAAAAGTATTTGAGACGCCTCTGAATTATATTATATCTTAAGTGCATGATCATTATAGCTTCGTAATGCTCTCCGATCTATTGATATGCTTTGGCCAAGTAGATTGATATTTCATCGGTGGGAGTGGTGCGTTGTGGTAGGTTCAACCTGGCGAGTTTCTATATCCCAGTGACAAAGTAGGGGACAAGATGCGTCTTTGTGTTGTTGCTACTAAGGATAAAATGATGGGGTTCATTCATATTGTTTGAGTTTACTTTGTCTACATCATGTCATCGTTCTCCAAGCATTACTCTATTTTACTTAATACTCTATACTAGATGCATGTTGGATAGCGGTCGATGAGTGGAGTAATAGTAATAGGTGCAGGCAGGAGTCGGCCTATTTGCTTATGGACGTGATGCCTATATATACATGATCATTGCCGTGAACATCTCATAACTATCCGCTTTTCTATAAATTGCCCAACAGTAATTTGTTTACCCACCGTATGCTGCCTAAATGTGAGATGCCACTAGAGAACACTATGGCCCCCAGGTCTATTCACTTATATATTTAGAAACACTATTATTTCCTCGCTGCCTTTATTTACTTTTTATTTATTTTGCAATTTATATTTATCAACAATTATCTGCACAACTCATTTGCTTGCAAATAACGAGATCAAGGGGATTGACAACCCTCTTGCCCGCGTTGGGTGCAAGTTGTTTGTTCATTTGTGTGCAGTCGCTGAAGACGGTTGAGGATTGATATTCCCATTGGTTCGATAAACCTTGGTATCATAACTGAGGGAAATACTTAATTATCCGCTTTGTGCTGCAATTACCCGTTCCTCTTCATGGAAAACCCAACGCAGATCACAAGTATCATTCACCCTCGGGGCTGAGGGTATGTACCAGTAGCTATTTGTTTAATCTCTCTCTCTCTCTCTCTCTCTCTCTCTCTCTCTCGTGTTCTTGAGATATCACGATCTTGATGTATCATGGGATTTGTTAATAAAGTCGGATCATGTGATGTTATTCCCTTGCTATCATTTTGTGATGAATTGAATCATTCCCTTTGAGATATCGTTATGTTGGATTGAATATTTTGGTTTGAGAACACTTGATGTACGTCTTGCGTGGGATACCGGTAGTGACATTGGGGTATTCTATTGATTCACTTGATATATGTTGAGGCATCAACTTGCGGATTCCGGTGACCTTGGGGATCTATGCATAGGGGTTGATTGCACGTATTCATACCACGTTCTCCAATAGAAATCTTGGGGTGCTCCTTGAAGTTCTTTGTGTTGGATTGAATATGATAGACCTGAAATTGTTTGATGCATGTCGCATAATTTACCCACGGATACTTGAGGTGACATTGGAGTATCTAGGTGACATTAGGGTTGATTGATATGTATCATTGGTGTTGTTCTAGTACGAACTCTAGGGCTGTTTGTGACACTTATAGGAATAGCCCAAAAGATTGATCGGAAAGAATAACTTTGAGGTGGTTCTACTACCTACACCAATTTCATCTTATTGTTCTTGGCTAGATAGGAACTTTGGAGTAATTCTTTGTTGCACGTTGAGGGATGATCATATGATTCAACTATGTTAGCATTGTTGGGAGATTGCACTAGTGAAAGTATGAACCCTAGGTCTTGTTTCCAAGCATTAATATACCGTTTTGCTCGCTGTTTACTGATACGTCTCCAACGTATCTATAATTTTTGCTTGTTCCATGCTTTTATATTATCATTCTTGGATGTTTGACAATCATTTTATAGCAACTTTATATCATTTTTGGGACTAACCTATGGACATAGTGCCAAAGTGCCAGTTGCTGTTTTTGCTTGTTTTTTACTTCGCAGAATATCAATACCAAACGAAGCCCAAACATCGTGAAACTTTTTGGAGATTTTTTTGGGCCATAAGACATCCAGTGGGCCAAAGAAGTGCAGAGGGGATGGTCGAGGAGACCACAACCCACCAGGGCGCGCCAGCGGCCCTGTGCGCGCCCTGATGGGTTGTGCCCTCCTCGGGACACCTCTCCACCGCCTCTGATGCCTATAAATTCCCAAATATTCCATAAACCCTAGAGGAGTCGACGAAAAACACATCCAGCCGCCGCAAGCTCCATCACGGAGGGGTTCATCATCCTCATTGGTGCCTCTCTGATGATGCGTGAGTAGTCCACCTTAGACCTACGGGTCCGTAGGCAGTAGCTAGATGGCTTCCTCTCTCTCTCTTACGATTCTCAATACAATGGCTCTTGGAGATCTATTTGATGTAAACTTTTGCGGTGTGTTTGTTGGGATCCGATGAATTTTGAGTTCATGATCAGTTTCTATCCATGAATATTATTGAGTCTTCTTTGATCTCTTATATGCATGATTACTTATAGCCTCGTATTTCTTCTTTGAATCTTTGGTTTAGTTAGGCCAACTAGATCGATTTTTCTTGCCATGGGAAGAGGTGCTTTGTGATGGGTTCGATCATGCAGTGTCCTCTCTGAGTGTCAAAAGGGGCAGCAAGGCACGCATGTATCGTTGCTATTAAGGATAACAAGATGGGGTCTATTCCTACATGAATACATCTTGTCTACATCATGTCACCGTTCTTATTGCATTACTCCGTTTTTTCATGAACTTAATACACTAGATGCATGCTGGATAGCGGTCGATGTGTGGAGTAATAGTAGTAGATGCAGAATCGTTTCGGTCTACTAATCTTGGACATAATGCCTATATAATGATCGTCGCCTTGGATATCGTCATGATTATTTGATCTTCTATCAATTGCCGAACAGTAATTTGTTCACCCACCGTGTGCTATACTCATGAGAGAAGCCCCTAGTGAAAGCTACAGCCCCCGGGTCTACTTTTCCAACATATTGCATTCCGTCTATCTTCTTGCCGCTTTTGCTTTTAGATCTATTATTCCAAAAAACCCAAAAATACCTTGCTGCAATTTTTATTTGTCTCTTTTATTTTGTGTTCTTGAGAGATCTATCTATCCAATCTATCATATCCTAATCTACCTTTTTACCATAGAGAGATTGACAACCTCTCTTTCCTTCTTTGTGTGCAGGTGCTATTTATTAGGTGTTGGTGATCCTCCTACTGGTTCGATACCTTGGTTTCATAACTGAGGGAAATGCTTACCGTCGCTGTGCTGCATCATCCCTTCCTCTTTGGGGAAATACCGACGCAGTGTCAAGCCACGTCATTTACTACTTGTTACCTTGCTGATTTTCAGATTACAAAAACCTATATCTACCATCCATATTGCACTTGTATCACCATCTCTTAGCCGAACTAGTGCACCTATACAATTTGCCATTGTATTGGGTGCGTTGGGGACACAAGAGATTTCTTGTATTTGATTGCAGGGTTGTTTGAGAGAGACCATCTTCAACCTACACCTCCCACGGATTGAAAAACCTTAGGTCATCCACTTGAGGGAAAATTGCTACTGTCCTACAAAACTCTGCACTTGGAGGCCCAACAAAGTCTACAAGAATAAAGTTGCGTAGTAGACATAAGGCCATTTTCTAGCGCCATTGCCGGGGAGGTGAGTGCTTGAAGGTATATCTTTAGATCTTGCAATTAAATCTTTTAGTTTCTTGTTTTTACTAGTTTGGTTTTATAAAATAAAACTACAAAAAAATGGAATTTAGGTTGCCTCAATTGTTTCGTCTTTTTAATGTCTTTCGTGAAAATGATGGATCGGAAAATTGTGCCAAAGTGTTAGAAGAAGAGTTCAATAAAATGTTTGGCATCAAATCCTTGAATGATGAGCATGATAGAAATATTGTTAGTGTGACTTCTCTGAATATCCATGATGCTAATGATATGCAAAGCCACAAGCTCGGGGATGCTATGTTTGATGAAGATGATATTTTTTGTCCCCCAAGTTTTGATGAGCAAATTTATTATGATGATTGCATGCCTCCTATCTATGATGATTATGATGATGACACATATGCTATAATGAGTAATGATAACCATGAAACTTGTCATCATGATTTTAATTTTCAATTTGGTTATGTCAATCATGTACCTCATGATAGTTATTTTGTTGAGTTTGCTCCCACTACCATGGATGAAAAGGAATTTGCTTATGTGGAGACAATAAATTTTCTTTGCTTCTAGATCATGAAAAGGATGCTTTATGTGATAGTTATATTGTTGAATTCCTTCATGATGCTACTGAAAATTATTATGAGGGAGCAACATATGCTTGTAGGAATTGCAATAATATCAAGTTTTCTCTCTATGTGTTCAAAGTTTTGAAGTTATGCTTGTTTTGCCTTCCTATGCTAGTTGATTCTTGTTCCCATAAATTGTTTGCTCACAAAATCCCTATGCATAGGAAGTAGGTAGACTTAAATGTGCTTGCCATGTGATTCATGATGCTCTCTTGCATATTTTAATTACTACATTTTATGTGAGCATCATTGAAATCATCATGCCTAGCTAAAAGGCATTAAAGAAAAGTGCTTGTTGGGAGACAACCCAACACTTTTACTTTCTGTTTTTGTGTGTTCCCATGTTTAATCTACTGTATTAATCATGTTATGTTCCTTTTATGTCAATAATGTGCCAAGTAAAGCCTTTGGGATAGTATGGATACTTGTTGATTTGATTCTGTGCAAAAACAGAAACTTTTGCCTCCAGTAAAGAATTTCTCTGATTTTACTGGAGAGTAAAAAAAATCTGAAATTTTTACACAGCATTTATATGCAAATTCTATGCGTTGTCCTAATTTTCAGAATATTTAGAGACAAGGAACTATGGTTATACTACAGATCTTCACAGACTATTCTGTTTTTGACAGATTCTGTTTTGCATGCATAGTTTGCTTGTTTTAGTGTTCCCATAGCTTATATTCAGTGATATAAATTATGTGAATAGTAGAATACATTAGGTATTATGTGATAACAATTATGAATCTTGTCTTGATAGTACCTAAGTGAATGATCTTTATTTATTATACTAACCCATCTCACGAAGTTTCGTTAAGTTTTGTGTGATTGAAGTTTTCAAGTATTGGATGAGACACCGATATGAGGAGAATAAGGAGTGACTGGAACCCAAGCTTGGGGATTCCCAAGGCACCCCCAAGGTAATATACAATGAAGACTCAAGCGCCTAAGCTTGGGGATGCCCCGGAAGGCATCCCCTCTTTCGTCTTGAACACTATAGGTATATCTTACTTAGAGCTATATTTTTATTCATCACATAATATGAAATTTGCTTGGAGCGTCATTTTATTTTGTTATACTTTTCTTTCTGTTATTTATAATCTTGTTTTTCAATAAAAATCCAAGAATTGCCTTTAGGATGCTTGAATTGCATGTTTGATGTGTGCTGTGTAAAAACAGAAACTTTTGCTGTAGTGTTTGAAGTTTCATATTTTACTGAAACGTGGAAAGTTTCTGAAATGTTTACACAGTATTGTCATCTAAATTCTTTATCATGTCCTAAATTTTCATAATTTTTAGAGATACATAAGTGCACTTTGTAAATTAATTGCTACAGACTGTCCAGTTTAGACAGATTGCTGTCATAGTTTTGTTATCTACTTCTACTATAGTTTTCATGACTTATATTAGTAGATATAAATTGTGGAAATGATAGTATATAGTATATAATGTTTTAAAATGATCATGCAAGTTGTATTGGCAGTACATAAAGTGTTGATTTATTTTAATATGCACTAACCTATCTCACGAGTTCTTTCCAAGTTTTTTGTGGATGAAGTTTTTGAGACTTAGGTGAAACCGGGATATGAGAGGATTGAACGAGATAAAAAAGCTCAAGCTTGGGGATGCCCAAGGCACCCCAAGTAAATATTTCAAGAAGTCTCAAGCATCTAAGCGTGGGGATGCTACGCATCCCACCTCTCTTCATCAAACAAATATCGGTTAGACTTTGTTGAGCCTAAATTTTTATTCGTTCACATGATATGTGCTATTCTTGGAGTGCTATTTTTGTTTAGCTTGACATTTGAATAAAATACTCAGATCTGAAAATCTTTATTGATAGAGAGTCCTCACATAGCTACTTTATTGTTTGACTACTCATTGATCTTCACTTATATCTTTTGAGAGTAGTCCGAAATTTACTCTTGTGCTTCACTTATATACTGAGAGTAAACATTGAATGAATTGAATGTCATAAATGTGAAATTATATATGCTTCATATTCTTTTTTATGAGGATTAGTGACTTCACATACTAGGAGTATACATGGTAAAATTTATTGGAAGTTAGCAAACATAGCATTGGTCATTTAAACAATTCATGAAAGAATATTGAAGGAAGAGCGGTTTCACATATAAATACACTATCTTGGACATCTTCTATGATTGTGAACCCCCATTAATTATTTTCAAACTTGATCAAGTAGTTGACGTTGGACAAGGAAGAAAACGTAATGGTTATGTTTGTTTATATTCACGTAGCAGTTATATTGTCATGGATCCTCTAACATGTGATGCTTGTTTAGAACCTTTTGCTAGCCAAAACTTCGTACTAAGTAGAAATACTACTTGTGCATCCAAATCCTTGAGCCAAGTTTCTTCCATGAGAGTCCAACATACCTACCTATATATGGTATTTCACTGCCATTCCAAGTAAATTTGCATGTGCCACCTCCAAACATTCAAATAATCATCCGTTTTGTGTGCTCGTACCGCTCATGGAGCGACGGGGCGGTCATTATCTTCCATGCTAAGCGGGTTATTCTCAAGATAAGTGTTTATTCACTTGTCATTGCACGAGAGAGGCCGGTAAAAAGGATGCCAGTCCTCCATAATACAAAAATAAATAAATAAGAACTCCCTCTAGAAAGTGATTGTTTGGATGGTACCCGTGGATTCGGCTAGCCATGGAATGTGTTTGAATGGTGGAGGGGGAGTAAAATTTCAATTCTGTTTAGGAACCGCCAATAATTTGATTAGCATGGAAGATATTGAAAACTCTGTTGTGACGTTGACAGGAAAAGTATACCACTCAAAATTACATATTCATCTCTGCTTTAAAACAATGAGCTCTGGCACCTCTGCAAATCCTTGCTTCCCTCTGCGAAGGGCCTATCTTTTACTTTTATCCAAGAGTCAATAATATTCATCCCTATTCCAATCTATTAATTCGTTAGTTGGCAATCATCATTTGGTGGGGAAAGATCCAGACATATATATCCAGTTGAATATAGGTGATCATGATTCATTACTTGTTGACATTATCCCCGAGATAAATAAGTTGGGAGGCGAAACTTTCAGCCCCTATCTTCCGATGTGCTTGACTGAAACTGTTTGTTCTAAAAATATGCTTTGAGTGTCAGCAATCATAGAAGACTAAATGATAGTTGAGTATGTGGGATTTGCTAAACCAAAGTTCTTACATAGACCCTTCCTGAAAATCTTATATTTACTAATTGGATGCACCTTTCGAGCCTCCATGTTAATCCACATCATCAAGATTAATTCAGCCATTAGATTTAAAATTTAATGGTTACGATTTATTAGAAGACTCTGTCTTATAAAACAACACCATGTACGTAAGGTATTAAACCCATCATGTAAAGGAAGAGTCCTGATGCTATGAAAAAGTAACCGCTGTGATTTAAAAAGAAAAATAGCAAGCACCATGTCCAAGTCCGAAAAAGCACATGCCTCCTCCTTTTTTAATAAAAAATATATACATACAAATAAAATATATTTTCCTCATGTTAAAAATCCCGAGAGCACATCCCAATTTCCCCAAAGCTCAAATCACGTACATGCTCGCTTGAAGAAAAGAAAAAGTCACCATGTCCGGGAGCCTCATGTTAGGCAGATAATCTATGCGTGACTAAAAAAAATCCCCACGTACAAGAAAATAGACTCACTCAGGAAAAAGTTAAACAGAAAAGTACATAAATCTGGCTCCAAGATATTGTCCAAGTCAAGTTCATTAATTTTATATGGGTAATCATCTATTTTGTCCGGAAAATATGCTTAAATTTTCACTCATTGAACAAAATTATATGAACTTAAACCCATTACAAAATATACTTAAAGGAGTGTAATTGGTTTTTTATGGGGCGGTTGGAGTATCATTGCATTTTTCTGCTAGGGTTTGGAAAAGCAAAACGTCAACTGATCAAATATCAACATTTCACAAGAAGATCCATTAGATTTTCAATTTTATTAGAGGTAATTCTTTACCCAGTATTATGGATACTCTCATTCGATTTGATGCTAGATACTCATTCACACGATAAAAAGGATTCCACATTATCCCCATTCACACGAACAAAAAATCATTTACCCGTGCGCTTGAAGTAAGAAACGGAAACGTACAAACAAGGCGTCCTCAAGCATCACGTTATAAAAAATAAGCATGTTCATGATCGAAAAAGAAATTCCAATCCCACATACATAAAGTTCTCCCAATGGGTCACATAAATCACCACTACCAAGGTCACTAATTTTATATGTGAACTCACCAAATTGTGGTACAAGTAGAAAATTATGCATAAATTGTCATGCATTGAATAATCATTCTGTTTTGGGCCAGGGGCTCGCAAGGCGGACTGTCGATTATTAGGGATATTTCACAACCACATCTATTAAATTTGAAATTTATAGAGTTAATATTCTTCAAGAATTATGAGATATTATACTGTCTAATTTGATGATATATAAACACATTCTCTATTAAGTATAGATATTTTACTGTTCTGAATTCAAGAAGATGTGTTTCTTTCGATTATGATAGGAAAGGTTCATTCAGACCAATAATAGGAGCTTCTAATACATTGATGGGAGAAGGACACACTCCATCCAGAACATTCAAAGGAGTTGGCATAACATTGTTTTTTTTATCATTGTTTGCGTAACTTAGCATTTATACGGCTGTATGATATCTGGAATGTATTCTCCTATATTTTACATGTTAATAGACTTTTGTTAATTATTATGTGTGTCGATAATAACTAGGTCGTGCAGGTGCACGGGTTGACGACTAGTAAGATGAATTGTAATTGTTTGATGACTGAAAACATAGTTTGCTAGTTTTCAAGAAAGTTTATGATCTATACTTTAACATGTGAATAACTTGCTACTTGATCAAGATTATACATTATGCTAGCATTCACACTTCATAAATTACTTCTTTTATCATTTACCTACTCGACGACGAGTAGGAATTAAGCTTGGGGATGCTGATACGTCTCCAACGTATCGATAATTTATGAAGTATTCATGCCATATTTGCCTATGTTTACAATAATTTTATATGGTTCTGATGCACTTTATATGATTTATTTAGAACTAACCCGGACTGACATTGTTTTCAGCAGAATTACAATGGTGTTGTTTTTGTGCAGAAAATGAAAGTTCTTGGAATCACCCGAAACTTTTTGATGATTTTTTGGAGGAAATAAGCAATATTGGAGCGAAGAACCACCGGAGGGGAGCCACCCGTGGGGCACAAGCCATCAGGGCGCGGCCCTGGGGGGCGCACCCTGATAGCTTGTGGGGCCCACGTGGCTCCGTTGCACGTGATTCGAATGCTGAAAAATCCTATAAATCCCAGAAACCCCAGAAATAAAGAGAGACTCCCCGTTCCGCCGCCGCAACTCTCTGTATTGACGAAAAACCAATCTGGAGCCGTTCCAGTACCCTGCCGGAGAGGGGAAACCATCATTAGTGGCCATCTTCATCATCCCGATGGAGGCCATGACGAGGAGGGAGTAGTTCACCCTCGGGGCTGAGGGTATGTACAAGTAGCTATGTGTTCAATCTCTCTCTCTCGTGTTCTTGAGATGTCACGATCTTGATGTATCACTGGCTTTGTTAATATAGTCGAATCATATGATGTTATTGCCTTGCTATCATGTTGTGATGAATTGAACCTTTCCCTTTGAGATATCGTTAGGTTGGATTGAATATTTTGGTTTGAGAACACTTGATGTACGTCTTGCGTGGGATACCCATAGTGACATTGGGGTATTCTATTGATTCACTTGATATATGTTGAGGCATCAACTTGCGGATTCTGGTGACCTTGGGGATCTATGCATAGGGGTTGATTGCACGTTTTCATACCACGTTCTCCGATAGAAATCTTGGGGTGCTCCTTGAAGTTCTTTGTGTTGGATTGAATATGATAGACCTGAAATTGTTTGATGCATGTCGCATAATTTACCCACGGATAATTGAGGTGACATTGGAGTATCTAGGTGACATTAGGGTTGATTGATATGTATCATTCGTGTTGTACTAGTACGAACTCTAGGGATGTATGTGACACTTATAGGAATAGCCCAAAAGATTGATCGGAAAGATTAACTTTGAGGTGGTTGTACTACCTACACCAATTTCATCTTATTGTTCTCCGCTAGATAGGAACTTTGGAGTGATTCTTTGTTGCACGTTGAGGGATGATCATATGATTCAACTATGTTAGCATTGTTGGGAGAGTGCACTAGTGAAAGTATGAACTCTAGGCCTTGTTTCCAAGCATTAATATACCGTTTTGCTCGTTGTTTACTACTTGTGACCTTGCTGTTTTTATATTTTCAGATTACAAAAACAGATATCTACCATCCATATTGCACTTGTATCACCGTCTCTTCACCGAACTAGTGCACCTATACAATTTGCCATTGTATTGGGTGTGTTGGGGACACAAGATTTCTTGTATTTGATTGCATGGTTGTTTGAGAGAGACCGTCTTCATCCTACACCTCCCAAGGATTGATAAACCTTAGGTCATCCACTTGAGGGAAAATTGCTACTGTCCTACAAAACTCTGCGCTGGGAGGCCCAACAAAGTCTACAAGAATAAAGTTGTGTAGTAGACATCACACCTCCTTGGTCTTTAATTTGGGTGTCTATCTCTCTGGGTGAAAACCTAAATTTTGGCTCTGTCCGAGGCAGGCATCGACGGTGTGCTTGCCACTTCCCCCTTGGGGCATGTCGGCTTGGAGGATTGATCTTTTGCCCGATGATAGTGCCTTGTGTTTGTCTTGTAGTTTTGTGTCGGATAGGCAGGTGCGGGGCCCGGGGGATGATGTGGAAGCGGAAGCGGCGGCTCCAGAGTCAGGCAATAGGGGGTCAAGTGTCGGATCTAGTCGCCATGGTGGCAGAATCATTGGCTTAGTAAACACTGGTTTATAGGCCGTCAAATTGGCCAGGGAAACGTTTGTTATGTGCCTTTAAAAATATATTGTTCGATTCTTTGTTGAATGAAGTTTCTAAACATATATTTTTTGTGGCATGCACACATTTTGTTTGTTGAAACGTGTCACACATTTTGTTAGTCAAATAGAAGATCTAAATATGTGTGCTCTCCTTACAAACCAGACCCTATTTTGGATCTCATCTTTTTATTACTTGGCTATTTATGAGGGTTGCAGATACGTTTTCCCTTGCAAGTTCATTCTTCCATCGAATAACAGTATCCCCCCGTCGCTCCCACCTGAGCAACTTCGGGGCAAATCCTAGCAACGCCATCACTGCCGCTGGTGTGTCGTGGTGGTGGCGATCCTCATTCTCAAAGCGGAGGGGGTCCCCTGGACGCTCGGCGCTACAGAGCTTCATGGCTGGGGTGATGGCCTCGAATCTAGTAGTGGCAGCACAACTCCATCGTGCGCGGCAACAATTTGGTTGGTTGAAGCTATGGCATGCGCGTGGGAGCTGGCAGATGTTTGTGTGGCTGCGGGGGCATGTGAGGGTGGTTGGCATCAGCTTGGGGGACGGCATTGTGGCTTTGCCGCCGGTCATGGGCTCCCTTGTCCGGATCCATGGGCTTGCGCCCCGACCTGCGATGGGGATGCTCGAAGGCGTTCTGTTTCATGGCTGGTGACGTGGCTTGAGACTGCGTCGATATTTCCCCAAAGAGGAAGGGATGATGCAACACAGTGGCGGTAAGTATTTCCCTCAGTTATGAAACGAAGGTATCGAACCAGTAGGAGGATCAGAACCACTACGTAAACATCACCTGCACACAAAGAACAAATACTTGCAACCCGACGCGAAAGAGAGGTTGTCAATCTATCTACGGTAAAAAGATAGATTAGGATATGATAGATTGGATAGATAGATCTCTCAAGAACACAAAATAAAAGAGGCAAATAAAAAGTGCAGCAAGGTACTTTTGGGTTTTTTGGAATAATAGATCTGAAAACAAAAGTGACAAAAAGATAGATCGGAAAGCAATATGTTGGAAAAGTAGAGCCGGGGGCCGTAGGTTTCACTAGTGGCTTCTCTCAAGAGTATAGCACATGGTGGGTGAACAAATTACTATTGGGCAATTGATAGTAGATCAAATAGTCATGACGATATCCAAGGCAATGATCATTATATAGGCATCACGTCCAAGATTAGTAGACCAAAACGATTCTGCATCTACTACTATTACTCCACACATCGACCGCTATCCAGCATGCATCTAGTGTATTAAGTTCATGGAAAAATGGAGTAATGCAATAAGAACGGTGACATGATGTAGACAAGATTTATTCATGTAGGAATAGACCACATCTTGTTATCCTTAATAGCAACGATACACACGTGCCTCGCTGCCCATCTGTCACTGGGAGAGGACACCGCAAGATCGAACCCATCACAAAGCACCTCTTCCCATGGCAAGAAAAATCGATCTAGTTGGCCTAACTAAACCAAAGATTCGAAGAAGAAATACGAGGATATAAGTAATCATGCATATAAGAGATCAAAGAAGACTCAAATAATATTCATGGATAGAAACTGATCATGAACTCAAAATTCATCGGATCCGAACAAACACATCGCAAAAGTTTACATCAAATAGATCTCCAAGAGACCATTGTATTGAGAATCAAAAGAGAGAGAGAGAAGAAGCCATCTAGCTACTGCCTACGGACCCGTAGGTCTATGGTGGACTACTCACGCATCATCGGAGAGGCACTAATGAGGATGATGAACCCTTCCGTGATGGTGTTAGATTGGATCTCGCGGTTCTAGAACTTGCGGCGGATGGATGTGTCTTTCGTCGACTCCCCTAGGGTTTCTGGAATATTTGGGTATTTATAGGCATCAGAGGCGGTGGAGAGGCGTCTCGAGGAGGGCACAACCCACCAGGGCGCGCCCAGGGCCTCTGGCGCGCCCTGGTGGGTTGTGGTCTCCTCGACCATCCCCTCTGGCACTTCTTTGGCCCACTGGACGTCTTCTGGCCCAAAAAAAAATCTCTAAAAAGTTTCGTGATGTTGGGGCTTCGTTTGGTACTGATATTCTGCGAAGTAAAAAAACAAGCAAAAGCAACAACTGGCACTTTGGCACTATGTCAATAGGTTAGTCCCGAAAAATGATATAAAGTTGCTATAAAATGATTGTAAAACATCCAAGATTGATAATGTAACAACATGGAAGAAGCAAAAATTATAGATACGTTGGAGACGTATGTGCATCCCCAAGCTTAATTCCTACTCGTCCTCGAGTAGGTAAATGATAAAAACAGAATTTTTGATGTGGAATGCTGCCTAACATGTTCATCACATATTCTTTTCTTTTGTAGCATGGAAAATTGGACTTTTAGATGTGTCAGAGAAACGACACCTATGGGATCGCGAGGATCCCTTAACGATTCGGCAAGGGGAAGGGTTGTACAGAGAGCAGATCTGATGATCAACACGCGGGAATTTTACCCAGGTTCGGTCCGCAAAGATGCGTAAAACCCTACTCCTGCTTGGTTATATTAGGTGTGTTCTAGCTCAAGTTCTGGGAGCGCTACAGTACTCAGCAGCTACACATGCAGAAAGGGCTGAAAAGGATCCGATCCCCCTGTAGCTACGCCTTGGGCCTCCTTTTATATGTTCGAAGAGGTCACCAATAGTGGCGCACAGTGCATACATGAGGTGTAAAAGTAGCTACAATGTTATCATACCTAACGCTGACAGTTTAGGACAAGTGCATTAAATGCTCCGTTGAGGTGTCCCTTAGCGTCTTGGGGCTGGAAAAAGGGGCCGTCCCATCGCACCGCTTAAGCCCATCCACCGCTAGCACCTGACATGTTACCTGGAGGACAACAGCTAAAAGACAAGCTGGTGACCGCACTGGAGCGGTGACAGGGTAGCGAGGGCTTGCCGGGGGCGAGCCTTGCCGGGGCTGCAAGCCATCCCGGCAAGATCTTGCCGGGGCTCCAGCCTCCAGTCTTCTATCTTCTGATTATTACCTTGTCTTGGATGCCTTCTTGACTTTATGAACTCGCATTTGATTGTCTCCCGGCAGGCCTTGCTGCAGGTGTGGCTACAACTGCACGTGCACAAGTACGGGGTACTAAAGGACCCAATCCTTAGTGCACCGACAGGAGCCCCCGGGCCTGGGCCATACACGGGTGCGAGGCGTTGTTGGGCCAGGCTCAAACAGTGCACGGGCACGCGTGGCAGGAGTTATCCACCGTAATCATTCCATTTACTGCGCCGCCCACGACGCCCATTGAATGCGGGACGTGGGGGACGTGCGCAGCGCGGCCGTTACAGCAGTGCGCTCGCGAAGCGTTTCAATATTATTTTAGTAAAGAGGCGGCCTCGCGTCCTCCCCATAAAAATGAATCCGCAGAGGCGCCGCTCATTTACCTCTTGCCTTTTCCAATCTGGGAACCGCCGCCGTCTTCTTCCTCGAGTCGAAACAAAGCCCCTCTCATCCATCTGCGCCTCCACTCCCTCCCCGTCCTCAGCTTCAGCCTCCACAGCCGCCATGCCTCCCAAAGCAAGCAAGGGCAAGGAGGTGGACGCCGCTGTCTCGGAGAACAAGCTGGCGAAGATGCGGAAGGAGCACGTCGTTTTCCCTCCGGCGCTTGATGCGGCCGCACTGAGGGAGCGGTATCAGTTCATGTGGGCGACAGAGACGACAGCGCATCTGGCCACCGCCGTGAGTCCAGGTTCTTCTAGGGGCGGCCCAAATAAATACCACTTCTTTGCCGATTATTTCTACTGCGGGCTCTGCCCCCCTTTCTCTGATTTCTTCAACGACATCATGCTCACCTACGGCTTCCAACTTTTGGATTTCATGCCGAATGTCGTAACTTGCATGTCCGTTTTCGCTCACCTTTGTGAAAACTTTGCCGGAGTAGTTCCTAGCACCGCTCTTTTTCGCCATTACTTCATTCCTCGCATCCAAAAAGGCGAGGCCCTTTCTGGCTCCATTGCTTGGATCCCACGGCCAGGAACCAAGGAGGTCTACCCAGACGGGGCCTTCCGCGAGAAGTGGGATGAATGGCGGGCCAGATGGTGCTGGGTTCGGGAGACAGAAAAATCCGAAGTCCAACCTTTCTGCTTGCCACGGCAGATGAAGATAGTGCGCAGCAACGACTGGAGCGCCCTCGATCCTTACGACAAGAAGCTCACCGTCGCTACTACCAGGATTCACCACCTCAGAGCTGCCGGGCTCATAGTAGAAAAGATAGGCGCCGATTTCCTTCGCCGGCGCATCGCCCCTTTGCAGAACAAAGGGAGACCAGCCTGGCAATTCTGGAACGCGGCAGACATCATGAGACTGCGCCCTGGGTTGAATGGCAATCTAACATTTATGCAGCACGCAGATCTCTGCCAGAAACTGTTCAGAGGCGACGTGGTATGCAAGCTGCCGGCAAGCATAATCCCCTTATGCAACAACTCCTCTCTAGGCCCAATCATCGCCATGATGCCGGCGTTTGACGCTCATAGCCTTGACGGATCTTGGATTGAGCCATCTGAAGAGCAAGTGCAGCAATTCTTTGACAACCTGACGGAGAGGGCCATCCGCGAAGAAGAGGGCCTCGTCCGCGCCACCACTGAGGAAGAAGTGGCATACATTGCCAGCAGGGCGGAGGAAGCAAATCTTGCCGCGGAGGCCGGCAGCGCTGGCTTTGTGAAAGAGGGAACCAGCGAAGAGGAAGTGCTGCTGGATGAGGATCTTGCCGGGCAGGACGAGACCGCAGAAGAGCAGGGCGGCACCTCAGCCGAAGGCCCTTCTGTTAGAGACGCCGCCGAGGAGGAACTACACGAGGAAGCCCCGACCCTTGAACCAAGGAGTAGGCGTGTCCTTCGGAGCGCCGCTTCTGGGGTCCCGGTCCGCCAAGCTTCTTCGAGCAGTGCAGCCCCCGGCAAAGGGGCGGCCGGCAAGGCCACGCAGCGGCAAGGAGCTCCTCAGCAACCTGCGCCTGCCGCAGCCAAGCGACCCCGGAGCACCCCCCCACCTCCTCCCGTGGCGGAAGTCGACTTCGACCTCTCTGCCTTTAGCTCGGGAGAAGAAGAAGAAGAGTAAGGATCTTGCCGCGTCCTTTACTTTCTGAGTTTTTGTTTTTTCTCGTCTCATTTGTTTTGCTTTTGCCTGTCTCCGGAGGGATACAGAAACTCTGGTGCAGAGGATGGCGAAGAGGGCGAAGACCTCGACAGGAGAGGATCCGCCGGCAAGCACCTCAGGTGCGCCAGCGACGATTACCATCAGCCTGGAGCCCAGCCCGCGACGCAGCCCTCGACTCAGCCCCCGGCGCAGCCCCCAGCGTGAGTCTATTACTCACTTTCCGCTGGCAAGTGCCGGGGTGTGCATCTTTACTGCTGACATCGCTAGGCGTGCAGGAGGAGAGCAGCGACAAGGAGAACCATCAGAGGCCACCCCTGATATGCCGCCTCCGTCAACCACGCCGCCCAGAGAAGGATCGCCGGCAAGGACTTCCTCTAGCGTGCTCTATCGCGACGAGGAAGAGCCGGCAAGCATGGGCACCGGCAGCTCTACGCCGGCAACTAATATTGGCATAGGTACTTGTCATTCTGTTTTCCTTCTTTTTTGTCTTCTTGAACTTCCATCTCAATCTCATCTTGTTTTGCTTTCTTGGCCCCCAGACATTCCCTCGGCAGAGCAAATGGACGTTGAAACCGTCATCGAGGGGACCGCCAGGGATGCTGCCGCCGAGGCCGGCAGGCTTGCCGCCGAGGAGGCCACCAAGAATGCCGCCGCCGAAGCCGCCAAGAACGCTGCTGCCGAGGCTGCCAAGGACGCCAGCGCCGAAGCTGCCAGGGTTGCATAGGAAGAGGCCGCCAAGGAATCTGCCGAGAGGGCCGGCGAGGAGGCTAGTGACCGTACTGATGGCATCCCTGCCGCAGGAGCGCCAGGCGCTACGCCGGACACAGAGCCCCCAGCCACCGGGGAGGCGGCTGTTGAGGAACAGCCACCAACATCCGAAGCTCCATCGTCAAGCAAGTACCTCAAGATTGGCGACAACTTGTTCGTCAGCATCCCAGGCACGGCAAGCACTAGGGCGTCAACTGAAGGGGAAGTCTTCGATGAAGACGCCATTGCCGCCGCCGGGCTCGAGGTCGTCGATGAACCAAGCGCCAGCAGCAGCAAATCTAAAGAAGAGAAGCTCCTCAAGGCCATGCACGACAACTACCAGAAGCTCCAAGCACTCCACCGCGTCCGGAAGGAGAAACTAGACTCCAGGGCCGCGGTTGCCGACAAGATTGAGGCAGATCTCCAGAAACGCGTTGAGGAGACGCAGGCCTGGTTTGCCGAAGCTTTCCAGGAGTTGAGGACTGGCCAAGAGCAGCTGAGTCAGAGATGGAACGATCTCCTCATGAAGCAGTCTGACGTGGAGAAGGCACAGGAGGATGCCAAGCAACAGGCTGCCACAGAGGAAGCACGCTTGAGGGAACTTCGCGTCGGGCTTTCAGCTGAGTCAGAGATGGAACGATCTCCTCATGAAGCAGTCTGACGTGGAGAAGGCACAGGAGGATGCCAAGCAACAGGCTGCCACAGAGGAAGCACGCTTGAGGGAACTTCGCGTCGGGCTTGAGGCGCATGATGATGACCTCACCGCCCGCGAGAAGGCTCTTGCCGACAAGCTCCACGCCAAGGACGAGGAGATTGAAAGGCTTGTTGCGCAATGGACCCAGGATCTGGAGCTGAAGCACAAAGAGGCCCTCGAGGCTCTGACTGCAGATCATGCCGGCAAGCTGAAGGAGGCCGTCAATGCCGCCAGAGCTGCAGAGGCCGCCAAGGACAAGCTCGCCGACGGGGTGAAGAAGCTGGAGGCAGATCTTGAGGAACACGGCAAGCAGATCTCAATGCTCAAGACCGAGAGAGACAAAGCTCTCCACAGCTTGATGGAGACGCAAGTTGCCGTATCCGACAAGACCAAAGAACTCTCCACAGCCAACGAATCCATCGCTGATCTGAAGCTAAAACTGTCCACGCTGGAGGAGACTCTGGGGACCGCCAAGACTCGCGAGAAAGCTCTGGTCAAAAGTCTCCGGGACGAGGAAGAGCTGGTCAGGAGTGCTGCTGCTGCCCACAACGACTATGTGCAGGGAGTGCAAATCTGGACTGAGAAGCTTGTCGACGTCGCGGAGAAGCTTGCCGCACAACTGTCTACCATGGGTCTGGAAGATCACAGGCAACCTCTTGACGACAGGGTGTCTCCGAGCGCCAAGGTGACCATGTTCTTCGACCGCGTGCTTGGAGCTCTGGAGCAGCTCCATTCAGACCGAAAAGCCCATCTGGCCAGCGAATCACACAAGCTCTGCCAGGCTGTCCTCCGCAAGGTGCTTGTCAAGGTGGTGCATAGGAACCCCGGCATCAACCTCGCCAACGTCCTTGACCGCCTGTCGAAGGATGCAGATCTCAAGGCGGCAGAAGAACTTGTCGCGCCCATCGTCGACAGGGTAAGCCAAGTCAAGAGAGTCGAAGGCGATCGCCGGGATTAGCTGCTTCTCCCCCTCTTTGCCGCCATCGTTACATGTCAAAGACAATATTGCCTTATGTTAGAATCGCGGCAGCTACTATTGTAATATGACTTGCTATGTTCTGGATGAATGCTATGCTATTCCCCTTGTTTAATTTCTTCATGTATGTATTCGCCTTAGGCTTGATTGGAAACTTGCCGGTGCGCGCACCCTTGGCGCGAGCGGTAGGTGCGGGACTTTAGCAGCCTGCTGGCGGTGTTGCTACCGGCAAGAGACCTTGGTGTTTTCAGTGCAGCCACCTAAACTGTTGAGCGGACTCGAAACAGGATAAGGGCGCAACCAATCACAACAAGGTTCCTTCGCGTGCAGGTTTTCCATACAAGAACTGAAATCGTTCAAGGAGAATAACAAAACAGAAAAATTTGTTCAAAGTTTCTGCAACTTAGCTTTCCGTCGCAGTACTTCTTCCGGCAAGATGTCAACCTTGAACGCCGCCTGTCGGTATCCATACCATCCTATCCCCCCGGCAAACTTGCATGCGAGGGAACCTTCTGTCCTTTGAGAAAAGAAAGAAGAGAAAATAGAGATATGGAACCTTGGCGGTTCGTTAGTACTTTCTGGAAGCAGGTGTAATACAATATCTCAAATACACATGCATGTAAATAAACATGAACATCAACAAGATTTGCAAAACACTTAGGCTTTATTCAACTATGCACAGGGTCTGCGCCTGGCTTTGTACAAAGGATCACATGCTACAGCGGCAAGACTTGTACAAAAGGTGGTTGCCGGGGGGCCCGGCAACCGCGCCTTATGGATAGAACTTACGAAGATGCTCGATATTCCAGGAGTTGCTCACCGGAATACCGTCTTCGGTCTCCAGGCGGACTGCGCCAGGCCTGGTGACTCGTACTACCCGATAAGGGCCTTCCCACTTCGGCGTCAACTTGTTGGAATTCTTGGCCGATTGAACGCGCCGAAGAACAAGGTCGCCTTCCTCAAGACTCCGGGCATGAACCTTGCGGCTATGGTAGCGGCGCAAAGCTTGCTGGTAGCGTGCAGCTCGCATAGCAGCCTGGAGACGATCCTCCTCAAGGAGCACAGCGTCATCTTGCCGCAGCTGCTCTTGCTCGAGCTCATCATAAGCGAGCACTCGAGGTGACCCGTATGTGAGTTCCGTGGGGATAACTGCTTCCGCCCCATATACTAGGGAGAAGCGTGTCTGGCCGGTAGCTCGATTCGGTGTCGTCCTGATTGACCAAAGAACCACCGGCAACTCATCAACCGAGCGCCTTCCGCACTTGCGCAGCCTATCGAAAGTCCTCGTCTTGAGGCCTCGCAACACTTCAGCATTAGCCCTTTCCGCCTGGCCATTGCTCCTCGGGTGGGCAACAGAAGCAAAACAAATCTTGCCGCCAAGGTCTTGGACATACTGCATGAAGGTGCGGCTCGTGAACTGTGTGCCGTTGTCGGTGATAATCCTGTTTGGTACACCAAAGCGGCAAATTATTCCTTTGAAGAACTTGACGGTTGACTGTGCTGTCACCTTCCTCACTGCTTCCACTTCCGGCCACTTTGTAAACTTGTCGATTGCAACGTACAAGTATTCAAAGCCCCCGGTAGCACGGGGAAAAGGGCCCAAGATGTCGAGCCCCCAGACCGAGAATGGCCAGGAGAGAGGGATTGTCTGAAGAGCTTGAGCTGGTTGATGCAATTTCTTCGAATGAAACTGGCATGCTTCACACTTGGTTACTAGCGCAGTTGCATCCTGGAGAGCAGTGGGCCAAAAGAAACCTTGCTAGAATGCCTTGCCGGCAAGAGCTCTTGATTATATGTGGGAGCCACATATGCCTCCATGTATCTCTGCCAACAGCTCCAGTCCATCCTCCCGAGGAATGCATTTCAATTTCACACCATTCGGCCTCTTTCTGTACAGGGCATTGTCCACAAACTGGTACATTTTAGACCGACGGGCTACTTTCTCTGCTTCTTCCTGCTCTTCGGGGAGTTCTCCTATCTGAAGGAAATGGACGATGTGCTGTGCCCATGCTGGAGCCTGAGGCTCGACGGCAAGGACTAAAGGCAAATCTTCTGCTGCGGGAGTAGTCGTCTCGACAGCAAGGGCCTGAGACCCTGCCGGAGCTTGCTGCTCCCCGGCAAGCTTGGCGGGAGCGTTTGTCTCGATGGCAAGAGCCTGAGGCCCTGCCGGAGGCTGTCGCTCACCGGCAAGCTGGGCGTTGTTCCCGGCAACTTCCTTGCCGGCGGCTTCTGGGAGCTCTGCCGGGAAGTACTTGCCGGAACTCAACTTTCCTCTCTTCTCTTGTCCCATTGATGGTGTCACGGATGGCTGAGTCTGTCGAAGCACAAAAGTTCCTGGTTCCACAGGTAACTTGAGAGCAACACATTTTGACAGGCCATCAGCAATGCTGTTTTCTGCACGAGGAACGTGCTCCATTTGCAGGCCGTCAAAATGCTCTTCCAACTTCCTCACTTCATCTACATAAGCTTCCATCAACGAGCTCTGATAATCTTTGTTGACTTGCTTGACGACAAGTTGAGAATCACCTCTCACAATAAGCTTATGGATTCCAAGGTCTGCCGCGATCCTGAGACCGGCAAGCAACCCTTCATACTCCGCAGTATTGTTCGTTGACCTCTCCCAGGGAAAATGCATCTGAATCACGTTTTTGAGGTGCTCTCCAGTGGGTGCGACAAGTAGCACGCCAGCACCGGCGCCTTGCAGCGAGAAAGCCCCATCAAAATACATGATCCACTCTTGATTTGTTTCCTTGCCGGGGAGAGTTGACTCTGGAACTTCTTCATCTAGCGTTGGAGTCCATTCTGCAATGAACTCTGCCAAGGCCCTGCTCTGGATGGTCGAAGTACTTTCAAACTTGAGACCAAAGCTTGACAGCTCCAAAGCCCACTCCACAATCCTGCCGGTAGCATCTGTGTTCCGCAAAATCCGCTGTAATGGAAAGCGAGTGATAACGGTGATCTCGTGTGCCTGAAAGTAATGGCGCAGCTTCCTCGAGGCCATAAGAAGGCTGAAGAGCAACTTCTGCACACCAGAATATCTTGACCTAGCCCCCTGCAAAAGGGAGCTGACAAAATAGACCGGGCGCTGCACCATCTTCTTCTTCTGTATCGCTTGTCTTGACTGCGCAGATTCAACCTTGTCGGCACCAGGCTCTGCCGGGGAAGATCCCAGCTCGTCATTTGGCGGTCCTGCCGCAGGCGCTGCTTCTTCATCAGCTTCTCTCTCTGCCACTAGCGCAACACTTACCACTTGATTCGTTGCCGCTAGATATAGCAGCAATGGCTCTTGTAGTTTTGGCGTGACTAGTACTGGCGGAGAGGAGAGGTACTTCTTCAAATCCTGCAGCGCTGCCTCCGCTTCCGGAGTCCATTTCATTGGACCCGCCTTCTTCAAGATTTTGAAAAAGGGCAGGGCGCGCTCAGAAGATTTTGAGATAAACCTACTCAGAGCATCAACGCAGCCGGCAAGACGACGCACATCCTTGACACGTCTTGGCGCTTCAATTTGCTCAATTGCTTTGATCTTGTCGGGATTCGCTTCAATTCCACGCTGAGATATAAACAATCCGAGAAGCTTGCCGGATGGGACACCAAACACACACTTCTCAGGGTTGAGCTTCAAGTTGATCTTGCGCAGATTTGCAAATGTTTCTTCTAAATCCGATATGAGCGTCGCCTTATCCTTGGTTTTGACCACTATATCATCCATGTAAGCTTCCATATTTCTATGTAGCTGGGGCTCAAAACCAATCTGGACCGCTCTTGCAAATGTAGAACCATCACTTTTCAACCCGGTAGGCATACGCAAGAAGCAGTACGTACCACATGGGGTGATAAATGCGGTCTTCTCTTCATCTTCCTTGGCCATGAAAATCTGATGATAGCCTGAATAGGTATCAAGGAATGACAGTAAGTCGCAGCCGGCAGTGGAGTCCACAATCTGGTCGATGCGCGACAAGGGAAAAGGATCTTTTGGACAGGCTTTATTGATATTTGTATAGTCAATACATAGCCTCCATTTTCCATTCGCCTTGCGTACTACAACTGGATTGGCCAATCATGTTGGATGAAGTACTCCTCTAACCAAGCCTGCTGCGTCTAACTTCTTAATTTCTTCGGCATTAAACTGTTGCCGCTCCAAAGCTTGCTTCCTGACCTTTTGCTTGACGGGCCGCGCGTGTGGATAGACGGCAAGGTGGTGCTCAATCACCTCCCTGGGAACACCGGGGATATCAGATGGTTGCCATGTAAACACATCGACATTCGCCCGTAGGAAGGCAACGAGCGCGCTTTCCTATTTGCTGTCGAGGGTGGAACTTATGGTGAAAGTTCCTCCCGTACCATCCTCCTTGGCGGGCACCTTCTTGGTCTCTGGCGGAGCAGCCTTGGACTTTTTGCTCTTGCCGGTGGAACTCTCTGGCACATCCTCGACGGGAGCGCAGCACTCCGAAGAGGTGCGCTTGCCAGAGTGTGCGCGGGAGGTCTTCCCGGTCTTCTTCCCCCCGGGAGTTTTAGCGGTAGGAGCAAGTGCCTTGGCGGCAGATGCTGCAACTGCCTCCCGGTAGAGTTGATCGGTGCAGATAAGCGTGTCTTTCTTGTCGGAACCGACAGTGATAACGCTCATCGGCCCGGGCATCTTCAGCACATTGTAGGCGTAATGTGATGCCGCCATGAACTTGGCCAATGCTGGACGGCCAAGGATCCCATTATATGGCAACGGAATCTTGGCGACATCGAAGACAATCTTCTCTGTCCTGAAATTCAGGTCGCTACCAAATGTAACCGGCAGCGTGATCTTTCCCTTGGGCTGGCTCCTTCCAGGATTGACCCCTTGAAACGAGCCCGTTTCCTCGAGATCTCCATCAGGAATTTGCAATCTCTTGATTACCTCGGGTGAGATCAAGTTCAAACCGGCCCCACCGTCAACTAACATCTTCGTCACCTTGAGGTTGCGAATCGTTGGTGAGACCAACAACGGCAAACACCCAACCGCAGTTACACGATCAGGGTGATCCTCAACGTCAAAAATGATAGGCGTGTTGGACCATTTCAAAGGCTTCCGGGCGCCGACAGATGGCTCAGTCGCATTAACCTCACGCGCCCACTGTTTAAGTTGGCGGTGGGAAGAATGCAACGAGGCACCTCCGTCAACGCACATGGCGTCCGTAGCTTTCTGGAACTCTTGCTCACTGGATTCATCGTCCTCCTCAATGTCATCATCACCCCCCTCTTGCTTGTCGCGGCCTCGAGCGGGCCGGTCCTTCTGTTGCTTGGCCTTGCCGCGGCGACCTCCTCGACCACCACGCTTCTTGCCGGACCCCTCCACGCCATCCTGGGCCTTCTCCTTGTCTCGCCTCTCGTACTCGGCTCTCTGCTTCTCGATAAGCTGCTCGACTTGCCGGCAGTCTTGGAGATCGTGGCCCTTGGTGCGGTGGATCTTGCAATACTGCTTGCCGGAACCGTCTGGCTTGTCGGCAGCCGCCAAGGCCTGGCAGGAGGCACACCCGGCAACGTCCTTGCCGGGGTCATCAACCTTGGCCTTCTTGGCGGCACCGGGGTTGCCGGATCCCTCAACGGCAAGCACGGCCTTGCCCTTGCGCTTCCTATTACGCCGCCGGCCCTTCTTTGCCGAAGCGGCGGTGTCCTCATCTCCAGAGTCGACCCCTGCACCAGCATCTTCGCCGGGGAATCTCCTCCCTTCTTCAGCTCAAGCACACTTATCTGCCAGAGCATAAAGCTCGGCAACATCCCTGATCTTGTTCATCGCCAGCTCTTCCCGCATCCTGCGGTTGTGCACGTTCTGATGGAACGCGCTGATAACAGCGGCAGGGTGAACGTCTGGAATGTTGTGATGTATGCGGCTGAACCTCTGGATGTACTTGCGCAAAGTCTTGCCTTCCTTCTGGGGGATGAGATGTAGATCACTTTCCTGGCCAGGAGCTTGGTGGCCTCCAGTAAAGGCGCCAACAAACTCATGGCACAGGTCTGCCCAAGAAGAGATGGAATTCTCCGGTAGGTGCATCAACCACGACCTGACGTTGGGCTTAAGCACCAACGGGAAGTAGTTGGCGAGTATCTTGTCGTCGCGAGCCCCGACAGCCTGCACCGCAATGATGTAGATGCTCAGAAATTCCGACGGGTGGGTCTTGCCGTCGTATTTCTCCGGGACCTCCGGCTTGAATGTGCGGGAATTGGGCCACTGGACTCGCCGCAGCTCGCGGGTAAACGCTGGACAACCCACCTCGTAAGGTAGATCGACATGATACCCCGGCGCAGGCTTATCTACAGTGGGTCCCGCGTGCTTATCAGATTGATGGCGCGCTTCCCGACGGCGCTCGATGGTAGTTCGAGCGTCTTCCTTGCCTCGCTCCCGAAGAACTTGACGTTGATCGCGGCGAGTTCGCGGATCGGACGACGCCGTGGAATCGTCATCACGGGTGTCGACCCATCGAGTCAGCGTCCGCTGCTGCCGCTGTGGGGGAGAGTACACCGTAGTTGTACCGCCCACAGTCTTCTCACCGCCGACGCGTGCCGGCTCGATGGACTGCCGCCGCGAGGGCTCCGCCTGCTCCGGCTTATCTTCGTTGGCGAGGCCAACGAGGCTCTGAATGGCAGCTCTCCATTCGTCAAGCTTGTCCGCAGCAGGAGGGAAGTTCAGAAGCAGTTGTGCACGTGCTAGCGCTTCTGCTCGTGTAGGCGGCGGCGACAGGTGCGAGGAACGTGATGTGCTCTGACTCCCAACTATGTTGGAAGGAGCTACATCACGGTCCCGCGACCGTACACCGCTTCCACCAGCATGCGGACGTGCATGCTGGTCTCGCACATCCCGAGGTTGATGCTCAGGAGACTTTCCATGGGGACGCCGGGACCCACCAACATCACGGCGACTTTCGTCGCCCGCGCCCTGAGAAGGTCGCGGAACGTGCGCCGGTGTGGGCGTCTTGGAAGGCGCCCTTCCATCTCTGGGGTTCGCTGCACCGCCTGCTCGCAGCACAACTCCATCCCTGGATCCAGCGGCGCGAACAACGCCGCCCGCCTGGCTACGATCACCAGAGCGTCGTGGAAGCTCTGGATCTCTACTTCCTCCTCCACCCGCGTCGACGCCGTCGCCCGTGCATGTAAGCACAGGCGCAGCGGACGTGGATGGACCAACCGCCGTGAAACCCTTCCTCTTGGGGGCCATGGCGACGAAGATGATGAAGAACTGGCGCGCTAATCACCAGATCAGGTCCGCACAACCTCTACTCCCTCTACCTGGCGTGCCAAAGATGTCGGAGAAACGACACCTATGGGATCGCGAGGATCCCTTAACGATTTGGCAAGGGCAAGGGTTGTACAGAGAGCAGATCTGATGATCAACATGCGGGAATTTTACCCAGGTTCGGGCCGCAAAGATGAGTAAAACCCTACTCCTGCTTGGTTATATTAGGTGTGTTCTAGCTCAAGTTCTGGGAGCGCTACAGTACTCAGCAGCTACACATGCAGAAAGGGCTGAAAAGGATCCGATCCACGCCTTGGGCCTCCTTTTATACGTTCGAAGGGGTCACCAACAGTGGCGCACAGTGCATACATGAGGTGTAAAAGTAGCTACAGTGTTATCATACCTAACACTGACGGTTTAGGACAAGTGCATTAAATGCTCCGTTGAGGTGTCCCTTAGCGTCTTGGGGCTGGAAAAAGGGGTCGTCCCATCGCACCGCTTAAGCCCATCCACCGCTAGCACCTGACACGTTACCAGGAGGACAACAGCTAAAAGACAAGCTGGTGACCGCACTGGAGCGGTGACAGGGCAGCGAGGGCTTGCCGGGGGCGAGCCTTGCCAGGGCTGCAAGCCATCGCGGCAAGATCTTGCCGGGGCTCCAGCCTCCAGTCTTCTATCTTCTGATTATTGCCTTGTCTTGGATGCCTTCTTGACTTTATGAACTCGCATTTGGTTGTCTCCCAGCAGGCCTTGCCGCAGGTGTGGCTACAACTGCCCGTGCACAAGTACGGGGTACTAAAGGACCCAATCCTTAGTGCACCGACAAGATGGTTCAAAGCAATAGTCTAGTTTCAACATAATGACTTCAATACTCAAGCATGCCAACAAGCAACCATGTCTTTCAAAATATCAACACTAAAGAAAGTTATCCCTAGACTATCATGCTCAATCATTGATCCCTTCATGAAACACACTCAAATATTAACTATACCCAATGCTCAAGTATGATCATAGTGCCCCCTAGTTGGTGCTTGATAAGAGAAGATGGAGACTCAAATAAAAATAAAAGTTGCATAAAGTAAATATATAGGCCCTTCGCAGAGGGAAGTAGGGATTTGTAGAGGTGCCAGAGCTCAAAGTTTAAATTGAGAGAGAGAAATATTTTGAGTGGCATGCCTTTCCTGTCAACGAAAACAAAAAAGTAGCTCACAATACTTTCCATGCTAGATATATCATAGGCGGTTCCCAAACATAAAGTAAAGTTTATTCCTTTTTCCACCATTCTTTCACAATCCATGGCTGGCCGTATCCACGGTTGCCTTCCATAGCAACACTTTCCAAGGAATTTATTATTTGACAACATAAAGTAATTTTTTTCCTTTTCATTTCGGGACTGGGCATCCCTATTACCGTCGTACTCTCGTGCAATGACAAGTGAATAAACACTCATCTTGAGAATAACACATCTATCATGGAAAAATATTGGACACCCCCTACTGTTTCATGAGCGGTACGAGCACACAAAAAGGAAATTTATTTTGAAAAGTAGAGATGGCACATACAAATTTGCTTAGAACGGCAAGGAAATACTGCATATAGGTAGGTATGGTGGACTCATAAGGCAAAACTGGGTTTAAGGATTTTGGATGCACAACTAGTATTTCTACTTAGTACAAGTGGAGGCTAGCAAATAGATTGAGAAGCAACCAACCAAGAAACGAAAATTGACATAAGCGAGCATTGAGCATAACTAACACCGAATAATGCACCATAAGTAGGATGTAATTTCATTGCATAACTATTGACTTTCGTGCTTGCATAGGGAATCACAAACCTTAACACCAATATTCTTACTAAAGCACAATTACTCACTAACATGACTCACATATCACTATCATCATGTCTCAAAACTATTACAAGGAATCAAGTTTAATTTGTTCAATGATCTTCATGAAAGTTTTTATTATATCCTCCTTGGATATCTATCACTTTGGGACTAGTTTCATATATTGCCATTGCTTTTGACAAGCTCAAACAAATTTAAGTGAAGAACATGAGCATACACGTTTCATCTCTCAAAATAGTATAAGTGAAGCATGAGAGGATATCTTCAAAATTTACTAACTTTCAAATTTATCTAAGTGAAGCATGAGAGTATTTCTACCAAAATTTCCAAGCACACCGTGCTCAAAAAGAGATAAGTGAAGCACTAGAGCAATTTCATAGCTCAAAAAGTGTAAGTGAAGCATATAGAGCAATTCTAACAAATCATAGCATAATTTTGGCTCTCTCAAATAGGTGTGTCCAGCAAGGATACTAGTGACAAACTAAAAAGCAAAGTAATCAAAGACTCAAATGATACAAGACGCTCCAAGCAAAACTCATGATATGTGACGAATAAAAAAATAGCTCCAAATAAAATACCGATGGTCGTTAGAAGAAAGAGGGGATGCCACTCGGGGCATCCCCAAGCTTAATTGCTTGGTCCTCTTTGGATATATCTTGGGGGTACTGTAGCATCCCCAAGTTTAGGCTCTTTTCACTCCTTATTCCTTCATCCATCGTGATCTCACCCAAAACTTGAAAACTTCAATCACACAAAACTCAACAAAACCTTCGTGAGATCCGTTAGTATAATAAAGCAAATCACTACTTTAAGTACTGTTGAAAACCCATTAAAATTTTATTATTTCATTATACCTACTGTATTTTAACTTTACCATGGCTGATACCCTTCAATACAACCCATAGATTCATCAAAACAAGCACACAATGCAACGAAAACAGAATCTGCCTTAAACAGAACAGTCTGTAGTAATCTGTACTCTTACCATACTTCTGCAACTCAAAAAATTCTAAAAAATTAGTACAACGTAAATAATTTGTATATAAAAACTGTGTTAAAATTTCAGCTCAATATCACGCGCCAGTAAAAAACGAAAATTCGCACACTGGAGGCAAAGTTTCTGTTTCAGATTCAGCATTTTTTCTACTCATCTTATGAATCATCATAAAGGCTTTACTTGGCACAAACACTAAATAAAACATAAAAAACACAATCATAAGAGAGGAATAATTGTGTCAACACTCAAAAACATAAAGAAAAAGAAAAAAATAAATTTATTCATTGGGTTGCCTCCCAACAAGCGCTATCGTTTTATGCCCCTAGCTAGGCATAACGCATACATTCAAGTATTGTCATCTTTGGTTTTTTGCTCCATAGTATGCTCTCATGATTGATTCATATGGTGAATTAATTCTTGTTCTAGGGAAGTGTTCCGTACCCTTTCTTAGTGGAAACTGAAATCTAATATTGCCTTCTTTCATATCAATCACGGCACATATAGTGCGTAAAAACGGTCTACCAAGTATAATGGGACAAGACGGATTGCAATCAATATCAAGAACAATAAAATATATGGGCACATAGTTCCTATTTGCAAGAATAAGAATATCATTAATTCTTCCCAAAGGCTTTTTAATAGTAGAATCCGCCAAGCGCAAATTAAGAGAACATTCTTCAATATTGGTGAGACCAAGCACATCACATGAAGATTTCGGAATCGTGGAAACACTAGCACAAACATCACATAGAGCAAAGCACTCATAATTTTTAATCTTGACCTTAATGGTAGGTTCCCACTCATCATGTAATTTTCTAGGAATAGAAATCTCTAACTCCAACTTTTCTTCAAAATATTTCATCATGGCATCAACGATATGTTTAGTAAAAGCTTTATTTTGTTCATAAGCATGGGGTAAATTCAACATGGATTGCAGCAAAGAAATGCATTCAATCAAAGAGCAACTATCATAATTAAAATCTTTGCAATCCAAAATAGTGGGCACATCACTAGTTAAAGTTTTGACCTCTTCAAACCCACTTTCATCAATTTTTTCATCAAGATTTTCACCCTCCAAATTATTGGGACGCCTTCTAGCTAAAGTTGACTCTACTTCAGTCCCTTCATTATCAATTTTAATATTACTAAACAAGGAATCAATAGAAGAAACACCAATCACTTTAAGATCTTCATCATTTTTCTGAAAGCAATCACTAGAAAACGTGTTTTCTAAAAATTCTCTTTTAGCTCTAAGCATAGCGGTTCTTTTCTTACTTTAATCAATAGAGACATATAAAGCTTTAATTGATTCATCAATCTTAGGTGCAAAATCTTTCAACTTGAGATTTTCCACATCATGAGAAATTATATCAATGCTTCTAGACATATCATCAATCTTATTCAACTTTTCTTCTATCGTAGTATTGAATACCTTTTGCGCATTGATAAATTCTTTAATATTATTCTCAAGATCAGAGGTGTTCCTATTATTATTGTAATATGAATTAGCATAGGAATTACCATAATTATTAGAGGAATTTCCAGGAAAAGGCCTAGGATTAAAATGACCTCTATAAGCATTGTTAATGAAATTGTTTCGCGAGACGAAATTCACATCTACGGAATCACTATTTTGCTCAATCAAAGTAGACAAAGGCACATGATTAAGATCAATAGGAGCATTTTTACTAGCAACCAACTTCATTAAAGCATCAACCTTTTCACTCAAGGTACTAATTTCTTCAACTGAATTAACCTTTTTTACTAGTAGGTGCTCTTTCAGTATGCCATTGTGAATAATTTTCCATAATATTATCTAGCAATTTAGTAGCTTCACCCAAAGTAATTTCCATAAAAGTACCACCCGCGGCGGAATCTAAAAGATTTCTAAAGACAAAATTCAATCCCGCATAAAAATTTTGTATGATCATCCAAAGATTTAAACCATGAGTAGGACAATTTCTTAGCATCAATTTCATTCTTTCCCAAGATTTTGCAACATGTTCATGCTCAAGTTGCTTAAAATTAATGATTTGTGTCCTAAGGGAAATAATTTTTGCGGGCGGAAAATACTTAGTGATAAAAGCATCCTTGCACTTATTCCAAGAATCGATACTATTGCGTGGCAAAGAGGAAAACCAAATTTTTGCACGATCCCGCAAAGAGAAAGGAAATAATTTCAACTTCACTATATCATTGTCCACATCTTTTTTCTTTTGCATATCACACAATTCTACGAATGTGTTTAGATGGGACGCGGCATCCTCATTAGGAGTACCGGCAAATTGATCTTTCATGACAAGATTCAACAAAGGGGCATTAATATCACAAGACTCCCCAGTAGTGGAGGGAGGAGCAATCGGAGTTCTAATAAAATCATTATTATTAGTATTGGAAAAATCACACAACTTAGTGTTATCTTGAGTCATCGTGACTACGCAAACAAGATTGCAAGCAAGCAAGAGATCTGACGAGAAAAAGGCAAACGAAAAAGAGGGCGAATAAAACGGCAAATTTGGTGAAGTGGGGGAGAGGAAAACGAGAGGCAAATGGCAAATAATGTAATTGCAAGGAGATGAGATTTGTGATTAGGAACCTGGTAGATGATGATGGTGTCTCCTCGGCGCCAGAGATTGGCACGTAGAAGAGACCGCTTCCATCCCGGCAACGGCGCCAGAAATTCCTTTGACTTGGCTTGAAACTGCGTCGGTATTTCCCCAAAGAGGTAGGGATGATGCAGCACAGCGACGGTAAGTATTTCCCTCAGTTATGAAACCAAGGTATCGAACCAGTAGGAGGATCACCACCACTACGTAAACAACACCTGCACACAAAGAACAAATACTTGCAACCCGACGCGAAAGAGAGGTTGTCAATCTCTCTAGGTAAAAAGATAGATTAGGATATATAGATTCAATAGATAGATCTCTCAAGAAGACAAAATAAAAGAGGCAAATAAAAAGTGCAGCAAGGTATTTTTGTTTTTTTGGAATAATAGATCTGAAAACAAAAGTGGCAAAAAGATAGATCAGAAAGCAATATGTTGGAAAAGTAGACCCGGGGGTCGTAGGTTTCACTAGTGGCTTCTCTCATGAGTATAGCACACGGTGGGTGAACAAATTACTGTTGGGCAATTGATAGAAGATCAAATAATCATGAAGATATCCAAGGCGATGATCATTATATAGGCATCACGTCCAAGATTAGTAGACTGAAACGATTCTGCATCTACTACTATTACTCCACACATCGACCGCTATCCAGCATGCATCTAGTGTATTAAGTTCATGGAAAAACGGAGTAATGCAATAAGAACGGTGACATGATGTAGACAAGATCTATTCATGTAGGAATAGACCCCATCTTGTTATCCTTAATAGCAACGATACATGCGTGCCTCACTGCCCCTTCTGTCACTGGGAGAGGACACCGCAAGATCGAATCCATCACAAAGCACCTCTTCCCATGGCAAGAAAAATCGATCTAGTTGGCCTAACTAAACCAAAGATTTGAAGAAGAAATACGAGGCTATAAGTAATCGCGCATATAAGAGATCAAAGAAGACTCAAATAATATTCATGGATAGAAACTGATCATGAATTCAAATTTCATCGGATCCCAACAAACACACCGCAAAAGTTTACATCAAATAGATCTCCAAGAGACCATTATATTGAGAATCAAAAGAGAGAGAGAGAGAGAGAGAGAGTGAAGAAGCCATCTAGCTACTGCCTACGGACCCGTAGGTCTATGGTGGACTACTCACGCATCATCGGAGAGGCACCAATGAGGATGATGAACCCCTCCGTGATGGTGTTAGATTGGATCTGGCGGTTCTAGAACTTGCGACGGATGGATGTGTTTTTCATCGACTCCCCTAGGGTTTCTGGAATATTTGGGTATTTATAGGCATCAGAGGCAGTGGAGAGGCGTCCCGAGGAGAGCACAACCCATCAGGGCGCGCCCAGGGCCTCTCGCGCGCCCTGGTGGGTTGTGGTCTCCTCGACCATCCCCTGTGGCACTTCTTTGGCCCACTGGATGACTTCTGGCCCTAAAAAATCTCCAAAAAGTTTCGCGATGTTTGGGCTTCGTTTGGTACCGATATTCTGCGAAGTAAAAAAACAAGCAAAAACAGCAACTGGCACTTTGGCACTATGTCAATAGGTTAGTCCCAAAAAATGATATAAAGTTGCTATAAAATGATTTTAAAACATCCAAGATTGATAATATAACAACATGGAACAAGCAAAAATTATAGATACGTTGGAGACATATCAGCTGGCTGCGGTTGCCGGGAGTTGGGGGGTGCGATGGTGTAGTTGGTAGCTATTGGCATTGTCCACGTGTGGTAAGATGGTCGGGATGTGGCTAATCTGGCTGGAATCAACAGCTCCATGGGGGGGGGGGGTGCCTCTGAAAATATATCGTTGGATTCTTTAGCGGATGAAGTTTCTAAAATATACTTTTAAAAATGGATAATGTCGGGGAAGAATGAACTCAAGGAAAAATGTACCATTATGATCTGCAACCCTCATAAATAGCAACTTATAACAAGATGCGATCCAAAATAGGGAAGCATGCTCAGATGTTGCCAACAAAAGTATGCCCGGGGTGAAATCACTACTCCCTGCCTCTAGTTGCAAGGAGAGCACATATGTTTAGATCTTCAATTTGACTAACAGAATGTGTGACACATTTCAACAAGAAAATGTGTGTATCCACAAAAGGTATATGTTTAAAATCTTTATTCAATGAAGAATCCAACGATATTTTTTAGAGGCATATAACACAGGAGCGGGGGACGATGTGGAAGCTAGAGCGGCGGCTCCGGAGTAGGACGGTAGGGTGTCGAGTGTCGAAACAAGTCTTAAGGATGCAGGGTCGTTGGCTCAGCTGGTACGTGGCCTTCAGACCAGTGTGTGTGTGCGCGCGCGCGCGCGGACGCGCACGCGTGTTTTTATAAGCCGGAGCGGCTCCGCCTCATATTGTGAGGTGTCACTCTTATTTCCTGGGTGGCAGGGTCGTTCACTCATTTGGTACTCAATTACTTGATTTTGTCGGTTTTCGGCCAATTTGCCTTCTTCTATATGCAAAAACAGAGGCCATGCTGATTTTTTATTTTAAAGGAGATTTTCATTCAGGCTAGGTGATACAACCTTATTTAACGAATGTCTAGGCTTTGCATAATACATCCAACATACAAAAATAAAATATCATTTCACAACAATAATAAAGGGGACCAGGTTAAATCGGGGTAGATCCTATCCAAAAATTACACCGTCACCTTTTTTAGAAGGAGGATTATCCCCGACATCTGCATCAAGCTACACACACAACTACTTTATTATATTATTCAACAAAACCTGATAAGACAAATAGATGGATCAACCAAAGCCAACTGCCTGGTGGCAATTACTTTCGCTACACCTACATGTTTGATGATGTGTCCTGGCCTCACATCAACACACACCATCTAATCTATCTCATCAAGCCGCCCAATGGCAAGTACAGAGCACCTCCGCATGCAAACACTTTAGAAGCAACCACCGCAATCTTTCGCAGTCCCACCTTAAAGAGCGATCAACACATTCACCTTGCCAAGCCATTATACCGTCGACGCCATCACGACGCCAGACGATGTCACCATCCTGTGTGCGTCCATCAACATGCGTCCGTCGCCGAGAACCCGCCACGCCACGCCGCTGAGACCTGTCGTCGTTGATACACAAGGCCACCGATGATGAGAGAAAACCTCCTAGACTGCATGCTTCAGCCTACTAGACACCCTCATAAAAATTTCTATGTCCTTTGTCCTCTGTAGGATAGACCAAGTATGAAGTAATCACATACATTCATGTATAACCTGCACAGAAGATGAAAAACATTTTTTGAAGACCACAATATTCCTCGCAAGCCACGAAGCCCAACGTAAGTCTGCCACCCACACAATAATATGTGCAGAAAATTGTTTGTGAAAACCCACAACCAGTTGCTGAATATATTACAGTGAGGGTAAAGGTTTGAAGCTACTTGTTTTTTTTTGGGAAAACACCCGATCTATTCATTTTCAATCTGCGAGAGGCACGGTTTTGCTTTCGCGAGAGGCACGGCCGTGCCTCTCGGAAACGAAAAAAATGTGTTTTTTTTCTTTCGCGAGAGACACAATTTTCCTTCTGGGAGAGGCACGGGTTTGCTTCCGCGAGCGTGCCTCTCGGAAACAAAAAAAAACGCGTTTTCTTTTTTTTCTTCCGCGATTGGCACATTTTTTCGTCCGGGTTTTTTCGTGAACAAAAAGTTCGTCAAAACCTATCAACATGGGATCTAGTTTTGAAGATCTTGACGCGAGGAATCTAAGGGTGAAAACGGTTCGAAATTTGGACGCACGGTTTAAGAGACAAAACGTTTTGAAAATTTGGATCTACGAATAAAGAGAAAACTTTCGGGTTGCGACAAGTAGCACATATGAAGTGCGCCACTTGTCGCAACCTGGGAAGGTGAGAGTGACCTTTGAAAGGAGTACTCGTCAATTAATGATGCGACCTGTCCGGACATTTGAGACGGGTTTGAGGGTCCGGTTGTAGATGCTCTTGGATTGGACGCAAAACCTGCTTGATTTTATTTTTTTTGAATAGAAACGGGTTCCCCTGCCCCACTTTTATTAAAATGAGGCACCTGTTTGATTTTTCTTTTGGCGGTACTACCTCCGTCTGGGTTTATTAGTCCCCATCGTATTTTGGGCCAAGTTTGACTACATATTTAACAAGCAAAATGCCAATGCATGTCACAAAAAATATGTTGTTGGATTCGTATTTAATTGTAGTTTCCGATGATATAATTTTTGCTACGTATAACTTATATTTCATTAGTTCAAATCGTGGTTAAAATATGACCGAAAATACAAAGAGGACTAGTAAACCAGACGGAGGTAATAGCTTCCACACCACCGGCCACCCTCGGTCCGAGGATGTGTTGCCTGGCTCGAGACTCGTGAGTACCAAGAGCTCCTATTCTTCGAGTTCAAATACTCCCTCCATTCAATAATGTAGTGCGCCCGTGCTTTCTGTTCTGAAATCTAAGTTTAACCATACATTTAATTAACAAGACCGATTGCGGCAGGAGCAAAAATTATACCATTGAATTCATATTCGAATGAAGTTTTCAATGATACAGTTTTTGCTCCCGCCGCAGTCGTCCATGTTAATTAAATTTGCCGCAGTCGTCCATGTTAATTAAATTTATGATCAAACTTAAAGCTCGAAAATCGAAGACGCACTATATTATGGAGTGGAGGGAGTATCTCATTTGTCAGAGCTGTATTGCATTAGTGCGATCTCTCCTCGTGAAGGCCCAGGTCGTAGGGTAGGAGAGACAAACTGGCTTTCGCTGTGAAGGTCAAGACGTCTAATTTGAAATGTTAACGAGTATGCTTGCGAAGCTTGGAAAAATATGGCGCTGGAAGCTCCGGTTGATTGGAATATCTATTAAGTCGTCGCTGAACAATGGCACAACCAGCAGTGAGTATCGACCAGCAGTTCATCTTGAAATGCAAAGAAGGTGAAACAAGTACTAACAGATAGAGTTGGACGAACACCATTTTGTCGTTCCGCGCGCGGAGTTAACAGAGCAGAGTCAGATAACCTAGAACATTTGCAGAACACCAAGCGGGACCGGCCGCTTCAGCTCGTACACAGGGTAAAAACAGCTGGACTGATCACATACGCTCATCCTGAACCATGAACGGAAGCGATGTTTCTCTGGACACGTGCGAGTGTTGCATGCTTTGCTTTCCCGTCGGCGTCCGCCTCCCTAGCTTGAATTCTCTTCCCAAGCACGTGCATAGATATCCCAAGTTTTCTCCCCGGTCTCGCGGGCCTTCGTAGACCCGCTGCATTGTCATTCCAACTCAACCCCTATAAATGGCCGCTGCAGCAGCAGCCGTGGCCTACATCAACCATCCATCTATCAATGTCCAAGATAGAAGAGGCGAGAGTCAGTGTGAAGGCTTAAAGCTGTCAAGATCTGGGGGTGTTGGGTTTGGCAACAGACTGGTCTAGATGGCCTTTGGGGTGTCCGACGAGCTACTGGGCACGTTCGTGCCGATCGCGGTGTACTGGCTCTACTCCGCGCTGTACATCGTGCTGGACGCGCTGGGGACGGCCGACTGCTACCGCCTCCACCCCAAGGAGGACGAGGAGACCAGGAACATACCCTCCAAGCGCACCGTCCTCAAGGGCGTCCTCCTCCAGCAGGCCGTCCAGGTCGCCGTCTCGCTCATCGTCTTCAAGGTATATACTCCCCACGCCTTTTCCCATGCACAAGTTGGTATAACTTCTGTGCTTACTTTCTGCGAAACATGCAGATCACCGGGGACGGGAGCCGCGCCGCGAGGGAGCAGCCTCCGGCGCCAGTGATCGCGCTGCAGTTCGTCGTGGTCATGTTCGCCATGGACACGTGGCAGTACTTCGTGCACAGGTACCTGCACACCAACAAGTTCCTGTACAAGCACGTCCACGCGCAGCACCACACCATCCTGGTGCCCTACGCGTTCGGGGCGCTCTACAGCCACCCGCTGGAGGGCCTGCTCATGGACACGGCCAGCGGCGCCGTCGGGTTCCTCGCTTCCGGGATGACCCCCCGGACCGCCATCTTCTTCATCTCGCTCGGCACCATCAAGACCGTCGACGACCACTGCGGCCACTGGCTGCCCGGCAACGTCCTCCACGCCGTCTTCGCCAACAATAGCGCCTTCCATAACATCCACCACCAGCTCTACGGCAACAAGCACAACTTCTCGCAGCCCTTCTTCACCGTGTGGGACAAGATCCTCGGCACGTACATGCCCTTCACGCTCGAGAACCGCGAGGGTGGACGGGTGGATGTGCGCCCGGTTAAGCACGGCCACGGCCTTGCGGCGCAGAGGCAGGACAAGTCCGATTGAGCAGCTGGTTTGGTTTCCCCTTGATATAGTACTATATGTTTATGTTTACTTGGCTAGATAGAACTTACAGACGTGTACTTCAAAAAAAAAAACTTACAGACGTGGTCATGTTCTGGCACTATAATGAGGTTTCTCACTATATTATATATATGTTGTCCTCCCTTATGAATATGTATATGTTCTGCCCATATTGATGATAATTTTTTTTTTGGAAAAGGTGGTTCAACCAGGCGACGCACGCTACCACCAGGTCTTGCACCTCCCATAGCCGCCACACCGCGCCACGAGCACGAACCCCAGTTGTTGGGGATACACATGACAGATAGGCCTGTGAAGGGCCAAAAATATCATAAGGCATAGGGTCCATACGGCAGATGGGCCTAGATCAATTTCATATCATACACGGCGTCTATGTCAACATCACTCGGACGACATCCAAGCCAGCATCACTCGGACAATAAACACACCGTCCGCTCGGATGACCGTCAACCACTCGGCCGTATAAAACACTCGTGTACGCGACGACCAATAGTCATGCAAGGCATTGATGACCCACAAGTATAGGGGATCAATCGTAGTCCTTTCGATAAGTAAGTGTCGAACCCAACGAGGAGCAGAAGGAAATGACAAGCGGTTTTCAGCAAGGCATTTTCTGCAAGTGTTGTATTATTTAGAAAAGGCAGTGCCTAGGAGGCGCTTAGGCATGCCTAGGCGCTAGGCGATGGCCAAAAGCCTCGCCTGGGGCATAGGCGAAAGTCTAGGTAGGGCAAGCAATAAATTGTCTACCCAAGAGAGAAATCATGCCATATGGTACTGATATGCCAAACGAGCCATATTCCAATGATAGTACCTAGTAGTTAACATATATATGTATATGCCCTGAATTAAGATAACCCATATAATAACAATAGACACACCATAATAGTAGAAACTACGTTACCGCCTACACCGCGCCTTGGACGCTTAAGCACCGCCTAGGCACTAGGCGAAGGCCAACCACCTCGCTTCCGCCTACCGCTTTTTCCAACCTGTAAGTAACAGTGATAGACAGTTTTATAGCAAGATAATTCGTAACAAGTAACAAGTAGCAATAATAACAAAGGTGTGGCAAGGTGGCCCAATCCTTTTTATAGCAATGGATAAGCTTGAAAGTTCTCTTATATAAAGCAAAGCGCTCTCGAGGACACATGGGAATTTCCATCTAGTCATGTTCATCATGTTTAGTTGATTCGCGTTCGTTACTTTGATAATTTGATATGTGGGTGGACCGGTGCTAAGGTGTTTTTCTTACTTGAACAAGCAACCCACTTATGATTACCCCCTCTCGCAAGCATCCACAACTACAAAAGATGAATTAAGATAAATTTAACCATAGCATGAAACATATGGATCCAAATCAGCCCCTTACGGAATAACTCATAAAATAGGGTTTAAACTTCTATCACTCTCGCAACCATCATCTACTTATTACACCACAATGTCTTCCCTTTGGCCCAAGTATGGTGAAGTGTCATGTAGTCGACGTTCACATGACACCACTAAAGGAAGAGCAACATACATATCATCAAAATATCGAACGAATACCAACATCACATGATTACTTATAACAAGACTTCTCCCATGTCCTCGAGAACAAAAGTAACTACTCACAAATCATGATCATGTTCAAGATCAAAGCGGTGTTGAATATCATTAAGGATCTGAACATATAATCTTCCACCAAATAAACCAACAAGCATCAACTACGAGATTTAATCAACACTACTAGTAACCCACATGTACCAATCTAAGGTTTTGAGACAAATATTGAGTACCACCACCCTGCACTGCCTGACGGCGTCCGAGCGCCGGATCCAGATGGATATGACCCAATCCCGGTGACGCACGCTACCACCAGGTCTTGCACCTCCCGTAGCCGCCACACCGTGCCGCGAGCACGAACCCAAGTTGTTGGGGATACACATGACAGGTATGCCCATGAAGGGTCAAAAATATCATAAGGCATAGGGTCCATACGACAGATGGGCCCAGATCAATTTCATAGCATACATGACGCCTATGTCAACATCACTCGGACAATCAACACACCGTCCACTCGGATGACCGTCAACCACTTGGCCGTATAACTCACTCGAATACGCGACGGCCAACAGTCATGCAAGGCATTGATGACCCACAAGTATAGGGGACCAATCATAGTCCTTTCGGTAAGCAAGAGTGTCGAACCCAACGAGGAGCAAAAGGAAATGACAAGCGGTTTTCAGCAAGGTATTCTCTGCAAGTGTTGTAAGCTCTGTTGGAAGGCAGTGCCTAGGAGGCGCTTAGGCACGCCTAGGTGCTAGGTGATACGTCTCCAACGTATCTATAATTTTTGCTTGTTCCATGCTGTTATATTATCATTCTTGCATGTTTTACAATCATTTTATAACAACTTTATATCATTTTTTGGGACTAACCTAATGACATAGTGCCAAAGTGCTAGTTGTTGTTTTTGCTTGTTTTTTTACTTCGTAGAATATCAGTACCAAACGAAGTCCAATCGCGACGAAACTTTTTGAAGATTTTTTTGGACCAGAAGACTCCCAGTGGGCCCAAGAAGTGTCGAAGAGGTGGGCCGTGGAGACCACAACCCACCAGGGCGCGCCAGGGGGGGCCCCGGCGCGCCCTGATGGGTTGTGCCCTCCTCGAGACCCCTCTCCACCGCCTCTGATGCATATAAATTCCCAAATATTCCAAAAACCCTAGGGGAGTCGACGAAGCACAATTCCAGCCGCCGCAAGTTCCAGAACCTCGAGATCCAATCTAAACACCATCACGGAGGGGTTCATCTTCTTCATAGGTAACTCTCCGATGATGCGTGAGTAGTCCACCATAGACCTACGGGTCCATAGGCAGTAGCTAGATGGCTTCCTCTCTCTCTCTCTTACGATTCTCAATACAATGGTCTCTTGGAGATCTATTTGATGTAAACTTTTGCGGTGTGTTTGTTGGGATCCGATGAATTTTGAGTTCATGATCAGTTTCTATCCATGAATATTATTTGAGTCTTCTTTGATCTCTTATATGCATGATTACTTATAGCCTCGTATTTCTTCTTCGAATCTTTGGTTTAGTTAGGCCAACTAGATCGATTTTTCTAGCCATGGGAAGAGGTGCTTTGTGATGGGTTCGGTCTTGTGGTGTCCTTTCCCAATGACAGAAGGGGCAGCAACGCACGCATGTATCGTTGCCATTAAGGATAACAAGATGGGGTCTATTCCTACATGAATAGATCTTGTCTACATCATGTCATCGTTCTTATTGCATTACTCCATTTTTCCATGAACTTAATACACTAGATGCATGCTGGATAGCGGTCGATGTGTGGAGTAATAGTGGTAGATGCAGATAGGAGTCGGTCTACTTATCTTGGACGTGATGCCTATATAATGATCATCCCCTTGGATATCGTCATGACTATTCGATTTTCTATCAATTGTCCAACAATAATTTGTTCACCCACCGTGTGCTATACTCATCAGAGAAGACACTAGTGAATCCTACGGCCCCCGGGTCTACTTTACCAACATATTGCTTTCCGATCTATCTTTTTGCATCTTTGTTTTCAGATCTACAAAACCAAAAACCCAAAAATATATTGCTGCATGATACGTCCATTTTGCATCATGATTTCCTATTGTTATTTACTTTGTTTTGTTGAATAATAATGCTTTGGGGAGTGATTCTAATGCCTATTCTCTCATAGTATGCAAGGTTTACACAAAGAGGGAGAATACCGGCAGCTGGAATTCTGGACCCAAGAAAAGCACGTCAGAGATACCTATTCTACACAACTCCAATGAAGCTGAAATTTTATGGAGATTATTTTTGCATTCAATAAAAAATACTGGAGTGGAAAACTACCGGAGGGGGCCTCCCAAGTGAGCACAACCCACCAGGGCGCGCCAGGCCCCCCTGGGCGCGCCCTGATGGGTTGTGGTCACCCAGGCCCACCTCCGGTGCCCATCTTCTGGTATAAGGTCACTCTTGACCTAGAAAAAATAGGAGGAGGACTTTCAGGACGAAGCGCCGCAGCCTCGAGGCGGAACTTGGGCAGGAGCACTTTTGCCCTCCGACGGAGCGATTCCGCCGGGGGAACTTCCCTCCCGGAGGGGGAAATCGAGGCCATCGTCATCACCAACACCCCTCTCATCTTTGGGAGGCCAATCTTCATCAACATCTTCAACAACACCATCTCTTCTCAAACCCTAGTTCATCTCTTGTGTTCAATCTTCGTACCGGAACCTCAGATTGGTACTTGTGGGTGACTAGTAGTGTTGAGTACCTTGCGTAGTTGATCACTATATGGTTTATTTAGTGGAAGATCATATGTTCAGATCCATTATGCTATTCAATACACCTCTGATCTTGAGCATGATTATTATTTGTGATGGGTTGCTAGAGTGACAGAAGCTTAAACCCTAGTTTCTGCGCTACTTCGTAAGGGGCTGATTTGGATCCACATGTTTAATGCTATGGTTAAACTTTGTCTTAATACTTTTCTCGTAGTTGCGGATGCTTGCGAGGGGGTTAATCATAAGTAGGTTGTTAGTTCAAGTAAGAACAGCACCTTAGCACCGGTCCACCCACATATCAAATTATCAAAGTAGCGAACATGAATCAAACCAACATGATAAAAGTGACTAGACGAAATTCCCGTGTACCCTCAAGAACACTTTGCCAATTACTAGTGATTGTTCTGGCCTGTCCTTTGCCTCAAAAGGATTGGGCTATCTTGTTGCACCTTGTTTACCGTTATCGTTATTTGCTCGTTACCAATTACCTTGCTATCAAACTATCTGTTACCTACAATTTCAGTGCTTGCAGAAATTACCTTGCTGAAAACCGCTTGTCATTTCCTTCTGCTCCTCTTTGGGTTCGACACTCTTACTTATCGAAAGGACTACGATTGATCCCCTATTCTTGTGGGTCATTCACTACACTTTTTATTTGCCCTTTTTATTTTGTGCTCTTGAGAGATCTATCTCTCCTATCTATCATTACCTAATCTATCTTTTTACCATAGAGAGATTGACAACCTCTCTTTCGCGTCAGGTTGCAAGTATTTGTTGTTTGTGTGCAGGTGCTGCTTATTGGGTGGTGGTGATCCTCCTACTGGTTCGGTAACCTTGGTTTCATAGCTGAGGCAAATACTTACCGTCGCCGTGCTGCATCATCCCTTCCTCTTTGGGGAAATACCAACGCAGTTTCAAGCCACGTCAAAAGGAATTTCTGGCACCATTGCCGGGGAGGAAGCGGTCTCTTCTACGTGCCTATCTCAAGCGCCGAGGAGACTCCATCATCATCTACCAGGTTCCTAATCACAAATCTCATCTCCTTGCAATTACATTATTTGCCATTTGCCTCTCATTTTCCTCTCCCCCACTTCACCAATTTGTCGTTTTATTCGCCCTCTTTTTCGTTTGCCTTTTTTCTTACCGGATCTCTCCCTTGCTTGCAATCTTGTTTGCGTAGTCACGATGACTCAAGAAAATACCAACTTGTGTGATTTTTCCAATAATAATAACAATTATTTTATTAGTACTCCGATTGCTCCCCCCGCCACTAGTGCGGAGTCTTGTGATATTAATGCCTCTTTGTTGAATCTTGTCATGAAAGATCAATTTGCCGGTAATCCTAATGAGGCTGTCGCGTCCCATCTAAACACATTCGTAGAATTGTGTGATATGCAAAAGAAAAAAGATGTGGACAATGATATTGTGAAGTTGAAACTACTTCCTTTTTCCTTGCGGGGTCGTGCAAAATTTTGGTTTTCCTCTTTGCCTCGCAATAGTATCGATTCTTGGAATAAGTGCAAAGATGCTTTTATTACTAGGTATTTTCCGCCCACGAAAATTATTTCCCTTAGGAAGCAAATCATGAATTTTAAGCAACTTGAGCATGAACATGTTGGACAATCTTGGGAAAGAATGAAGTTGATGCTAAGAAATTATCCTACTCATGGTTTAAATCTTTGGATGATCATACAAAAAATTTATGCGGGATTGAATTTTGTCTCTAGAAATCTTTTAGATTCCGCCGCGGGTGGTACTTTTATGGAAATTACTTTGGGTGAAGCTACTAAATTGCTAGATAATATCATGGCAAATTATTCGCAATGGCATACCGAAAGAGCACCTACTAGTAAAAAAGTTAATTCGGTTGAAGAAATTAGTACTTTGAGTGATAAGGTTGATGCTTTGATGACATTGGTTGTTTGTAAAAATACTCCTATTGATCTTAATGATGTGCCTTTGTCTACCTTGATTGCGCAAAATAGTGAATTGGTAGATGTGAACTTTGTCTCGCGAAACAATGTCAATAACAATGATTATAGAGATAATTTTAATCCTAGGCCTTTTCCTGAAAATTCCTCTAATAATTATGGTAATTCCTATGGTAATTCCTCTTACAATAATAATAGGAACACCTCTGATCTTGATTATAATATTAAAGAATTTATCAATGCGCAAAAGGCTTTCAATACTACGATAGAAGAAAAGTTGAATAAGATTGATGACATGTCTAGAAGCATTGATAGAATTTCTCATGATGTTGAAAATCTCAAGTTGAAAGCTTTTGTGCCTAAGATTGATGAATCAATTAAATCTTTATATGTCTCCATGGATGAAAGTAAGAAAAGAACCGCTATGCTTGGAGCTAAAAGAGAAATATTAGAGAAATCGTTTTCTAGTGATTGCCTTCATAAAAAAGATGAAGATCTTGAAGTGATTGATGTTTCTACTATTGATTCCTTGTTTAGTAGTATTTATATTGATGATAAAGGGACCGAAGTAGAGTCAAATTTAGCTAGAAGGCGTAACAATAATTTGGAGGGTGAAAATCTTGATGATATTTTTGATAAAAGTGGGTTTGAAGAGGTCAAAACTTTCACTAGCGATGTGCCACTATTTTGGATTACAAAGACATTAATTATGATAGTTTCTCATTGATTGAATGTATTTATTTGCTGCAATCCATGTTGAATTCACCCCATGCTTATGAGAAAAATAAAGCTTTTAATAAACATATCGTCGATGCCATGATGAAATCTTTTGAAGAAAAATTGGAGTTGGAGATTTCTATTCCTAGAAAATTACATGATGAGTGGGAACCTACTATTAAAGTCAAGATAAAAAATTATGAGTGCTTTGCTTTGTGTGATTTGGGTGCTAGAGTTTCCACGATTCCGAAATCTTTATGTGATGTGCTTGGTCTTACCAATATTGAAGAATGTTCTCTTAATTTGCACTTGGCGGATTCTACTATTAAAAAACCTTTGGGAAGAATTAATGATGTTCTTATTCTTGCAAATAGGAACTATGTGCCCATTGATTTTATTGTGCTTGATATTGATGGCAATCCGTCTTGTCCCATTATACTTGGTAGACCGTTTTTACGCACTATAGGTACCGTGATTGATATGAAAGAAGGCAATATTCGTTTTCAATTTCCACTAAGAAAGGGTATGGAACACTTCCCTAGGACAACAATTAAGCCACCATATGAATCAATCATGAGGGCATCCTATGGATCCAAAACTAAAGATGACAATACTTGAGTCTATGCGTTATGCCTAGCTAGGGGCGTAAAACGATAGCGCTTGTTGGGAGGCAACCCAATGAATAAAATTATTTTTGCTTTTTCCTTTCTGGTTTTGAGTGTTGACACAATTATGGCTCTGTTATAATTGTGTTTTTATGGTTTATTTAGTGTTTGTGCCAATTAGAACCTTTAGGATGATTGATAAGATGATAAAAGTGACTAGACGAAATTCCCGTGTACCCTCAAGAACACTTTGCCTATTACTAGTGATTGTTCTGACCTGTCCTTTGCCTCAAAAGGACTGGGCTATCTTGCTGCACCTTGTTTACTGTTACCGTTATTTTCTCGTTACCAATTACCTTGCTATCAAACTATCTGTTACCTACAATTTCAGTGCTTGCAGAAATTACCTTGCTGAAAACCGTTTGTCATTTCCTTCTGCTGCTCGTTGGGTTCGACACTCTTACTTATCGAAAGGACTACGATTGATCCCCTATACTTGTGGGTCATCAAGACTCTTTTCTGGCGCCGTTGCCAGGGAGTGAAGCGCTCTTGGTAAGTGGAAAGCGGTAAGGAAAAACTTATACTACGTGCTGAAATTTATTGCTATTTGCTACTATGGAGAACAATCCTTTGCGGGGTTTGTTCGGGGTATCTTCACCTCGACCAGAACCACATATAGTTGCCCCTCAACCTACAACACCTACTGAAAATGTTACTTATGAAATTCCTTCGGTTATGCTAGAACAACTGCTTGCTAAACCTTATGCAGGAGATGGAACTAAACATCCTGATATGCATCTTTTATATGTGAACGAAATTTGTGGATTTTTTAAGCTTGCAGGTTTACCCGGAGATGGAGTTAAGAAGAAGGTTTTCCCTTTATCTTTGGAGGTAAAAGCATTGACATGGTATAGGCTATGTGATGATCTTGGATCGTGGAACTGGAATCGTTTGCAATTGGAATTTCACCAAAAGTTTTATCCTATGCATCTAGTTCATCGTGATCGGAATTATATATATAATTTTTGGCCTCGTGAAGGAGAAAGTATCGCTCTAGCTTGGGGGAGGCTTAAGTCAATGTTATATTCATGCCCCAATCATGACGTTTTGAGGGAAGTTATCATTCAGAATTTTTATGCTCGGCTTTCTCATAATGATCAATCCATGCTCGATACTTCTTGTGCTGGTTCTTATATGATGAAGACTATTGAATTCAAGTGGGATCTCGTAGAAAGGATTAAACGCAACTCTGAAGATTGGGAACTCGACGAAGGTAATGAGTCAGGTATAAAGCTTGAATTTGATTGTGTTAAATATTTTATGAATACCGATACTTTTCACAAGTTTAGCACTAAATATGGACTTGACTGTGAGATAGTAGCCTTTTTTCTGTGAAGCATTTCCTACTCATGTTGATCTCCCTAAGGAGAAGTAGTTTAAATATCATCCCCCTATTAAGGAAGAAATTAAAGAACCGGTTATACCTAAAGAAGAAACCATCTTTTACAATGTTGATCCAGTTGTGCCTACCGCTTATATTGAAAAAAAACACCTTTCCCTGTTAGGATAAAGGAACATGCTAAGGTATCAAATGTGGTTCATAAGAGTAATATAATAGCACCTAAACCCTCTGAGCAAATTAAAGTAGAACCTAATGTTGCTATGGTTAAAGATCTCTTGGTAAAAATATTGATGGGCATGTTATCTACTTTTGTGATGAAGCTGCTAGAATTGCTAAACCTGATGAAAAAGATAAACATAGACCCATAGTAGGCTTGCCTGTTGTCTCAGTTAAAATAGGAGATCATTGCTATCATGGTTTATGTGATTTGGGTGCTAGTGTGAGTGCTATCCCTTTTACCTTATACCAAGAAATTATGGATGAAATAGCACCTGCTGAAATGGAAGACATTGATGTCTCTATTAAACTTGCTAATAGAGACACTATCACACCACTTGGGATTGTTAGAGATGTTGAAGTCTTGTGTGGGAAAGTAAAATATCCTACTGATTTTCTAGTCCTTGGTTCCCCACAAGATGACTTTTGACCCATTATCTTTGGTAGACCTTTCTTGAGTACCGTCAATGCTAAGATAGATTGTGAAAAACAAATTGTCAGAGTCAGTTTCGGTAATGTGTCTCATGAGTTTAATTTTTCCAAGTTTAGTAGACAACCTCGTGATAAAGTGTCATCTAGTAAGGATGAAATAATTGGTCTTGCTTCTATTGTTGTGCCTCCCACCGATCCATTAGAACAATATTTGCTTGACCATGAAAATGATATGCGCATGCGTGAAAGAAATGAAAGAGATCAAATTTTCTTTGATCAACAACCTCTCCTGAAACACAATTTGCCTATTGAAACTCTTGGAGGTCCTCCTCCACCTAAAGGTGATCCTGTGTTTGAATTGAAACAATTGCCTGACACTTTGAAGTATGCTTGTCTTGATGAGAAAAAGATATATCCTGTTATTATTAGTGCTAACCTTTCAGAACATGAAGAAGAGAGATTATTGAAAGTTCTAAGGAAGCACCGGGATGCTATTGGATATACTCTTGATGATCTTAAGGGCATTAGTCCCACTCTATGTCAGCACAAGATCAATATGGAACCTGATGCTAAACCCGTTGTTGATCACCAACGACGATTGAATCCTAAGATGAAAGAAGTGGTAAGAACTAAAATATTAAAGCTTCTGGAAGCAGGTATAATCTATCCCATAGCTGATAGTAGATGGGTAAGTCACGTTCATTGTGTCCCTAAGAAAGGAGGTATTACCATTGTTCCCAATGATAAGAATGAACACATTCCACAAATAATTGTCACTGGCTATAGAATGGTAATTTATTTTAGAAAATTAAATAAAGCTACTAGGAAAGATCATTACCCCCTAACATTCATTGATCAAATGGTTCAGAGACTATCTAAGCACACACACTTTTGTTTCCTAGATGAATATTCTGGTTTCTCTCAAATACCTGTATCACAATCTGATCAAGAGAAAACTACCTTTACTTGCCCTTTTGGAACCTATGCTTATAGACGTATGCCTTTTGGTTTATGCAATGCACCTGCTACCTTTCAAAGGTGTATGACTGCTATATTCTCTGATTTTTGTGAAAAGATTGTGGAGGTTTTCATGGATGATTTTTCCGTTTATGGAACTTCTTTTGATGATTTCTTATGCAACCTTGATCGAGTTTTGCAGAGATGTGAACAAACTAATCTCGTCTTGAATTGGGAGAATTTCCACTTTATGGTTAACGAAGGCATTGCCTTGGGGCATAAAATATCTGAATGAGGTATTGAGGTGGATAAAGCTAAAGTTGGTGCAATTGAGAAAATGCCATGTCCTAAAGATATTAAAGGTATTCGAAGTTTCCTTGGTCATGCTGGTTTTTATAGGAGGTTTATTAAAGACTTCTCTGAAATTTCTAGGCCTCTTACTAATCTTTTGCAAAAGGATATTCCTTTTGTTTTTGATGATGATTGTGTGGAAGACTTTGAAACACTCAAGAAAGCCTTAACCTCTGCACCTATCGTCCAACCACCTGATTGGAACTTGCCTTTTGAAATTATGTGTGATGCTAGTGATTATGCTGTTGGTGCTGTCCTAGGACAAAGAGTTGATAAGAAATTGAATGTTATCCAGTATGCTAGTAAAACTCTAGACAGTGCCCAACGAAACTATGCTACTACTGAAAAAGAATTTTTAGCAGTTGTGTTTGCTTGTGATAAATTTAGATCCTATATTGTTGACTCCAAAGTTATTGTTCACACCGGTCATGCTGCTATAAAATACCTTATGGAAAAGAAAGATGCTAAACCTAGACTCATTAGGTGGGTTCTTTTGCTTCAAGAATTTGACTTACACATCGTTGATAGAAAAGGAGCTGAGAACCCCGTAGCTGACAACTTGTCTAGGTTAGAAAATATTCTTGATGACCCACTACCTATTGATGATAGTTTCCCTGATGAACAGCTAGCTGTAATAAGTGTCTCACAAAACCCACCTTGGTATGCTAATTATGCTAATTACATTGTCGCTAAATATATACCACCTAGCTTCACATACCAACAAAAGAAAAAATTCTTCTATGACTTGAGACATTACTTTTGGGATGACCCACACCTTTATAAAGAAGGAGTAGATGGTATTATTAGACATTGTGTACCTGAGCATGAACAGAAACAAATCCTACGAAAATGTCATTCCAAAGCTTATTGAGGGCATCATGCGGGAGATAGAACTGCTCATAAGGTATTGCAACCTGGTTTTTATTGGCCTACTCTGTTCAAGGATGCCCGTAAGTTTGTCTTATCTTCTGATGAATGTCAAAGAATTGGTAACATCGGTAAGCATCAAGAAATGCCTATGAATTATTTACTTGTTGTCGAACCATTTGACGTTTGGGGTTTTGATTATATGGGGCCTTTTCCTTCCTCTAATGGGTACACTCATATTTTGGTTGCGGTTGATTATGTCACTAAGTGGGTAGAAGCTATTCCAACTAGTAGTGCCGATCACCACACCTCCATTAAAATGCTTAAAGAGGTTATCTTCCCGAGGTTTGGAGTCCATATATATTTAATGACCGATGGTGGTTCACACTTTATTCATGGTGCTTTCCGTAAGATGCTTGCTAAATACGATGTTAACCATAGAATTGCATGACACTATCATCCTCAATCTAGTGGTCAAGTTGAACTTAGCAATAGAGAAATAAAATTAATATTACAAAAAACTGTCAATAGGTCTCGTAAGAATTGGTCTAAGAAATTAGATGATGCACTTTGGGTCTATAGAACAGCTTATAAAAATCCTATGGGTATGTCTCCATATAAAATGGTGTATGGGAAAGCTTTTCATTTGCCTCTAGAACTAGAACACAAAGCATTTTGGGCAATTAAAGAACTCAACTATGATTTCAAACTTGCCGGTGAGAAGAGGCTTTTTGATATTAGCTCACTAGATGAATGGAGAACCCAAGCGTATGAAAATGCCAAGCTATTGAAAGAAAAAGTACAAAAGATGGCATGACAAAAGAATCCAAAAGTGGGAATTCAAAATAGGAGATTATGTTCTTCTGTTCAACTCTCGCTTAAGATTTTTTGCAGGAAAGCTTCTCTCAAAATGGGAAGGACCATATATTATTGAAGAGGTTTATCGTTCTGGAACTATCAAGATTAATAACGCCGAAGGTACTAACCAGAACATGGTCAATGGACAAAGAATTAGGCATTATATCTCACGTACGCCTATTAACATTGAAAGCAATGTTATCCAAACCATGACTCCGGACGAACACATAAAAGAAACCTTCCGGAACACTCCAGAATACTTAAAAACAGGAGGTATGTGATACGGTAAGCAAACGGACTCCGAAAAATACGCAAAAATATTTTTTTGTCAGTTTTGGAATATTTTAGAATTTTGGAAATAAAAAAAATAAACCGGAAGGTGATCGAGGTGAGCACGATACACCAGGGCACACCAAGCACCCCTGGGCGCGCCCTGGTGGGTTGTGCCCACCTCGGATGCCTTCCCGACTCCGTTTTCCTTCCAAATACTTGTTTCCCAAGAATAAAAATTCTCTATATATACCCCCGACTGTTTTGACGACCGCATCGTAGAAAAATCCTATGTTCTTGTTTCTTGTTGTTTTCTTATCAGATCTGTCAAGTCAGGCATCATGTCTTCTCCCTCCTCTAACAACGTGGAAGAAGATGCCTGGCTAATGAAGATAGAGTTGAAGAGGGTGGAGCCGGAAGAAGCCAACAAGGAGAAGGACAATGAGGCTAAGGTGGATTATCTCCGTGAAGGAGATCAATTCACGCCAGCAAAGGAGGGAGAGGAAGAAGATATCCTCCAACCTTATTACGGTAATCTCACCCCTATTGAAATCGAAGCCTTTAGAGCTTTCAAAGCGGTTCGTGTTCAGAATAAATTTCTCATCCGTGAAAATATCTTGCTGCAAGAACACATCAATAACCTTAGGAGGGTCATCCGCAAATTGGAGCATCTTTTGAAGCTAAAGTGTGACATCATATCACCACCACCTACATCAACACCTCCACCTTCTTCATCACCACCACCGAAGGCGACTTGAGCACACGGGTATGGGAACTCCCCTTGGCTTGAGCCAAGCTTGGGGGAGGTGCCCCAGTATCGTATCACCACCACTTTTATTCACCTTTACCTATTTTAGTTCGATCCTTAGTTTTCCTTTGCTTTAGTTGAATAAAAATTTAGCGTGATCTATTTTCGTGTGTTAGTTTCGTGGCTTATCTATCTATGTAATCGAGTGAGAGTTATATAATAAAGTTTATTTTGAGTTTTTGCCTCTCTACTTTCTTGTTGCAATCAAAATAAAGAAAAGAAAAACAAATGAAAAGAATCATAGGCTAATCCTATGGTGAGTAATGACATCACATAATGAAAAGTATAAGTAGTAAAATTTATTGGATATTGACAAACATAGCATTGGTCAATGATGCAATTCATGGAAGAATTAATAAAGGAAGAGAAGATTCACATTCAAATACACCATCTTGGACATCTTTTATGATTGTGAGCCCCCATCAAATATTATATGTCAAAATTGTTGACGTTGGACAAGGAAGACAACGTAATGACTTATGTTTGTTCATATCCACATAGAAGTTATATTGTCATAGATCCTTTAACATGTGGTGCTTGCCCAATATCTTTGCTAGCCAAAAATTCCGCACTAAGTAGAGATACTACTTGTGCATCCAAAAACCCAAACCCAAACTCTTTCCTTGAGTGTCCGCCATACCTACCTATGGATCGAGAAAGATCCTTCAAGTAAGTTGTCATCGGTGCAACAAGGCAATAAAAATTGCTTCTAAAAGTGTTTTGATCAATTAGTGTAAGAGAAAATTGAGCGTTATACGAACTTATGATGGCAAAGTAATAAAAGCGACGGACTGCATAATAAAGGTTGCTATCATAGGTGGAAATATAGCGTGACGTTCTTTTACATTAAGGGATTGGGCATACAAACCAATAAGCGCATGATAACCTCTACTTCCCTCTGCGAAGGGCTTATCTTTTACTTTTATGCACTTACTTTTATGCAAGAGTCAAAGTATTCTTCCCTATTCCTTTTTATTTTTTCTTTTGCAAGCATCATGTGGGGAGGAAAGATCTAGGCACAAATATCCAGTTGGATATGGGTGGGCATGAGTTATTATTGTTGACATCACCCTTGAGGTGAGTGAGTTGGGAGGCAAAACTATAAGCCCCTATCTTCCTACGTGTCCGGTTGAAACTTTTTGTTCATGGGTATGCCGTGAGCGTTAGCAATCATAGAAGACTAAATGATGGTTGAGTATGTGGACTTGCCAAAAGGCTTCGACATGAGACCCTTCCTGAAAATATGATGAATTGTAGTTGCAAAGTTGACTGAGAACACAGTTTGTTGGTTCACAGTAAGGTTTATGCTTCATACTTCTATGTTGTGATGATTTGTTACTTGTTCATGAGAAGCTTTATGATAATAATGTATTGAAATAAGTTCTTATGTTAGAGTTTGTTACTCTTATGTTAATAAGCATGATGCCTCTATGTCCGCATTTTGTTTTTATCGACACCTCTTTCTCAAACCATGTGGACATGCTTTTCAATATCGGCTTTCGCTTGAGGACAAGCGAGGTCTAGGCTTGGGGGAGTTGATACGTCCATTTTGCATCATGATTTCCTATTGTTATTTACTTTGTTTTGTTGAATAATAATGCTTTGGGGAGTGATTCTAATGCCTATTCTCTCATAGTATGCAAGGTTTACACAAAGAGGGAGAATACCGGCAGCTAGAATTCTGGACCCAAGAAAAGCACGTTAGAGATACCTATTCTGCACAACTCCAATGAAGCTGAAATTTTACGGAGATTACTTTTGCATTTAATAAAAAATACTAGAGTGGAAAAATAATCGGAGGGGGCTTCCCAGGTGGGCACAACCCACAACGCGCGCCAGGCCCCCCTGGGCGCGCCCTGATGGGTTGTGGTCACCCAGGCCCACCTCCGGTGCCCATCTTCTGGTATAAGGTCACTCTTGACCTAGAAAAAATGGGAGGAAGACTTTCGGTACGAAGCGCCACCGCCTCGAGGCGGAACTTGGGCAGGAGCACTTTTGCCCTCCGGCGGAGCGATTCCGCCGGGGGAACTTCCCTCCCGGAGGGGGAAATCGAAGCCATCGTCATCACCAACACCCCTCTCATCTTTGGGAGGCCAATCTTCATCAACATCCTCAACAACACCATCTCCTCTCAAACCCTAGTTCATCTCTTGTGTTCAATCTTTGTACCGGAACCTCAGATTGGTACCTGTGGGTGACTAGTAGTGTTGTTTACCTTGCGTAGTTGATTCCTATATGGTTTATTTGGTGGAAGATCATATGTTCAGATTCATTATGCTATTCAATACTCCTCTGATCTTGAGCATGCTTATTATTTGTGAGTATTTACCTTTGTTCTTGAGGTCACAGGAGAAGTCATGTTGCGAGGAATCATGTGAATTTGATATGTGTTCGATATTTTGATGATATGTATGTTGTGATTCCCTTAGTGGTGTCATGTGAACGTCGACTACATGACACTTCACCGTTCATGGGCCTACGGGAATGCATTGTGGAGTAGTTATTAGATGATAGGTTGCTAGAGTGACAGAAGCTTAAACCCTAGTTTTTGCGCTACTTCGTAAGGGGCTGATTTGTATCCACATGTTTAATGCTATGGTTAGACTTTGTCTTAATACTTTTATCGTAGTTGCGGATTCTTGCGAGGGGGTTAATCATAAGTAGGTTGTTAGTTCAAGTAAGAACAGCACCTTAGCACCGGTCCACCCACATATCAAATTATCAAAGTAGCGAACACGAATCAAACCAACATGATAAAAGTGACTAGACGAAATTCCCGTGTACCCTCAAGAACACTTTGCCTATTACTAGTGATTGTTCTGGCCTGTCCTTTGCCTCAAAAGGATTAGGCTATCTTGCTGCACCTTGTTTACCGTTACCGTTATTTGCTCATTACCAATTACCTTGCTATCAAACTATCTGTTACCTACAATTTCAGTGTTTGCAGAAATTACCTTGCTGAAAACCGCTTGTCATTTCCTTCTGCTCCTCTTTGGGTTCGACACTCGTACTTATCGAAAGGACTACGATTGATCCCCTATTCTTCTGGCTCATTCACTGCACTTTTTATTTGCCCTTTTTATTTTGTGTTCTTGAGAGATCTATCTCTCCTATCTATCATTACCTACTCTATCTTTTTACCGTAGAGAGATTGACAACCTGTCTTTCGCGTCGGGTTGCAAGTATTTGTTGTTTGTGTGCAGGTGCTGCTTATTGGGTGGTGGTGATCCTCCTACTGGTTCGATAACCTTGGTTTCATAACTAAGGGAAATACTTACCGTCGCCGTGCTGCATGATCCCTTCCTCTTTGGGGAAATACCGACGCAGTTTCAAGCCACGTCAAAAGGAATTTCTGGCGCCGTTGTCGGGGAAGAAGTGGTCTCTTCTACGTGCCTATCTCAAGTGCCGACGAGACTCCATCATCATCTACCAGGTTCCTAATCACAAATCTCATCTCCTTGCAATTACATTATTTGCCATTTGCCTCTCATTTTCCTCTCCCCCACTTCACCAATTTTTCGTTTTATTCGCCCTCTTTTTCGTTTGCCTTTTTTCTTACCGGATCTCTCCCTTGCTTGCAATCTTGTTTGAGTAGTCACGATGACTCAAGAAAATACCAACTTGTGTGATTTTTCCAATAATAATAACAATTATTTTATTAGTACTCCGATTGCTCATCCCGCCACTAGTGCGGAGTCTTGTGATATTAATGCCTCTTTGTTGAATCTTGTCATGAAAGATCAATTTGCCGGTAATCCTAATGAGGATGTCGCGTCCCATCTAAACACATTCGTAGAATTGTGTGATATGCAAAAGAAAAAATATGTGGACAATGATATTGTGAAGTTGAAACTATTTCCTTTTTCCTTGCAGGATCATGCAAAATTTTGGTTTTCCTCTTTGCCTCGCAATAGTATCGATTCTTGGAATAAGTGCAAAGATGCTTTTATTACTAGGTATTTTCTGCCCACGAAAATTATTTCCCTTAGGACACAAATCATGAATTTTAAGCAACTTGAGCATGAACATGTTGCACAATCTTGGGAAAGAATGAAGTTGATGCTAAGAAATTGTCCTACTCATGGTTTAAATCTTTGGATGATCATACAAAAAATTTATGCGGGATTGAATTTTGTCTCTAGAAATCTTTTAGATTCCTCCGCGGGTGGTACTTTTATGGAAATTACTTTGGTTGAAGCTACTAAATTGCTAGATAATATCATGGCAAATTATTCGCAATGGCATACCGAAAGAGCACCTACTAGTAAAAAAGTTAATTCGGTTGAAGAAATTAGTACTTTGAGTGATAAGGTTGATGCTTTGATGAAATTGGTTGTTTGTAAAAATGATCCTATTGATCTTAATGATGTGCCTTTGTCTACCTTGATTGAGCAAAATAGTGAATCCGTAGATGTGAACTTTGTCTCGCGAAACAATGTCAATAACAATGCTTATAGAGATAATTTTAATCCTATGCCTTTTCCTGAAAATTCCTCTAATAATTATGGTAATTCCTATGGTAATTCCTCTTAAAATAATAATAGGAACACCTCTGATCTTGATAATAAAATTAAAAAATTTATCAATGCGCAAAAGGCTTTCAATACTACGATAGAAGAAAAGTTGAATAAGATTGATGACATGTCTTGAAGCATTGATAGCATTTCTCATGATGTTGAAAATCTAAAGTTGAAAGCTTTTGTGCCTAAGATTGATGAACCAATTAAAGCTTTATATGTCTCCATGGATGAAAGTATGAAAAGAACCGCTATGCTTAGAGCTAAAAGAGAAATCTTAGAAAAAATCGTTTTCTAGTGATTGCCTTCATAAAAAAGATGAAGATCTTGAAGTGATTGGTGTTTCTACTATTGATTCCTTGTTTAGTAATATTTAAATTAATGATAAAGGGACCGAAGTAGAGTCAACTTTAGCTAGAAGGCGTCCCAATAATTTGGAGGGTGAAAATCTTGATGATATTTTCGATAAAAGTGGGTTTGAAGAGGTCAAAACTTTAACTAGCGATGTGCCCACTATTTTGGATTGCAAAGACTTTAATTATGATAGTTTCTCATTGATTGAATGTATTTCTTTGCTGCAATCCATGTTGAATTCACCCCATGCTTATGAGAAAAATAAAGCTTTTAATAAACATATCGTCGATGCCATGATGAAATCTTTTGAAGAAAAATTAGAGTTGGAGATTTCTATTCCTAGAAATTTACATGATGAGTGGGAACCTACTATTAAAGTCAAGATAAAAAATTATGAGTGCTTTGCTTTGTGTGATTTGGGTGCTAGAGTTTCCACGATTCCGAAATCTTTATGTGATGTGCTTGGTCTTACCAATATTAAAGAATGTTCTCTTAATTTGCACTTGGCGGATTCTACTATTACAAAACCTTTGGGAAGAATTAATGATGTTCTTATTCTTGCAAATAGGAACTATGTGCCCATTGATTTTATTGTGCTTGATATTGATGGCAATCCGTCTTGTCCCATTATACTTGGTAGACCGTTTTTACGCACTATAGGTGCCGTGATTGATATGAAAGAAGGCAATATTTGTTTTCAATTACCACTAAGAAAGGGTATGGAACACTTCCCTAGGATAACAATTAAGCCACCATATGAATCAATCATGAGGGCGTCCTATGGATCCATAACTAAAGATGACAATACTTGAGTCTATGCGTTATGCCTAGCTAGGGGCGTATAACGATAGCGCTTGTTGGGAGGCAACCCAATGAATAAAATTATTTTTGCTTTTTCCTTTCTGTTTTTGAGTGTTGACACAATTATGGCTCTGTTATAATTGTGTTTCTATGGTTTATTTAGTGTTTGTGCCAAGTCGAACCTTTAGGATGATTGATAAGATGATAAAAGTGACTAGACGAAATTCCCGTGTACCCTCAAGAACACTTTGCCTATTACTAGTGCTTGTTTTGGCCTGTCCTTTGCCTCAAAAGGATTGGGCTATCTTGCTGCACCTTGTTTACTGTTACCGTTATTTGCTCGTTACCAATTACCTTGCTATCAAACTATCTGTTACCTACAATTTCAGTGCTTGCAGAAATTACCTTGCTGAAAACCGTTTGTCATTTCCTTCTGCTGCTCGTTGGGTTTGACACTCTTACATATCAAAAGGACTACGATTGATCCCCTATACTTGTGGGTCATCAAGACTCTTTTCTAGCACCGTTGCCGGGGAGTGAAGATCTCTTGGTAAGTGGAAATCCGTAAGGAAAAACTTATACTACGTGCTGAAATTTATTGCTACTGGCTGCTATGGAGAACAATCCTTTGAGGGGTTTGTTCGGGATATCTTCACCTCGACCAGAACCACAATTAGTTGCCCCTCAACCTACAGCACCTACTGAAAATGTTACTTATGAAATTCCTTCAGGTATGCTAGAACAACTGCTTGCTAAACCTTATGCAGGAGATGGAACTGAACATCCTGATATGCATCTTTTATTTGTGAACGAAATTTGTGGATTGTTTAAGCTTGCAGGTTTACCCGGAGATGAAGTTAATAAGAAGGTTTTCCCTTTATCTTTGGAGGTAAAAGCATTGACATGGTATAGGCTATGTGATGATCTTGGATTGTGGAACTGGAATCGTTTGCAATTGGAATTTCACCAAAAGTTTTATCCTATGCATCTAGTTCATCGTGATCGGAATTATATATATAATTGTTGGCCTCGTGAAGGAGAAAGTATCGGTCTAGCTTGGGGGAGGCTTAAGTCAATGTTATATTCATGCCCCAATCATGACATTTTGAAGGAAGTTATCATTCAGAATTTTTATGCTCGGCTTTCTCATAATGATCAATCCATGCTCGATACTTCTTGTGTTGGTTCTTATATGATGAAGACTATTGAATTCAAGTGGGATCTCTTTGAAAGGATTAAACGCAACTCTGAAGATTGGGAACTCGACGAAGGTAATGAGTTAGGTATGAAGCTTGAATTTGATTGTGTTAAATCTTTTATGAATACCGATACTTTTCACAAGTTTAGCACTAAATATGGACTTGACTGTGAGATAGTAGCCTCTTTCTATGAAGCATTTGCTACTCATGTTGATCTCCCTAAGGCGAAGTGGTTTAAATATCATCCCCCTATTAAGGAAGAAATTAAAGAACCGGTTATACCTAAAGAAGTAACCATCTTTTACAATGTTGATCCAGTTGTGCCTACCACTTATATTGAAAAAACACCTTTCCCTGTTAGGATAAAGGAACATGCTAAGGTATCAACTGTGGTTCGTAAGAGTAATATAAGAGCACTTAAACCCTCTGAGCAAATTAAAGTAGAACCTAGTGTTGCTATGGTTAAAATCTCTTGGTAAAAATATTGATGGGTGATATCTCTCCTATCTATCATTACCTAATCTATCTTTTTACCGTAGAGAGATTGACAACCTCTCTTTCCCGTCGGGTTGCAAGTATTTGTTGTTTGTGTGCATGTGCTGCTTATTGGGTGGTGGTGATCCTCCTACTGGTTCGATAACCTTGGTTTCATAACTGAGGGAAATACTTACCGTCGCTGTGCTGCATCATCCCTTCCTTTTGGGGAAATACCAACGCAGTTTCAAACCACGTCACTAGGCAATGGTCATACGCCTCGCCTGGGGCATAAGCGAAAGTCTAGGTACAACAAGCAATAAATTGTCTACCCAAGAGAGAAATCATGCCATATTGTACTGATATGCCAAACGAGCCATATTCCAGTAGCTAGTAGTTAACGTATATATATGCCCTGAATTAAGAAAACCCATATAATAACAACAGACACACCATAATAGTAGAAACTATGTTACCGCCTACACCGCGCCTAGGATGCTTAAGCACCGCCTACACTACAGGAATCAGGCACTTTGCCATCTTCCATGGCAGATGGCAAAGGCATGGTCGGCGGATGGCAAAGGCTTTGCCATCTGCCAGCAGACGGCAAACAGTTTGCCATCTGTTGCTATAAAAAGGATTGGGCCACCTTGTTGCACCTTTGTTACTATTGCTACTTGTTACTTGTTACGAATTATCTTGCTACAATAATGTCTATCACTGTTACTTACAACCAAGGTTGGAAAAAGCGGTAGGTGCAAGCGAGCCTGAAAGTTCTCTTATATAAAGCAAAGCGCTCTCAAGGACACAGGGGAATTTTCTTCTAGTCACGTTCATCATGTTTAGTTGATTCACGTTCGCTATTTTGATAATTTGATATGTGAGTGGACTGGTGCTATGGTGTTGTTCTTACTTGAACAAGCAACCCACTTATGATTACCCCCTCTCGCAAGCATCCGCAACTATAAAAGAAGAAGTAAGATAAATCTAACCATAGCATGAGAAGCTTAAAGCCGATTAAGCACCGCTCGTAGTATAAAATGAGGGCGTGAGAAGCTTAAAGCCGATCAAGACACGCTCAATGACAAATGGGTGGAGGTCCTCACAGCCGAGCAGGGCCTCAAGCAAAGACTTGTGGACCAAACCAAGTCCTACCCATGACGTTGTTTGCTTCCGTCATTCAATGACGAAGCTGGCGACAATCTGTTCTATGAGAATGATCGAACCAATCAGCCTGACCGCCCTCCTTGGGGGTAGGATGGACTAAAGGGAGGGCTTCCACACCCCGTGCAATTCCTCGCTGTGAAGGCAAGGATCCGATCTCGTTTGCTCTGCCGTATGATTTGCGAGGAAGATTGACCGCACATCCTACTCGATAATCATGACCACATGCTTAGAAAGAGAGGTGTCGATAAAAATAAAATACGGATATGAAAGCATCATGATCATTACCATAACAACAACTTAATATCATAAAGCTTCTCATGAACAAGTAATAATCTATTCACATGCTCAAGGGGGTCCCCATAACAACCCCAAGCCTGTTAGGAGCGCTCAATATGGAACATAACACCGGTACTCAAATATGATGAAAACATGTCATCTAGTCAAACAAACAAAATCGAAAAACTAAAATTTCTTGCGAAAGTTTGGAAAAATCCCAATCACGACAGCGGAAATAACAAAACAAATAGATCACTCAGGATAAACTAATACGGCCGTCTAGCTTTTCTAGTACTACTTCCGTTGAGGGAACGACAGAAGAGCAACTAATCCGCAAACAAAGAAAAAGACGGTGCTGATACGCACTACTTCTGAGATTATTGGGAGAGTCAGATCTGGCCGTGCCACAGCCAGCTGTCGTCCCCCACTCCAGCAGGCGGTCCCGCCAAGCCGCACACCCCTACGACCAGGATCCAATTGGGCCCGAGCCGGGTCGAGCCAACGCGGCTGCGACGGGATCCACCTTCCATGGCAGCCGCCAAATCCAGCCCAGTCAGCCGCCGCTGCCTCCTGGCTGGGTGGTTCAGTTTACGACGTGCTACAGGCTTATTTCCATGGTTGCAGTATAAGTCTCCGATCCATCCTTGATACTATCGGAACGGAAAACAAGGCATGTATACAGGACTAAGAATATAAGGATCAGCTCATTGTCCTTAGTGGGTAGCATCCCCTCCTACGTCGCCGTCACCCAAGTCTCAAGTCATAACTCGCACACGCACCCCGCACGCGGATGGATCACTACCACTACTATATATAGAGGTGGCCTGGTCTTGAAGAAGGCATGATGGAGAGAACAAGGTGGTTGTGGTGTCACGGAACAAACTTAGACCTCGCTTGTCCTCAAGCGAAAGCCGAACTCGATAATCATGACCACATGCTTAGAGAGACAGGTGTCGATAAAAATTAAATTACGTATATGAAATCATCATGATCATTATCATAACAACAACTTAATATCATAAAGCTTCTCATGAACAAGTAATAATCTATTCACATGCTCAAGTATGAATCATAAACTTTACTGAAAACTAGGAAACTATGTTCTTAGTCATTGAGACAATTACAATCCATAATATTTCAGAAAGAGTCTATGTCAAAGCTTTGTTTAGCAAGTTCACATACACAACTATCATTTAGTCTTCTATGATGCTGACACTTACGGGATATTTATGAAGAAACGAGTTCCAATCAGACACACGGGAAGATATGGGTTTATAATTTGTCACCACCCAACAATTTATCTCACGGATAACGTCAACAATAATAACTCATGATCACCGATATCCAACTTGATATATGTGCCTGGATCTTTCCCCACCACATGATGCTTGCAAAGTAGAGAGTAATAAGAATGGAATAGGAATTGACATTATTGACTCTTGCATAAAACTAAATACAGAAAAGTAAAAGATAGGCCCTTCGCAGAGGGAAGCAGAGGTTGTCATGCGCTTATTATTAGTTAGATGTTAAAGCTCTTAATGAAAATGAACGTCACTTTATATTGTCCCTTATTATAGCAACCTTTATTATTCAGTCCGTCGCTTTTATTTATTTGCCATCACAAGATCGTACAAAGCTTTTTTTTCCTTCCAATAAAAGATCATACATATTTGGGAGCAATGTTTTTTGCTTTTGCACCGATGACAACTTACTTGAAGGATCTTATTCAATCCATAGGTAGGTATGGTGGACTCTCATAGCAAGAAACTGGGTTTAAGGGTTTATGGATGCACAATTAGTGTCTCTACTTGGTGCTAAGTTCTTGGCTAGCAAAGGATGGGAGCAAGCACCATATGTTGGAGGATCCATGACAATATAACTTCTGTGTGAATATAAGGAAACATAGCTCATTACGTTGTCTTCCTTGTCCAACATCAACTAATTTCTCATGCATAAACTATTTAATGGGGGCTCACAATCATAAAAGATGTCCAAGATAGTATATTTATATGTGAAACCTCTCTTTCATTATTACTTTTTCATGAATTGCACTAATGACTAATGCTATGTTTGCTAACCTCCAACTAATTTTACCAATTATACTCTTTTTATGTCAAGTCATTACTCCCCATGGCATTAGCATATGACTGTTTTTCATTCTTTTCAATGCTATGATTGATGCAAGAAAGTAAAGCAAGCAAACTCAAACTAATCTTTATTATATCACTCAAGCACACGATTACATAGATAGATAGATCACAAAGCAAACACTAGAAACTAAATCACACTAAAACGTTATTCTTATAAATCACAAAACAGCTAACGATCGAACTAAGATAGATAATGATAATAAAAGTGATGTACGATACCGGGACACCTCCCCCAAGCTTGGAACAAGCTACGGGTGGTGCCCATACCCATATAATCAAGTTTCCTTCTTTGGCGATGATGGTGATGAAGTGGTAGTCTTGTCCTCCATCTTCCATGGCATGGGCTCCCCATCATAGAAAGAAGAATGTGTCTCCGGAATCTTGAAATCGGCAGCGATACTCATCCTTTTAAACCTGGATTCATACTCACAGATTTGGTTTTGCAGGTCATAGATTTGGGCTTGGAGATGTTCGATCCACTCTTGAAGCTTGAAGAGAGCCTCCCCCACGTTCCTGGTGTCCAGCTTGTTCTCCCAGATGAATTCCTTGATCGTAGAGTGATGAGCACTCAAACCACGCTCAGCCATCCCTTGGCACTTGAAGATTTCCTGCTCCATCGCCTGAAGCCTGGCCTTCTCGCTTCCCTCCTTCTTTGGGCCATGGACATCCCGGATGTGGAGCACCCCCTCATGCATCTCAATGGCTTGAGGGTGCTTCATCACCTCCGGCAAGTAGGGGTCGATAACCTTCTCGAAGAACTTGTCCTTGGCCGAACTTGACGAAGATATCGTGATCTAGATCTGCCAGAAAAAAAAGCCCGAAACAAGAACAGAGGAGAACTTGCGATACAATGGTCAAAACATTGGGGAGTATATATAATGATTTTTTCTACGTGCAAGACAAACAAACGGAAAGAAAACAGAGCCGAGAAGGCACATGAGGGGCCCAAAAGGCACCCAGGCGCGCCCTGCTGCCTTGTGGCCTCCTCATGGGCCCCCTCGGCTGGTTCTTATTTTTGTATTTTTTCTAATATTTCAAAACGGAGAGAAATATTTTTTATGGAATTTTCGGAGTCGGTTTGCTTACCGTATCACATACCTGCCCTTTTTCAGGGTTCCGGAGTGTCCTGGTAGGTCTCTTTTATGTACTCCTCCGGTGTCATCGTTTGAATAACATTGATCTCCTTGTTAATGGGTGTACCTGAAATATAATGTTTAATTATTTTCCCATTAACCACCTTAGGATTTGTTCCTTCCGCGTTATTTATCTTGATGGCTCCGTAGCGATAAACCTCCTCGATAATATTGGGTCCCTCCCATTCGGAGCGCAGTTTTCCTGCAAAGAATATGAAACAAGAATTGTACAATAGAACATGATCGCCAACATTAAATTCTTGTTTTTGTATTATCTTTTCGTGCCATCTTTTAACCTTTTCTTTAAACAACTTGACATTTTCATAGGCATGTGTTCTCCATTCGTCTAGGGAGCTAATATCAAATAACCTCTTTTCACTAGCAAGTTTAAATCATAATTAAGTTCTTTAATTTGCCCAATATGCCTTATGTTCTAACTCAAGAGGTAAATGACCAGCCTTACCATAGACCATTTTATATGGAGACATACCCATGGGATTTTTAAAAGGAGTTCTATATGCCCAGAGTGCATCATCAAGTTTCTTAGACCAATTCTTCCTAGATCTATTAACGGTCTTTTTGCAAAATTAACTTTATTTCTCTATTTCTCAATTCAACTTGACCACTAGATTGAGGGTGATAAGGTGATGCAATTCTATGGTTAACATCGTATTTAGCTAGAAGTTTACGGAAAGCACCATGAATAAAATGTGAACCACCGTCAGCCATTAAATATCTAGGGACTCCAAACCTCGAAAAGATAACTTCTTTAAGCATTTTAATAGAGGTGTCATGGTGATCACTACTAATTGGAATATCTTCTACCCACTTAGTAACATAATCAACATCAACAAAAATCTGAGTGGATCTATAAGATGAAGGAAAAGGTCCCATATAATCAAATCCCCAAACATCAAATCGTTCAATAATAAGTGAATAATTCATTGGCATTTCCCGATATCTACCAATATTACCAACTCTTTGACATTCATTACAAGAAAGGGCAAACTTACTTGCATCCTTGAAGAGAGTAAGCCAATAAAAACCTGACTTTAATACCTTATGTACCGTTCTGTCTCCTACACGATGTCCTCCATATGCCTCGAAATGACACTTCCGTAGGATTTGTTCCTGTTCATGCTCAGGTACACAACGTCTAATAATAACATCTACTCCTTTATATAGATGTGGGTCATGCCAAAAGTAATGTCTTAAATCAAAGAAGAACTTTTTCTTTTGTTGGTATGTGAAATTAGGTGGTATATATTTAGCGACAATGTAATTAGAATGGTATGCATATGTCACACCCTCTGTTTTGTATCACGTCACCATGCTTAATAAACCTTAAAAATTTGGACCAACCAAAACTTTTTTGTGTGCATGTGATGCTTGAGTGATTTGATATTTGCTTGTTTGCTTGATTGTGCTTTAATTCACAAAAATCCTGCCACTCTCAAAACTCATCTCCTTGATCCAAAACTTTTTCCAATGATCATGCCATGTGTATAGAACATAAAAATATTGTTATAAAATATTATTTTGTCCAAAAAGCATTTATTTGATTTAGGTTTCCAAACACCCCTGAATTGAGGTTTCTACTACAAGTCCTCAAATTAGGGTAAATATTTTTCCCCAAAGATTTTATTTCGAACCTATTATCTATAATACTTCAAAATATCACAAAAATATCATTTTAAAAGTTATTTTTCTATTTTATTTAAATGCCTTTTTTTGAGGCGATAAATGGTATTTTATAGGGAAAAATATTTTAAGGTTTCAAAAATATTTGAGAAAATTTAGAGAAACTCAGTGGACATATATTTTCCATATATATGAGTTTCAACGCATGGTCATGTTCAAAATATTGGACAAAACTCTCGAAAACCCTTTTCGGATAATTCAAGTATTTGAAATGTTTCTATAAGAAATATTGTCAAATAAATCGGGGAAAATTCTAGAAAGTCACCTATGCCTTATGCAATGGTCTTGCCAAGTTTCATATCAAGACAAAGAGTTTTGGTTCACAAAAGTGTTCCAAAACCCTCTTTGTCCACATTCAAACTTGGTCAACTTTACATTGCCAACTATCTCCTATTGATCTAAAACTTTGTGGACATGATATAATCCCCTAATGATGCAACTACACCAAGTGGTGCATCTAGGAGAATAGATTAGCCTAGCTAGATCTAAGGAAATCAATTTCTGCTCATTTTTACGGTTTGCAAAAGATACATTAGCTACTCTCTTCATTTGAGCTAAAAATTTGTGGGCAAGCCTAATTTGTTATGCCACTCACTCCTGTTAAGTCCCATGTCAAGTACAAGAACCTAACTAGACCAAACATTGATCAAACACCTTCTGCTATCTCTTTGGAATCAATCATTGGAGCCCCTAGAGTGTTCTCCTTAGCCCCAAGTTTTTACCACAGCACCAACAACTCGCCCGCCACCTTCAGTAAGTTTCCCAGCAGCCATCTCCATGATTGAGGGGGTGAAATCCCACTTGCACCCCCTGGATAGTCATTTCCCTCTCTTTCTTTGCTCTCCCTCTTTCCTGGAAACCACCCAGAGCATCCAAAGCCCACATTCCTTTTGTTTAATTCCTTCTACAACTTTGGGGAACAAGTGGGTGTGCCAGAGCGCGTACGGACGCGCCCATGCCGGCCAAAAGTGCGCTCTGGAGCATGCAGCCGCGCTCCAGAGGTTTGACTTTGCGCCCCCGATCACCTAGAGCGTCCCCTTCGTGCCAGTCGAGGCGCCTTGATGTCCGCGACATGCCACCGTGTCGGGCGCCTCCTCTCTCTCACCCTGCAGCCCGTGCCCGATGGTCGCCCGACTCGGCCAATGCGCGGCCTCACGCGCGCGTACACCAGGGCCTCACTCCCCTCTCTCTCCCTCCCCAGCCAGCCGCGCCACTCCTAAGAGCACCACGGACACGCCCAGGCCTCTCCCAACGGCTACCAGAGCCGTCGCAGCGGAGGTCGTACGCGTTGTCCATGGTGCGCAGTCGATCCCCTATAAATAGCCCCTCCCCGGCTCTCTCCCTCCCTCTAGAACCTCTCTCTTACTCCTAATCAAGCGCCCGCACCACCTAAACCACCCCAAAACCGCCCGAGCTTGGAATCGAGCCCGAGCTCCGCCGCATCGGACCTCCAACGATCTCCAGGTACAGCCCAACTCCGGCTCCCATTTCTTCCTATCTCGAACCGCAGCTTGCCGCTAACCTTCCCCCCTCCTATGCGTGTTTTGCAGTCAGGATCGACTACGGCGACCACCTCCCGAAGCCCTCTGTCGCGGCTTCCTTGTCGCCGGCGAACGCCTGTGCTCCGGCGACTCCCTCCACCGCCATCCAAACGGCGGCATCACCCTGAGGCCGTTCCTGTCCTCCGCTCGCCTCGTCGTGCAATGCAGCGCAGCCGGTGAGCCTCGCCGTCCTCTGGCCGGAGGTTGTCGACGACCCCCATGGGGCTCGCTCGTCAGCCTCTGGCCTCTCTACCTCGCCTCTCTCTGACACTGGACCCCGCCCGTCAGGTTTGAACCTTGGGGTGCGCGCGTCGTGGCTCGCCTGGGCTGGCGTGGCTCCGGGCCGGCCCAGCAACGGGCAGATCTGGCCCAACCAGTCTGCTGATATTTTTCCTTTTTCTTTTCTGTGGATTTTGCAAAAAATTCACAACAAGCAATATTAATCCAAATCCAGTGATTCGAAATCCTCAAAACTTGTTTAAACCCTACCTATTTTGTGATGCCACTTGTGCACCATTTGAACAACTTTCTTTGTACTGTCCTTAATTAAATCCATGATTAGTGATAACCCACAAGTGTAGGGGATCGTTTGTAGCCTTTTTCGATAAGTAAGAGTGTCGAACCTAAAGAGGAGCTAAATGTAGAATTAATATTCTCTCAAGTTCTATCGACCACCGATACAACTCTACGCACACTAACGCTTACTTTAACTAGAACAACTATGAAACTACTTTGCGGGAAAGAAACAAGAAGTACTTAGTAGGTGTAATAGACAGTTTTGCAAGGTAATAAAGAACAAGTAAATAAAAGTTAGGGGCTTCTTAGATAAAGATTATTAAGTAAATTGTTTAGTAGAAAGCTTTTTGTGTAACGCAAGAGAAAGATTGTCCATAGGCAATTCAATATAACATGATAGATACTTGTCATATGCAATGAGGGATAGGCATACGCTAACACACTTTCCGTACTTGAATCATATGCACTTATGATTGGACCTCTAGCAAGCATCCGCAACTACTAGAAATCATTAAGGTAAACCCAACCATAGCATTAAACAGCAAGTCCTCTTTACTCCCATACGCAAACAACTCCCTTACACGGGTTTGTGTTTCAGTCACTCACCAACCCACTATAAGCGAATCATGAACATATTGCAAACCCTCCAGTGTGAATCCTTCACATGTGTGCCTCACGGAAGGCACCTTAGGACATCATCATATCAACATACAACTCATATCAATAACATCATACCACAATTAACCTGTAGGACAAAAGAAACCTACTCAAACATCATAGGATAGCCACACCATTGGATAATAATATATAGCATTAAGCACCATGTTTAAGTAGAGATTAGAGCGGGGAGAAGAGGTTTTACACCACTGCATTGAGGGGGAGAGATTTGGTGGTGACGGCGGCGAAGATGTTGGTGTAGATCGCCGTCACGATGGATGCCCCGGCGGCGCTCCGGCGCCACCGGGAGAGAGGGGGAGAGAGCCCCCCTCCTTCTTATTCTTCCTTGGCCTCCTCCCTAGGTCGGAGGAGGGTTACCCCTCTATTCCATGGCCGCCATGGCTTCCGGAGGGCAGGAGCCCCTCCAAGATTGGATCTATCTGTCTGTTTCTCTTCTATTTTCGCGACTGCTTTCTAACCCCTTCACCGTTTCTTAAATATCCGGAGATCCATAACTGCGATCGGGCTGAAATATTGAGGGGATTTTTATCGCGAAAATATATTTCTTGCGGCGTAAGGAGAGCCTCAACCGACTTAAGGGGGAGGCACAAGCCATCAGGGCGCGGCTCCTCCAGGCCGCGCCCTGTTGGCCTGTGCGGTCCTCGGGCATCGTCTTGCATTTATTCCGACTCCCAAAATTCACATATATTCCAAAAAAAAATCTCCATAAATTTTTATCGCGTTTGGGCTTCGTTTGATATGGAGTTTCTGCGAAACAAAAAACACACAAAAAAACAGAAACTGGCACTGGATAAGTAAGTTAGTCCCAAAAATAATACTCCCTCCGTCCCAAAATAAATGTCACAAATTTTGTACTAAACTAGTACAAATTTTGTACTAGATCATCGACACTTATTTTGGGATGGAGGGAGTATAAAATATTTCCAAAAGTATATGAAATTGTAGAATATTGGCATGAAGCAATCAAAAATTATAGATACGATAGAGACGTATCAGCATCCCCAAGCTTAGTTCCTGCTCGTCCTCGAGTAGGTAAATGATAAAAAGATAATTTTTGATGTGGAATGCTACCTAACATAATCTTGAACAAATGTCTAATCATGGCATGAATATTAAGATACAAGTGATTCAAGGCAATAGTCTATCATTTGACAAAAAGACATCCATACTCGGGTTTACTAGCAAATAATCATGTCCTTTCAAAATAACAATGCCAGAGAATGCTATCCCTACAAAATCATATAGCCTGTCATGCTTGGTCTTCCTAGTATAAAGTATAAATCATGAGCACCCCGGTGTCAAACCAAGCAATTGGATCGTACTTTTTAACGCGCTCCAGCTTTTTATTACTCAAGCAATATATGAGCGTGAACCATGGATATAGCATAAAGGTGGAATAGAACATGGTGGTAGGTTTCAAAGGAGTAAAAGTGGAGAAGAAAGTCTCGCACCAACTCGACGTATCAACAAGCTATGGAGATGCCCATCAATATATATCAATGCAAGGAGTAGGGATTGCCATGCAACGGATGCACTAGAGCTATAAGTATATGAAAGCTCGACTGAAGCTAAGTGGGTGTGCATCCAACTTGCTTGCTCATGAAGACCTCGGGCATTTGAGAACGCGCGTCATTAGAATATACAAGCCAAGTTCTATAATGAAGAAAATTCCCACTAGCATATGGAGGTGACAAAAGAAGAGACTCTCTATATGAAGAACATGGTGCTACTTTGAGGCACAAGTGTGGTAAAGGATAGTAGTAAAGTCCCTTCTCCCTTTTTCTCTCATTTATTTGTTTTTTTTATGGTGGGCATTTTTCTTTTTTTTCGCCTGCCCCATTTCTCTTTTTTTGGCTGGTGGACTCATTTGGCCTCCCCCATTTTTCATTTTTTGTCTGGAGTCTCATCCCGACTTGTGGGGGAATCATAGTGTCCATCATCCTTTCCTCACTGGGACAATGCTCTAATAAATATGATCATCACACTTTTATTTACTTACAACTCGATATGAAAAACTGATAGGATTATATGACTCTATATGAATGCCTCTGGCAGTGTACCAGGATGTGCAATGATCTACCATAGCGAAAGATATCAAAAAATGGACAATCCATTTAAATATCATGCTTGCTATCTTACAATCATGCAAAGCAATATGACGATGGAAATACAAGTCATATGAAGTGACGGTGGAAGTTGCATGGCAATATATCTCGGAATGGCTATGGAAATGCCATGATAGGTAGGTATGGTGGCTGCTTTGAGGAAGATATAATGAGGTTTATGTGCAACAAAGCGTATCATGTCACGGGGTTTGGATGCACCGGCGAAAGTTGCACCGATCCTCGAGGTGAGAATAGGCAATGCACGGTACCGAAGAGGCTAGCAAATATGTGGAGGTGAGAGTGCGTATATCCATGGATTCACATTAGTCATAAAGAACTCACATACTTATTGCAAGGTTTTATTAGCTCTCTCGAAGCAAAGTACTACTCGCATGCTCCTAGGGAGGAGGTTGGTAGGAGTTAACCATCGCGCGCCCATGATTATAACAACACAAAGGAGTTCAATCAAGGATAAATTATGCTCCAATCTTCATCGCATAACTAGAGACTATACGTGCATGCTTCGGGAATCACAAACCTTAACATCAATATTCTTACTAATCCACAATCATCCACTAGTGCACCCACATATTACTATCTTAATGTCGTAAAACTATTGGAGGGAATCAAACATATCATATTCAGTGATCTACAAGTTTTATGTAGGATTTTATGACAAACCATGTAAATGACCAATTCCCGTTGACTCTCTAAATAGGTATAAGTGAAGCATGAGAGTTTAATTATTTCTACAAAAGACCTGGATATGCTATAATAAATATAAGTGACGCCAAAGAGCATTCCACAAATAACGGTTTTCTATATGTAGAGAAACATACATCCAACTTCAAATGATATAAGTGAAGCACATGAAGCATTCTTTAAAGCCATACTCAAACGATATAAGTGAAGTGCAAAGAGCATTCTATAAATCAACCATGGACTTTCCCAAACCAGCATGATGCATTTCCAAAAGGAAAATAAAAGTCACATGACGCTCCAAGAATTTACGCATATCATGTGAACAAAACAAAAACCGAGACATACCGATAATTGTTGAAGAAGAAAGATGCGTTGCCTTTCGGGGCATCCCCAAGCTTAAATGCTTGTGTCTCCTTGAATATTTACTTGGGGTGGCTTGGGCATACCCAAGCTTTAACTCTTGTCTCTCCTTATTCTTCTCATATCGATACCTCCTCGATCTTCGAACACTTCATCCACACAAAACTTGACAGAACTTTCATTAGAAACGTTAGTACATAATCATCAAATCTCATCACGTCCTGCCATAAAATTATTGCATAATTATAATATAACATTACCCACTATATTCTATCACAATTATATGGCTCCCAAGTCATTGGGGCTCAACAAGAATTCAAACATAAGCACGCAAAGCAACTATAACAGCAATCTGTGAAAAACAGGACTGTCTATAAGATGCAGATGGAACGTATACTTCTGTAACTCAAACAATTCTGAAAAATTAGGACGTAATATAGGATTTGTATAACAGTATTTTTTTAAAATTTCAGAATATTTGCACGCTCCAGTAAAATATGAAAATTCAAACACTACAGCAAAAGTTTCTATTTTTACGCAGAACATATCAAACAAGCAATTCAAACATCCTAAAGGTAATTCTTGGCACATTATTTTTATAATACAATGTATTTGTACAAGGGGATAATTATCTTTCCTACTTCTAAAGATTCGAGTTGGTGGTGAGTTCACTCACCCAAGCAACCTCCACCTACGTGTGGGACCCTCAAATTAAAATAACAAGTAAATAGTGGGTCTCAAACTCGGTAGTGGAGTGGACCGCTAATCTTTCCCTATGGCCATCCTCCAGTCTGTTGCCCAATTGCCATGCTCTGGCGTTTCAAATTTTGAACCTTTCACGTTCCTTTGATTTCTACCATACAACAACAGCGACAACAAATATTCACCCAAAACTTCATAGGTTTAGGCTGGACACAAACCGGACTGAGCTGGCCAAAAGCTCGTCGGCGACGAGCAAGGTCGGGCTCGGCTTGGTGCTCCGGTGAGACCCAATACGAGGCTCGGACCAAACAGCCTTTTGGCCCGGGCCAGTCAGCTGGCCGGCACTGGTTACTACCGGATGGACCCAGGTAGCGGCAGCGGTGGCACCGAAAACGTGGTCGTGGAGGCAGAGCACTGGAGCGTCAGTACGTTAGGGAGGCATGCTCTTGGACGTGATCGAGATGGTGGAGGTGGAAAAGCACTCGCTAGCGCAGACAAGCATCCCGAGCACGAGCGGCATGGGAGCTCGACATGGCTGGTCTCGGAGAGTGGGCGCAACGGCGTGCATGTGTGTGTGCTCGGCATGGCCGGGCTCGGCGCAGTGGGAGGCTCGGGTGTGCAGCGGTGGCGCATGGCAATGGGAGACGACGTTGTCTGGAAGAGAATGACGACAGTGTGGCAGGGTGGCAGCGTCCAACGGTGTGGTGGATGGAAGTGTGCACGCAACGTGCGTGTAGGCTAGCGGCGGCAGCCGACATGGTGGATGGATGCGTGCGAGAATATGTTTTTCTTTTCTTTTATTTAGACACTATGTATAGTAGCATTAGAAGACATGTCCATTAATACATACAATAAAAATAACCAGTTGTTTTTTGTGTAACTTGCAAATATATTGATTTGATTTTTTGAACAAGTAAACGAGGATAAAATACTTTTGGCTCTATTTTCATGTGGTTCTGTAGCGTAGCACGGGCATCTTACTAGTTTTTGTTGAAAAGTTACTGTAATCAAGATTCACAAAGTTTCCATGGGCATGAACAAAAGTTCAAGGACGTCCCCCACTTCAACGGTGCTCATCTTTCTCACTTTCACTTTTCTTTTTGAAAAGGTTTTAAGTTCCCCACTTTATTTTTTTGTTTTTAATTATTTTAAAGCACACAACAGAAATAAATGACTCTCTAAAACTTCCGGGTTGTTTCCCTGGCAGCGTTTTCTTTAAAGCCATTAAGCTAGGCATATAGTGCTCAAGTAATTGATCCACCTGGATCCCAAGGTATATCAAAGACAATTTTAATTAACAATGATTTGTAATTAAGTAATGAGCACAAAGGGATATATATCACGTGACAACGAAGTCTAACTCTCTTCCTATGCATTGGCATGTCATACAAGAACAATTCATTCACACGAAGTAAAGGCCAATTCATAGCATAAGTAGTTTCTTGCAATTTTATCGTATTGGGAACATAGAGAAGTGAATATTTGGTTCCTATCTCATAATAATTCCAAGTAGGAGCAGCAAGCACATGAATATTATATTCATCAAAATCATCATGTGTAGTGGTAAAACGCAACCCATCAATATAATCCTTAATAAGTGCAAACTTCTCCGATATAGTGTAGTTGGGAGATTTCAAAAATATAATAGGACTATCATGTGTGGGTGCAATAGCAACAATTTCATGCTTAACATATGGAACTATAGCAAGTTCATCTTCATAAGCATAATTCAAATTGGCATCAAGGCCACAAGCATAGCAAGCATCAAGTTCATCAAAAAGGGATATTTCAAATGAATCCAAGGGATCATAGCAATCGTCATAACATTCATCCTTCGGTATGTACGAAGGGAAATTAAACAATGTATGAGTTGAAGAGTTACTCTCATTAGAAGGTGGGCACGGGTAGCTAATCCGCTCTTCCTCCTTTTGTTCTTCGCTCTCCTCCTCATTTTTTTCATCTAATGAGCTCACAGTTTCAGGAATTTCTTCTTCCATAGATTCCTGCAAAATATTAGTCTCTTCCAAGGCAGCAGACATTCTTTCAATAAATTATTTAACATAAGCATTAGAAGCATATTTTTCATAGCAATATTTGAGTACGGCAAAATTTTCAGATTTGTAAAGAGTAGCATCACACTTTTCAACCAACGAAGTAATTTCATATGCACCCTTAAAAGCAACAAATTCTTCAATTTGTTCAACATCATAATAACAATAGGCCTCCTTGGCATAAGAATATAGTATTTCATTATCATTAAACACATATTGGTAGGGAAGGTGTTTTTTAGTTTCTTCCGAACAACAAGTAAAATCATGTATTTCGCATAAATTCCAAGCATAGCAACGCAAAGTATTAATTTGATGCCACAAGAGTTTTCCTTTTTGAGATATGCGATGTCGCACATAATAAGCATGCTCATTTAATGATTTTCCCTCAACTAAGCTAGTTGGGTTTTCAACACGAGCACAAAGGGATTGAAGATGATCCAAGTAATAAGTTTCGGTAGTACGGAACACTAGTGGTTCCTCAACTTTTGGAGCAGCAAGTACATCTAATTTTGTTTGTATTTTGTGTTTCCTACCCATATCTAAAGATATAAAATAACTTATAACATAAAATAAAAATTACTTAGTGATAAAGCAAACAAGCACACACGAGAATATCAACCACTACGCTATTGCTCCCCAGCAACGGCGCCAGAAAATGGTCTTGATAACCCACAAGTGTAGGCGATCGTTTGTAGCCTTTTTCGATAAGTAAGAGTGTCAAATCCAAAGAGGAGCTAAAGGTAAAATTAATATTCTCTCAAGTTCTATTGACCACCGATACAACTCTACGCACGCTAACACTTACTTTAACTAGAACAAGTATGAAACTACTTTGCGGGAAAGAAACAAGAAGTACTTAGTAGGTGTAATAGATAATTTTGCAAGGTAATAAAGAACAAGTAGATAAAAGTTAGGGGCTGCTTAGATAAAGATTAATAAGTAAATTGTTTATTAGAAATCCTTTTGTGTAACGCAAGAGAAAGATTGTCCATAGGCAATTCAATATAACATGATAGATACTTGTCATATGAAATGAGGGAGAGGCATTCGCTAACACACTTTCCGTACTTGGATCATATGCACTTATGATTGAACCTCTAGCAGGCATCCACAACTACTAGAAATCATTAAGATAAACCCAACCATAGCATTAAACATCAAGTCCTCTTTACTCCCATATGCAAACAACTCCCTTACTCGGGTTTGTGTTTCAATCACTCACCAACCCACTATAAGCGAATCATGAACATATTGCCAACCCTCTAGTGTGAATCCTTCACGTGTGCACCTCACGGAAGGCACCTTAGGACAGAACCGTATCAACATACAACTCATATCAATAACATCATACCACAATTAACCCGTAGGACAAAAGAAATCTACTCAAACATCATAGGATAGCCACACATCATTGGATAATAATATATAGCATTAAGCACCATGTTTAAGTAGAGATAACAGCGGGGAGAAGAGGTTTTACACCGCTGCACAGAGGGGGGGAGAGTTGGTGGTGACGGCGGCGAAGATGTTGGTGTAGATCGCCGTCACGATGGATGCCCCGGTAGCGCTTCGGCGCCACCGGGAGAGAGGGGTAGAGCCCGCCTCATTCTTCTTCTTCCTTGGCCTCCTTGATACGTCTCCAATGTATCGTTCATTTATGAAGTATTCATGCCATATTCATCTATGTTTACAATACTTTTACATGGTTTTGATGCACTTTATATGATTTATTTAGAACTAACCCGGATTGATGCTGTTTTCAGTAGAATTACCGTGGTGTTGTTTTTGTGCAGAAAATGAAAGTTCTCAGAATCGCCCGAAACTTTTTGGTTATTTTTTCTGGACCAAATAAGCAATATTGGAGAGAAGAACCACCGGAGGGGAGCCACCCCTGGGCCACAAGCCATCCGGGCACGGCCTAGGGGGGTCATGGCATGTTGGCTTGTGGGGCCCTCGTAGCTCCGTTACGCGTGATTCCAATGCTGAAAAATCCTATAAATCCTAGAAACTCTAGAAATAAATAGAGAGACTCTCCGTTCCGCCGCCGCAACTCTCTGTATTGACAAAAAACCAATCTGGAGACGTTCCAGCACCCTGCCGGAGAGGGGAAACCATCACCGGTGGCCATCTTCATCATCCCAGCGGAGGCCTTGATGAGGAGGGAGTAGTTCACCCTCGGGGCTGAGGGTATGTACCAGTAGCTATGTGTTCAATCTCTCTCTCTCTCTCTCTCTCTCGTGTTCTTGAGATATCACCATCTTGATGTATCACGGGCTTTGTTAATATAGTCGGATCATATGATGTTATTCCCTTGCTATCGTGTTGTGATGAATTGAATCTTTCCCTTTGAGATATCGTTATGTTGGATTGAATATTTTGGTTGAGAACACTTGATGTACGTCTTGCGTGGGATACCCGTAGTGACATTGGGGTATTCTATTGATTTACTTGATATATGTTGAGGCATCAACTTGCGAATTCCGGTGACCTTGGGGATCTATGCATAGGGGTTGATTGCATGTTTTCATACCATGTTCTCCGATAGAAATCTTGGGGTGCTCCTTGAAGTTATTTGTGTTGGATTGAATATGATAGATCTGAAATTGTTTGATGCATGTAGCATAATTTACCCACAGATACTTGAGGTGACATTGGAATATCTAGGTGACATTAGGGTTGATTGATATGTATCATTGGTGTTGTTCTAGTACGAACTCTAGGGCTGTTTGTGACACTTATAGGAATAGCCCAAAAGATTGATCGCAAAGCATAACTTTGAGGTGGTTCTACTACCTACACCAATTTCATCTTATTGTTCTCTGCTAGATAGGAACTTTGGAGTGATTCTTTATTGCACTTTGAGGGATGATCATATGATTCAACTATGTTAGCATTGTTGGGAGATTGCACTAGTGAAAGTATGAACCCTAGGCCTTATTTCCAAGCATTAATATACCATTTTCTCGCTGTTTTACACTTGTTACCTTGGTGTTTTTATATTTTCATATTACCAAAACCTATATCTACCATCCATATTGCACTTGTATCACCATCTCTTCGCCGAACTAGTGCACCTATACAATTTGCCATTGTATTGAGTGTGTTGGGGACACAAGAGATTTCTTGTATTTGATTGCAGGGTTGTTTGAGAGAGACCATCTTCATCCTACACCTCCCACGGATTGATAAACCTTAGGTCATCCACTTGAGGGAAAATTGCTACTATCCTACAAAACTCTGCACTTCGAGGCCCAACAAAGTCTACAAGAATAAAGTTGCATAGTAGAGATCACTCTTCCCTAGGTGGGAGGAGGGTTTCCCCTCTGGTCCATGGCTGCCATGGCTCCCGGAGGGCAGGAGCCCCTCCGAGATTGGATCGCTCTCTCTGTTTCTCTTCCATTTTCGCGACTGGTTTCTGACCCCTTCACCGTTTCTTAAATATCCGGAGATACGTAACTCCGATTGGGCTGAAATTTTGAGTGGTTTTTACCGCGAAAATATCTTTCCTGCGGCGGAAGGAGAGCCTCAACCGACTTAAGGGGGGAGGCACAAGCCATCAGGACGCCCCCCAGGCCACGCCCTATTGGCTTGTGCGGCCCTCGGGCATCGTCTTGCGTTGATTCCAACTCCCAAAATTCACATATATTCCGAAAAAAATCTCCGTAAATTTTTATCGCGTTTGGACTTTGTTTGATATGGAATTTCTGCGAAACAAAAAACAAACAAAAATAGGAACTGGCACTGGGCACTGGATATGTAAGTTAGTCCCAAAAATAATATAAAATGTTGCCAAAAGTATATGAAATTGTAGAATATTGGCATGAAGCAATCAAAAATTATAGATACGACGGAGACGTATCAGCATCCCCAAGCTTAATTCCTGCTCGTCCTCGAGTAGGTAAATGATAAAAAGATAATTTTTGATGTGGAATGCTACCTAACATAATCTTGAACAAATGTCTAATCATGGCATGAATATTAAGATACAAGTTATTCAAGGCAATAGTCTATCATTTGACAAAAAGACATCCATACTCAGGTTTACTAGCAAACAATCATGTCCTTTCAAAATAACAATGCCAGAGAATGCTATCCCTACAAAATCATATAGCCTGTCATGCTTGGTCTTCCTAGCATAAAGTATAAATCATGAGCACCCTGGTGTCAAACCAAGCAATTGGGTCGTACTTTTTAACGCGCTCCAGCTTTTTATTACTCAAGCAATATATGAGCGTGAACCATGGATATAGCATAAAGGTGGAATAGAACATGGTGGTAGGTTTCGAAGGAGTAAAAGTGGAGAAGAAAGTCTCGCATCAACTCGATGTATCAACAAGCTATGGATATGCCCATCAATAGATATCAATGCAAGGAGTAGGGATTGCCATGCAACGGATGCACTAGAGCTATAAGTGTATGAAAGCTTGACTGAAGCTAAGTGGGTGTGCATCCAACTTGCTTGCTCATGAAGACCTCAGGCATTTGAGAATGCCCGTCATTAGAATATACAAGCCAAGTTCATTAATGAAAAAATTCCCACTAGCATATGGAGGCCGAATGGATGACCAGCTATCGCTTACAGAGGAGGAGTACCCCCAGCCAGAGATGCACCCACTCAGCATCGTCGCATGAGTGCGAAGGAGTATCGTTTAGCTCTTCACCGGACCACCGGCGAAGCATCGTCAGGGTGGACCTCCCCGTCCTCCGACTCCTTCGACTGGAGATGACACCGGCATGGAGGATGACAAGGAGGAAGACCCGGAGGAGCATGAGTACGAGACCGAACACTCCACCACCTGAGTCTGAGCACCCCTAGGGTAGGACAAGTCGTGTATCCCCCCCAATGCAAAGTCGAGTCCGTGTAATGGTTCATATGAAACCGTGTGTGTTTGTTGCTTGTTTTATTGTTTGTGTCTCGATGCAAGTCGCACTTTTGCCTTAGGCAACATGTAAGCGACTACATCGTCTATCCTATCTTAATGACTGTGTTTGGCCTTTCGGCCTCTGTTTGATCACACTTGCACTATACCAATGCCCTTAGGCGCTTTTCCTTTATTATTGATTTTCCCTCTCTTCTATCCAGTTACTTGACTTGGCTGCTCCAAACAGGATGGTGACCGCTACTCGCACCAGCACCTTTCTCAACCCCGACGGTGGGAGCGCCAGCCAGCAGCAGGAAGCTGGCAGGTCTGCTCAAGATGAAGCTCACCAGGAGCAGCCACATGGAGACATTCCTCCACCGGAGAACAGGACCATAGCTCAGTTTCTCCAAGTTCTCCGGGAGGAATGCCAAGCCAACTCTGCTGCTATCCAACAGATGGCTCACACCCTCATCAACAACCTCAGCAAGTAAGGAACAACAATGGCTGCTCCACTCTGTCGGAGTTTATGAGGAATTCGCCCCCAACCTTCACCGAGACTGTTGAACCTTTGGATGCTGACGACTGGATCCACACCATTGATGATCTCCTAGTCCTGGTCAACTGCAACAAGGATCGAGAGAAGGTGCTTTATGCCTCTCACTGCGTCGGAGGTACCACCAGAGCTTGGTGGGATGGATTCAAGGTCATGCAAGGCGACCGTGTGATTACTTGAGATGACTTCAAGGATGATTTTTGCAAGGCCCGCATTCCTTCTAGGATCATGGCTATCAAGAAGCATGAATTCCGAGTGCTGAAGCAAGGAAGTGGCTCTGTCAAGGAGTACATACAGAAGTTCAACCTCCTGGGTATGCCCCTGAAGATGTTAACACTAAGGTAGCTAAAAAGGAACGCTTCATGGAAGGACTTCAGCAAGCCCTACAGTATCAGCTCGTTGTTTGTGACTGCCCAACTTTCTTCGACCTGGTGAACAAGGCCCTCATGTTTGAAAACAAGCGTCGTGCCATGAAAGACACTCGCAAGCGCAAGATGATCAGCAAGGGTAGTTCAAGCAACCAGAAGACTCGCCCATGGCAACCAGCCCTAGCCAGGACAACCTATCAGCCCCAACAAGTCAGGACTCTCGCACCTCGTCCGAGCTACCAGCCTGAACAGTATGCCAATTCCAGGCCTACCTACAACAACCCCAACAAAAACAATGGCGGCAAGAACAACAACAACACGGGCCAAGTCACTTGCTTTAGTTGTGGTCAGCCAGGGTACTACTCTAGACAATGCCCCAACAAGAAGCCAGATGCACCGCGCCCCAATGCGTCGAACCAAGGTCAAGGCCGTGGAGCGCCACCTAGGGACCAAGCTCCCCACAACCAGCCCAACAATTGCAAGGGTCATGTGAATCACGTCACCACTGAAGAAGCCCGGGAAGACTCGAACGTCATATTGGGTACGTTCCTTGTCAACTCGACCCCAGCAACTGTACTATTTGATTGTGGAGCTTCTCATTCTTTTGTTACCAAAAAGTTTGCACTAGAGAGTGGTATGAAGCCTACACCCCTAGGTAGCCCTATATTGGTATAAGCCTCGAGTTTAGTTTTGAGAACCAAGGTAGGGTGTAAAGGATTGGGATTGTCATCAAAGGGGTAGATTTCTTAGCAGACCTTATCATCTTGAAGTTGCAAGGCTTGTATGTGATCCTAGGCATGGATTGGTTAACCAAGCACAAAGGCTTGTTAGATTGCACCAAGCGGACCGTTACCATTACCAACAGCCAAGGAGTTGAAGTCAAGTATGTCCCCAACCCTTCCTCCGCTCAAGCCCCTCATGTCAATTGTCTGTCGGGGGTTGAGTTGGACCAAGTGCCAGTGGTGTGCGAATACCCAGATGTCTTACCTGATGAGCTGCCCAGAATGCCTCCTGACTGTGACATTGAGTTCATCATTGAGCTGATGCCCGGAGCAGGACCCATCTATAAGAAGCCCTATAGAATGGGATCCGAAGAGTTGGCTGAACTGAAGAAGCAACTGGCTGAGCAGCTCAGAAAGGGATTTATCCGCCCTAGTGCTTCTCCTTGGGGATCACTTGTTCTATTTGTGTCAAAAAGGGGATGGTACTATCAGACTCTGTTGATTACCGGTCTCTTAATGAAGTCACAATAAAGAACAAGTACCCACTTCCAAAGATTGAAGACATGTTCGGTCAGTTGAATGGTGCCAAGGTATTTTCCAAGATCGATCTCAGGTCTGGGTACTATCAACTGAAGGTCAGACCCCAAGACATTACCAGGACGGCATTCATAACCCAGTATGGTCTGTATGAATACACGGTCATGTCATTAGGGTTAAACAAAGCACCCGCCTACTTCATGTATCTCATGAACAAAGTTTTCATGGAGCACTTGGACAAGGTTGTTGTCATCTTCATTGATGACATAGTCATCTTTTCCAAGTCTGAACAAGAGCATGAGAATGGTCCTAGACAAGCTTCGAGAGCACCAGCTTTATGCCAAATTCAACAAATGCGAATTCTGGCTGCATGAAGTTGGATTCTTGGGTCATGTGTTGACCGCAGAAGGATTATCAGTGGATCCTGCCAAGATTGAAGTCGTGAAGGAATGGTGAAAGCACAACTACTCCCTAGGTGGTTTTGGTAATTAATAACAACATATATTTCATTGGACTAATGATCCTATCAGGCATATTTCAGGAAGAGTTCAATGAATGGATTGGAAAGGATTGTGAGGAGATTTAATAGATGCATGGTACATCAAATGGAAACAATATTCAAGACTATACATTTTGCTTTTTGTGAGAAATCACATTTGAGTCTATAGGAAAGCCAATACTATTAAAAGGGGATGAGGTATCTAGGATGATCTGGTTGCTCAAGTGCTTAGAGTTAGCCACCAAAACCCCTCATGAATTCTCCCACAAATATATTCTGTCTAAACCCTAAAGCCTAAATTCGGTGCCACCAAGTTTACACATTCGGCCCTATCGAGGTTTTCTTAGACATAATCCAGAGCCAAACCCTAGCCACTCGGTGACACCAAGTTCCATTTCGGGGTAACCGAAAACAGTGACCAACCTTCGGGTATCCATTTACTAAATCGGAATATCTGAGTTTTGTGAATCGGTGCCACCGAATCAAGGAACTGCCTAGGCCAGCCGAAATCGGACTCACCGAGAAACGCTGAAAGTTGCAACCTTTTGCACTAGTTGGTGTAACCGAGATTATCTTCGTTCCACAGAGTTGGGCAATAATGTTGTAAAGGTTGGATTTTTGGAGAAGCCTATATATATACCCCTCCACCTCCTTCTCATTCGAAGAGAGAGCACTCAGAACAAGCCAACACTTCCACCATTAATTTTCTAAGAGAGAACCACCTACACATGTGTTGAGATCAAGATTTTCCACTCCAACCATATGAATCTTGATTTCTAGCCTCCCCAAGTTGCTTTCCATCCAATCAATCTCTTCTGCCATGCCAAATCTGTGAGAGAGTATTGAGTGTTGAGGAGACTATCTTTTGAAGCACAAGAGCAAGGAGTTCATCATCCATACCACATCTATTACCTTTTGGAGAGTGGTGTCTCCTAGATTGGTTAGGTGTCGCTTGGGAGCCTCCGACTTTGTGTGGAGTTGAACCAAGAAGTTTTTAAGGGCAAGAAGATCGCCTCGTGAAGATCTACCCCGAGTGAGGCTATGATGTCTATGTTGGGGAACGTTGCATGGGAAACAAAAATTTTCCTACGCACACATAAGATCTATCCATGGTGATGAGCATCTACGAGAGGGAGAGTGAATCTACATACCCTTGTAGATCGCTAAGCGGAAGCGTTAATAAACGCGGTTGATGTAGTCGAACGTCTTCGCGATCCAAATCGCCGAGCGTCCCGCGATCCAATCACGATCCTTCCGATCTAGTGCCGAACGGACGGCACCTCCGCGTTCAACACACGTACGGCTTGATGACGCCTTCACCTCCTCGATCCAGCGAGCGATGATGAAGTAGTGGTTGAGTTCCAGCAGCACGACGGCGTGGTGATGATGGTGAGGAACGATCTCTGCAGGGCTTCGCCAAGCACTACGGAGATTATGACGGAGGAACTAGAGGGCTAGGGTTGCCGGCACACGGCTTGGGAAATCCTGATGTATCCCGTGTGCTAGCCCTGCCCCTCTATTTATATGTTGAGCCTTGGGGTCTAAACTTGGAGTAAAAGCCTCCTCCGGGTCGGTTTTGCCCGCACAAGGTCGGTTTGGCCCGCAGGGAAAGAGTCCAACTCGGATCCCTGCCGAACCGCGCACAGCCGCGCACAAGCGGTAGTACCGCTTCACACAAGCGGTAGTACCGCTTGGGCGGTAGTACCGCTTCACACAAGCGGTAGTACAGCTCCGGCGGTAGTACCGCTTCACCAAGCGGTAGTACCGCTTACGCGGCAGCAAAACTACTTTTGCACTTTCCAATACCTCGTGGGCTTTATCCCTTTGGCTCATATAAAGTGTTGCTGCACCCGAACACTTCGGTAAACATCCGGAACCCCTTCCGGTGAACTTCGGAACTCTTCCGGAGATCAAAACACTATTATCACATATATCAATCTTTACCTCCGGACTCTTCCGGAGATCCTCGTCATGTCCGGGATCTTATCCGGGACTCCGAACAACTTTCGGTCACCAACATAATAACTCAATTATACTAATCGTCACCAAACGTTAAGTGTGTAGACCCTGCGGGTTCGAGAACTATGTAGACATGACCGAGACACCTCTACGGCCAATAACCAATAGCGGGACCTGGATGCCCATATTGGCTCCTACATATTCTACGAAGATCTTTATCGGTCGAACCTCTATGTCAAGGATTCAGTTAATCCCGTATGCTGTTCCCTTTGTTCTTCGGTATGTTACTTGCCCGAGATTCGATCGTCGGTATCACTATACCTAGTTCAATCTCGTTACCGGCAAGTCTCTTTACTCGTTCCGTAATACAAGATCTCGTGGCTAACACTTTAGTCACATTGCTTGCAAGGCTCATTGTGATGTTGTATTACCGAGTGGGCCCTGAGATACCTCTCCGTCATACGGAGTAACAAATCCCAGTCTTGATCCATGCCAACCCAACAGACACCCTCGGAGATACCTGTAGAGCACCTTTATAGTCACCCAGTTATGTTGCGACGTTTGATACACACAAGGTATTCCTCCGGTGTCAGTGAGTTGCATGATCTCATGGTCAAAGGAACAAATACTTGACATGCAGAAAATAATAGCAATAAACTGACACGATCAAATGCTACGTTTACAGTTTGGGTCTTGTCCATCACATCATTCTCCTAATGATGTGATCCCGTTATCAAATGACATCTCATGTCAATGGCTAGGAAACCTTAACCATCTTTGATCAACGAGCTAGTCAACTAGAGGCTTACTAGGGACACAGTGTTGTCTATGTACCCACACATGTATTTGAGTTTCCAATCAATACAATTATAGCATGGATAATAAACGATTATCATGAACAAGGAAATATAATAATAACCAATTTATTATTGCCTCTAGGGCATATTTCCAACAGTCTCCCACTTGCACTAGAGTCAATAATCTAGTTCACATCACTATGTGATTTACATTGTAATGAATCGAACACCCATGCAGTTCTGGTGTTGTTCATGTTTAGCCTTTGGAAGAGGTTTAGTCATCGGATCTGCAACATTTAGATCCGTGTGTACTTTGCAAATATTTATGTCGTCCTCCTTGATGTAATCGCGGATGGAATTGAAACGTCGCTTTATGTGTCTGGTCCTCTTGTGAAATCTTGGTTCCTTGGCTAGAGCAATGGCACCAGTATTATCACAAAACAGAGTCATTGGGTTAAGTGCACTAGGCACTACTCCAAGATCTGTCATGAACTCCTTCATCCAGACACCTTCCTTCGCCGCCTCCGAGGCTGCGATGTACTCCGCTTCGCATGTAGAATCAGCTACCACGCTTTGCTTGGAACTGCACCAGCTAACCGCACCCCCATTAAGAATAAATACGTATCCGGTTTGCGACTTAGAGTCATCCGGATCAGTGTCAAAGCTTGCATCGACGTAACCCTTTACGACGAGCTCTTGATCACCTCCATAAACGAGAAACATGTCCTTAGTCCTTTTCAGGTACTTCAGGATATTCTTGACCGCTGTCCAGTGTTCCATTCCTGGATCACTTTGAAACCTTCCGACCATACTTATGGCAAGGCTGACATCGGGTCTTGTGCACAGCATTGCATACATGATAGAGCCTATGGCTGAAGCATAGGGGATGACACTCATCTTTTCTCTATCTTCTGCAGTCACTGGGCATTGAGTCTTACTCAACTTCACACCTTGCAAAACAGGCAAGAACCCCTTCTTGGACTGATCCATTTTGAACTTCTTCAAAATCTTATCAAGGTATGTGCTTTGTGAAAGTCCTATTAAATGTCTTGATCTATCTCTATAGATCTTGATGCCTAATATGAAAGCAGCTTCTCTTAGGTCCTTCATTGAAAAACTCTTGTTCAAATATTCCTTTACACTTTCCAGCATTTCTATATTGTTTCCAATCAGCAATATGTCATCCACATATAATATTAGAAACGCTATAGAGCTCCCACTCACTTTCTTGTAAATACAAGCTTCTCCGTAAACTTGTATAAACTCGAACGCTTTGATCACCTCATCAAAACGAAGATTCCAACTCCGAGATGCTTGCACCAGTCCATAAATGGATCGCTGGAGTTTGCAAACTTTGTCAGCATTCTCTGGATCGACAAAACCTTCTGGTTGCATCATATACAACTCTTCCTTAAGGTAACCGTTAAGGAACGCTGTTTTGACATCCATCTGCCAAATTTCATAATCGAAAAAGGCAGCTATTGCCAACATGATTCTGACGGACTTAAGCATCGCTACGGGTGAGAAGGTCTCATCGTAGTCAACTCCTTGAACTTGTGAAAAACCCTTTGCCACAAGTCGAGCTTTATAGACGGTGACATTACCGTCCGCGTCCGTCTTCCTCTTAAAGATCCATTTGTTCTGAATGGCCTTACGCCCTTCAGGTAATACTTCCAAAGTCCATACTTTGTTTTCATACATGGATCCCATCTCGGATTTCATGGCCTCTAACCACTTCTCGGAATCCGGGCTCATCATCGCTTCTCCATAGCTCGTAGGTTCATCGTTGTCTAACAACATGACCTCTAAGACAGGGTTGCCGTACCACTCAGGAGCAGTACGCGTCCTTGTCGACCTACGAGGTTCGATAGCAACTTGATCCAAAGCTTCATGATCATCATCATTAACTTCCTCTTCAGCTAATGTAGGCTCCACAGAAACAACTTTCTGCGCTGCGCTACTCTCAGGTTGAAGTAAAGGTTCAACAACCTCATCAAGTTCTATCTTCCTCCCACTCAATTCTTTCGAGAGAAACTCTTTCTCAAGAAATGCTCCGTTTTTAGCGACAAACACTTTGCCTTCGGATCTGAGGTAGAAGGTATACCCAACTGTCTCTTTTGGGTATCCTATGAAGACGCATTTCTCCGCTTTGGGTTCCAGCTTTTCAGGCTGAAGCTTTTTGACATAAGCATCACATCCCCAAACTTTAAGAAACGACAGCTTTGGCTTCTTGTCAAACCAAAGTTCATATGGCGTCGTCTCAACGGATTTCGATGGTGCCCTATTTAAAGTGAATGCAGCTGTCTCTAATGCATAACCCCAAAACGATAGTGGCAAATCGGCAAGAGACATCATAGATCGCACCATATCCAATAAGGTTCGATTACGACGTTCGGACACACCATTACGCTGTGGTGTTCCAGGCGGTGTCAATTGTGAAACAATTCCACACTGTCTTAAGTGACTGCCAAACTCATAACTCAGATATTCTCCTCCTCGATCAGATCGTAGGAATTTAATCTTCTTGTTACGATGATTCTCAACTTCACTCTGAAATTGTTTGAACTTTTCAAATGTTTCAGACTTGTGTTTCATTAAGTAAATATACCCATATCTACTTAAGTCATCAGTGAAGGTGAGAAAGTAACGATAACCACCGCGCGCCTCAATACTCATCGGACCGCACACATCAGTATGTATGATTTCCAATAAGTCACTTGCCCGTTCCATTATTCCAGAGAACGGCGTTTTAGTCATCTTGCCCATGAGGCATGGCTCACATGTGTCAAGTGATTCAAAATCAAGTGACTCCAAAAGTCCATCAGCATGGAGCTTCCTCATGCGTTTTACGCCAATATGACCTAAACGGCAGTGCCACAAGAAAGTGGTATTATCATTATCAATTCTACATCTTTTGGCATCAATGTTATGAACATGTGTATCATTACTATCGAGATTCAATAAGAATAAACCCCTCACATCGGGTGCATGACCATAAAAGATATTACTCATATAAATAGAACAACCATTATTCTCTGATTTAAATGAGTAACCGTCTCGCAATAAACAAGATCCAGATATAATGTTTATGCTTAACGCAGGCACCAAATAACACTTATTTAGGTTCATCACTAATCCCGACGGTAATCGAAGAGCGAGCGTGCCGACGGCGATCACATCAACCTTGGAACCATTTCCCACGCGCATCGTCACTTCGTCCTTTGCCAGCCTCCGTCTATTCCGCAGTTCCTGTTTTGAGTTGCAAATATGAGCAACCGCACCGGTATCAAATACCCAGGCACTACAACGAGAGTTGGTAAGGTACACATCAATAACATGTATATCATATATACCTTGTTTGTTGTTGGCCGCCTTCTTGTCAGCCAAATACTTGGGGCAATTCCGCTTCCAGTGTCCAGTTCCCTTGCAATGAAAACACACAGTTTCTGGTTTGGGTCCAGCCTTGGGTTTCTTCACGAGAGGAGCAACTGCTTTGCCACTCTGCTTGGAGTTACCCTTCTTACCCTTGCCATTTTTCTTGAAACTAGTGGTTTTATTGACCATCAACACTTGATGCTCCTTCTGAATTTCAGACTCAGCGGCTTTCAGCATCGCAAACAGCTCGGCGACTGACTTGTTCATCCCGTGCATGTTATAGTTCAACACGAAGCTCTTGTAGCTAGGTGGCAATGATTGAAGAACTCTGTCAGTGATAGCCTCTGGCGGAAGGGGCATCCCTAACTCAGCCAGACGGGTGGAGTACCCAGACATTCTGAGCACGTGATCACTGATAGACCCGTTCTCCTCCATCTTGCAAGCATAGAACTTATCGGAGATCTCATATCTCTCGATCCGGGCATTCTTCTGAAAGATAAACTTCAACTCCTGGAACATCTCATATGCTCCATGACGTTCAAAACGTCTTTGAAGTCCCGGTTCTAAGCCATACAACATTGCACATTGAACTATTGAGTAATCATCAGAACGAGCCTGCCAGGCGTTCACAACGTCTAGAGACTCAACTGGAGCGGGTGGATCACCAAGCGGTGCATCAAGGACATAAGCCTTCTGGGAAGCCGTAAGGATAATCCTTAGATTACGGGCCCAGTCCACAAAGTTACTTCCATCATCTTTCAACTTAGCTTTCTCTAGGAATGCATTAAAATTCAGGGGTGCTACCGCGCGAGCCATGATCTACAACATAAATATAGCAAAGACAACTTAGACTATTGTTCTTAGATAATGAGTTTAGTTAATCATATTACTTAAAAACTCCCACTCAAATTGACATCCCTCCGATCATTCGAGTGTAACATGATCCAAATCCACCAACTCAAGTCCGATCATCACGTGAGTTGAGGTGGTTTCAATGGTGAACATCTTCATGTTGATCATATCTACTATATGACTCATGTTCGACCTTTCGGTCTCTTGTGTTCCGAGGCCATGTCTGTACATGCTAGGCTCGTCAAGTTTAACCCGAGTGTTCCGCACGTGTAACATGGCTTACACCCGTTGTATGCGAACGTAGAGTCTATCACACCCGATCATCACGGCGTGTCTCGAAACGACGAACTTTCGCAACGGTGCACACTTGGGGAGAACACAATTTATCTTGAAATTTAAGTGAGGGATCACCTTATAATGCTACCGTCGTCCTAAGCAAAATAAGATGCATAAAAGGATTAACATCACATGCAAATCATAAGTGACATGATATGGCCATGAACTTGTGCTTTTGATCTCCATCTCCAAAGCACCGGCATGATCTCCATCGTCACCGGCATGACACCATGATCTCCATCATCTTGATCTCCATCAACGTGTCGCCATAAGGTTGTCGCGCCGACTGTTGCTTCCACGACTATAGCTAACGTTTAGCGATAAAGTAAAGCATTACATAGCGCTTAATGATTGACACGCAGGTCATACAATAATTAAAGACAACTCTATGGCTCCTGCCAGTTGCCGTACTCATCGACATGCAAGTCGTGATATTCTATACATCACATGATCATCTCATACATCACATATATCTCATCATGTAATTGGCCATATCACATCACAACATACCCTGCAAAAACAAGTTAGACGTCCTCTAATTGTTGTTGCAAATTTTACGTGGCTGCTACGGGTTTGCAAGAACCGTTCTTACCTACGCAAAACCACAACGTGGTGTAGTGATTGCTTTTTGATCTTCTAAAAGAACCCTCTTCATTGAAATCGATTCAACTAAAGTGAGAGAGACAGACACCCGCTAGCCATCTTTATGCAACGAAGTTACATGTCAGTTGAAGGAACCTGTCTCGCGTAAGTGTACGCGTAATGTCGGTCCGGGCCGCTTCATCTCATAGTACCGCCGAATCAAATATCAACTAGTAACGGCAAGCAATATGTATACACCCACGCCCACAACTCGTTTGTGTTCTACTCGAGATCTCATCTACGCATAGACCTAGCTCAGATGCCACTGTTGGGGAACGTTGCATGGGAAACAAAAAATTTCCTACGCACACATAAGATCTATCCATGGTGATGAGCATCTACGAGAGGGAGAGTGAATCTACATACCCTTGTAGATCGCTAAGCGGAAGCGTTAATAAACGCGGTTGATGTAGTCGAACGTCTTCGCGATCCAAATCGCCGAGCGTCCCGCGATCCAATCACGATCCTTCCGATCTAGTGCCGAACGGACGGCACCTCCGCGTTCAACACACGTACGGCTTGATGACGCCTTCACCTCCTCGATCCAGCGAGCGATGATGAAGTAGTGGTTGAGTTCCAGCAGCACGACGGCGTGGTGATGATGGTGAGGAACGATCTCTGCAGGGCTTCGCCAAGCACTACGGAGATTATGACGGAGGAACTAGAGGGCTAGGGTTGCCGGCACACGGCTTGGGAAATCCTGATGTATCCCGTGTGCTAGCCCTGCCCCTCTATTTATATGTTGAGCCTTGGGGTCTAAACTTGGAGTAAAAGCCTCCTCCGGGTCGGTTTTGCCCGCACAAGGTCGGTTTGGCCCGCAGGGAAAGAGTCCAACTCGGATCCCTGCCGAACCGCGCACAGCCGCGCACAAGCGGTAGTACCGCTTCACACAAGCGGTAGTACCGCTTGGGCGGTAGTACCGCTTCACACAAGCGGTAGTACCGCTCCGGCGGTAGTACCGCTTCACACAAGCGGTAGTACCGCTTGGGCGGTAGTACCGCTTCACCAAGCGGTAGTACCGCTTACGCGGCAGCAAAACTACTTTTGCACTTTCCAATACCTCGTGGGCTTTATCCCTTTGGCTCATATAAAGTGTTGCTGCACCCGAACACTTCGGTAAACATCCGGAACCCCTTCCGGTGAACTTCGGAACTCTTCCGGAGATCAAAACACTATTATCACATATATCAATCTTTACCTCCGGACTCTTCCGGAGATCCTCGTCATGTCCGGGATCTTATCCGGGACTCCGAACAACTTTCGGTCACCAACATAATAACTCAATTATACTAATCGTCACCAAACGTTAAGTGTGTAGACCCTGCGGGTTCGAGAACTATGTAGACATGACCGAGACACCTCTACGGCCAATAACCAATAGCGGGACCTGGATGCCCATATTGGCTCCTACATATTCTACGAAGATCTTTATCGGTCGAACCTCTATGTCAAGGATTCAGTTAATCCCGTATGCTGTTCCCTTTGTTCTTCGGTATGTTACTTGCCCGAGATTCGATCGTCGGTATCACTATACCTAGTTCAATCTCGTTACCGGCAAGTCTCTTTACTCGTTCCGTAATACAAGATCTCGTGGCTAACACTTTAGTCACATTGCTTGCAAGGCTCATTGTGATGTTGTATTACCGAGTGGGCCCTGAGATACCTCTCCGTCATACGGAGTAACAAATCCCAGTCTTGATCCATGCCAACCCAACAGACACCCTCGGAGATACCTGTAGAGCACCTTTATAGTCACCCAGTTACGTTGCGACGTTTGATACACACAAGGTATTCCTCCGGTGTCAGTGAGTTGCATGATCTCATGGTCAAAGGAACAAATACTTGACATGCAGAAAACAATAGCAATAAACTGACACGATCAAATGCTACGTTTACAGTTTGGGTCTTGTCCATCACATCATTCTCCTAATGATGTGATCCCGTTATCAAATGACATCTCATGTCAATGGCTAGGAAACCTTAACCATCTTTGATCAACGAGCTAGTCAACTAGAGGCTTACTAGGGACACAGTGTTGTCTATGTACCCACACATGTATTTGAGTTTCCAATCAATACAATTATAGCATGGATAATAAACGATTATCATGAACAAGGAAATATAATAATAACCAATTTATTATTGCCTCTAGGGCATATTTCCAACAGTCTACTATGCAACTTTATTCTTGTAGACTCTGTTGGGCCTCCAAGCGCAGAGTTTTGTAGGACAGTAGCAATTTTCCCTTAAGTGGATGACCTAAGGTTTATCAATCCGTGGGAGGTGTAGGATGAAGATGGTCTCTCTCAAACAACCCTGCAATCAAATACAAGAAATATCTTGTGTCCCCAACACACCCAATATAATGGCAAATTGTATAGGTGCACTAATTCGGCGAATAGATGGTGATACGAGTTCAATATAGATGGTAGATATAGGTTTTTGTAATCTAAAAATATAAAAATAGCAAGGTAACAAGTAGTAAACAGAGAGCAAAACGGTATATCAATGCTTGGAAATAAGGCCTAGGGTTCATACTTTCACTAGTGCAATCTCCCAACAATGCTAACATAGTTGAATCATATAACCATCCCTCGACGTGCAACAAAGAATCACTCCAAAGTTCCTATCTAGCAGAGATCATAAGATGAAATCGGTGTAGGTAGTAGAACCACCTCAAAGTTATTCTTTCCGGTCAATCTTTTGAGCTATTCCTATAAGTGTCACAAACAGCCCTAGAGTTCGTACTAAAATAACACCAATGATACATATCAACTAACCCTAATGTCACCTAGATACTCCAATGTCACCTCAAGTATCCGTGGGTAAATTATGCGACATGTATCAAACAATTTCAGATTTATCTTATTCAATCCAACACAAAGAACTTCAAGGAGCACCCCAAGATTTCTTTCGGAGATCGATCGTAGGACAAGAATGTGTATCAACCCCTATGCATAGATTACCCCAATGTCACCTCGGGAATCTGCAAGTTGAGTACCAAAACATACATCAAGTGAATCAATAGAATACCCCATTATCACCACGGGTATCCACATGCAAGACATATATCAAGTGTTCTCAAATCCAAAATTCAATCCAACATAACGAGGTCTCAAAGGGAAAGATTCAATTAATCACAACAAGATAGTAAGGGAAAGACATCATATGATCCAACTATATTAACAAAGTTCGCGATACATCAAGATCGTGCCATCTCAAGAACACGAGAGGGAGAGAGGGAGAGAGAGATGGAACACATAGCTACTGGTACATACCCTCAGCCTCGAGGGTGAACTACTCCCTCCCAGTCATGGCCTCCGCCGAGATGATGAAGATGGACACCGACGATGGTTTCCCCTCTTCGGCAGGGTACTGGAACGGCTCCGGAGTGGTTTTTCGTCGATACACAGAGTTGCGGCGACGGAGCGGAGAGTCTCTCTTTATTTCTGGGGTTTCTGGGATTTGGAGGATTTTTTAGCGTTGGAATCACGCGAAATGGAGCCACGTGGGCCCCACAAGCCATCAGGGCGCGGCCTAGGGGCGCCCTGTTAGCTTGTGGCCCATGGGTGGCTCCCCTCCGGTGGTTCTTCGCTCCAATATTGCTTATTTCCTCCAGAAAAAATCATCAAAAAGTTTCAGGCGATTCCGAGAACTTTCATTTTCTGCACAAAAACAACACCACCGTAATTCTGCTGAAAACAACGTTAGTCCAGGTTAGTTCTAAATAAATCATATAAAGTGCATAAAAACCATATAAAAGTACTCTAAACATAGGCAAACATGGCACGAATACTTCATAAATTATAGATACGTTGGAGACATATCAGCATCCCCAAGCTTAATTCCTACTCGTCCTCGAGTAGGTAAATGATAAAAGTAATAATTTATGAAGTGGGAATGCTAGCATAATGTATAATATTGATCAAGGCTAATTTCAGCCACTTTTCTAACATCATAACCTTCAAGTATTTCTCATAAAGCTTCTCATGATCAAGTAGCAAGTTATTTACATGTCAAAGTATAGACCATAAACTTCCTTGAAAAATAGCAAACTATGTTTTCAGTCATCAAACAATTACAATTCATCTTATTTTCAAGAAGGGTCTATGTAAGAGCTTTGGTTTAGCAAATTCCACATACTCAACTATCATTTAATCTTCCATGATTGCTGACACTCAAAGCATACAAATAGTTTCAGTCAAACACATAGGAAGATAGGGGCTTAATGTTTCGCTTCCCAACTTATTTATCTCGGGGATAATGTCAACAAATAATGAGTCATGATCACTTATATTCAAGTGGATATATGTGTGTGGATCTTTGCCCACCACATGATGCTTGCCAACTAAAGAATTAATAGATTGGAATAAGAAGTTGACTCAACATGAAAAGTAAAAGATAGGCCCTTCGCAGAGGGAAGCAGGGATTTGCATAGGTGCCAAAGCTCATTGTTTTAAAGCAGAGATGAATATGTAATTTTGAGTGGTATACTTTTCCTGTCAACGTCACAACAGAGTTTTCAATATCTTCCATGCTAATCACATTATTGGTGGTTCCCAAACAGAATTTAAATTTTTACTCCCCCTCCACCATTCAAACACATTCCATGGCTAGCCGAATCCACGGGTACCATCCAAACAATCACTTTCTAGGGGGAGTTCTTGTTTATTTATTTTTGTATTATGCAGGACTGGGCATCCTTTTTATCGTCCTCTCTCGTGCAATGACAAGTGAATAAACACTTATCTTGAGAATAACCCGCTTAGCATGGAAGATAATGACCGCCCCGTCGCTCCATGAGCGGTACGAGCACACAAAACAGATGTTTATTTGAATGTTTAGAGGTGGCACATGCAAATTTACTTGGAATGGTAGTGAAATACCATTTATAGGGAAGTATGGTGGACTCTCATGGAAGAAACTGGGCTCAAGGATTTGGATGCACAAGTAGTATTTCTCTTTAGTACGAAGTTTTGGCTAGCAAAAGGTTCTAAACAAGCATCACATGTTAGAGGATCCATGACAATATAACTGCTACGTGAATATAAAAAAACATAACCATTACATTGTCTTGCTTGTCCAACGTCAACTACTTGATCAAGTTTAAAAATAATTAATGGGGGTTCACAATCATAGAAGATGTCCAAGATAGTGTATTTATATGTGAAACCTCTCTTCCTTCAATATTCTTTCATGAATTGTTTAAATGACCAATGCTATGTTTGTTAACTTCCAATAAATTTTACCGATTATACTCCTAGTATGTAACTACTCCCCATGGGACAAGAATATGAATCATATATAATTTCACATTTATGGCATTCAATTCATTCAACGTTTACTCTCAGGATATAAGTGAAGCACAAGAGTAAATTTCGAACTACTCTCAAAAGGTATAAGTGAAGATCAATGAGTAGTCAAACAATAAAGTAGCTATGTGAGTACTCTCTCTCTCTCTCTCAATAAAGATTTTAAGATCTGAGTATTTTATTCAAGCAGCAAACAAAACAAAAATACACTCCAAGAATAGCACGCATCATGTGAACGAATAAAAAATTAGGCTCAACATAGGCTAACTGATAGTTGACGAACAGAGGTGGGAGGCGTAGCATCCCCAGGCTTACATGCTTGAGACTTCTTGAAATATTTACTTGGGGAGCCTTGTGCATCCCCAAGCTTGAGCTTTTGTGTATCGTTCAATCCTCTCATATCCCGGTTTCACCTAGGTCTCAAAAACTTCATCCACACAAAACTTGGAAAGATCTTGTGAGATAGGTTAGTACACATAAGAATAAATCAACACTTCATGTAATGCCAAGACAAGTTGCATAATAATTTTGAAACATTAGGTACTGTATACTATCATTTCCACAATTTATATCTACCAATATAAGCCATGAAAACTCTAGGATAAGTAGATAACAAAACTATGACAGCAATCTGTCTAGACAGAACAGTCTGTAGCAATTCATTTATAAAGCGTACTTCTGTTACTCAAACAATTATGAAAATTTAGGAAAAGATAACGAATTTGTATGACAGTACTGTGTAAAAATTTCAGAAACTTTCCACGTTCCAGTAAAATATGAAAATTCAAACACTATAGCAAAAGTTTCTGTTTTTACACAGCACACATCAAACATGCAATTCAGGCATCCTAAAAGGAAATTCTTGGAACCTTTTATTGAAAAAAAGATTATAAATAACATCTAACAGAAAACAACAAAATAAAATGACACTCCAAGAAAAACACATATTATGTGATGAATAAAAATATAGCTCCAAGTAAGATATACCGATAGTGTTGAAGACGAAAGAGGGGATGCCTTCCGGGGCATCCCCAAGCCTAGACGCTTGAGTATTCCTTGGATATTATCTTGGGAGTGCCTTGGGCATCCCCAAGCTTAGGTTCTTGTCACTCCTTATTCTCCTCATATCGGTGTCTCACCCAAAACTTGAAAACTTCAATCACATAAAACTTAACGGAACTTCGTGAGATGGGTTAGTATAGTAAATATAGATCATTCACTTAGGTACTGTCAAGACAAGATTCATAATTGTTCTCACATAATACCTACTGTATTCTATCATTCCCATAATTTATTGCACCAAATATAAGCTATGGGAACACTAAAATAAGCTAACTATGCATGCAAAAACAGAATCTGTCAAAAACAGAACAGTCTGTGAAGATCTGTAGTATAACCATACTTCCCTGTATCTAGAAATTCTGAAAAATTAGTACAACGCATAGAATTTGCATAGAAGTACTGTGCAAACATTTCAAAAAAAAATTGACGCTCTAGTAAAATCAGAGAAATTCTTTACTGGAGGCAAAAGTTTCTGTTTTTGCACAGAATCAAATCAACAAGTATCCACTATCCCAAAGGCTTTACTTGCCACATTATTTAAATAAAAGACACAAAACATGATTACTACATTAGCTTAATCATGTGAACACACAAAAACAGAAAGTAAAAGTGTTGGGTTGTCTCCCAACAAGCGCTTTTCTTTAAAGCCTTTTAGCTAGGCATGATGATTTCAATGATGCTCACATAAAAAGTAGTAATTGAAACATGCAATAGAGCATCATGAAGCATATGACTAGCACATTTAAGCCTAACCCACTTCCTATGCATAGGGATTTTCTGAGCAAACAATTTATGGGAGCAAGAATCAACTAGCATAGGAAGGCAAAACAAGCATAACTTCAAAACTTTGAACACATAGAGAGGAAACTTGATATTATTGCAATTCCTACAAGCATATGTTCCTCCCTCATAATAATTTTTAGTAGCATCATGAAGGAATTCCACAATATAACTATCACATAAAGCATTATCTTCATGATTCACAAGCATAGAAAATTTATTACTCTCCTCACAAGCAAACTTCCCATACATAATAGTGGGAGTATCATAGGAGACTTGAATGCTATAAATTGTTTCCACATTAAATGAGTGATGTTCAGAGAAAGGGTATTCATAATTATGAAAAGTTTTATAATAATAATAATTACTACTTTTTATAACATAAGTATCATCACAATAATCATCATAAGTACTAACATGGTTCTCATCATAAATGGGAGGCATGCAATCATCATAACAAATTTGATCATTCAAAGTAGGGGGACTAAAAAGATCATCTTCATTATGCATAGCTGACGTGGCTTGAGACTGCGTCGGTATTTCCCCAAAGAGGAAGGGATGATGCAGCACAGCAACGGTAAGTATTTCCCTCAGTTATGAAACCAAGGTTATCGAACCAGTAGGAGTATCACCACCACCCAATAAGTAGCACCTGCACACAAATAACAAATACTTGCAACCCGACGCAAAAGAGAGGTTGTCAATCTCTCTACGGAAAAAAGATAGATTAGGTAGTGATAGATAGGAGAGATAGATCTCTCAAGAACACAAAATAGAAAGGGCAAATAAAAAGTGCACCAATATGTTTTTGGGTTTTTGGTTTTGTAGATCTGAAAACAAAGAGGCAAAAAGATAGATCGGAAAGCAATATGTTGGAAAAGTAGACCCGGGGGCCGTAGGATTCACTACTGGCTTCTCTCATGAGTATAGCACACGGTGGGTGAACAAATTACTTTTGGGCAATTGATAGAAGATCAAATAATCATGACGATATCCAAGGCGATGATCATTATATAGGCATCATGTCCAAGATAAGTAGACCGACTCCTGCCTGCATCTACCACTATTACTCCACACATCGACCGCTATCCAGCATGCATCTAGTGTATTAAGTTCATGGAAAACGGAGTAATGCAATAAGAACGATGACATGATGTAGACAAGATCTATTCATGTAGGAATAGACCCCATCTTGTTATCCTTAATGGCAACGATACATGCGTGCCTTGCTACCCCTTCTGTCAATGTGAAAGGACACCGCAAGATCGAACCCATCACAAAGCACCTCTTCCCATGGCAAGAAAAATTGATCTAGTTGGCCTAACTAAACCAAAGATTCGAAGAAGAAATACGAGGCTATAAGTAATCATGCATATAAGAGATCAAAGAAGACTCAAATAATATTCATGGATAGAAACTGATCATGAACTCAAAATTCATCGGATCCCAACAAACACACCGCAAAAGTTTACATCAAATAGATCTCCAAGAGACCATTGTATTGAGAATCATAAGAGAGAGAGAGGAAGCCATCTAGCTAGTGCCTACGGACCCGTAGGTCTTTGATGGACTACTCGTGCATCATCGGAGACGCACCTATGAAGAAGATGAACCCCTCTGTGATGGTGTTTAGATTGGATCTCGAGGTTTTGGAACTTGCGGCGGCTGGAATTGTGTTTCGTCGACTTCCCTAGGGTTTTTGGAATATTTGGGAATTATAGGCATCAAAGGCGGTGGAGAGGGGCCCCGAGGAGGGCACAACCCATCAGGGCGCGCCGGGGCCCCCCTGGCACGCCCTGGTGGGTTGTGGTCTCCACGGCCCACCTCTCTGGCACTTGTTTGGCCCACTAGGTGTCTTCTAGTCCAAAAAAAATCTCCAAAAAGTTTCATCGCGATTGGACTCCGTTTGGTACTGATATTCTGCGAAGTAAAAAACAAGCAAAAACAGCAACTAGCAGTTTGGCACTATGTCAATAGGTTAGTCCCAAAAAATGATATAAAGTTGTTATAAAATGATTGTAAAACATCCAAGAATCATAATATAACAGCATGGAACAAGCAAAAATTATAGATACGTTGGAGACGTATCAGCATCCCCAAGCTTAATTCCTACTCGTCCTCGAGTAAGTAAATGATTAAAAAAGATTTTTTGATGTGGAATGCTACCTAACATGTTCATCATATTCTTTTATTTTGTATAGCATGGACATTTGGACTCATAAATGATTCAAAGCAATAGTCTAGTTTTAACATAATGACTTCAATACTCAAGCATGTCAACAAGCAACCATGTCTTTCAAAATATCAATACTAAAGAAAGTTATTCCTAGCCCATCATGCTCAATCATTGATCCATTCATGAAACACACTCAAATATTAGCTATGCCCAATGCTCAAGTACGATCATAGTGCCCCCTAGTTGGTGCTTTATAAGAGAAGATGGAGACTCAAAGTAAAAATAAAAATTGCATAAAGTAAATAGATAGGCCCTTCGCAGAGGGAAGTAGGGATTTGTAGAGGTGCCAGAGCTCAAAGTTTTAAATTGAGAGTGAAAAATATTTTGGGTGGCATGCTTTTCCTGTCAACGAAAACGACAAAGTAGCTCACAATACTTTCCATGCTAGATACATCATAGGCGGTTCCCAAACAAAAAATAAAGTTTATTCCTTTTTCCACCAAACTTTCACTTTCCATGGCGGGCCGTATCCACAGTTGCCTTCCATACCAACACTTTCCAAGGAATTTATTATTTGACAACATAAAGTAAATATTTTTTCTTTTTCATTTCAGGAATGGGCATCCCTATTACCGCCGCACTCTCGTGCAATGACAAGTGAATAAACACTCATCTTGAGAATAACACATCTAGCATGGAATAATATTGGACACTCCCCACCGTTTCATGAGCGGTACGACCACACAAAAGGGAAAATTTATTTTGAAAATTTAGAGATGTAACATACAAATTTGCTTGGAACGGCATGGAAATACCGCATATAGGTAGGTATGGTGGACTCATAGGGCAAAACTTGGTTTAAGGATTTTGGATGAATAAGTAGTATTTCTACTTAGTACAAATGGAGGCTAGCAAATAGATTGAGAAGCAACCAAACCAAGAAACGAAAATTCACATAAGCGAGCATTGACCATAACTAACACCGAATAATGCACCACAAGTAGGATGTAATTTCATTGCATAACTATTGACTTTCGTACTTGTATAGGGAATCACAAACCTTAACACCAATATTCCTAATAAAGCATAATTACTCACTAACATGACTCACATATTACTATCATCATGTTTCAAAACTATTACAAGGAATCAATTGTCCAGTGATCTTCATGAAATTTTTTAGTATATCCTCCTTGGATATCTATCACTTTGGTACTAGTTTCGTATATTGCCATTGCTTTTTGACAAGCTCAAACGAATCTAAGTGAAGCACATGAGCATAAAGATTTCATCTCTCAAAAAGGTATAAGTGAAGCATGAGAGGATTTCTTCAAAATTTACTAACTCTCAAATTAATCTAAGTGAAGCATGAGAGTATTTCTAAAAAAAGTTTCCAAGCACACCGTGCTCAAAAAGATATAAGTGAAGCACTAGAGCAATTCTATAGCTCAAAGAGTTTAAGTGAAGCACATAGAGCAATTCTAACAAATAATAGCATAATTTTGGATCTCCCAAATAGGTGTGTACAGCAAGGATAAAAGGGAAAAACAAACAAGCAAAGCAAGCAAAGATACAAGACACTCCAAGCAAACTCATGATATGTGACGAATAAAAAATATAGCTCCAAGTAAAATACCGATGGTTGTTAGAAGAAAGAGGGGATGCCACTCGGGGGCATCCCCAAGCTTAGTTGCTTGTTACTATTTGGATATATCTTGGGGGTGCGGTAGCATCCCCAAGCTTAGGCTCTTGTCACTCCTTATTCCTTCATCCATCGTGATCTCACCCAAAACTTGAAAACTTCAATCACACAAAACTCAACAAAATCTTCGTGAGATCCGTTAGTATAATAAAGTAAATCACTACTTTAGGTGCTGTTGCAAACCCATTCATATTTTATTATTGCATTATACCTACTATATTTTAACTTTACCATGGCTCATACCCTTCAATATAACCCATAGATTCATCAAAACAAGTACACAATGCAACAAAAACAGAATCTATCTTAAACAGAACAGTCTATAGTAATTTGTACTCTAACCATACTTCTGTAACTCTAAACATTCTCAAAAATTATGACAACGTAAAGAATTTGTATAGAAACACTGTGTTAAAATTTCAGATTAAGATCACGTTCTAGAAAAAAACTAAAATTCAAATACTAGACGCAAAGTTTCTGTTTCAGATTCAGCATCGCTTCTACTCATCTTATGAATCATCCTAAAGGCTCTACTTGGCACAAACACTAAATAAACCATAAAAACACAATCATAACAGAGGCATAATTGTGTCAACACTCAAAAACAGAAAGGAAAAAAGTAAAAATAAATTTATTCATTGGGTTGCCTCCCAACAAGCGCTATCGTTTTACGCCCCTAGCTAGGCATAACGCATAGATTCAAGTATTGTCATCTTTGGTTTTGGATCCATAGGATGCCCTCATGATTGATTCATATGGTGGCTTAATTCTTTTTCTAGGGAAGTGTTCCATACCCTTTCTTAGTGGAAATTGAAAACGAATATTGTCTTCTTTCATATCAATCACGGCACCAATAGTGCGTAAAACGGTCTACCAAGTATAATGGCACATGACGGATTCCAATCAATATCAAGCACAATAAAATCTATGGGCACATAGTTACTATTTGCAAGAATAAGAACATCATTAATTCTTGCCAAAGGCTTTTTAATAGTAGAATCCGCTAAGTGCAGATTAAGAGAACATTCTTCAATATTGGTGAGACCGAGCACATCACATAAAGATTTCGGAATCGTAGAAACACTAGCAACCAAATCACACAAGGCAAAGCACTCATAATTTTTAATCTTGACCTTAATGGTAGGTTCCCGCTCATCATGTAATTTTCTAGGAATAGAAATCTCCAACTCCAATTTTTCTTCAAAAGATTTCATCATGGCATCAACGATATGTTTAGTAAAAGCTTTATTTTGTTCATAAGCATGGGGTGAATTCAACATGGATTGTAGCAAAGAAATACATTAAATCAAAGAGAAACTATCATAATTAAATTCTTTGCAATCCAAAATAGTGGGCACATCACTAGTTAAAGTTTTGACCTCTTCAAACCCACTTTTAGCAAAAATTTCATCAAGATTTTCACCCTCCAAATCATTGGGACGCCTTCTAGCTAAAGTTGACTATACTTCAGTCCCTTTATCATCAATTTTAATATTACTAAACAAGGAATAAATAGTAAAAACAACAATCACTTTAAGATCTTCATCATTTTTATGAAGGCAATCACTAGAAAACGATTTTTCTAAGATTTCTCTTTTAGCTCTATGCATAGCGGTTCTTTTCTTACTTTCATCCATAGAGACATATAAAGCTCTGATAGATTCATCAGTATTAGGCACAAAAGCTTTCAGCTTGAGATTTTCAACATCATGAGAAATTCTATCAATACTTCTAGATATATCATCAATCTTATTCAACTTTTCTTCTATCATAGTATTGAGAGCCTTTTGCGCATTGATAAATTCTTTAATATTACTCTCAAAATCAGAGGTGTTCCTATTATTATTGTAAGAGTAATTACCATAGGAATTACCATAATTATTAAAGGAATTTCCAGGAAAAGGCCTAGGATTAAAATTACCTCTATAAGCATTGTTATTGAAATTGTTTCGCGAGACAAAGTTCACATCTACGGAATCACTATTTTGCTCAATCAAGGTAGACAAAGGCACATCATTGAGATCAATAGGAGCATTTTTACTAGCAACCAATTTCATCAAAGCATCAACCTTATCACTCAAAGTACTAATTTGTTCAACCGAATTAACTTTTTTACTAGTTGGTGCTCTTTCGGTATGCCATTGTGAATAATTTGCCGTGATATTATCTAGGAATTTAGTAGCTTCACCCAAAGTAATTTCCATAAAAGTACCACCCGCGGTGGAATCTAAAAGATTTATAGAGACAAAATTCAATCCCGCATAAAAAATTTGTATGATCATCCAAAGATTTAAACCATGAGTAGGACAATTTCTTAACATCAACTTCAATCTTTCCCAAGATTATGCAACATGTTCATGCTCAAGTTGCTTAAAGTTCATGATTTGCGTCCTAAGGGAAATAATTTTCACGAGCGGAAAATACTTAGTAATAAAAGCATCCTTGCACTTATTCCAAGAATCGATACTATTGCGAGGCAAAGAGGAAAACCAAATTTTTGCACAATCCCGCAAGGAAAAAGGAAATAATTTCAACTTCACAATATCATTGTCCACATCTTTTTTCTTTTGCATATCACACAATTCTACGAACGTGTTTAGATGGGACGCGACATCCTCATTAGGATTACCGGCAAATTGATCTTTCATGACAAGATTCAACAAAGCGGCATTAATATCCCAAGACTCCGCACTAGTGGCGGGAGGAGCAATCGGAGTACTAATAAAATCATTGTTATTACTATTGGAAAAAGCACACAACTTGGTGATTTCTTGAGTCATCGTGACTACGCAAACAAGATTGCAAGCAAGCAAGAGATCTGACGAGAAAACGGCAAACGAAAAAGAGGGCGAATAAAACGGCAAATTGATGAACTGGGGAAGAGGAAAACGAGAGGCAAATGGCAAATAATGTAATTGCAAGGAGATGAGATTTGTGATTAGGAACCTGGTAGATGATGATGGAGTCTCCTCGGCGCGTGAGATAGGCACGTAGAAGAGACTGCTTCCTCCCTGGCAACGGCGCCATAAATTCCTTTTGACGTGGCTTGAGACTGCGCCAGTATTTCCCAAAGAGAAAGGGATGATGCAGCACAGCGACGGTAAGTATTTCCCTCATTTATGAAACCAAGGTTATTGAACCAGTAGGAGGATCAGCACCACCCAATAAGCATCACCTGCACACAAATAACAAATACTTGCAACCCGACGCAAAAGAGAGGTTGTCAATCTCTCTACGGTAAAAAGATAGATTAGGTAGTGATAGATAGGAGAGATAGATCTCTCAAGAACACAAAATAGAAAGGGCAAATAAAAAGTGCAGCAATATGTTTTTGGGTTTTTGGTTTTGTAGATGTGAAAACAAAGAGGCAAAAAGATAGATCGGAAAGCAATGTGTTGGAAAAGTAGACCCAGGGGCCGTAGGATTCACTAGTGGCTTCTCTCATGAGTATAGCAAATGGTGGGTGAACAAATTACTGTTGGGCAATTGATAGAAGATCAAATAATCATGAAGATGTCCAAGGCGATGATCATTATATAGGAATCATGTCCAAGATAAGTAGACCGACTCCTGCCTGCATCTACCACTATTACTCCACACATCGACCGCTATCCAGCATGCATCTAGTGTATTAAGTTCATGGAAAAACGGAGTAATGCAATAAGAATGATGACATGATGTAGACAAGATCTATTCATGTAGGAATAGACCCCATCTTGTTATCCTTAATGGCAACGATACATGTGTGCCTTGTTGCCCCTTCTGTCACTGGGAAAGGACACCGCAAGATCGAACCCATCACAAAGCACCTCTTCCCATGGCAAGAAAAATCGATCTAGTTGGCCTAACTAAACCAAAGATTCGAAGAAGAAATACGAGGCTATAAGTAATCATGCATATAAGAGATCAAACAAGACTCAAATAATATTAATGGATAGAAACTGATCATGAACTCAAAATTCATCGGATCCCAACAAACACACCACAAAAATTTACATCAAATAGATCTCCAAGAGACCATTGTATTGAGAATCATAAGAGAGAGAGAGAGAGGAAGCAATCTAGCTACTGCCTACGGACCCGTAGGTCTATGGTGGACTACTCACGCATCATCGGAGAGGCACCTATGAAGAAGATGAACCCCTCCGTGATGGTGTTTAAATTGGATCTCGAGGTTCTGGAACTTGCGGCGGATGGAATTGTAATTCATCGACTCCCCTAGGATTTTTGGAATATTTGAGAATTTATAGGCATCAGAGGCGGTGGAGAGGGGCCCCGAGGAGGGCACAACCCATCAGGGCGCGTCGGGGCCCCCCTGGCGCGCCCTGGTGGGTTGTGGTATCCACGGCCCACCTCTCTGGCACTTCTTTGGCCCACTGGGTGTCTTCTGGTCCAAAAAAATCTTCAAAAAGTTTCGTCGCGATTGGACTCCGTTTGGTACTGATATCCTGTGAAGTAAAAAACAAGCAAAAACAACAACTGGCACTTTGGCACTATGTCAATAGGTTAGTCCCAAAAAATGATATAAATTTGTTATAAAATGATTGTAAAACATCCAAGAATGATAATATAATAGCATGGAACAAGCAAAAATTATAGATACGTTGGAGCCCTATCAATAGCATCCCCAAGCTTGGGACGCAGATCAATTGCAGCAAATATATTCTCAAATATGTCATTCTCATCAAGCATAGCATCCCCAAGCTTATGGGTTTGCATATCATTAGGATAATCATCAATAGCATGAATAGCACCAATAGTGTAACAATTATTATCAGCATAATTTTCCAAATTGGTGCCAAAAAGATTTTCAATATTATAAGGAGTATCATTATCTTCCCAATCATCCTCATCACAACAAGTAGTAGGCATAACAAAATAATCATCAAGTGTATCATCATCCACACTACTTTCGTATTTATTCTCAACAATGATAGGAGAAAGATTATTTGAGAGGGATACCTTTTTATGTTTACCTTTTCTTCTCTTCTTCTCCATTCCCACATTTTGTGTGGGTTTATGTAATTTTTCCAAGCTTCTTATTGAAGAGATTGGTTTGATGGGAAGCTCTTCATTGCAACCTGATTCATCACAAGAAACAATAGGAGGGTATTGGGAGACCTTTACCCTTTCATTAGTATTACTTTTATATTCTATTGGTTTCTCATTCTTTCTATAGTTGGCAATATAAGCATTCTCATTGCAATTCACTATGCAAAACATATAGATTTCTTGTAGATTAGTTTCATTACCACTTGTGACAATGAATATATCAAACCAATCATTTTTATGTGATAATTCTTCAAACCCCAAAAATAGGCAAAGTTCATTATAGAGTTCACGGGAGATCAAATTATCACAATATTTGGAAACGGTTCTGTCGTGGTTTTGTCACGGCAGATGTCCTGGTGTAAGGACTTGGGGGTGAGGCCATCGCTACGGCGGTTAACTCGAAGGGGTTGATCGGGACGAAAGACACAGGTTTACCCAGGTTTGGCCCCTCTCGAAGGAGGTAACAACCTACGTCCTGCTTTGAGTTGTATTGATTGGGTATCGATTACAAGGGAGCGGATTCGCTTGACCTAGTACTCGATCAAAGGTTTCGTGATCTCAGCCGCCCAGGGTGCCCGCCTTTATATACACAGGTTGAGGCCCCGGGCTTACAAGAGTCCGGGCCGGGTCATACTAAGTAACCGACCTTGCCTCTAACTACCCTTGCCTTGTCTGGCAAGCTGCCACCGGCGGCTTACGCCACCGGGTTAGACGTTATCTTCCGGCACTGGGCCTCCTCCAGGCCCATCGGGCAAGTCACTTCCAGGCCTTACTGCTAAGCCACCAACCTCATGACCCGGCCCCTCCTGGGCGGGTCTCACCACGGGGTTATATCCCCAACATTAGGCCCTAGATTGATTTGAACCGGTTCATGTCAATCTTCAAGTCTTCTGGTTGGCGAGTCTTACATTCCTTTCTGACAAATCTTCATGACCCGCCATGTGAAAATGGGTGATGTCATCTCTGACCAATCTTCGTGACCCTCCATGTGGAAATGAGTGACGTCATCTTTAAAAAATCCAAAAGATCCTTATAACAGATTTTTTTTTCATTAACTGGTCAACCCGAGAATCGAGGCGTTTTCTTGGTCAATCATCATATTGCCTCCTCGATTCCCGCGCGAGACTGTTGATGTTCCATCCCCCTCATAAATAGGCATGTGGGGTCCTTATCTTTTTCACTTTCCCCCATCGCCGCCTCTCTTCTTCTTCCTCCAGCCGCTCGCACAGCCGAAGCTCCGCCGCGCCACTCGGACCTCGTCGTCGCCGTCACTAAGGCTGCTGCATCACCCTGAATCATTCCAGAGTTTGTCGTCGCTCACCCACATCTTCTACGCATCTCAGGTTCCATCTTCCTCCTCCTCTGAATCAGCATTAGATCATCGAGTGTTCTTCGGGTCCGCCGCCGTTCATCGGTGTTCTTGGCGTAGATGAGGAGAATAAATACTTGTAGATTCCCATTCGCTTAGCAAGATCCCGCGGCGTTCCGCCGGGTGCGTTTTCCATGCATATCACACATCTTCCCTTCGCGGGAGCTTGCGTATGAACTGTCTGTTCTTCACTGTCAATTTAGGTTTAGGAAATATTTTCCTTTTTTTCTCCTTCGTAGATCTTAAAACGGTAGCTGTAGTTGTTGGAACCTGTTTTTCCACACTTAGCAGTTTTTCCAATAATCGCTGGCAAACTTGACCCGCCATCATGCTACCGGCTCTCGTTGTCATGCTTCGTTGCTGTAATGATCGGCGGCTCATAATTTAATACTGACCCGCCAAGTACCATCACCATCTTAAAGTCATAGTCATTTTGGTCATGCCGCGTTTTTAACCTGCCATATAATCATGCCTTTCCACAGTCTTTTAAACCGCCGCCATGGCTAAAGCCCACGCTTCCTGCGACTGGGTCAGCTCTGCGGTTACCGAAGAAACACTTAGTGACTTTGTAGCCATGGGGGTTTTGCTGGCTCAAGATGTTATCCACTGGCGGGTTCCTGGCAAAGAAACCACTCCCAAGCCCCAGGATGGGGAGGTTGTTATCTTTACGGATCATCTTCTCCGTCGCTTCTCTCCGCCCGGCTCAAAAAAATTCCGGGACGCCCTGCACTTCTACAATCTGCACCCTCAAGATATTGGCCCCAACTCCGTGACCAATTTATGTCAATTCCAAATTCTCTGTGAGGCCTATCTGCAAGAAGAGCCGTTTGTTGACCTCTTCAAGGAATATTTCTATATCAACCGCCAAACAGAGATGGCGGATGGATTGAGTCTTGAACTTGGAGGTGTCTCCATTCAAAGATGGAGGGATGTACTCTTTCCAGCAGCGATTCTGCCGAGTCATCCCAAGGACTGGAATAAGACCTGGTTTTACTGCAAGGACACTTCCCCAGAAGGATAGAATCCACTGCCCGATTATCGTCCTTACACCGACACCGAACTCCCAGACCGGATGTCTGCTGCAGAGCGCACTCAATATGGTCCAACCTTCTCAAAGATACGAGCCCTGCTAGCCAACGGGTTAACTGGCGTCAATCTGACCCGCTGCTGGGTCTCCTGGAGAATTATGCCGTTGAGCCGCCGCAACGCCTTAATGAGCCAATATACAGGTGAGGTAGATGACCCTCAACGCTTCAACCAGACTCCCTTAACAGACCAAGATCTTAATGCAATCGTCAAATCCTTGCTGGGAGAACCTCAAGGAGTCTGCAACAAGACGGGGCTAAGCCCTTTTTATGCAATTAACCCGGCTTCGGAGGTGAATCTTTTCATCCTAATCCTCATCCATTCTTTTAAATGCTGCATTTCTTATACCCTATTTAATCTTTCTGCCAATGCATATACCATATGTAGGCCGGCTCTTCCTTCTGGAACAAGAGGTTAACCACTACCTCCAAGAAGAAGAAAAGCAAAGCGACCAAGGCTCGAGCTCCGGCTCGTAAAAAGAAACAATCAACTGAGGAGTTGTTCGGGCTGGACGACTCAGAGGTAGAACTTGATTCTCTTGGTCTTCTTTTCATGCAACTTATTGATACTGACTCCTCTCAGGAAGAGGCAGAGGCAAGCGAAGCCGGAGCCGCAGAGGTAACTATCATCTCCTCCGACTCAGAACCTCTGCCAACAGAGAGAATCCGGCGGGTCATCCGGAAAGTTAAGTTTTCACACCCTCTTGCTCACTTGGACCCCGACTTTCTTTTGAAGAAGCAGCAACATGATGCCAGACGTCAGACCCGGAGCGGCAGCTCTGAAGACCTGGTGGCTGGCTTACCTGACACTCCGGCTCACCGAAAACGTCGCAACGAGGTACTTCATGCTTATATTTGTATTTCTGCATATTAGTCTTGTGCTGTCACTTACTCATATTGCTTCATCGAATCGTATCAGGAAACTCCTCCTTCGTCTCGCGACTCAACTGCCTCCAAGCTGCCTCCCCTTGTTATCAACCCGGGGTAAACTTTCTTATATCATTTCCCTGCTTACTACTATACTGTCCTTGCATATAACTGACAATGAAGTCCGTGTTTTGCAGGGGCCAGGCCAAGAAAAGGAAACTGAGCGGGTCATCTTCCCGTCCAAATGTTTCAGAACCGGAAGACCCAAAGCTTGACACTCCTGAAGCTCAAGTGGAACCATCCGATGCTGGCCAGGGTGCTCATGACGACACTCCCCAGCCCAACGAGCCGGTGGATGCTGACGTTGTGATTCCTGAGGCTTATCTGGAGACGGATCCTAAGCCGCCCAGCCCCCTGCCAACAACTCAAGAGGTGCCGGCTCAAGAAGAATAGGTCACTATTATCGGCTTAGCCTACGCCGCTCCGGCCCCCTCCAACGTGCTAACCAAGCACATCGGCAAGGCTGAAACGCCTTCACCTGAGAAAGATAAAAACAAGCTTGATCTGCCCAACTTGGAGAAGCTGATTGCTGACGAGTTGCACTCAGGCTATTTGAGCCGCCTTGCCGCAAGCCGGGACATGGAGGCCAAATTAGTTGATATGATGAAGAAGAAATATGAGGTATTCCACTTTTCTGCTCTCTGTATAACCTTACGTAGCCCCCAAGGGCCGGCTTATATGCTCGAAAATAAGCCGGGTCTTCAATAATATTTAGACTTGAGCAGACCAACGTTGTAGCCCCCAAGGGCCGGGTCATTATACCAATAATGAGCCGGCACTTATTGCCTTAATAACTGCAAAAATGCCAAGTGTAACCCCCAAGGGCCGGGTCATTATGTAAATAATGAACCGGGACTCTTTGTAGACCTGATTTTAGACTTGTAGAGCAATGTGTAGCCCCGAAGGGCCGGGTTATCTTCATGAAGATGGTCCGGGTCTTATTTGTATTGTAGACATAAGAAAGAACTGATACACATTAGCCCCCAAGTGTCAAGTATATTACTTGCAATCTGCTTAGGACTTGTAAGAATTCTCTGCCTTGCTTCTGAACACCATTATGTGCCGGACTGGCGGCTTAAGACTGATAATCTTGCTTTGCTATGACTTGTCATGTGTAGGAATCTTTAAGTGTGGTTGAATCTAGCATGACAGACCTTAAGAAGAGTCTAGCATTGCAACAAGAAGCCCGAGCTGAAGTCGATACAAAGTTGCGGCTTGCCTTGTCACAACTGGAGAAAACCAAGTCTGAGCTTGAAACATTTAAAAAATCTGCTGAAATCAACCAAGCCGCCCTGACCAAACGCGCAGAGGATGCCGAGGGCCGTCTTACACCCATAACTGAGGAGCTGACCAGCCTGAAGCGGCACATAAACCAGATGACCGAGGCCGTCTTTGGTAAGCATTGTTTGGCTATATTATGACCATAATCTTATCTTGACTCATCCGGCGACTTACAAACATGATCTGTTTTGCAGGCAAACGAACTCGCCAACTTCCGGATGACAGTTTGTTGAAGCTGAAGGTTTTATACGCCTTCACTGAACAACTATACGCCGGAAGCCTCTTTACCATCAAGGCAGTCTTTGGTGAGAAAGGTGTGCCAAAGCTGGTCAAAGATGTGCTAAAGTGCCTCTCCACCGTCCCCTAACACTTCGAAGAAATGAAGAAATTAGCCGCCCGGAAGGGCGCAATATCTGCTATGAGCTGGGCGTTGGCATATGCGCCGGAGCTTAACCCGGAGGAGATGACGGGGGGCTTCCCACAGTTGAAGGATGATGGGTCGGAATTCACTCAAGACGACTACGCCCGCTGCTTCAAAGCGTCTCGAGTGTTGGGCAGCCAGCTAGCCGCAGAAGCTGACCTGAAGACATATCAGGCGGCTTACGACGCCGACAACGCGCGAATCCGGGCGCCTACATTTGAACCAAAGGATCTGACTCCCCAACGGCGTAAGCATATCTTCGCTCCTGATGTTGATCCATCTCCCATCTTGGATGATGAGGCTGAATTTGAACCATTACTCAACTGCAACTGGGATGTGGACAACCTTCAGATCCAGGAAAGCTAAGACCCGGCGCGGGATGACCCGTCGACAAGCTAGGCGCAAGAGCCGGTCTTCAAGGATGCTAACCCGGGAGAAGTAGAGCCGCCGGGTGATAACTTGTGAAAACTTGAGCACAACATTTTGGGTCCTCCGAGGCCTTGTAATAGCGTAGGAAAAACTTGCTTGCTTGTGCTGCGCCTTCACGCATTTTTCGGAAACTTCATCTCATATGCCGGCGACTTAAAAACCTTCCAGCGTGAATGTCCTGATATAAGCATCTGACTTCACTAATTTGCACTGGCGGGTTATACTCCAGGAGCAATGCTAAGCCGGGATTATCCAAAAACTTAGAATCTTATCCTGAAGAAAAATGTCTGCAAAAACAAGTGATAGAATATATATTTGCATATATTCTGCTCTATAAACTAGCTTTAAAGGCACAGCCAGAAGAGATAGCTCTTATTTTTGTTTTATAAGGAAAAATCATATTGCCTCAAAAGAAGCTAGGCATCAAAAGCCTGAAACCTCGTAAGCCGGCTCTCACGTGACATAAATCCGTCGTTTAAAACTTAACAAGTTCAGGGTCTTTAAAAAGATTGACATTGCTAAGAGTACGAACGGGCCACATAGCGGAGAAACTACGACAGACAAGGCGAGTTTATCCTAGCTCACTGTAAGCCGGCTCTCTCGTGACAAAAGCCGCCATTTTAACCTTGACAAGTTCAGGGTCTTATTGCGAGATTGACTATCAAGTTCAGGGTCTCTGAGCAAGATTGACTGTCAAGAGTTCGGCGGGTCACATGGTGGAGTAGCAAGTTGCAAACAGGCAGGTTTAACTCGAATATGGCATATAAAGCCGGTCAAGAGGGTATGAAAGCTAAACCCAGTGGGTTGGAAGCCCCCAAGTGACCTTATGAAGAATCAACTCTTTGCACGAAACTTGGTGCGGAAAAAATGGCAGAGGCCCCAAATTATGGGGATGCCAACTTTATTATATCATAAAAGGTGGTATACACAATGACAGAAGTATGTACATTGATAAGAGCCGGCGGCTCAAGTATAATATGGCCGAAGGTGAGCAATGTTCCACGGCCTGGCAGTCTCTTCTCCGGACGTGCGTGATTTGTCACTCTCCCGTATATCAATGAGATAGTAGGAGCCATTGTTGAGATTTCTGCTGATCACAAACGGTCCCTCCCAGGGGGTGACAACTTATGCATATCTGACTGGTCTTGAATCAGCCGGAGAACTAAGTTGCCTTCTTGGAACGTCCGGGTCTTGACTCTGCGGCTATGATAACGACGCAGATCTTGCTGGTAAATCGCCGACCGTGCCGCTGCAAGGTCCCGTGCTTCATCCAATGCATCCAAAGCATCCTGACGCGCCGTCTCATTATCAGTTTCAACATAAGCCGCCACCCTAGGCGAGTCATGACGGATATCACTGGGGAGAACGGCTTCTGCGCCATAAACCATGAAGAAAGGCATATAGCATGTTGACCTATTGGGGGTGGTTCTGATACTCCAAAGTACTGAAGGTAATTCCTCCACCCAACAACCAGGCGTGCGTTCCAAAGGAACCATAAGCCGGGGTTTTATCCCTTTCAAAATTTCCTGGTTAGCACGCTCTACCTGGCCGTTTAACTGTGGATGAGCCATGGAAGATACATCAAGGTGGATGTGTTCGCTATCACAAAACTCCTTCATAACCCCCTTGGACAGGTTTGTACCATTGTCAGTAATGATACTATGAGGATAACCAAACCGAAAGATCAGCTTCTTGATGAACTGAACTGTTGTTGCTGCATCACACTTACTGACCAGCTCAGCCTCAACCCACTTAGTAAATTTGTCAACTGCCAACAAGAGGTGGGTCTTCTTGTCCTTAGGCCTCTTAAACGGCCCCACCATATCAAGTCCCCAGACCGCAAACGGCCAGGTGATTGGAATCATCCGCAACTCTTGAGCCGGCACATGGGCCCGTCGTCCGAATTTCTGACATCCACCACATTTACTGACCAAGTCCTATGCATCTTTGTTAGCTGTTAACCAATAAAAACCGTGCCGAAAAGCCTTAGCCACCAAAGATTTTGACCCGGCGTGATGACCACAATCGCCGGCATATATCTCTTGCAGGATTTCACAGCCCTCGTCAGGAGAAACACATTGCTGAAAAATGCCTGTCACGCTGCACCTGTGCAACTCGCCGTTGACAATAGTCATAGACTTGGACCGCCTCATAATCTGCCGCGCCAAGGTCTCATCTTGGGGTACCTCACCGCGAGTCAGATACGCCATATAAGGCAGCGTCCAATCCGAGATTGCGCGGAGAGCCGCCACTAATTGCCCTTCCAGGTTAGGTATCGCAAGATCCTCTTCCGATGGTAATTTAACCGACGGGTGATGCAGTACGTCCAGAAACACATTAGGTGGCACTGGCTTACGCTGAGACCCCAGTCTAGATAGTGCATCAGCCGCCTCATTCTTCCGATGATCTATATGATCCACCTGATAGCCCTTAAAGTGACCAGCAATAGCATCAACCGCCTGGCGATAAGCCGCCATGCGAGGGTCCTTGGAATCCCACGTGCCAGAAACTTGCTGAGCCACTAGGTGTGAGTCGCCGAGGCATCTGACCCGGCTCAAATTCATCTCCTTTGCCACACGGAGCCCATGAAGCAAAGCCTCATATTCAGCTGCATTGTTAGTGCAAGGAAACATTAACCTTGAAACATCACAGAATTTGTCACCTCGCGGGGAAGTTAAAACAACTCCAGCCCCCGAGCCTTCCAATTGCCTGGAGCCATCAAAATGAATTGTCCAATATGTATTGTCCGGCTTCTCCTCGGGTGCTTGACACTCTGTCCAGTCATTGATAAAGTCCACCAGGGCTTGAGATTTCACAGCCGTCCGGGGCACATATTTCAGATTGAGAGGCCCAAGCTCAATTGCCCACTTAGCAATCCTGCCAGTGGCTTCTCCGTTTTGAATGATATCTCCCAAAGGAGCAAAGCTGACCACTGTGATTGGATGCCCAAGGAAGTAGTGCTTCAGCTTGCGATTGGCCATGAATACTCCAAACACCAGCTTTTACCAATGCGGGTATCTTTGCTTGGATTCTGTCAAGACCTCACTGACATAGTAAACCGGCCGCTGGACTGGGTACTCCTTACCCGCCTCCTTGCGCTCCACCACAACTGCAGCAGACGCCTCTGTTGTTAGCCGTCACGTACAGGAGCAAAGTCTCTTTTTCCACCGGAGCAGCCAAAACGGGCGGCTCAGCCAACTGCTTTTTGAGCGCCTCAAACGCCTCATTGGCCACATCACTCCAGATAAAGTCGTCTGTTTTCTTCATCATCTGATACAGAGGAATAGCTTTCTCACCCAGGCGGCTTATGAACCGGCTTAAAGCGGCAATACGACCCGCCAAGCGCTGGACATCATTAATGCACGCCGGTTTAGACAAAGAAGTGATGGCCTTTATCTTGTCCGGGTTAGCCTCAATGCCCCGCTCGGAGACCAAGAATCCCAAGAGCTTGCCTGCAGGCACACCAAACAAACACTTGTCCGGGTTAAGCATCATCTTGTAAACCCGTAGATTATCAAAAGTTTCTTTCAAATCATCTAACAGAGTCTCCTTCTTTCGTGACTTGACCACAATATCATCCACATAAGCATGAACATTGCGCCCAATCTGACCATGAAGACAGTTCTGTACACAGCGCTGATAAGTCGCCTATGCACTTTTGAGTCCAAAAGGCATAGACACATAGCAAAAAGCTCCAAAAGGTGTAATGAAGGATGTCTTCTCTTGGTCTTTGACTGCCATCTTGATCTGATGATAACCTGAGTAAGCATCCAGGAAACATAAGCTCTCGCAACCCGTCGTTGCATCAATGATCTGGTCGATACGGGGGAGAGCAAATGGATCAACCGGACATGCCTTGTTGAGATCCGTGTAATCTACACACATGCGCCACGTGCTGTTCTTTTTAAGCACAAGCACGGGGTTAGCCAACCACTCTGGGTGAAAAACTTCGACGATAAACCCTGCTGCCAAGAGCTGGGCTACTTCTTCTCTAATAGCCTTACGCCTCTCTTCATTGAAACGACGGAGGAACTGTTTGACCGTTTTAAACTTAGGATCCACATTAAGGTGGTGCTCAGCGAATTCTCTTGGTACACCCGGCACGTCAGAAGGTTTCCATGCAAAGATGTCTCGATTCTCACGGATGAATTTGATGAGCGCGCTTTCCTATTTGGGATCCATATTAGCCCCAATAGTAAACTACTGCGATGAGTCGCCAGGAGTAAAATCCACCAGCTTGGTATCTTCTGCCACAAACTTCAGGGGCGGCTCAGATTCAGTGTTGGGCTTCTTCAACGGGGTCATATCCGCCGGGTCAACATTCTCTTTATAAAATTTGAGCTCCGCCTCAGCACAACTTGACTTTGCATACGCAGCATCGCCTTCCTCGCACTCAAGAGCAATCTTCCGATCACCATGCACTGTAATCGTTCCCTTCAGACCAGGCATCTTGAGCTGCAAGTAAACATAACAAGGCCTAGCCATGAACTTGGTGTAAGCCGGCCGTCCAAACAAGGCGTGGTACGGGCTCTTGATTTTAACCACCTTGAACCATAAGGTCTCCACCCTGTAGTTGAACTCATCGCCAAAGGCTACTTCCAGGGCAATTTTTCCAACTGGATAAGCCGATTTACCGGGCACCACACCGTGAAAGACTGTTGAAGATGGCTTGAGATCCTTGTCAAGCAGGTTCATCCGGCGAAACGTGTCATAGTACAGGATGTTGATGTTGCTGCCACCATCCATAAGCACCTTGGTGAACACAGAACCTCCTACTTGGGGGGGCCACCACCAGGGATAAATGCCCTGGGTTATTCACATGTGGCGGGTGATCCTCCCTGCTCCAAGTTATGTCATACTCAGACCACTTCAAGTACTACGGGAGAGCCGGCCTGGCCGCATTGACCGCCCGCTTGCGCACTTTCTGATCTCGCTTATCAAGGCTTGTCGTAAAAACGTGATACTGGCCTCCATTAAGCTGCTTCGGGTTACTCTGATATCCTAACTGGTTGTTTTGTTGTTGACCACCATTGCTAGACTGTTGGTTATGACCTCCATGGCTTCCTTGACCTTGATAACCAGAACCTGAGCCGCCTGCACCGAAGCCAGACCCATGAGAGCCGGATCCTGACCCGCCGGGCGGTCCATTGCCGTTGCCTTGATGCTGGCTAAGGCTGTAATTCTGGAATTCCCGCATAACCCAACAATCTTTCCAAGCATGAGTGGATGGCTTATTGGGCAGGCTATGCTTCGGGCAGGGGTCATTAAGGACTGCTTCCATGTTGAAAGGCTTATTTTTGCCGAAAGGCGGTTTACCGTTCCCCTTGCCACGGTTGTTCCCAGCATTAGTATTGGCCACCAGGTCTGACCCGGCGTCCGGATGCTTCCGCTTACCGCCATTACCTAGATTATTATTTCCTGCCCCGTTTTGCTGCTGACCTTTGCCATTGCCGTTCTTCTTGCCCTTAGCTGACTTCTCATCATCAGACCCAGGATCCTTTGTGCTGTCAGAATCTGCATATTTGGTGAGAGCCGCCATAAGCTCCCCCATGTCTTGGCATGAACGTTTGAGCCGTCCAAGCTTCTGCTTAAGAGGCAAAAAGTGGCAATTCTTCTCCAGAATCAGAACCGCCTGAGCCGCCGTGATATTATCAGAGGAGTGGATAATGGTTGAGACTCACCGGACCCAACGGTGGGCCGACTCATCCTCACACTGCACGCAATGATCCAAATCCACAATCGTCATGGGTTGCTGGCACGTCCCTTGAAAATTCTTGATGAACTTCGCTTTTAGCTCGGCCCAGGAATTAATGGTGTTGGGTGGCAAACCCTTCAACCACGTACGAGCCGGTCCCTCCAGCATCATGATGAAATACTTGGCACAGACTGCATCACTGACGTCCAACATCTCCATGGCTAGCTCATAACTCTCGATCCAGGCTTCTAGAGGCAGATCAGCAGTATAATTAGGCACCTTACGCGGACCCTTGAAGTCCTTTGGCAGGCGCTCGTTTCGCAGAGCCGGCACTAAGCACGGCACTCCCACAGCTCTGGAGGTTACTCCGGCTCCCACCGAAACGGAAGGTGCTACTGTGGGCGATTCTTGGTAAGCTGCCACGGCCGCTGCCGCCTCTCGCTGTGCTCTTGCACGATCAACAAGCGCCTGGGCGTCGACAGCAGGCGGGTCATCACGGGGCGGGTTCCGACCTCGCTCACTGCTAGAGATCGCCGGTGACTCTACATGCCGGCTGTAACTACGGCTCGGGATAGGGGTCGAGTGCACACGACTCCGGCTATAAGTATACTTCTCTTGTTGTGCCACCGCTGTCTGCAAATACCCAATGGCATTCCGGGCTTCCTCAGCAAAGGGTGTACCTTCAGCTAAGGGGAGCGCGTTAAGCCTGACTGCCGCTGCTACCATGTTTTCCACCGGGTTAGAATAATGACCGGGTGGTGTTGGAAAATGCTGTGGCGGGGTCTGGTTCCTACGGGGCGGGTCTGGCTGCCGATGCTGAGCCGCTGCCCTACTCCCAGGTACTTCCGCCGTTCGGGTCACGGTCAGAGGCACGTTTCGTCCTGATCCTGGCGTATTGAAAAGATTTCTAGGCTCATACTAATCCGGCAGGCGGGTCTGGTGCCTCATCCGACGGACTGCATCTGCAGTTTGTTGATCCAGGTCAAGACGAAAAGCTTCCGCCCTGAGGCGCTCTCACTCAGCATCCATCTGAGCCCGCAATGTGTTGATTTCCTCCTGGGCACTGGCCATCTGGTCCTTCAACCTCGCAATCTCCGTGTTACGGGAAGCTTGGTTTTCGGCCGTGACCTCGGTTCCCATCAGAGTCGTAAGCTCGTTCATCAGATCCAGTAAAACTTGAGCCGGCGTCCTGGCTGGCCCAGATCCCGTTGCGCCAGCGGCTGCTGTCCCAGCCGCCGTGCTACCCGAAGCCGGTGTCGATCCAGCCATGAAGACGGCAGCTCATAGTATTCCGGGTCATGGTAGCCCTCGAAGTAGCCCCCAAGCCCGCCATTGTGAAGCTGGTAGATTGATTCTGCCTCCCCGCTCGAGGATCCATCCTCTGAGCAGATGAGGGTTTCCTCTCGCGACATAGAACCTTCATCAAGTTCCGTGCCTTGGGTGAAATCGACGAAAACATGCTTCCGGCCCAGATTGATTCGGGCGGGTTGCGCGCGCCGGGTCGGCTCGACGAGGTCGGTGCAGATGTCCGGTCCAGGCTTAGATCAGCCGATCTTGCCGATGAAGACGTGAATTCCACCGAAGGGGACCCGGTACCCGTACTCGATTGAGTCGGCCTCGGGGCCCCAGCCAGCGTCGTCGATGTAGAGCTTGCCGTGGCGACTCTTGGTCAACCTGCCAATGGCGTATCCCTCGATCCCTGGGAGAGAGCCCTTCGAGTACTCCAAACCACCGAGCATCGGCCCCACGGTGGGTGCCAACTGTCGTGGTTTTGTCACGGCAGATGTCCTGGTGTAAGGACTTGGGGGTGAGGCCATCGCTACAGCGGTTAACTCGAAGGGGTTGATCGGGACGAAAGACACAGGTTTACCCAGGTTCGGCCCCTCTCGAAGGAGGTAACAGCCTACGTCCTGCTTTGAGTTGTATTGATTGGGTATCGATTACAAGGGAGCAGATTCGCTTGACCTAGTACTCGATCAAAGGTTTCATGGTCTCAGCCGCCCAGGGTGCCCGCCTTTATATACACAGGTCGAGGCCCCGGGCTTACAAGAGTCCGGGCCGGGTCATACTTAGTAACCGACCTTGCCTCTAACTACCCTTGCCTTGTCTGGCAAGCTGCCACCGGGTTACACGTTATCTTCTGGCTCTGGGCCTCCTCCAGGCCCATCGGACAAGTCACTTCCAGGCCTTACTGCTAAGCCGCCAACCTCATGACCCGGCCCCTCCTGGGCGGGTCTCACCACGGGGTTATATCCCCAACAGGTTCGGTCATGAAAAAGCATGCATTGGAAATTAAGATGACCAACCCTATTGCAAAGTTCACAAGTAATGGGATGAAGAGAGCATAATCTTTTGGCACATTCATCTATCACTTTAAGCCACCAATTAGTTTGATCATTTTTATGCTTTTTACAAAATCTATCATCCCTATATGGCATGTCTTTGCAAATTTTATTCACTCCACAAAAATCGACATGCTTATAGGAAACCTTTTTATCATGACTAGTGCAATCATCATTAGCATCATGGATATTCGTAGAATTCATACTAACAATACTACTATCATGCTCATCATTCAAGGAATTCTCATTAAGTACTTTCATAAACTATTCCTCTACCAATTGAGCACAATTTTCCGAACCATCATTTTCACGAAAGACCTTAAAAAGATGAAGCAATTGAGGTAACATAAACTCCATTTTTTGTAGTTTTATTTTATAAAACCAAACTAGTGAAAAACAAGAAACTAAAGGATTCAATTACAATATCTATAGATATACCTTCAAGCACTCACCTCCCCGGCAACGGCGCAAGAAAATGACTTGATGTCTACTATGCAACTTTATTCTTGTAGACTCTGTTGGACCTCCAAGCGCAGAGTTTTGTAGGACAGTAGCAATTTCCCCTCAAGTGGATGACCTAAGGTTTATCAATCCGTGGGAGGTGTAGGATGAAGATGGTCTCTCTCAAACAACCCTCCAATCAAATACAAGAAATCTCTTGTTTTCCCAACACACCCAATACAATGGAAAATTGTATATGTGCACTAGTTCGGCGAAGAGATGGTGATACGAGTGCAATATGGATGGTAGATATAGGGTTTTGTAATCTGAAAATATAAAAACAGCAAGGTAACAAGTAGTAAACAGCGAGCAAAACGGTATATCAATGCTTGGAAATAAGACCTAGGGCTCATACTTCCACTAGTGCAATCTCCCAACAATGCTAACATAGTTGAATCATATAACCATCCCTCAACGTGCAACAAAGAATCACTCCAAAGTTCCTATCTAGCGGAGAACATAAGATGAAATTGGTGTAGGTAGTAGAACCACCTCAAAGTTATTCTTTCCGGTCAATCGTTTGAGCTATTCCTATAAGTAACACAAACAGCCCTAGAGTTCGTACTTAAATAACACCAATGATACATATCAATTAACCCTAATGTCACCTAGATACTCCAATGTCACCGCAAGTATCCGTGGGTAAATTATGTGACATGTATAAACAATTTCAATCTATCATATTCAATCCAACACAAAGAACTTCAAGGAGCATCCCAAGATTTCTATCGGAGAAAGTAGGACAAGAACATGTATCAACCACTATGCATAGATTACCCCAATGTCACCTTGGGAATCCGCAAGTTGAGTACCAAAACATACATCAAGTGAATCAATAGAATACCCCATTGTCACCACGGGTATCCACATGCAAGACATATATCAAGTGTTCTCAAATCCAATATTCAATCACACATAATGAGATCTCAAAGGGAAAGATTCAATTCATCACAACAAGATAGTAAGGGAAACACATCATATGATCCAACTATATTACCAAAGCTCGCGATACATCAAGATCGTGTCATCTCAAGAACACGAGAGAGAGAGAGAGAGAGATTGATCACATAGCTACTGGTACATACCCTCAGCCCCGAGGGTGAACTACTCCCTCCTCGTCATGGCCTTGGCCGGGATGATGAAGATGGCCACCGATGATGGTTTCCCCTCTCCGGCAGGGTACTGGAACGACTCCAGATTGGTTTTTTGTCGATATAGAGAGTTGTGGCGGCGGAGCGGAGAGTCTCTCTTTATTTCTGGGGTTTCTGGGATTTATAGGATTTTTTAGCGTTGGAATCACGCGCAACGAAGCCACGTGGGCCCCCACAAGCCATCAAGGTGCGCCCTATGGGGCGCCCTATTGGCTTGTGGCCCACAGGTGGCTCCCCTCCGGTGGTTCTTCGCTCCACTATTGCTTATTTCCTCCAGAAAAAAATCATCAAAAACTTTCGTGCGATTCCAAGAACTTTCATTTTCTCCACAAAAACAACACCATGGTAATTCTGCTGAAAACAGCGTCAGTCCGGGTTAGTTCTAAATAAATCATATAAAGTACATCAAAATCATATAAAAGTATTGTAAACATAGGCAAACATGGCATGTATACTTCATAAATTATAGATACGTTGGAGACGTATTAGGCTAGTCCATCGTGGATGTAAGCTATGATGGAATAGACGAGGTTGCTACTTTGTGTACCCTTCGTGGGTGGAGCCCTCGGTGGACTCGCGCGACTGCTACCCTCCATGGGTTGAAGTCTCCATCAATGTGGACGTACGATAGCACCACCTATCGGAACCACGGGAAAAATCTTCGTGTCCCCATTGCGTTTGATTTCCTATCCCTACCCTCTACTTATATGTGCATGTCTTTACTTTTCGCTGCTATACTCTTAGACTTGCATGTGTAGGGTGTGCTTGACTTGTTATAATTGCTAAAACTTTCCAACCTTTAAAACTGGGAAAAGGCTAGATCTTCTATTTGGTCAAGTAGTCTAATCACCCCCCTCTAGATATACTTTGGATCCTACACGTGGTATCAGAGCTTTGGTCTCCATTGCATTGGTTTCACAACCTAGGAGAGTATGGCGTATAGTGAGGGAAATTATCATCGTACAGGTCCATATTTTGATGGTACCAACTTTGCTAGTTGGAAGCATAAAATGAAAATGCATATTCTTGGTCTTAAACCCGCCGTTTGGGCTGTTGTTCGTGTTGGATTGCAAGGTGAATTCTTTGGTGATGGAAAGGAACCGGATCGTGAAGCAACGGCGGAAGAATTGAAGATGTTGCAATACAACGCTCAAGCATGTGACATTCTATTCAACTGCCTATGCCCCGAAGAGTTCAACAAAGGAAATTTGGGATACTTTGGTTTATATGCACGAAGGAACCGAATCCGTCAGGGAATCTAAGTTGGATGTGCTGCAAAGTTAACTTGACAAGTTCAAGATGAAGGATGGTGAAGGAGTCACTGAAATGTACTCTAGGCTTGCTCTCATCACAAATGAGATTGCCGTCTTAGGAAGTGAAGAGATGTATGACAAATTCATCATCAAGAAAATCCTTAGAGCATTGGATGTAAAGTATGACACCCTGTGCACATTGATCCAAATGATGCCAAACTACAAAGATCTCAAGCCCACGGAAGTCATTGGAAAGATTGTTGCTCATGAAATATCACTCAAGGACAAACAAGAGCTCCACACCAAGTCAAGCGGTGCATATAAAGCCACAAGTGACACTCCTTCTACCTCAAGTGACAACCTTGTTACCAATGAAGATATAAGCCTCATGGTCAAGAAGTTCAACAAATTCTACAAGAATAGAGGCAAAGAAAGAAGCTCCAACTCAAGATATGAAGAGAAGCGTTCTTCTAGTCGTGACCGGCATTGCTACAATTGTGGAACACCCAGACACTTTTCCAATGAGTGCACGCCCCCCCCCCCCCCCCACCCCACAAGAGAAGAGAAGAGTCACCTAGAAGAAGAAGCTCAAGAGATGAGTCACCTGGTGGAGAGAGAAGGAGTAGAGAAGATCGCTATGAACGAAGACCCTCCCGGATAAGAAGGACAAATACACCAAGAGCTACACAAGAAGAAGACATCAAGCTCATGTTAGTGAATGGGTTTCTGGCTCCGATTCCGACAACCAATCCGAGAGAAGCTACCACTCCAACTCCGACTACTAGTCAAGATGAAGGTGTTGCCGGACTAGCACTTGTATCCTCCAATTCCTATGATATATTTGACTCACCAAATGAAGGAAGTGGAAGTTGCTTCATTGCCAAAGGTCCAACGGTATCACACCCCGAGTACTTTGACTTTAATAGTGATGAGGATGACTTGCTAGGAAAACATGATTGTCGGTGTACTAAAGAACGAGGCCCTTAGTACCCTGACTTGTGCACCAGACGACCGCGGCCTTCGGACCGGCTAGACCCTGTCGGGATGGATCTGAACACCAAGCCACTTCAAGAAAGGATTCGAGCGAACCGGCAAGCCCTCCTTGCCGGAAGGCTCGACTGCTAAGGCACCCGCCAAGGCCTCTGCCCGCCAAGCCATCGCTCCATGTCGCCAGGATGGTTGTCTTCATCGACTAGGTGTCGAGCGGGCAGTCGGTTAGGTGGAGCAGGTCGGGGCACGGCAGCTTACCAGATTTACAGCAGCTTTAATGAGACCTGTCCTACGGCGTGGCAAAGGAATAAGAGGTAGTTGGGCGAACGACACAGAAGGAGAGGCAATTCTTTCCGGGAAACATCACCAGCGTGCCACCTCACGACGCATTTAATGCGCCTGTCCTAGTCCGTCAGAGTTAGGTATTTCCCACTATAGCTATTGCCAACGATTTTGGAAGAGGGATATACATTTTTTATTATGTGTAAAGACCATTTTAGCCACTGTGGTAGCCCCTTGGATTATAAAAGGAGGTCCATGGCTACCTTTAGAAAGGTCGACGCTCTGTTCATTTACACGCGTAGTGACACTCCCTAAGCATTCCTTGCCGGGTTGTGACCCTCCTGTACTGTGAACCCACATAATCCACAACACACATGACGTAGGGTATTACACTCCGGCGGCCCGATCCTGTCTAAACCCTTGTGCGTGCGTGGTCCGGTGATGCTCTCTGCGCCAGAGGATCTCCCTAGCCGAACCACGAAAGGGGCCTTGCCATCCCCATAGATTGTCGTACCTTGACAATGATTTACTCTTTGATAAAACTAGTGATGTTAGTCAAAATGAACTTGATAATAATCGTGCTAGTCAAGGTGAATTGTTTGATGATGCTAAGAAGGAGATTGAGCGCCTAACTAAAGAACTAAACACTCTTAAGTTAGCTCATGAATCTACTCAAGAAGATCATAGAGAGCTCCTAAGAACTCATGAGAAGATACGCTTCGAGAAGCTAAATTTAGAGCAAGAGCATGAGTTTCTTAAAGATATCAATGACGATCTTCGAAATAAGAGTTCTTATTATCTAGCCAAATGATTACTCTTGTCCACTTTTATGCCTCAAGTTAAATCTAAGCAAGCTAGTAACAAGAGTAAGAAAGGTTCTTCATCTAGCAACAACAACACTAATACTAAATCCAATGATTTTGTTCCTAGTACTTCTATTGATTCCACTAATGATCCTCTTAGCCAAGTATCAGAGCAAGAAAACGATTTATTGAAAGGAATTATAGAAAAATGTGTCTACAAGAGTCTTGCCGGAAGTAAGCAATTTGAGGAGATTATCCGCAAGAAAGAATGGCACCGGAAGAACCAAGGTATTGGTTTTGAACGAAAGTTCAATGCCAATGGAGTTGAATGGGAGGAAGATCAATACCCCAAGACGAAGTTTTCCCCAAAAGGAGAAGTATGATCCTACTCTCTCTAAGGGAACAAAGATCAAGATAATCTTCCACCATAAGACCACAAGCTCAAGGGCAAGGACAAGTTTCAAGAAGAGATTAAATCATTTGAATAATCACAAGCCATGGTCAAGTGGGTTCCCAAGGCAACCATTAGCTCTACTTCATCAAGTGCTACTTCAACTCCAAGGATTCCCATCAAGTTGATGTGGGTCCCCATGAAGAAGAACTAGAGAAGTTCTTGAGGGATGACTCCGTCAACAAAATTCACTCACATTCATTATTGGCAAGAATCCAACCTCATGCAATAGTTCAAGGAGTCACAAATCCCTCATTTGTAAGCAAGGGACAAGGTAATTAATGAATCAATGGACATCATCATACATGTGTTTCACTCCATGTCCATAGATATCCTTGTATTTGTTCCTTGTGTGGGACTAAACCATGTAGGTGAGAAGAGTACAAAAAACAAGGATAGCTCCCAACTCAAGATGATCTTCATCAACTATGAGCATCCACTACTACAACACCTACATGAAGTCTACAACGACAAAACCCAAGGTTAGTTTGTCCCTCTTAGGGGGGATGTCACATCAAGGGGGAGCTTTACTCCAATACTTGAGTCAAAGCATCTCATAAGATGTGAACACATTAAAAGCTTTATCTATAAGTGGCAACCCCACTTGTGCTTAAACGATGAGTATGACCTATGATCAAGTATTCTTGCTTGGCTCCTAAGTCAATATACTTATATATAGATGACTCTGTCATCGCCAAAGTGCTCAGTAGATACTAGAGTGGTTTGGCATGTTTGCCATGTTTTATTTGACATCTTATTGTGTGAACATGTTGGTATGCATATATTTTTTCATTCGAGGACATCCAATTGTTGTTCTTTGGCTTTCATTTTTCTGGCCAATTGGATGTACAAGAATGCCTAAGTACCCCCTCTATCTATCTATGCTTTCTCGTCTCAAATTCCATTCATGCTTCATCACAAAATTTGAGCAAGCACTTTTTGGACCCTTTGCGTGAGGAGCACTTGGAGCCACCGTTTCGACAAAGGGCTGACTTCCAAACCTTCCCAAGTATATTTTAGTGTGACCAACTCATAAAACTCAGTTCCATCGAGGCACTAGGGTTGATCTGGTTTTTGAACCTCGGAACCACCAATTGAAAAAACTCGGTGTCACCAAGTTGCCCTGCCAACAGGCAGTAAAGCATCTCAACAGAACCGATTTGATTTTTTGGTGTCATCGACAGCAGATGGGTATCTATATATCCATGCCCCCGAACTTGAAAAATTCTTCAACCTTCGGTCAATAGCACCCCACTGCTGCCTCGACCCACGTCTTCAGGACTTCGCCGTTGCTTCCCGTGCGCCCTTGTCGCAGGAATCCGCCGCCATCAACGGATTCATCTCCACCGTTGTCGCCGTAGAGGAGATTTCACCAAGTTAGGGTAAATCTCCAGCCCCTCTTGCGCTCTAACATCCGATTCATGCGCATTAGGATATATTTGATCTCTTGTCACAGTTTGCAATGTATCCATCCTCGAGAAAACTCCGCAGAATAGATCGAACAAAAAAAATTAGGGTTAGGTTTCTGCCGTAAGTAATTTCGGAGTCACCGAATCTAAACATTTCGGCGCCACCGATGTGGGTTACCCACAACACAAAGGGCTTCTTGGTGAAACCGAAAAGTTCCTATTGGTGTCACCGAGATGGATGTGTAGGTTTTCTGAGGACAACTTCATTGAGACTGAGTCTCTCTTCAATGAAACCGATTTGAGTGACCAAGTTTTTGTTAAGAATGTTTGTTGCTTCGGAAGAAACTCGGTGGAATCAAACTTGCTTACAGTGAAAACCTAGAACTAAATTTTTGAGTTCAAACTTGCAAAATGTCTGAATTTTCTGATGCTCATCTTTTCCACTCCTTTATATTTATTTCATAGGGTCAAAGCTCAGTCATGTTAGGATCAGAGGACAATCAGAATGATTTCAGAGACCCCAGTGCAGACACTGATGCATGCACTAGTCCAGATGCTAGTTCTGAGGACCCTGGCACCCCTAGCTCACATGGCTTGCCCAAGGCACCCACCAGGGCCAGACATAAGAGAAACTTTGATGAGGAGGATGCAGATTTTATTCCTGATGATGCCACATCCAATAGGAAACCTATCATAAAGGAATATGCAAGCACTGATGCCAGGAAGGCACCTGAGTCAGCTGGAAAGGGAGGAATGAAATCTCTTGAGACCCCTAACACATGCCAGCAAACCAAGGCATTGGCCAAGAAGTCAGGGAAGAAGAGAGAAAGGAAGAGGACTATCCATGTGGTTGGGAGGCCAACCTCCATGTATGAAGAGCCTGCTGAGCATGAGGATGAGGAGGAGGAGGAACCTGCTAACCCTCCTCCTTCCAAGCAAAGGAAACTTAGGAAGGATGCATGCCAAAGCCTGCTCCTAAGGCTAAACCCTCAGCTCCCAAGACCAAACCAGCTACCTCCAAGCCCAAGAGGACAACCAGAGATATTTCTGGTGTAGACAAGAACAAGGGTTATACCTCCAGAGATGCAGCAAAGGAAGAAGAAGATGTTGTAGTTTTGAGGAAGCTAAGACCTCACCTGCCTGACCACAACAATGATCATCCGGTGGCAGAAAACATGAAGGAGAGGAAGGATCAAGGTCTCAGAAAGTGGAGAGCCAATGATCCATATGCTGTGACGAGAAGGACTGTTGTTGATGCTCGCTTTCACACCAAGGAGTAGTAGGACTTCTATGAGACTATTTTGCTTGACAAGAACCCAGCTGTCAGTGATATGAGATATGTTGACTAGGAATACATCAAGAACAACCTGGACTACTTTCCTCATGTCCAAGAAAATTTCAAGACCATTGATATTGATGAGTTTGTTAGTAGAAAGATGACTGCCTGGAATGATGAAATGATTATGCAATTCTTTTCCACTACACATTTCTATCCAGATGGGAAGATTGTATGGATGACTGAAGGCATCAGCTATCAGTCAAGTGTTGAAGAATGGGCTGCCATCTTAGGAGTCCCAAAGATGCTTGAGAGTGACCTTGATGTGTACTGTGAGGCCAAGATGAATCACAACTCCATTGCCAACATGTACAACCCCATTCCTAGGGAGTATGTGAAGACACATAAGTTTGGCTCAGTTTACTTTCTGCAAGCAGGACTTCCCACCTTCAACACCATCCTAAGGCATACTTTGATGCCCAAGCCCGGAGACAACAAGATGATATGTGGTTATTCCATTAACATGCTACATCATGCGGGTAGCCATACTAGGATCAGAGTGATGGATGTCATAGTTGAGACCATCAAGAGGACTGCTGCTGACCAGAAGAGGTCTTGTGGATATGCTCCCTACATTTATATGCTTATCAACTCCAAGATTGGAAAGAGCCAATATCTACTTGATCGACCACACCTGCCCCTACAACCAGAATTGGAGGATAATGTCGTGGTGATGGGTCCAAGTCATTCCACTTCAACTACTACACAGACACAGACTGAGGCAGAGGCTAGGGCAGAAACACCTAGAGCCACTAGTGCTCAAATGCCAAGGACAAAGAATGACCAAATGGAATATCTTGTTGGTGCTATCCAAGGGATAGAGATGAACGTGAGTGAGATTCTAAAGAACCAAAAGAGCCTTGAGAGGATTGTGGAAACCAAGTTTCATGACTTGGATATCAAGGTGACTGAGCTGACAACGACTGTTGATACTTTGAAGAAGGAGGCAGATGCAGTGCCTAGCCCCAGCTCCAGCTCCAGTGATGATGATGATGACAGTCCTGGACTCCCGACTCACACTCTAGACTCGGGTCAGATCATCTGCAGTGCCAGTTCTAGAGATGAGACCCACTTCATCTGCTCCAGCATCAACACCCTCAGCACCTCCAGTGTCTACTCCACCACCTCAGAGGACTTCAGCAGAAGCATTCACCGACGGTCTCATATCGACTCCTAACACGACCACCGGAGCTGCTTCATCGTCTCATGGAGGAGATCATGCCCAGAGTGACGCTTAGCGCTATACCTTAGAGATTTTTGGTAACTTGTTGCCAAAGGGGGGAAGTTGTATAGATCATAGGGCTTCGAGAGAGAGAGTGTGTGTTGCATTTTGGTTGCTCTTCTCTTTTTTTGAAACAAACTTTTGGTCTATCGTGTGTTTGTCTTAAACCTTCGTTGTGTTTGATCATATGCTTTGTGACTGATGCTACTATTTCCTACCTTTGTGGTATCTATATGATGATCATTCACTCATGATTGGTGTTATGTGCATTGTAATTCATTCGTATCGTTTATGCGCACCACCAAGATGTATGTGACATGGAAGAGTTACCCATGATCCTAATCGATTGTGCATTTGCATTCAAACGCAAATTCAAAATAGTGCACAAACTTAGGGGGAGCTCTTGCTTATCACATACTTCTCAAGGCGATGATGTTATACATTGTTTATATCCTTATCGAAGCTTTGATCTATATGTTGTCATCAATTACCAAAAAGGGGGAGATTGAAAGCACAACTTCTCCCTAGGTGGTTTTGGTAATTAATAACAACATATATTTCATTGGACTAATGATCCTATCAAGCATATTTCAGGAAGAGTTCAATGAATGGATTGGCAAAGGATTGTGAGGAGATTCCCTAGATGAATGGAACATCAAATGGCAACAAGCTTCAAGACTCTACATTTTGCATTTTGTGAGAAATCACATTTGAGTCCATAGGAAAGCCAATACTATTAAAAGGGGATGAGGTATCTATGATGATCTAGTTGCTCAAGTGCTTAGAGTTAGCCACCAAAAACCCTCATGAATTCTCCCACAAATATATTCTATCCAAACCCTAAAGCCTAAATTCGGTGCCACCAAGTTTACACATTCGGCCCTACCGAGTTTTTCTTAGACAGAATGGAGAGCCAAACCCTAGCCACTCGGTGACACCAAGTTCCATTTCGGTCTAACCGAAAAAAGTGACCAACCTTCGGGTATCCATTTACTAAAAATCGGAATTTCTGAGTTTTGTGAATCGGTGCCACCGAAGCGAAGAACTGCCTCGGCCAACCGAAATCGGACTCATTGCGATTTATATATCGGTCTCACCGAAACGCCGAAAGTTGCAACCTTTTGCACTAGTCGGTATAACCTATATTATCTTCGGTTCCACCAATTTGGGAAATAATGTTGTAACCATTGGATTTTTGGAGAAGCCTATATATACCCTTCCACCTCCCTCTCATTCGAAGAGAGAGCACTCGGAACAAGCCAACACTTCCACCATTCATTTTCTGAGAGAGAACCACCTACTCATGTGTTGAGATCAAGATCTTCCACTCCAACCATATAAATCATGATTTGTAGCCTCCCCAAGTTGCTTTCCATCCAATCTATCTCTTCTACGAAGCCAAATCTGTGAGAGAGTGATTGAGTATTGAGGAGACTATCTTTTGAAGCACAAGAGCAAGGAGTTCATCATCCATACCACATCTATTACCTTTTGGAGCGTGGTGTCTCCTAGATTGGTTAGGTGTCACTTGGGAGCCTCCGACTTCCTGTGGAATTGAACCAAGAAGTTTGTTAGCGCAAGGAGATCGCCTACTTCGTGAAGATCTACCCTGAGTGAGGCTAGTCCTTCGTGGACTTAAGCCATGATGGAATAGACGAGGTTGCTACTTTGTGGACCCTTCATGGGTGGAGCCCTCCGTGGACTCGCCGACCGCTACCCTTCGTGGATTGAAGTCCCCATCAATGTGGACGTACGATAGCACCACCAATCAGAACCATGCGAAAATCTCCGAGTCCCCATTGCATTTGATCTTCCTATCCCTACCCTCTACTTATATGTGCATGTCTTTACTTTCTGCTACTATACTCTTAGACTTGCATGTGTAGAGTGTGCTTGACTTGTTATAATTGCTAAACTTGCCAACCTTTAAAATTGGGAAAAAGCTAGATTTTCTATTTGGTCAAGTAGTCTAATCACCCCCTCTAGACATACTTTGGATCCTACAAATGGCAATCCCCAAGCAATGTGAAGGAAGTCAGAAGCTTCCTTGGTCTTGCGGGATATTACCGCAAGTTCGTAGAAGGATTCTCAAGCATTGCCTGACCCATGACTTGGCTCTTGGAGAAGGACAAGAAGTTCGAATGGACGTCGAAGTGCGAAGAAAGCTTCCAAGAGCTCAAGAAGAGACTAACTACATCATCAGTTTTGGCCACCCCTGATATTTACAAGGAGTTTGTGATATATTGTGATGCATCGAGAACCGGGCATGGAGGTGTTCTGATGCAAGAAGGCAGAGTCATAGCATATCTATCTAGACAGATACATCCTCACGAAGAGAACTACGCTACTCATGATCTTGAGTTGGAAGCGGTAGTTTAAGCCTTGAAGACCTGGCGACATTACCTTCTAGGGAAGCGATGTGAGATATATGCAGATCACAAGAGTTTGAAGTATATTTTCACTCAAAAGGAACTAAACATGAGGCAGCGAAGGTGGTTGGAGTTGATCCAGGACTATGACCTCAGTGTTCAATACCACCCTGGAAAAGCTAACGTTGCTATGATTAAGGAAATGCTACCCGCCTTGTATGAAGAGCTTGAAATCTTTGGCTTGAACTAGTTGCACCTGGATTCCTGGCCAATCTCGAAGCAAAGCCTACCTTGATGGATGACATTAAGGAATCTCAGAAGGGACGTGCGAGCATTGAAGGTATCAAGAGGAAGATCAAGGCAGGTAAAGCCCCATGATTCTCAGTGGATGAACAAGGAGTCGTATGGTTTGGGAATCGCACTTGCGTCCCCAACAAAGTTGAGCTCAAGAACTTGATCTTGCAAGAAGCCCACAACACTCTATATTCCATCCATCCTAGAGGAACCAAGATGTATTAAGATCTCAAACCAAGATTCTGGTGGCATGGTATGAAAAGAGAGATAGCCACTTTTGTCGCTAAGTGTGACATATGCCAGAGAGTCAAAGCTGAGCATCAGCGACCCGTTGGATTGCTTCAACCTCTCAAGGTGCCTGAATGGAAGTGGGACACAGTCGGGATCAATTTCATCACTAGATATCCCAGGTCAAGCAGGGGACATGACTCCATATGGGTCATTGTTGATCACTTGACCAAGGTAGCCCACTTCATTCCTGTCAAGACGACCTACAAGGGAAACCAGCTAGCAATCTCTACATCAAACGAATTGTGAGCCTCCACAGAGTTCCTAAGGAGACTGTGTTGGACCGAGGTACTCAGTTTACCTCGAGATTCTAGAATAGATTCCAAGAAGCCTTGGGAACCAAGTTATCCTTCAGCACCGCTTTTCACCCTCAGACTGGAGGACAGACGGAACTAGTAAATCAAATACTCGAAGGCATGCTTCGTGCTTGTGTTTTGGCGTATGGAGCCAAGTGGGAAGATTGTTTGTCGTTCGCCGAGTTCTCCTACAACAACACCTATCGGTCCAGTCTTTAGATGGCACCGTTTGAGGTGTTGTATGGACGTAAGTGTCGCACTCCCCTCAACTGGTCAGAGACCGTAGAATGACTAGTATTTGGACTAGATATTCTACGTGAAGCATAAGAGCAAGTTTAGTTGGTCAGAGAGCGTCTGGATACCGCCAAGTGTGCATGTGATGCTTGAGTGATTTGCTATTTACTCGTTTGCTTGATTGTGCTTTAATTCACAAAAATCCTCCCACTCTCAAAACTCATCTCCTTGATCCAAAATTTTCCCAATGATCATGCCATGTGTATAGGACATAAAAGTATTTTTTATAAAATATTATTTTGGCCAAAAAGCATTTATTTGATTTAGGTTTCCAAAAAACCCTGAATTGAGCTTTGTACTACAAGTCCTCAAATTAGGGTAAATGTTTTGCCCCAAAGATTTTATTTGGAACCTATTATCGATAATACTTCCAAAAACCACAAAAATATTATTTTAAAAGTTATTTTTATATTTTATTTAAATGCCCTTTTTCTGAGGCCAGAAATGGTCTTTTATAGGGAAAATTATTTTAATGTTTCAAAAATATTTGAGAAAATTTAGGGGAACTCAGTGGACATATATTTTCCATATATATTAGTTTAAACACATGGTCATGTTCAAAATATTAGACAAAACCCTTTCTGGATAATTCAAGTATTTGAAATGTTTCTATAAGAAATATTGTCAAATAAATCCAGGAAAAATGCAGCAAGTCACATATGCCTTATGGGATGATGTTGACAAGATTCATCTCAATCCAAATAGTTTTGGTTCACAAAATTGTTCCAAAACCCTCTCTGTCCAGATTCAAACTTGGTCAACTTTACATTGCCAAGTATATCCTATTAATCTCAAACTTTGTGGACATGATCTAATCCCCTAGTGATGCAACTACACCAAGTGTTGCATCAAGGAGAATAGATTAGCCTAGTTAGATCTAAGAAAATCATTTTTTGCTCATTTCTAGGGTTTGCAAAAGCTACATTAGCTACTTTCTCCATTTGAGCTAAAATTTTGTGGGAAAGGCTAATTTGTTATGACACTCACTCCTGTTAAGTCCCATGACAAGTACAAGAACCTAACTAGCCTAAACATTGATCAAACACCTTCTGCTATCTCTTTGGAATCAATCATTGGAGCCCTTAGAGTGTTCTCATTGGCCCCATGTTTTTACCACAGCACTGGCAACTCCCCCTCCAGGCCTCCACCTTCAGTAAGTTTCCTAGCAGCCATCTCCATGATTGAGGGGGTGAAATCACACTTGCACCCCCATGGATAGCCATTCCCCTCTCTCTGCTCTCCCTCTTTCCTAGCGACCACCCAGAGCACCCAAAGCTCCCATTTCGTTTGTTTAATTCCTTCCGCAACTTTGGGGCACAAGTGGGCATGGCAGAGGGCGTCCGGACGCTCCCATGCCGGCCAAAGGTGCGCTCTGGAGCACACAACTACGCTCTGGAGGTTTGACTTCGCGCCCCGACCACCTCGAGTGTCCCCCTCACGCCAGTCGAGGCGCCTCAATGTCCGCGACACGCCACCATGTCGGACGCCTCCAGTCTCTCCCTCTCTCGCACCTTGCAGCACGTGCCTGACGGCCGCCCTGCTCAACCAATGCGCGGCCTCACACGTGCGCGCGCCAGTGAAAGCACATTTGCTCCCTTGGTGGTTTTGGTAATTAATAACAACATATATGTCATTGAACTAATGTTTCCACTAAGCATATTTCAGGAAAAGTTCAATGATAGGGATGGCAAAAGGATTGTGGAGAAACCCCAAGATGCAAGGAAATGGATTGGCAAAGCTTCAAGCAAGAGGACTCTACATTTTAGTTTGTGAGAAATCACTTTGAGTCCATAGGAAAGCCAATACTATTAAAAGGGGGTAAGGTACTGTTGGTGAACAAAATGCTCATACGTGCACACGTGATAGTCACCAAAAACACCCACAAGCTCTTCCACAAAAGTCTGTCCAAAGTCAAATATCCAAAATAGGTGCAACCAACACTTTCCACTCGGTGCCACCGATTCCCAAACTCACACAGACCCACGCCAAACCCTAGCACATCGGTGCAACCAATTCCACTTTGGTGCCACCGAGTTTGGGTTGCCAACTTTCTGTTACCTCGATTCACAAAATTGGTACCACCGAGTTTGTTGGATCGGCGTCACCGAGTTGCGCAATCTGACCGTTGGTCACCTTATCGGTACCACCGAGAATTATATATCGGTCTCACCGTGATTCAAAAGTTGTCACCTTTTGATCACTTCGGTACCACTGAGATTCACACATCGGTGTCACCGAGTTGGTCACTTTAGGTGTAACTGTTGGATTTTTAGGGATGCCTATATATACCCCTTCACCACCACCCACTCGAAAGAGAAGCACTCAGAACTATTCCATACTTGCCCCATCATATTTTCTGAGAGAGAGCCACCTACTCATGTGTTGAGATCAAGCCATTCCATTCCAATCATATGAATCTTGATCTCTAGCCTCCCCAAGTTGCTTTCCACCAAATCAATCTCTTTCACCATAGCCAAATCTGTGAGAGAGTGATTGTGTGTTGAGGAGTCTATCATCTTGAAGCACAAGAGCAAGGAGTTCATCGACATTGCCGAGCCTATTACCTTTTGGAGGGTGGTGCCTCCTAGATTGGTTAGGTGTCGCTTGGTAGCCTCCTACTTCGTGTTTTGGAGTTGAACCAAGAAGGTTGTACGGGCAAGGAGATCGCCTACTTCGTGAAGATCTACCCATAGTGAGGCTAGTCCTTCGTGGACAGAAGCCATTATGGAATAGTCAAGGTTGCTACTTCGTGGACCCTTATGGGTGGAGCCCTCCGTGGACTCTCGCGACCGTTACCCTCCGTGGGTTGAAGACTCCATAAACGTGGACGTACGATAGCACCACCTATCGGAACCACGGGAAAAATCTTCGTGTCTTGATACGTCTCCAACGTATCTATAATTTTTTATTGTTCCATGCTATTATATTATCTGTTTTGGATGTTTTATATGCATTTATATGCTATTTTATATTATTTTTGGGACTAACCTATTAACCTAGAGCCCAGTGCCAGTTTCTGTTTTTTTCGTGTTTTTGAGTTTTACAGAAAAGGAATATCAAACGGAGTCCAAACGGAATAAAAACTTACGATGATTTTTTATGGACCAGAAGAAGCCCAGGGAGCATTGGAGTTGGGCCAGAAGAGCCACGAGGCCACCACAAGCCTAGGGGCGCCCCCCCCCCCTAGGGTGCGCCCCCCTGGCTTGTCGTCGCCTCGTGGCACCCCCTGACGTGAGACCGACGCCAAAAATTCTTATCAATACCCAAACCGCCGAAAAGAAACCTAGATCGGGAGTTCCGCCGCCGCAAGCCTCTGTAGCCACGAAAAACCAATCGGGAGCCCGTTCCGGCATCCTGCCGGAGGGGGAAACCATCACCGGAGGCCATCTTCATCATCCCGGCGGTCTCCATGACGAGGAGGGAGTAGTTCACCCTCGGGGCTGAGGGTATGTACCAGTAGCTATGTGTTTAATCTCTCTCTCTCGTGTTCTTGAGATGGCACGATCTTGATGTACCGCGAGCTTTATTAATATAGATGAATCATATGGAGTTTTCCCCTCTCTATCCTCTTGTGATGAATTGAGTTTTCCCTTTGAAGTTTTCTTATCGGATTGAGTCTTTAAGGATTTGAGAACACTTGATGTATGTCTTGCGATGGGATATCCGTGGTGACAATGGGATGTTCTATTGATCCACTTGATGTATGTTTTGGTGATCAACTTGCGGGTTCCATGACCTTGGGAATCTATGCATAGGGGTTAGCACACGTTTTCGTCTTGACTCTCCGGTAGAAACTTTGGGGCACTCTTTGAAGTTCTTTGTGTTGGATTGAACATGATGAATCTGAAATTGTGTGATGCATATCGTATAATCAAGCCCACGGGTACTCGTGGTGACATTGGAGTATCTAGGTGACATTAGGGTTTTGGTTGATGTGTATCTTAAGGTGTTATTTTAGTACGAACTCTAGGGCTGTTCGTGACACTTATAGGGATAGCTCATAAGATTGATCGGAAAAGATAACTTTGAGGTGGTTTCGTACCCTACAATAATTTCTTTGTTTGTTCTCCGTTATTTGTGACTTTGGAGTGAACTCTTTGTCGCGCGTGAGGGATTTACATATGATTCAACTATGTCAGTATTGTTGAGAGAACTTGCACTAGTGAAAGTATGAACCCTAGGCCTTGTTTTCAAGCATTACAATACCGTTTTTGCTCACTTTTGTTACTTGCTACCTTGCTGTTTTTATATTTTCAAATTACAAAAATCTATATCTACTATCCATATTACACTTGTATCACCATCTCTTCGCCGAACTAGTGCACCTATACAATTTACCATTGTATTGGGTGTGTTGGGGACACAAGAGACTCTTTGTTATTTGGTTGCAGGGTTGTTTGAGAGAGACCATCTTCATCCTACGCATCCCACGGATTGAGAAACCTTAGGTCATCCACTTGAGGGAAATTTGCTACTGTCCTACAAAACTCTGCGCTTGGAGGCCCAACACGAGTCTACAAGAAGAAGGTTGCGTAGTAGACATCAAGCTCTTTTCTGGCGCCATTGCCGGGGAGGTGAGTGCTTGAAGGTATATCTTTAGATCTTGCAATTAAATCTTTTAGTTTCTTGTTTTTCACTAGTTTAGTTTTATAAAAGAAAACTACAAAAAAATGGAGTTTAGGTTGCATCATTTCTATCGTCTTTATAATGTCTTTCGTGAAAATAAGGATTCAGAAAATTGTGCTCAATTGGTAGAGGAAGAAATTATGAAAATACTTAATGAGAATTCCTTGAATGATGAGCATGATTTTAATGTTGCTAGTATGAATTCTCTGAATATCCATGATGCTAATGATATACAAAGCCACAAGCTTGGGGATGCTATGTTTTATGAAAATGACATGTTTGAGAATTTATTTGCTGCAATTAATGTTTGTCCCAAGCTTGGGGATGCTATGCTTAATGAAGATGATATTTTTAGTCCCCCAAGTTTTTATTGAGCAAATTTATTATGATGGTGGCATGCCTCCTATCTATGATGATTATGATGATGACATGTGTGCTATAAAGAGTGATAATAACCATGAAACTTGCCATCATGATTTTAATTTTCAATTGGATTATGCTTCTCATGATAGTTATTTTGTTGAGTTTGCTCCCACTATTATGAATGAGAAGAAAATTGCTTATGTGGAGAGTGAAAAAATTTCTATGCTTGTGGATCATGAAGATAATGCTTTATGTGATAGTTATGTTGTGAAATTCCTTCATGATGCTACTGAAAATTATTATGGGGGAGGAACATATGCTTGTAGGAATTGCAATAATATCAAGTTTCCTCTCTATGTGTTCAAAGTTTTGAAGTTATGCTTGTTTTGCCTTCCTATGCTAGTTGATTCTTGCTCCCATAAATTGTTTGCTCAGAAAATCCCTATGCATAGGAAGTGGGTTAGGCTTAAATGTGATAGTCATATGCTTCATGATGCTCTATTGCATGTTTCAACTACTATTCTTATATGAGCATCATTGAAATCATCATGCCTAGCTAAAAAGGCATTAAAGAAAAGCGCTTGTTGGGAGACAACCCAATATTTATACCTACTGTTTTTGTGTGTCCACATGATTAAGCTACTGTATAATCATGTTTTATAGCTTTTTTTCAATAAAGTGCCAAGTAAAGCCTTTGGGATAGTGTGGATGATAGTTGACTTGATTCTGTGCAAAAACAGAAACTTTTTCTCTCAGTCCAGGAATTTTGTAAACTCACTGGAACGTGATTTTGATCTTAATTTTTTACACATGATTTATATACAAATTGCCTAGATTTTCCTAATTTTTCAGAATTTTTAGAGACAGGCAAGTATGGTTACGCTACAGATCTTCACAGACTGTTCTGTTTTTGACAGATTCTGTTTTGCATGCATAGTTTACTTGCTTTAGTGTTTCTATAGCTTATATTGAGTGATATAAATTATGGGAATGATAGAATACAGTAGGTATGACGTGGGAACAATTATGAATCTTGTCTTGACAGTACCTAAGTGAATGATTTATCTTTACTACACTAACCCTTCTCACGAAGTTCCGTTAAGTTTTGTGTGATTGAAGTTTTCAAGTTTTTGGTGAGACACCAATATGAGGAGAATAAGGAGTGAAAATAACCTAAGCTTGGGTATTCCCAAGGCACCCCCAAGGTAATATCCAAGGAAGACTCAAGCGCCTAAGCTTGGGGATGCCCCGGAAGGCATCCCCTCTTTCATCTTCAACACTATCGGTATATCTTACTTGGAGCTATATTTTTATTCGTCACATAATATCAGTTTTGCTTGGAGCGTCATTTTATTTTCTTTTTTTCTGTTAGGTGTTATTTATAATCTTGTTTTTCAATAAAAAGTTCCAAGAATTGCCTTTTAGGATGCTTGAATTGCATGTTTGATGTGTGCTGTGTATAAACAGAAACTTTTGCTGTAGTGTTTGAATTTTCATATTTTACTGGAACGTGGAAAGTTTCTGAAATTTTTACACAGTATTGTAATATAAATTATTTAGCATGTACTAAATTTTCATAATTTTTTGAGTTACATAAGTACACTGGTTTAATAGATTGCTACAGACTGTTCTGTTTGGACAGATTGCTGTCATAGTTTTGTTATCTACTTATCCTATAGTTTCCATAGCCTACATTGGTAGATATAAATTGTGGAAATGGTAGTAAACAGTAGATGATGTTTGGAAATTATTATGCAACTTGTCTTGGCAGTACATGATGTGTTGATTTGTTCTTATGTGTACTAACCTATCTCACGAGTTCTTTTCGAGTTTTGTGTGGATGAAGTTTTTGAGAATAGGTGAAACCGAGGTATGAGAGGATTGAACGAGATACAAAAGCTCAAGCTTGGGGATGCCCAAGGCACCCCAAGTAAATATTTCAAGAAGTCTCAAGCATCTAAGCTTGGGGATGCTACGCATCCCACCTCTCTTCATCAACAATTATCGGTTAGCCTATGTTGAGCCTAAAGTTTTATTCGTCCACATGATATGTGCTATCCTTGGTATGTCATTTTATTTTGTTTTGCTGTTTGAATAAAGTACTTAAGATCTGAAATTCTTAGATGAGAGAGTCTTCACATAGTTATTTAAATTTTTGACTACTCATTGATCTTCACTTATATCTTTTTGGAGTAGTTTGTCTTTTGCTCTAGTGCTTCACTTATATCTTTGTAGAGCACGGCGGTGGTTTCATTTTATAGAAATTGATGAACTCTCATGCTTCACTTATATTATTTTGAGAGTCTCTAAACAGCATGGTAATGTGCTTAGGTTATGAATTTAGTCCTAATATAATGGGCATCCAAGAGGGATATAATAAAAACTTTCATATAAAGTGCATTGAATACTATGAGAAGTTTGATTCCTTATGATTGTTTTGAGATATAAAGATGGTAATATTAGAGACATGCTAGTGAGTAATTGTGGATTGGTAGAAATACTTGTGTTAAAGGTTGTGATTCCCGTAGCATGCACGTATGGTGAACCGTTATGTGACGAAGTCGGAGCATGATTTATTCATTGATTGCCCTCCTTTGTGTGGAGGTCGGGATCGCGCGATGGTTAACTCCTACCAACCCTTCCCCTAGGAGCATGCATGTAGTACTTTGTTTTGATAACTAATAGACGTTTGCAATAAGTATGTGAGTTCCTTATGACTAATGTTGAGTCCATGGATTATACGCACTCTCACCCTTCCACCCTTGCTAGCCTCTCTAGTACCGCCCAACTTTCACTGGTGCATTACACCCACCATATATCCTTCCTCAAAAAATCCACCATACCTACCTATTATGGCATTTCCATAGCCATTCCGAGATATATTGCCATGTAACTTCCACCGTTCGGTTTATGACACGCATCATTATTGTCATATTGCTTTCCATGATCGTGTAGTTGACATCGTATTTGTGGCAAAGCCACCATTCATATTTTTTTATACATGTCACTCTTGAGTCATTGCACATCCCGGTACACCGCCGGAGGCATTCATATAGAGTCATATTTTGTTCTAAGTATCGAGTTGTAATTCTTGAGTTGTAAGTAAATAAAAGTGTGATGATCATCATTATAGAGCATTGTCCCATGTGAGGAAAGGATGATGGAAACTATGATTCCCCCACAAGTCGGGATGAGTCTCCGGACTTTACAAAAAATAAAAGAGGCCAGAGAAGCCAAAAAAAAGAGGCCAAAGATGCCCACCTAAAAAAATGAAAAAAAATGAATGAAAAAAAATGAGAGAAAAGAGAGAAGGGGCAATGCTACTATCCTTTTTCCACACTTGTGCTTCAAAGTAGCACCATGATCTTCATGATAGAGAGTCTCCTATATTGTCACTTTCATATACTAGTGGGAATTTTTCATTATAGAACTTGGCTTGTATATTCCAATGATGGGCTTCCTCAAATTGCCCTAGGTCTTCGAGAGCAAGCAAGTTGGATGCACAACCACTTAGTTTCTTTTTGAGCTTTCATACACTTATAGCTCTAGTGCATCCGTTGCGTGGCAATGCCTATTCACTCACATTGATATCTATTGATGGGCATCTCCACAGCCCGTTGATACGCCTAGTTGATGTGAGACTATTTCCTTCTTTTTGTCTTCTCCACAACCACCATATTCTATTCCACCTATAGTGCTATATCCATGGCTCACGCTCATGTATTGCGTGAGAGTTGAAAAAGTTTGAGAATACTAAAGTATGAAACAATTGCTTGGCTAAACCCGGGGTTGTGCATGATTTAATACTTTGTGTGATGAAGATGGAGCATAGCTAGACTATATGATTTTGTAGGGATAACTTTCTTTGGCCATGTTATTTTGAGAAGACATGATTGCTTTATTAGTATGCTTGAAGTACTATTGTTTTTATGTCAATATTAAACTCTTGTTTTGAATCTTATGGATCTGAACATTCTTGCCACAATAAAGAAGATTGCATTGATAAATATGTTAGGTAGCATTCCACATCAAAAATTCTGTTTTTATCATTTACCTACTCGAGGACGAGCAGGAATTAAGCTTGGGGATGCTGATACGTCTCCAACGTATCTATAATTTTTGATTGTTCCATGCTATTATATTATCTGTTTTGGATGTTTTATATGCATTTATATGCTATTTTATATTATTTTTGGGACTAACCTATTAACCTAGAGCCCAGTGCCAGTTTCTGTTTTTTTTCGTGTTTTTGAGTTTTACAGAAAAGGAATATCAAACGGAGTCCAAACGGAATAAAAACTTACGATGATTTTTTATGGACCAGAAGAAGCCCAGGGAGCATTGGAGTTGGGCCAGAAGAGCCACGAGGCCACCACAAGCCTAGGGGGCGCCCCCCCTAGGGCGTGCCTCCCAGGCTTGTCGTCGCCTCGTGGCCCCGCTTGACGTGAGACCGACGCCAAAAATTCTTATAAATACCCAAACCTCCGAAAAGAAACCAAGATCGGGAGTTCCGCCGCCGCAAGCCTCTGTAGCCACGAAAAACCAATCGGGAGCCCGTTCCGGCACCCTGCCGGAGGGGGAAACCATCACCGGAGGCCAGCTTCATCATCCCGGCGGTCTCCATGACGAGGAGGGAGTAGTTCACCCTCGGGGCTGAGGGTATGTACCAGTAGCTATGTGTTTAATCTCTCTCTCTCTCTCTCTCGTGTTCTTGAGATGGCACGATCTTGATGTACCGCGAGCTTTATTAATATAGATGAATCATATGGAGTTTTCCCCTCTCTATCCTCTTGTGATGAATTGAGTTTTCCCTTTGAAGTTTTCTTATCGGATTGAGTCTTTAAGGATTTGAGAACACTTGATGTATGTCTTGCGATGGGATATCCGTGGTGACAATGGGATGTTCTATTGATCCACTCGATGTATGTTTTGGTGATCAACTTGCGGGTTCCGTGACCTTGGGAATCTATGCATAGGGGTTGGCACACGTTTTCGTCTTGACTCTTCGGTAGAAACTTTGGGGCACTCTTTGAAGTTCTTTGTGTTGGATTGAACATGATGAATCTGAAATTGTGTGATGCATATCGTATAATCAAGCCCACGGGTACTCGTGGTGACATTGGAGTATCTAGGTGGCATTAGGGTTTTGGTTGATGTGTATCTTAAGGTGTTATTTTAGTACGAACTCTAGGGCTGTTCGTGACACTTATAGGGATAGCTCATAAGATTGATCGGAAAAGATAACTTTGAGGTGGTTTCGTACCCTACAATAATTTCTTCGTTTGTTCTCCGCTATTTGTGACTTTGGAGTGAACTCTTTGTCGCACGTGAGGGATTTACATATGATTCAACTATGTCAGTATTGTTGAGAGAACTTGCACTAGTGAAAGTATGAACCCTAGGCCTTGTTTTCAAGCATTGCAATACCGTTTTTGCTCACTTTTGTTACTTGCTACCTTGCTGTTTTTATATTTTCATATTACAAAAACCTATATCTACTATCCATATTACACTTGTATCACCATCTCTTCGCCGAACTAGTGCACCTATACAATTTACCATTGTATTGGGTGTGTTGGGGACACAAGAGACTCTTTGTTATTTGGTTGCAGGGTTGTTTGAGGGAGACCATCTTCATCCTACGCCTCCCACGGATTGATAAACCTTAGGTCATCCACTTGAGGGAAATTTGCTACTGTCCTACAAAACTCTGCGCTTGGAGGCCCAACACGAGTCTACAAAAAGAAGGTTGCGTAGTAGACATCATGTCTACAAATTGTGTTTAATATTCCTTCCTATCCTCTACTATAAATGCTTGTTGTTACTTTCCGCTGCTATACTCTTAGACATGCATGTGTAGGGTGTACTTGACTTGCTATCATTGCTAAAATCTGCCAACACTTAAAATTGGGAAAAGGTAGAATTTTTATTTGGTCAAGTAGTCTAATCACCCCCCCCCCCTCTAGACATACTTTCGGTCCTACAGCCAGGGCCTCGCTCCCCTCTCTCTCTCCCTCCCCAGCCAGCTACACCACTCCTACGAGCACCACAGACACGCCCTGACCTCTCCCAACAGCCACCAGAGCCATTGCAGCGAAGGCCGAACGCGTTGTCCATGGTGCACTGTCGATCCTCTATAAATAGCCCCTCCCCGGCTCTCCCTCCCCCCTCTGGAACCTCTCTCCTACTCCTAATCGATCGCCTGCACCACCTAAACCACCCCAGAACCGCGCGAGCTCGAGATCAAGCCCGAGCTCCGCCACGTAGGACCTCCGACGATCTACAGGTACAGCCCACCTCCGGCTCCCATTTCTTGCTCTCTAGAACCTCAGCTCGCCGCTGGCTGTTCCCCCCTCCTCTGCGTGTTTTGCAGTCAGGATCGACCCTGGCGATGACCTCCTGAAGCCCTTCGCCGCGGCTTCCTCGTCGCCGACGAACGCTCGTGCTCCGGCGACTCCCTCCACCTCCATCTGAACGGCGGCATCGCCCTGAGCTTGTTCCTGCCCTCCGCTTGCCTCACCGTGCACTACAGTGTCGCTAGTGGGCCTCGCCGTCCTCTGACCGGAGGTTGACGACGACCCCTGCAGGGCCCGCTCATTAGCCTCTCGCCTCTCTCCCACACCTCTCTCTCTCTCTGACGCTGGCCCCCGCTCGTCAGGTTTGAACCTGGCAGTGCACGCGCGCCGCGGCTCGCCTGGGCTGGCGTGGCTCCGGGCCGGCCCAGTAGCGGGCAGATCTGGCCCAACCAGTCTGGTAACATTTCCCCTTTTTCTTTTCTGTGGGTTTTGCAAAAATTCCACAGCCACCAATATTTATCCAAATCCAGTGATTCAAAATCCTAAAATCTTGTAAAAATCCCACCTATTTTGTGATGCCACATGTGCACCATTTGAACAACTTTGTCTATATTGTCCTTAATTAAATCCATGATTGGATATTTAAAACCACTTTCTAAAATCAATATCTTCAAACTCCAAAAACAACACCAATAGTATTTTTAGTTTTAAATCTAGTATTTAACAAAAATAGGTTGACATTTATACGAGTGATTTATTTTTCCTGTTTTTGGTATGGCCTTATTTGTGCCCGTTATATTGCGACGATAGATTACGTGGTTGACGAGGAAGTTGGACAAGAAGCATTTGAAGACCCCGAAGACTTTGTTGAACCAAGCAAGAAACCCCTTGACCATGTTGATGAAACCACTTTTATGCATGTGATATAGCACTTTATTTTGTTGCATTGAAAGCATGATGATGATGTGGTGTCAACCTTGCGAGGTTGGTCTCCTATGCACTTCTCGCTGATACTTGCATTGTGCATGGCTCTATGTTCCGTGGAGAGTCATGTGGGTGGGAAGTAGATAGGTGCAAGTAGTTGCTACGCAAGTGGGACCGGGATATGCATAGAGATGGAAACAAAAGTGTTTCCAAAGACTTTTTGAAAACCCCATCGGGTGCCACTAATGACCGAGGGAGAAGATGAGCTAGGTAACCGTTTGAGAAAGAAGTGGTGTACCAAGGCAAGTTGTGTGTGTGGTTTCAAAAACGGATTAGATTTAAGATCTGGTGATCGTCCCAACCTTACATGTACGACCATGATACCCCATGTGGGATGGGGCTTTGTTGATTACTTTGGCCGATGCTAGTAGAGAGCCCGCATTACTAGTGGCGGGAGAGCCGAGTCACTCTCTCGATACGGGTTCATGCCTGGATGGATGACTATGGCTATTTTCACAGACACCAGGCACACCGTTGTGTCCCCTCAGGGATGGTACTTGTGATGTACATCATGAGGGCTGGGTACCAACGAGTGGACTCTTTGTTTAGTGTTGTCAAGGGAAAGAAATCGTTCGGGTACTTACCTCGGGTATTAAATATACCGCGAGTCGTGGATGACACGGAAGTCCCGTCCACAGTGTAAAATGTGCAAGTGTGCAACCTCTGCAGAGTGTAAAACTATCCGAATAGCCCCTTCCACGGTCAAAGACAGTTGGGTGGTCCTGCTTAAACTATGTACAAATGTTTTCACAAAACTTGGTGTGTGTGACAAAAGAGATACTTGAGCTAAATCAGATGACTTGAAGAGATGATTAAACTGGAGTTGTTCATGCTCTGTTTATATTGATAACCGTAACCTCATGATGCATGATTTTACAAATGTTAGGACATGATATTGCACTCAAAATTAGCTTTCCGCAAAACTACCTACTTAGTGTTATACCATGCATGAATACCTTGTTCCAAACATGGGTTGCTTGCGAGTACATTCAAAAGTACTCATTGGCTTGTCCCTAGTTATTTAATTGGCCAGGCATGGAAGAACAGGAATTTTGTGAAGAGTACCTTGGTGACGAACATGCGAACTAGGTCGCTTCCCAGTCTGAATGCCTGTAGGGTTAAGGCAGATGGCATGGGTCCACACTATCGTTGAAGATTTCTGTTGTGAGTTTATGTTTGATGTTTGTCTTTCATGGCCCTATCTATGTAAGCCTTGACCATAATGGTCATAATTTGTGTAAGACGGTACGCAATGGATATAAGACTCTTGATTATTCAGTTTTGTGTGTTCAGTGAGCATTGATCCTGGGATCACTGTACACGTGCATTCGGCGACATCGACTTGTGAGTCGGGGTCCCCACAACATACCAAGGAGTATTACGAGAAGCATTTATAACAGCTAATTTCTCATCAGGAAAACTATCATCAATAAGTAGTGCTTCATTAAGAACATTTTCCATTCTAGAAAAGTTATCTGCTACTAGATTTTCAGCCCCCTTTCTATCAATAATATGCAAATCAAACTCCTGAAGTAGAAGAACCCACCTAATCAATCTAGGTTTAGCATCTTTATTTTCCATAAGATATTTAATAGCAGCATGATCGGTGTGAATAGTAACTTTAGAATCAACAATGTAAGGTCTAAACTTGTCACATGTAAACACAACTACTAAAAATTATTTCTTAGTAGTAGCATAATTTCTTTGAGCACCATCTAAGGTCTTACTAGCATAATGTACAACATTTAATTTCTTATCAACTCTTTGTCCTAGAACAACACCAACAACATAAGCACTAGCATCACACATTATTTCAAACGGTAAGTTCCAATCAGGTGGTTGAACAATAGGTGTAGAAATCAAAGCTTGCTTAAGTATTTCAAAGGCTTCTACACAATCATCATAAAAAACAAATGGAACATATTTTTGCAAAAGATTGGTAAGAGGCCTAGAAATCTTAGAGAAATCCTTAATAAACCGTCTGTAGAAACAAGCACGACCAAGGAAACTTCTTATACCTTTAATATCTTTAGGACGTTGGCATTTTCTCAATTGCATCAACTTTAGCTTTATCCACTTAAATACCTCGTTGGGAAATTTTATGCCCAATTATTGTACCTTCATTAACCATAAAGTGGCACTTCTCCCAATTCAAGACAAGATTAGTTGCTTCATATCCCTGCAAAACTCGATCAAGGTTGCTTAAGTAATCATTAAAAGAAGTGCCGTAAGTGGAAAAATCATCCATGAATATCTCAACAATCTTTTCACAAAAATCAGAGAAGATAGCCATCATACATCTTTGAAAGGTAGCAGGTGCATTACATAAACCAAAAGGCATACGTCTATAATCATAAGTTCCAAAAGGACAAGTAAAAGTAGCTTTCTCTTGATCTTCTTTTGACACAGGTATTAGAGAAAAACCAAAATATCCACCAAGGAAACAAAAGTGTGTGTGCTTAGATAAACTTTCTAACATTTGATCAATAACAGGCAAGGGGTGATGATCTTTTCTAGTAGCTTTGTTTAATTTCCCAAATCAATTACCATCCTATAACCAGTTACGACTCTCTGTGGAATAAGTTCATTTTTATCATTAGGAACAACGGTTATACCTCCTTTCTTAGGCACACAATGAACATGACTTACCCATCTACTATCAGCTATGGGATAAATAATACCTGCCTCAAGAAGCTTCAATATTTCAGTTCTTACCACCTCTTTCATTTTAGGATTGAGGTGACGTTGATGATCAACGACGTGTTTAGCATCTGGCTCCATATTAATCTTGTGCTGCCATAACGTAGGTCTAATGCCCTTAAGATCATCAAGAGTATATCCAATAGCAGCACGGTGCTTCTTGAGAGTTTTAAGTAATCCCTTTTCCTCATTCACTGAAAGGTTAGCACTAATAACAATAGGATATATTTTCTTTTCATCAAGAAAAGCATACTTTGATGTATCAGGTAGTGTCTTTAATTCAAACACGGGATCACTCTTAGGTGGAAGAGGATCGCCTAAGGTGTCAACAGGAATATTATGTTTAAGGATATGTGATTGATCGAAGAATATTTTATCAATTTCATGTTTTTCACTCATATGCATATCATTTTCATGCTCTAGTAAATATTGTTCTAACGGATCAGTAGGAGGCACAACAATAGAAGCAAGACCAATTATTTCGTCTTTACTAGATAAATCTTTCTTATGTGATTGTTCACCAAACTTAGAGAAATTAAACTCATGAGATATATCACCAAAGTTGAATTAAACCTTTTCTTTAGCACAATCAATTTCAGCATTAACGGTATTCAATAAAGGTCTACCAAATATGATGGGACACAAATTATCTTGTAGTGAACCAAGTACTAAGAAATCAGTGGGGTACTTGACTTTTCCACACAAGACTTCAACATCTCGAACAATCCCAAGTGGTGAAATAGTATCTTTATTTGCCAGTTTAATAGTAACATCAATGTCTTCTAGCTCAACAGGCGCTATATAGTGCATAATTTCTTGATATAAAGTAAATGGAATGGCACTCACACTAGCACCTATATCACATAAACCAAGATAACAATGATCTCCAATCATAACAGAAACAACAAGCAAGCCAACCACTGGTTTATTCTTATCTAACACATCCTTTTTGTTTGTAGAAGGTTTTGCGATTCTAGCAGCCTCACCGCGGAAGTAAATAACATGCCCATCAATATTATCAACCATGATATCCTTAACCATAGCAATATTAGGTTCTACTTTTATTTGTTCAGCAAGTTTTAGTGCTCTAATATTACTTTTATTAACCACAGTTGTAGCTTTAGCATGTTCCTTAATCCTAACAGGAAAAGGTGGTTTCTCTATGTAAGCAGTAGGCACAACTGGATCAACATTATAAAGAATTGTTTCTTATTTAGCTATGCTAAGTTCCCTATAAGTTTCTTTAATAGGGGGGTGAAATTTAAACCACTTCTCCTTAGGGAGATCAACATGAGTAGAAAATGATTCATAGAAAGTAGCTACTATCTTAGAGTCAAGGCCATATTTTGCACTAAACTTATGAAAAGCTTCAGTTTCCATAAAAGTTTTAACACAATCAAACTCAAGATTTATACCTGGCTCATTACCTGTGTCGAGCTCCCAATCTTCAGACTTGCATTTAATTCTTTCAAGAAGTTCCCATTTGAATTCAATAGTTCTCGTAGTAAAGGAGCCAGTAGAAGAAGTATCAAGCACAGATTGATTATCATGAGAAAGCCGAGCATAAAAGTTTTTTAAGATTATTTCCCTTGAGAGCTCATGATTGGGGCATGTATACATCATAGATTTAAGCCTCCCCCAAGATTGAGAGATACTTTCTCCTTCATGAGCCCAAAAATTATATATATAATTTCGATCATGATCATGAACCAAATGCATAGAATAAAATTTCTGATGGAATTCCAGCTTCAATCGGTTCCAATCCCATGTACTGGTATCATCCAATAGCCTATACCAAATCAATGCCTTTCCCTCCAAAGTTAAAGGGAAAACCTTCTTATTAACACCATCCTTAGATAAACCTGCAATCTTAAATAATCCACAAATTTTGTCTATATATATCAAGTGCATATCAGGATGTTTTGTTCCATCTCCTGCATAAGGATTAACAAGCAGTTTCTCTAACATACCCAAAGGAATCTCATAGTAAATATTTTCAGTAGGTTCAGTAGGTTGAGGAGCGGCTCTTGCCACTTCCGGATGAGGTGAAGATACCCCGAACAAGCCCCTCAAAGAATTATCCTCCATAGTAACAAGCAACAGTAAATTTCAGCACGTAACGAAAATGTTTCCTTACCAAATTCCACTCACCAAAGGCGCTTCACTCCCCGGCAATGGCGCCAGAAAAGAGTCTTGATGACCCACAAGTATAGGGGGTCAATCGTAGTCCTTTCCATAAGTAAGAGTGTCGAACCCAACGAGGAACTGAAGGAAATGAAAAGCGGTTTTCAACAAGGTAATCTCTGCAAGTGATGTAAGTACCAGTGATAGATAGTTTTGTAGCAAGATAATTCGTAACAAGTAACAAGTAGGAATAGTAACAAAGGTGCATCAAGGTGGCCCAATCCTTTTTATGGCAAAGAATAAGCCTGAAAGTTCTCTTATATAAAGAAAAGCGCTTTCGAGGACACATGTGAATTTCCGTGTAGTCATGTTCATCATCTTTAGTTGATTCGCGTTTGCTACTTTGATAATTTGATATGTGGGTGGACCGGTGCTAAGGTGTTGTTCTTACTTCACTACTGGAATCAGGGACTTTGCCATCTGCCAGCTCTTTGCCGTCTGCTGGCAGATGGCAAAGAGGATATTTGCCGTCTGCTTTTATAAAGCAGACGACAAAGAACATGCTGATGGCAAAGAGGCTCTTTGCCATCTGCACTTCTTTGCCATCTGCTGGCAGACAGCAAAGAGTTCTTTGTCGTATGCCAGCAGACGGCAAAGACCAAAGTGGGGCCCACGGGGTACTGCGTTGGCTAGGTCACACGGGCCACTTCTTTGCCGTCTGCTGGCAGACGGCAAAGAGGTGAGGGGGCCCCACAGTGTAACGGCGGGGACGGGCTAACGGTCATCGTCTTTGCCGTCTGCTGGCAGACGGCAAAGAATTCTTTGCCGTCTGCCAGCAGACGGCAAAGAGGGGGGCTTAATTTTCGCCCCCCGCGCCCAAACCCCCCCCCCCCCTCTCTCTCTCTCTGTGTCTCTGCCCGCCGCCGCCGCCCCCTCCCCGCCGACCCCCTCCTCCCCGCCGACCCCCGCCGCCCCCCTCCTCCCCGCCGCCGCCCCCTCCCCTCCTCCACAGCGCCGCCGCCGCCCCCTCCCCTCCTCCACAGTGCCGCCGCCGCCCCCTTCCCTCCTCCACAGCGCCGCCGCCGCCCCCTCCCCGCCGCCACCCCCTCCCCGCCGACCCCCTCCTCCCCGCCGACCCCCGCCGACCCCCTCCTCCCCGCCGACCGCCGCCGCCCCCCTCCTCCCCGCCGACCGCCGCCGCCCCCCTCCTCCCCAGCGCCGCCGCCTCGACCACCCTCCGGTGAGCTCCACCATTCCCCCCCTTTTTTGTTTTTTTCCTGTTTTTTTTCTGTTTTTATTAGTTCATTTAGTTAGTTTATATTAGTTAGTTATTAGTTCATATTAGTTAGTTTTTATTAGGTAGAAAAAACTTAGATAGAAAAGAAGAAAAGAAAAAACCTAGAAGAAAAAAAAGAAGAAAAGAAGAAGAAAAAAAAGGAAAAATAAAAAAGAAAAAGAACAAAAAATAATAATAAGAAGAAGAAACAGAAGAAGAGGAGGAGGAGAAGAAAAAAGAAGAAGAAGAAGAAGAAGAAGAAAAAAAGAGGAGAGGAGGAGAAGAAGAAGAGGAAAAAAGGAAAGGAAGAAGAAGAAGAGGAGGAGGAGGAGAAGAAAAAAGAAGAAGAGGAAGAAGAAGAAGAAGAAGAAAAAAGAGGAGAGGAGGAGAAGAAGAAGAGGAAAAAGGAAAGGAGGAAGAAGAAGAAGAAGAAGGGAAAAAAAGGAAGAAAAGGAAGAAAAGAAAGAAGAGGAAGAAGAAGAAAAGAAAAAAAGAGAAAAAACCCCGACCCCGACACGGCACCTCGACCCCGACCCGACAACCCGACCCCGACCCGACACCCCGACCTCGATCCCGACCCCGACACGGCACCCCGACCCCGACCCGACAACCCGACCCCGACCCGACACCCCGACCAAGACACCGACCCCGGCACGGCACCCCGACCCCGACCCCGACCCGACACCCCGACACCGACACGGCACCACGACCCCGACCCGACACCCCGACCCCGACACGGCACCCCGACCCCGACACCCCTGACACCGCGACACCACGACACCCAGACACGACACCCCCCGACACCCCGACCCCGACCCCGACCCCGACACCCCTGACACCCCGACACCACGACACCCAGACACGACACCCCCCGACACCCCGACCCCGACACGACACCCCGACACCCCGACACCACGACACCCCGACACCACGCCACCCAGACACGACACCCCCGACCCCCGACACCTCTTCGGCCTCCTGTTGACCGAAAAGGTGCTCTTCGGCCTTCCAGAGGCCGATGGGGTCATATATTTGTGAATTATGAGTTAGGAAGTATATTTCCCGATTTTGTTAAGAAAAAAATCATATATATTTGTGTTGATCGGGTGGATTTAAATGTGCAGTTCTTTCGGGGCTGCGAGGGTCTGGTGTTCGAGGACCTCCCCGTGCGTTCGACGAGCTCCGCCCCTGCGTTCGTGGGTGAGCACAAATGACATCTCCTCCCCCCTTCATTTGCTCTATTCCGGTCTTCGTGCCGATGAAACTTGCTAGCTATAGGTGTCAATCATCAGTATGCGTGACCACTATGCGTCTCCCGTTCGAAAGGGTTACATCTATAAATATGCATGCATTTGCATATTTATAACCGTGATTCTTTCGAATTGTCCAACGTTATCCATGGACAGCCCGAGTATGTGTAGATTGGGTTCGTTTTCCCATATGCTCTGCTCCGGATCCGATGCAGAATTTCGTCAGTGCCTCCCTGTTGTTCTCCGGGTACACATCCTCTCTGCTTATTGCCGAGACGTGTATCAGGAGAACAGCGGGGAGGTGCTGCCGAAATTTTGCGTCGGATCCGGAGCAGAGCATGGGAAAACGAACCCAATCTACACATACTCGGGTGGGATTAGGACCTATCTTTACCTACTAGCGTCTAGGTTGCATGGACGTAATAAAACTGACAAACTCTATTAACTGATGAATATGGTTTGCTGAATTATGTATATATTTCTTGTGTGTTTAGTAGGTAGGCAAGATGAGTGATCGTGCTTGGATGTACACCGGTCACCCTAGTCAGAAAGAAATGACCATTGAATGGTTAACAAAAACCAAGGGGTTTCTGAGCGCCGCATTTGCAAATGGCCAGGATATAACCTGGTGCCCCTGTGTCCGGTGCGACAACCATAAAAAGTGGACATGGGATGAAATGGGTAAACACTTGCAGAAGTGGGGTTTTACGACTGGTTATACGGTGTGGAGATTTCATGGTGAGTCTGCCCAACGTGCCAGAGCTGAGGTGGTTCATCGTCGCACCGACGAGCATGGTACCGGGATCGAAGACATGGTGCAAGACTTTGATGATGCTCGGGATTCGGACGATGAGATGGAGGAATCTGCAAAGGCCTTCTATGAAATGTTGGAGTCTTCAAAACGTCATCTCCACGAGCACACTGAGCTTTGTCAGTTGGATGCCATCGCGCAAGTAATGGCTCTCAAGGCTCAGTTCAACCTGGGCAGAGAATGCTACGACGCGATGATGACGATATTTGGACGCTTTCTACCCAAAGGCCATGTATTGCCAGCAAACCTGTACCAGTCAGACAAAATCCTACGTGCGCTTAAGATGCCCTATGAGAAGATAGATGCCTGTGAGAATGGATGTGCCTTATTTAGGCTTGAGTATGCGGGCTTCAACTATTGTCCCATTTGCAAGTCTTCCAGGTATGTTGTGGTAGACAACGGTATGGATGAGAAGAGTCAGACCAAAATCCCAGTTAATGTTCTTCGGTATATGCCAATCATACCAAGACTTCAACGTCTTTTCATGGTCGAAGAGACGGCCAGACAGATGACATGGCATAAATTGGGCAAAAGAACCGAACTAGATGCAGATGGGAATCCGATGTTGGGACACACTTCAGACGCTTTTGCGTGGAAGCACTTCGATGCTTTACATAAGGACAAAGCGGCAGATCCAAGGCATCCTCGAGTTGCCATCAGCACGGATGGGTTCCAAGTGTTTGGTATGACGGCAACCCAATACAGTTGCTGGCCTGTATTTGTCATTCCACTCAATCTCCCCCCCCCCCCCCCCCCGGAGAGATTATGAAAAGAAAGAACATTTTCTTGACGTTGATAATTCCAGGGCCCAACTATCCGGGGAAGAATATGAATGTGTACATGCAGCCGCTTAAGGATGAATTGCAAGAAGCTTGGGATAATGGGATCAAGACATATGACGCCGCTACAAAACAAAACTTCAAAATGCATGTGTGGTACATGTACTCAACGCATGACTTGCCGGCGTATGCGCTATTCGTTGGCTGGTGTGTGCATGGAAGGTTCCCGTGCCCCACATGCAAGGCAGCTCTTCAGTTCCGTTGGCTGTAGGCGGGTCGCAAGTATTCTTGCTTCGACTTGCATAGACAGTTCCTGGATCCTGGCCATAAGTTCAGAAAAGACAAGAAAAATTTCATGAAAGGTAGAGTTGTCAAAAACTCTGCACCACCTGCATTGACAGGCCAACAGGCCCTGGATCAGTTAAACGCTCTCGAGCCTAATCCAGAGCGTCCAGGATATTTCAAAGGGTATAATTCGGAACACGCCTGGACTCACAAGATATGCTTGTGGGATCTGCCTTACTTTAAAGACCTCATTTGCCCACACAACATCGACGTGATGCACACTGAAAAGAATATCGCCGAGGCCCTTTTTGGTACATTGTTCGGCATAGAGGGGAAGTCAAAGGATAACCCTAAGGCTAGAGTCGATCAAGAGGCTCTATGTGATAGACCGTTACAAAACATGCGACAACCGAAAGGAAAGAAGAACTGGAGGAAGCCAAAGGCATGGTTCAATCTTGGAAGGCCAGCTATGAGGGAAATGATCTTGTGGGTGAAAATGCAGTTGATGTTCCCCGATGGGTATGCAACGAATTTAAAGAGGGGAGCGAGTCTTGACAAATTGAAAATATTTGGTATGAAGAGTCATGATTGGCACATATGGCTTGAGCGGGTAATGCCGGTGATGTTGCGTGGCTTTATCCCTGAGGATGAATGGCTAGTACTGGCAGAGCTGAGCTATTTCTTCCGTGCTCTTTGTGCGAAAGAACTATCGCCTGACGTGCTAGACGAACTGGAAGAGTTGGCGCCGGAGTTGATCTGCAAGTTAGAAAAGATCTTTCCACCGGGATTCTTTAATCCAATGCAGCATTTGATTTTGCATCTCCCGACCGAGGCAAGATTGGGGGGGCCCGTGCAAAATCGTTGGTGCTTCGCAACTGAGAGGATGCAGAAGACGCTTCGAGCAAAATGTAAAAATAAACGTAGAATTGAAGCATCGATGGCCGAGACATTCATTACTAAGGAGGCCGCAAACTTCGTGACAGCACACTACAAAGCCAAGAATCGTCATTTGCATAATCCGAAGCCTCGGTACAATGATGGCGACCGTGAAAAAGGTCGATCCAACCTCAGCCTATTCAAAGGGAACCTCGCACCAGCCGGTGCTTCGAAAGCAATACCGTTGGATGTCGAAGAATGGCGGACCATTTCGTTGTATATCTTCAACAACCTAACAGAAGTGCGGCCGTGCATCGAGTAAGTTCTCGGTACATTGTTTCGCAACTTCTAATTCCTTTGAAATGCTCTTATTCCCGGATATGTGATACAGTCGATACGTCGCCAAATTCTCGGATGGAGCGGTGATCCAAAAGGATTCCATCGAAGAGTATGAGCTTCTGGCAAAGCATGTAGGAGGTTATCCCGGTTTCATCTCTTGGTTCAAACAAACGGTAATTTCCATTAGACCATTTCATTTCTTCGTCTAGTTTGCGGCTAATGCAACAATCCTTTCGTATTAAACTTGTAGGCTAATGCAGAGTCTATGGACTCCGAATTGAGACAAGTCACAAATGGTTTTGACTATAAGGTCCGTTCATTTGACAAATACGACATCAACGGGTATCGCTTTCGTACCTATGGCAAAGAGCTATCTATGGCCGACCGAAAGTCTACAAATTGTTGTGTCTCTGCTATCGGCGAAGGAGGTACCGAGTATTATGGAAGAGTTGAAGCAATTTATGAACTTCTATTCTATGGTGCAAACCCACCGAAAGTCGTAGTCTTCAAATGTTATTGGTTCCAGCCGAAGGAGACTAGAAGGACTCATGAACATCTAGGGCTAGTCGAAATCAAACAAAGCACCCATTTGGATGTTCCCGATGTCTATATTACGGCTCAATGGGCAACCCAAGTTTTCTATCTACCGTGGCCCTGCCAAAGTGATCCAAATCTCAAAGGTTGGGATGTCGTTTATGAAGTGCCGCCACATGTTAGACCACCTCCCCCCAATGAAGAGGATTATGAACCTCACATTAACCCAGACACATATGAAGGAGAATTCTTCCAAGAAACACGTCTTTCCAAAAAACGTTTCAAGAACCGCTCTACTTCACCTCAGAACATTGAAGTAGACAGCGGCAGTGAATCCGAGCCTGAACCGGAACAAGAAGAGCCGGAACAAGAAGAGGTTACTGCTGTGGATGACCTGTCAATGCTTGACCGATTACGTACAGGAGGCCTTCCACATGTTGATGCATTTATTGATGATGATGATGAGCACGTCATTACTGATAGTGATGATGATGATGCATTTATTGACCCCGAAGCATATATAGACGATGATGATGCATTTATTAATGATGACGATGAAGATTAATATTATAGTTCATGTCAGGTATTCAATTATTATTATGTACATATATATTATTAATTGGTTCATGTTAGGTATTCAATTTTTTATTATGTTCATGATGATGATACACTTAAATTATATTCATGTCAGGTATTCATTTTTTTAATGTTGTACTAACTTCGTTTACTCTTTGTCATTGCAGGTGTTGACAGATGGTGGGCGCGGGTCGAGAGCGCTCCGAGGCTCCTTCCTCGGCGCGTGGTGGGAGGGGTACTTCCATCCCACCCCACCACCTCCGGAGAGCGCTGGATGTCAGTATGCAGACACCGGCGGGCGCTTCTTCTTCGACCGGGAGAGGTCGGGGGGGAAGAAGGTTGGTAGAGGTGGACGTGGCGGCGGGAGAGGTAGGAAGGCTGCTACTACGCCTTCCTCGCCGCCACCCCCAGCTGATTCACCTGACCACAGGAGTGCTCCGTCTGAGATGGAGCAGCCTGAGGTGCAGCCGTCTCGGACTCCAGTCCACGAGCCTCAGGCCGACGAGCCTACGACAGACGAGGCTACGACAGACACGCCTACGGCCGACGAGCCTGGGGCCGACGAGCGTCGGGCCGCCGAGCCTTCGTCCCACGAGACTGGGGATCACGCTGAGTCGCAGCAGAACCCAGGTGCGGGCTCGTCGAGTGGCCATGCTGAGGGTGGCTATAGTTCTGATAGCTATAGCGAGAGTGAGTGGGTTGAGGGGCGCAAAGTCTACCAGCGTGGTGGTACAAAGCTCCCGCCCACCCCGGCGACCCCCGACCAGAGGTGGTTGATTGCGCCGCAGGGGCAGAAGTAAGTGCATTTACTCTTTTTTAACCTTTTGTCTTCACGTTTCTTCGAATATCTAATGCGTTGGCCTTGTCATACTGCAGGTCTTGGACACACGGGCCTGGTTGCCGCAAGCCCAACAGTGTCCTTGGCGTGATTTGTCGCCAGAGCTTCCCGGGGTGGGTCACGTTGCCCGGTGAGGGCCGGGTTCCAGAGCTAGGAATGACCTGGGAGCACTACTTGGCTGCCCCGGCCCCGCCGGGGCATAGGATCGGCGATGTCGAGTGCCACACGGTCGCCGACATTGTGATCCAGACGTTTTGGGTAATTTCTCCTTTGCCATCTACGTTGTGTTTTCTTCTTTGATTGGCAACCCTAGTGATTGTACTAATCCGTGTTTTCTTGTTTGATTGCAGACCTTCTACAGGTGTGCTGAGGGACAGGAGGAGGCCGCGGCTCGGGTTATCGGCAACGAGTGCAGGCGCCTACTTCAAAACTTTCGGCACGAGGCTCGGACGCAGGCTATTCGAGACTACTACGCCTCGACTGGTATTCGGAGGAAAAAAGAGAAGTGCCGCCTCAACTATCTGAGTAAGGAGAAGTACATGAAGGTAATTACCTATTCTTAAGGACTTGTACTTAGTTCCTTGATTTGATTCGTATGCGTAGCGCTCAAATTTCTCTTGCTTAACTTAGGTGCCCCCGAGATGGTGTGCGGATAGGATGGACTGTTGGGAGGCGTTGGTGGATGAGTGGTGCACTCCCCAATGGCGCAACGTCCACGACGGTGCAAAGGAGCAGCGTGCCCAAATGAAAGGTGTCCCACACCATCTAGGCAGCGTCAACCTACGTGGGTTCGGGGAAAACTGGGTATGTGGTTTGCTTCATGATTCATGCAAATTCATTCTTCATGCTAGCTTGAGCCCTTAACTAATACTCTGTTCCTCTCTTTTAGGCGCGGCACAACAAGGCTCCAGTGCCAGAGCTGTTCGACCTCTATGCCATGTCCAATACTGCCTCGTACAAGAAGGCCAAGGCATTCTCTGAGTCTGACCTCGATGATCCAGAGAAATTCAGCAACCGCGCCTCCCACAACAAGCTTGTGAGGTACAGAGACGAGGGGAAGGCGAGGAAAGGGCCGGAGTTTAACCCAAGCCAGCAACCTCTTGATCCAGAGCTGGTGATGATATCTGGTGGCGGGAGGCACCATGGCTTGTTAGCCATTGGGGATGGACTGATACGTTGTACTAGCACTCTCCCGCAGATCAAGAAGCGCCAGACCAGCTCCGATCCTGAGATAAGGCCTCGTGCACGGCCAATGGAGCTCGAATTCCAGGTTAGTTATACGGACTCAGATACCTTTCCTCCATTACATTGTGTGTGCGGCCGTCGATGATTACAATGCTAACGAGTGGTGTTGCAGGCTGCTATTGAGGCAGAGAGAGCGAAGACCCAGGTTGCTCTTGAGGAAGCAGAAGCGAGGACCCAGGCGCTTCTAGAGGAAGAGAGACGGCAGGCGGCGGCGAGGGAGAGGGAGGCGGAGGAGAGGACGGCTAAGCTATTGGAGGAGGAGAGGAACCGGAACGAGGCGGGTCAACGGGCCCTATACGAGCTCTTCGTGGTAAGTTTCTTCTGCATATTAGCCAAATCATGCACGTAATGTTCCTTTCATTACTAACTAATATGACTGACTCGAGAAAACCAAATGTGCAGAGCATGTGCGAAAAGAATGGCACAACCCCTCCGCCGATGCCAGTCATTGCTCCGGCGGGCACGGTGAGTTTCATTTGAATGGTCATTAGTTACTAGTCTTCACATTTGAGTTGCATCATGCTAACGATACACTGCAAATGATCTTTGGTGCAGCATAACTCCCGACAAGCATCGACCGATGCTTCTCCGTCTGCCACTGGCGCGACCGGTCCTTCACCTACATCTAAGTGATGACGGTAAGTTTTCCCAAGTGTTTAGCTTAACAAAATGACTCAATATGCTTAGCTAGCTAAAAATGACATAACAACATTAATTAGCTCCAAAATGACCTATTTAACCTAGGATAGCTCTAAAATGGCGTATACTTAGCATTTATTTCTCCAAATAATGAACAAGATGAAAGAAAAACAAGGAAGAGGAGGAAAAGAAGGAATAGGAGGAAGAAGAAGAAGAGCTCCTCTTCTTCTTCTTCTTCATCTTCTTCATCATCATCATCTTCTTCTTCTTCTTCTTAGCATTTATTCCTCCAAAATCACTTAATATGCTTAGCTAGCTCAAAAATGACATAATAACCTTAATTAGCTCAAAAATGACCTATTTAACCTAGGATAGCTCTAAAATGACCTAAACTTAGCATTTATTTCTCCAAAATGACTTTAATATGCTTAGCTAGCTAAAAAATGACATAACAACCTTAATTAGTTCCAAAATGACCTATTTAACCTAGGATAGCTCTAAAATGACCTATACTTAGCATTTATTCCTCCAAAAATGGATTTATATGCTTAGCTAGCTCAAAAATGATATAATAACCTTAATTAGCTCCAAAATGACCTATTTAGCTCCAAAATGACTTAATATGCTCCAAAATGACCTATTTAGCTCCAAAATGACTTAATATGACCTATTTAGCTCCTTCTTCTTCTTCTTCTTCTTCTCCTTCTTCTTCTTCTTCTTCTTCTTCTTCTCCTTCTTCTCCTTCTTCTCCTCTATTCCTTCTTCTTCTTCTTCTTCTTCTTCTTCTTCTCCTTCTCCTTCTCCTTCTCCTTCTCCTTCTCCTTCTCCTTCTCCTTCTCCTTCTCCTTCTTCTCCTGCTTCTTCTCCTTCTTCTTCTCCTTCTTCTCCTTCTTCTTCTTCTTCTTCTTCTCCTCTATTCCTTCTTCTTCTTCTTCTTCTTTCTTCTTCTTCTTCTTCTTCTTCTTCTTCTTCTTCTTCTTCTTCTTCCTCTTCTTCTTCCTCTTCTTCTTCTCCTTCTTCTCCTTCTCCTTCTTCTTCTTCTCCTTCTCCTTCTTCTCCTTCTTCTTCCTCTTATTCTTCTTCTTCTTCTTCTTCTTCTTCTTCTTCTTCTTTTTCTTCTTCTTCTTCTAGTCTTCTTCTTCTTCTTCTTCTTCTTCTTCTTCTTCTTCTTCTTTTTCTTCCTCTTCTTCTAGTCTTCTTCTTCTTCTTCTAATTTCTTACTCCCATTTTTGCAGGTTTGATTCACTTCATGGAAGGGCAGAATGCTACTGTTTACATATTAGATGTTTGTGAAACTATGTATATATGAATTGGATGTATGATGTTTGATGACGATGGTGAAACTATGTTTGATGTTTGAAACTACGTTTGATGTATGATGTTTGATGTTTGAAACTATGTGATTCTGAATATATATATATATATATATATGTGTGTTTGAATTTCTATGAAAATGAATTGATATAACAAAAAACAGAAAAAACAGGGGCTATATAGCCACTTTGCCGTCTGCTAGCAGACGGCAAAGAGCTTTGCCGTCTGCTGGCAGACGGCAAAGAGGCCACGTGGCAGCAGCCTGTGCAACCTGGGCTGGCCTATGTGGCCTCTTTGCCGTCTGCTGGCAGACGGCAAAGAGCCTGCCTGGGCCCAGCTGAAGCCTGACGTCAGCTGACGTCATCTACAGCTCTTTGCCGTCTGCTGGCAGACGGCAAAGAAGGAAAGTTCTTTGCCGTCTGCCAGCAGACGACAAAGAGCCTGCCTGGGCCCAGCTGAAGCCTGACGTCATCTACGGCTCTTTGCCGTCTGCCAGCAGACGGCAAAGAGCGCCATTAGCCACCTAACGGGGATGGAACCTTTTCTGTGCCGTCCACGCTCTTTGCCGTCTGCTGGCAGACGGCAAAGAAGGAAAGTTCTTTGCCGTCTGCCAGCAGACGGCAAAGCGACCTTTGCCGGCAGCCGTTCAGCCGGAGTGTTTGCCGTCTGCTGGCTGACGGCAAAGCCTTTGTCGTCCGCCAAGCATGCCTTTGCCGTCTGCTATAGCAGACGGCAAAGTGCCTGATTCCAGTAGTGCTTGAACAAGCAACCCACTTATGATTACCCCCTCTCGCAATCATCCACAACTACGAAAGAAGAATTAAGATAAATCTAACCATAGCATGAAACATATGCATCCAAATCAGCCCCTTACGGAATAACTCATAAACTAGGGTTTAAGCTTTTGTCACTCTCGCAACCCATCATCTACTTATTACTCCACAATGTCTTCTCTTACGCCCAAGTATGGTGAAGTGTCATGTAGTCGACGTTCACATGACACCACTAAAGGAAGAGCAACATTCATATCATCAAAATATCGAACGAATACCAACATCACATGATTACTTATAACAAGACTTATCCCATGTCCATGAGAACAAAAGTAACTACTCATAAATCATGTTCATGTTCAAGATCAGAGGGGTGTTGAATATTATTAAGGATCTGAACATATAATCTTCCACAAAATAAACCAACAAGCATCTACTACGAGATGTAATCAACACTACTAGTAACCCAAAAGTACCGATCTGAGGTTTTGAGACAAAGATTGAATACAAGAGATGAACTAGGGTTAGATGAGATGGTGCTGGTGAAGATGTTGTTGGGGAACGTTGCATGGGAAACAAAAAATTTCCTACGCACACGCAAGATCTATCCATGGAGATGCATAGCTACGAGAGGGGGAGTGTGTCTACATACCCTTGTAGATCGCTAAGAGGAAGCGTATATAACGCGGTTGATGTAGTCGTACTCTTCACGATCCAATCGCGATCCGATCCGATCTAGTGCCGAACGGACGACACCTCCGCGTTCCGCACACGTGCGACTCAATGACGTCTCCTCCTTCTTCATCCAGCAAGCGTGGGAGGAGAAGTAGATAGGATCTTAACCAGCATGACGGCATGGTGGAGATGGTGGTCGAGCAATCCCGGCAGGGCTTCGCCAAGCGCTACCGTAGATGCGATCTGAGGAGAAAACGATCTAGGGAGAGAGGTAGGGCTGCCACCGGGGCATGGGATTGTTGTGTCCAGCCCTCCCCCTCTCCTCTACTATATATAGGAGGCAAGGGGAAGGGTTTGGTCGCAGCCCTAGGCCCCTCCTCCAAGGAGGGCCGGCGGCTAGGGAGGAAACTTGCCTCCCAAGGCAAGTGGACTCCCTCCCACTTAGGGTTTCCCCTTCCCCTTGCGCATGGGCCTTGTGAGGCTGGTACCCCTGGCCCAATAAGGCTAGGGCTCCCCCCTACATCCCATGCACGCCCTAGGGGCTAGAGGGATCCTTCCGGACTCCTCCGGAAACCTCCGGAAGCTTCCTGGTACAATACCGGCAAAACCCGAAACTTTTCCGGTAACCAAAATATGACTTCCCATATATAAATCTTTACCTCCGGACCATTCGGAGCACCTCGTGACGTACGGGATCTCATCCAGGACTCCGAACAACATTCGGTCACCAACGTACATATCCCAATACTACTCTAGCGTCACCGAACGTTAAGCGTGCGGACCCTACGGGTTCGAGAATCATGTGGACATGAAAAAGACACCTCTCCGGTCAATAACCAATAGTGGGACCTGGATGCCCATATTGTTTCCCACATATTCCACGAAGATCTTTATCGGTCGAACCACGATGCCAAGTATTCAATCAATCCCGTATGCAGTTCCCTTTGTCCAGCGGTATGTTACTTGCCCGAGATTCGATCGTCGGTATCTCTCCATACCTAGTTCAATCTCATTACCGGCAAGTCTCTTTACTCGTTCCGTAATACAAGATCCCGTGACTAACTCCTTAGCCACATTGCTTGCAAGCTTCTTGTGATGTTGTATTACCGAGTGGGCCTAGAGATACCTCTCCGTCATACGGAGTGACAAATCCCAGTCTCGATCCATGCTAACCCAACAGATACCCTCGGAGATACCTGTAGAGCACCTTTATAGTCACCCAGTTATGTTGTGACGTTTGATACACACAAGGCATTTCTCTGGTGTCCGAGAGTTGCATGATCTCATGGTCGTAGGAACAGATACTTGACATGGATAAAGCAGTAGCAATAAGCTAACACGATCAACTGCTATGCTTACAGTTGGGTCTTGTCCATCACATCATTCTCCCAATGATGTGATCTCGTTATCATATGACAACTCATGTCTATGGTCAGGAAACCTTGACCATCTCTGATCAACGAGCTAGTCTAGTAGAGGTTCACTAGGGACATGGTGTTGTCTATGTATCCACACATGTATCTGAGTTTCCGATCAATACAATTCTAGCATGGATAATAAACGCTTATCATGAACAAGGAAATATGATAATAACCAATTTATGATTGCCTCTAGTGCATATTTCCAACAGTCTCCCACTTGCACTAGAGTCAATAATGTAGTTCACATCACCATGTGATTAACACCCAATGAGTTCTGGGGTTTTATCATGTTTTGCTTGTGAGAGAGGTTTTAGTCAACGGGTCTGCAATATTAAGATCCGTGTGCACTTTGCAAATCTCTATGTCATACTGTAGATGCTTCTACCATGCTCCACTTGGAGCTATTCAGAATGGTTCTCCACTATACGTATCCGGATTGCTACTCAGAGTCATCCGGATTGGTGTCAAAGCTTGCATCGACGTAACTCTTTACGCGAACTCTTTATCACCTCCATAATCGAGAAATATTTCCTCAGTCCTCAAGTTACTAAGGATAATTTTGACCGTTGTACAGTGATCCACTCCTGGATCACTCATGTACCCCTTGACAGACTCATGGCAGCGCACAACCCAGGTGCGGTACACAGCATGGCATACTATATAGAGCCTACGGCTAAGGCATAGGGGACGACCTTCGTCCTTTTTCTCTCTTCTGCCGTGGTCGAGCTTTGAGTCTCACTCAACTTCACATCTTACAAATCAGGCAAGAACTCCTTCTTTGACTGAACCATTTTGATCTCCTTCAAAATTTTGTCAAGGTATGCACTCATTGAAAGTCTTATCAGGCGTTTTGATCTATCTCTATAGATCTTGATACCCAATATTTAAGTAGCCTTTTATCCAGGTCTTCCTTTGAAAAACACCTTTCAAACAACCTTTTATGCCTTCCAGAAATTTCTACATCATTCCCGATCAACAATATGTCATCCACATATACTTATCAGAAATTCTATAGTGCTCCCACTCACTTTCTTGTAAATACAAGTTTCTTATAAACTTTGTATAAACCCAAAAGCTTTGATCACCTCATCAAAGAATATATTCCAACTCCGAGATGCTTGCTCCAGTTCATAGAAGGATCGTTGGAGCTTGCATACCTTTTAGCATCCTTAGGACCGACTAAACCTTCTGGTTGTATCACATACAACCTTTCCTCACAAAAACTGTTAAGGAAACTCTGTTTTGACATCCATCTGCCAGATTTCATAATCGAAAAATGCGGCAACTGCTAACATAATTCCAACAGACTTTAGCATCGCTACGGGTGAGAAAGTCTCATCGTAGTCAACTCCTTGAACTTGTCGAAAACTACTTTGCACCGAGTCGAGCTTTATAAATGGTGACATTTACCATCAGCGTCTGTCTTCTTCTTAAAGATCCATTTTACTTAACGCTCTGCCGTTCATCGGGCAAGTCTACCAAAGTCCATACTTGGTTTTCATACATGGATCCTATCTCAGATTTCATGGCTCCTAGCCATTTGTTGGAATTCGGGCCCACCATCGCTTCTTCATAGCTCGTAGGTTCACTGTTGTCTAACAACATGACCTCCAAGGCAGGATTGACGTACTACTCAGGGGCGGTACGGTTCCTTGTCGACCTACGAGGCTCGGTAGTAACTTGATCCGAAGTGTCATGATCATCATCATTAACTTCCTCTTCATTCGGTGTAGGCGCCACAGAAAACATCTTTCTGTGTCGTGCTACCATCCAACTGAAGTGACGGTTCAATAACCTCATCGAGTTCTATCTTCCTCCCACTCAATTCTTTTGAGAGAAACACTTTCTCGAGAAAGGACCCGTTTTTAGCAACAAACACTTTGCCCTAGGATCTGAGATAGAAGGCATACCCAACTGTTTCCTTAGGGTATCCTATGAAGACGCATTTCTCTGCTTTGGGTTCGAGCTTATCAGGTTGAAGTCTTTTCACATAAGCATCGCATTCCCAAACTCTAAGAAATGACAGCTTAGGTTTCTGCCAAACCATAATTCATACGGTGTCATCTCAACGGATTTTAGATGGTGCCCTATTTTAAAGTGAATGTAGTTGTCTCTAATGCATAACCTCAAAAATGATAGTGGCAAATCGGTAAGAGTCATCACAGTACGTACTATATCCAATAGAGCACGACTACGACGTACGGACACACCATCACACTATGGTGTTTCAGGCGGCGTGAGTTGTGAAACAATTTCCACATTGTCTTAGGTTGCATACCAAACTCGTAACTCAGATATTCACCTCCATGATCATATCATAGACATTTTATCTTCTTGTCACGATGATCTTCAACTTCACTCTGAAATTGCTTGAACTTTTCAAACGTTTCAGACTTGTGTTTCATTAAGTAAATATACACATATCTACTCAAATCATCAGTGAAGGTAAGAAAATAACAATATCCACCGCATGCTTCAACACTCATTGGACTGCATACATCAACATGTATCATTTCCGATAAGTCACTTTCCCGCTCCATCAAGCCGGAAAACGGGGTTTTAGTAATCTTGCCTATGAGGCATGGTCCGCATGTCTCAACCGATTTGAAATCGAGTGAGTCCAAAGATCCATCAGCATGGAGTTTCTGCATGCGCTTTACACCAATATGACCTTTAGCGGCAGTGCCACAAGTATGTGGTACTATCATTATCAACTTTGCATCTTTTGGCATCAATATTATGAACATGTGTATTACTACGATCGAGATTCAATAAACCATTCACATTGGGCGCATGACCATTGAAGGTATTATTCATGTAAACAGAATAACTATTATTCTCTGACTTAAATGAATAACCGTATTGCAATAAACATGATCTAATCATGTTCATGCTCAATGCAAACACCAAATAACATTTATTTAGGTTCAACAGTAATCCCGAAGGTAGAGGGAGCGTGCGATGGTGATCACATCAACCTTGGAAACACTTCCAACACACATCGTCACCTCACCCTTAGCTAGTCTATGTTTATTCCGTAGCTTTTACTTCGAGTTACCAATGTTAGCAACTAAACCGGTATCTAATACCCAGGTGCTACTAGGAGTACTAGTAAGGTACACATCAATAACATGTATATCAAATATACTTCTGTTGACGTTGCCAGCCTTCTTATCTGCCAAGTATCTGGAGCAGTTCCGCTACTAGTGACCATTCCCCTTATTATAGAAGCACTTAGTTTCGGGTTTGGGTTCAACCTTGGGTTTCTTCACTAGAGCGGCAATTGGCTTGCCATTCATGAAGTTTCCCTTCTTGCCCTTCCCCTTCTCGAAACTAGTGGTTTTACTAACCATCAACACTTGATGTTCCTTCTTGATTTCTACCTTCGCAGTGTCAAACATCGCGAATAGCTCAGGGATCATCTCCATCCCTGGCATGTTATAGTTCATCACGAAGCTCTAGTAGCTTGGTGGCAGTGACTTGGAGAACTCTATCAATCACTATCTTATCTGGAAGATGAACTCCCACTTGATTCAAGCGATTGTAGTACCCAGACAATCTAGGCACATGCTCACCTGATTGAGCTATTCTCCTTCATCTTGCAGGCAAAGAATCTTGTTGGAGGTCTCATATCTCTCAACAAGGGCACGAGCCTAAAATCCCAATTTCAACTCTTGGAACATCTCATATGCTCCGTGACGTTCAAAACGTCTTTGGAGCCTCAATTCTAAGTTGTAATGCATGACGCACTGAACTATCAAGTAGTCATCAGAACATGTCTGTCAGATGTTCACAACATCCACAGACGACGCTTGAGGGGGTGGCGCACCGAGCGGTGCATCAAGGGACATAAGCCTTCTGTGCAGCAATGAGGACAATCCTCAGATCACGGACCCAGTCCGCATAACTGCTACCATCATCTTTCAACTTACTTTTTCTCTAGGAACGTATCAAAATTTAAGGGAGCTACAACGCGAGCTATCGATCTATAATTTTGCAAATACAACTTTACACTATGTTCATGATAATGAGTCCAGTTAATCATATTACTAAAGAACTCCCACTCAAATTGACATCCCTCCGGTCATCCGAGTGCTACATGATCCAAATTCACCAACCCAAGTCCGATCATCACGTGAGATGAGGTGGTTTCAATGGTGAACATCTCCATGTTGATCATATCTACTCTATGACTCATGTTCGACCTTTCGGTCTCTTGTGTTCCGAGGCCATGTCTATACATGCTAGGCTCGTCAAGTTTAACCCGAGTGTTCCGCATGTGCAAAACTGGCCTGCACCCGTTGTATGTGAACGTAGAGTCTATCACACCCGATCATCACATGGTGCTTCGAAACGACGAACTTTTGCAACGGTGCATACTCGGGGAGAACACAATTTTATCTTGAAATTTTAGTGAGGGATCACCTTATAATGCTACCGTCGTCCTAAGCAAAATAAGATGCATAAAAGGATTAACATCACATGCAAATCATAAGTGACATGATATGGCCATGAACTTGTGCTTTTGATCTCCATCTCCAAAGCACCGGCATGATCTCCATCATCACCGGCATGACACCATGATCTCCATCATCGTGTTGCCATCGGGGTTGTCGTGCCAACCATGCTTCTACTACTATTGCTACCGCTTAGCGATAAAGTAAAGCATTACATAGCGCTTAATAAGTGACACGCGACCCACATAATAAATAAAGACAACCCTATGGCTCCTGCCGGTTGCCGTATCAACATGCAAGTTGATATAAACTATTACAAAAACATGATAATCTCATACATCAAATATATATCATCATGTCTTTGGCCATATCATATCACAACATACCCTGCAAAAACAAGTTAGACGTCCTCTAATTTGTTGTTGCATGTTTTACGTGGCTACTATGGGTATCTAGCAAGAACGATTCTTACCTACGCAAAACCACAACGGTGATATACAAGTTGCTATTTAACCTTCTACAAGGACCGCCTTTGTCGAATCCGATTCAACTAAGGTTGGACAGACAGACACCCGCCAGCCATCTTATGCAACAAAGTTACATGTCAGTCGATGGAACCGGTCTCATGTACGAGGACATGTAAAGTTGGTCCGGACCGCTTCATCCCACAATACCGCTGAATTAAAATAAGACTAAGGAAGGAAGCAATCTGAATATCAACGCCCACAAACTCCATTGTGTTCTACTCGTGATGTCATCTACGCATAGACCTAGCTCATGATGCCACTGTTGGGGAACGTTGCATGGGAAACAAAAAATTTCCTACGCTTCACCAAGATCAATCTAGGAGATGACCATCTACGAGAGGAGAGATTGCATCTACATACCCTTGTAGATCGCTAAGCGGAAGCGTATATAACACGGTTGATGTAGCCGTACTCTTCACGATCCAATCACGATCCGATCCGATCTAGTGCCGAACGGACGGCACCTCCGCATTTCGCACATGTGTGGCTCGATGACGTCTCCTACTTATTGATCTAGCAAGCGTGGGAGGAGAAGTATATAGGATCTTAACCAGCATGACGGCATGGTGGAGATGGTGGTCGAGCAATCCCGGCAGGGCTTCGCCAAGCGCTACCGTAGATGCGATATGAGGACAAAACGATCTAGGGAGAGAGGTAGGGCTGCCATCGGGGTATGGGATTGTTGTGTCCAGCCCTCCCCCTCTCCTCTACTATATATAGGAGGCAAGGGGAAAGGTTTGGTCGCAGCCCTAGGCCCCTCCTCCAAGGAGGGCCGACGGCTAGGGAGGAAACTTGCCTCCCAAGGCAAGTGGACTCCCTCCCACTTAGGGTTTCCCCTTCCCCTTGCACATGGGCTTTCTGGGGCTGGTGCCCCTGGCCCAATAAAGCTAGGGCGCCCCCCTACAGCCCATGCATGCCCTCGGGGCTGGAGGGATCCTTCCGGACTCCTCCGGAACCCTCCGGAACCCTCCGGAACCTTCCGGAACCTTCCTGGTACAATACCGGCAAAACCCGAAACTTTTCCGGTAGCCAAAATATGACTTCCCATATATAAATCTTTACCTCCGAACCATTCCGGAGCTCCTCGTGACGTTCGGGATCTCATCCGGGAATCCGAACAACATTCGGTCACCAACGTACATATCCCAATACTACTCTAGCGTCACCGAACGTTAAGCGTGCGGACCCTACGGGTTCGAGAATCATGTGGACATGACCAAGACACCTCTCCGGTCAATAACCAATAGCGGGACCTGGATGCCCATATTGTTTCCCACATATTCCACAAAGATCTTTATCGGTCAAACCACGATGCCAAGGATTCAATCAATCCCGTATGCAGTTCCCTTCGTCCAGCGGTATGTTACTTGCCCGAGATTTGATCGTCGATATCTCCATACCTAGTTCAATCTCGTTACCGGCAAGTCTCTTTACTCGTTCCGTAATACAAGATCTCGTGACTAACTCCTTAGCCACATTGCTTGCAAGCTTCTTGTGATGTTGTATTACCGAGTGGGCCCAGAGATACCTCTCCGTCATACGGAGTGACAAATCCCAGTCTCGATCCATGCTAACCCAACAGATACCCTCGGAGATACCTGTAGAGCACCTTTATAGTCACCCAGTTATGTTGTGACGTTTGATACACACAAGGCATTCCTCCGGTGTCCGGGAGTTGCATGATCTCATGGTCGTAGGAACAGATACTTGACATGGATAAAACAGTAGCAATAAGCTAACATGATCAACTGTTATGCTTACGGTTGGGTCTTGTCCATCACATCATTCTCCCAATGATGTGATCCCGTTATCAGATGACAACTCATGTCTATGGTCAGGAAACCTTGACCATCTCTAATCAACGAGCTAGTCTAGTAGAGGTTCACTAGGGACATGGTGTTGTCTATGTATCCACACATGTATCTGAGTTTCCGATCAATACAATTCTAGCATGGATAATAAACGATTATCATGAACAAGGAAATATGATAATAACCAATTTATTATTGCCTCTAGGGCATATTTCCAACAGATTTTGATGAAGATTGGTCCTCCCACGATGGAGGAAGGGTTGGTGATGACGCTGGCTTTGATTTCCCCCTTCCGGAGGGAAGTTTCCCCGACAGAATCGCTCCTCCGGAGATCAAAAGTGCTCCTATCCAGGTTCCACCTCGAGACGGCGGTGCTTCATCCTGAAAGTCTCCTCTTTATTTTTTTAGGTCAAAACCCTTCATATAGCAGAAGAGGGGGCTCTGAGACCACCTGTGGGGCCCACAAGGCACCTGGGCACGCCCAGGGGGGGTGGGCGCACCCAGCTACCTTGTGAGCGACAGGTGGCCCCCCTCTGGTATTTCTTGGCTCCAATATTTTTTATATATTCCAAAAATATTCTCCGTAAAATTTCAGGTCATTTGGAGTCCAGCATAATAGGTATATCTAATGTGGCTTTTTCAGGTCAAGAATTCCACCTGCCGCCAATGTTCCTCTCCATGTAATCTTTGTAAATTTAGAGAGAAAAGGCATTAAAAATTGTATCATAAAATGGAATAATGACCAAAAACAATATAAATAACAGTAGGAAATCATGATGCAAAATAGGCGTATCAAGCATCTGAAGCGCCACCACTGATGAATGGAGCAATTGATTATTATCTTAATGGGCGACATTAAGGACAATGGCATTGATGCTCCACTTTGTAACATAAGAGGTGAGGGGGTGGCACACTCTATATAAGCCACCCCCACCACATAGCTCAGTGGCGGGCTCATTCTTCTCCCCTGGCTCTCTCGCCATTAGTCTCAGGACTTAGCTCAGGCATGGAGATCCTTCTCCCCTCACCATCACATTGTAATCTCCGGATTCATACTCAGATAAAACAAAGCCTCTCCAGAGCACGAGGTGTAGCACTGTTATCTCCACCACGAGAGACCCAAACTCGTTAAAAATATCGTGTCACCCGTTTGCATCTCGATAGATCATGCTCATTTACCCTACCCCTTTCTGTCAGAACATTCCCACGACAGTAGGCGCCCACTATGGGGCATGGCGTCTATGGAGCCATGATGCAGATGATTTTTTATTCATCTATGTTTAATTTCATGTTCATCCTCATCATATTGTTCGTCTTCGCAGCAAGTAACCGAAGCATCGCAAAAGAAGAGGAGAAGACACATCTTCACCCGACACTGCGGGCGTACATGACCGTTCACAAAACGGATCGATCAGAAGATTTCTTTCTACTTAATGCAGTCCTCTTATGATCTGACAATCATCATCGATCTAACAAATCCAAACCAAAACCAGACCGGATTGTTTATGGGCCGTCATACAGCCCAAAGCATGATAGGTTGTTAACGGGTCGGGCCACTACTATTTGTCAAAGTCTTTTGGGCCTATGATTGGGCCGGCCATTTTAACCTAAAGGGTCACTATTGGGCCTCGCCACATGTCGACGTTTGATAGGCACGTGTCGTCCATTGGCTGGATGACATCTGTCGTAACATGGAGCTGCCACATGGTTCCGTTGGCGAATGTGAAAATAACACGTGGAAAATGATCATTGGTCGGGGCTGTTAATCGGTATCGGATCCAAAACTGGCAGCCATTAGCTTAACGGCGACCCGTTACGGTGGCTGCCATGTGTCGGTTACCCTTGACGAAATCACTTCTACGACACACCATTTATCGTCATGGAAGTGGACACTTCTATGATGATAATTGAGTATCGTCATGGAACACTTCTACGATAGCACATGTATGACTATCTTCATTCTATCATAAAATCGACACGGATGTACATGTGTGACAGAAAACATGACCTACTGTGACAAACACGTATTATCACGGAAGTGGTTTTTCTTGTAGTGTATATAAGTTGTGGGGTTCAGTCTGTAAGGTTAGGTTAAGTTAGATTCATACATACGATCTTGAGATATAACATCCTATAATTTGTAGTACAACACAATCAATACAACAAAAGCAAGACGTAGGGTTTTACCTCTTCGAAAGGGCTCGAACCTGGGTAAACATCGTGTCTCTCGTTCATCTTGTTACCATCAAGCTAAGATCACCAACTCGGGACCCCCTATCCAAGATCCACCGGATTTAGCTCCATGAATTAGCTAGACCTACTCGGCCTCGCCCAATTCCTAGACCACATCTACTCTAGAGTCGTCTCCTTCAGCTTAGTGGCAATATCGCGTTGGACACCACTAACGTGCACGTCACGTGTGTCATCTAATTGACAATACGATGGCTGCTTTAGATCGGAAAAGGCATTGCCGATGGAATTGGAAGTAGGCCAATGTGAATATTATGAAACACACAAAGAGGGATACTTATAAAGAGTTGAAAATTTTGCAATCCCGACGCCATGGATGAAATTTTCTATAATGGCACCATGGATCCAATTTCAAGTCAAAAAATTGTTGATCCGCGAGAGCTTAAGTGCAAGGGGATCACATGTCTAACGGTTGTATGGTTGTCATCCATGCAAGGGAGGTGGACAGAGAAAATACGGGGCACACTAAATCGAGCTATTAATTTCGATGCGTGTGAGAGAGGGGGAGCGGTATCCGAGCGATATGTGTTAATGACTAAGATTTTCCTGAGTAATTGCGAGTAAAGGATATGTAACGACTTGACGTTGTCCTATTTCGAAACTCCCCTCCGATCTCGTGCTCGCTCCTTGGTTACGACAAAATAACTACCCGGTCTTATAGATACCCAAAGAGTTAAATACACCCACAGTACATAAACTTGCGGGGAGATAACAAAACCATACATAATCTTGAAAACCCCAGAAAACTAGTCCACTAACTCTGGTTCGGATAACAAATTCATACAAATCTGTCCATGAGCTAACACGTGTCATTGTTTTTTTACCCACAACCCTTGAAACTAGTGGAATTTGTATGATAAGGTCCTCAGCCTAAAATCTCCAAATTTACCGCCGTTTTGGTCACAGCAAAAAGGCGGTTGCACAGTTGAATCCCATCGGCGGTTGACCGAACCCACCAGGGCCGCAGCCAGGTCGTGGAGCAGTAAGAAGAAACGGTAGCCTCCAAAGGAGCAGTAAGAAGACCGCCGTCCGAGGGCAGCGACGACAGGGGCAGGCGAGCCACGCAAGCGCAGGCATCGATGAGCTACGACAGGCGGCGGGCACTATGATGAGCTCGTTATCAAGGCACTGGGGTCGAGGAGCACGAGCCAAGTGCCGCCGAAGTCGCTGCAGTTCAAGGTGGTGGTGACCGGCGGGTACGATGAGAAAAGCACACAAACATCAGCAAAGAGCCAAAGGAAAAGCTATCTCCCTGTTTGGCTGGGCTATGAACGACGAAAGAATGATCAGAACACTACACTAGAGATTAGATACGAGTAGTTTAATTAGCTGGCTCACAGTGTTTTAATCCGTCCGCAGAGTAACCTGAATTCTAATCCCCCAGCAGAGAAACCTACGCACGGCTCGAGAGTGCGTATCGGTGCTGCCCGTATTCATGTGAGTCATGGATGCCCATACAACGCTGCAGTCGAATTTGTGCGCGGCATGCCCATACAACGCTGCAGTCGAATTTGTGCGCGGCATGCCCATACAACGCTGCAGTCGAATTTGTGCGCGGCGTGCTGCCGGTACGTGAACATCTTTCGACACCACTGCCTCATATGTGACTGCGCCTACTGCCACTACTGCGTGGGCGTACCCATACAACACCGCGCAATGGTCGGCATGGTCGCCATGCTCAATAGGGTGTCCCCGCAAGGCTCCTGGCCGACAATGGCGGGAAAGGGTTGAACTCCATGGCGTGCACAAAGCCACAACGACGTCTTTGCAATCGGAGCAGGGGAGCATGGTGACACGCTTGCCGCCGCTGCCGCGGGGGGGGGGGGCACCATGTGACACACTCTTAGGGCCAGTTCTTTTGCTGGCTTCTAGAATAAGCTGCCCCCTACCCAGCTTATTCTAGAAGCCCAACCAAATTTATTTTTTTAGAAGCCTACTAATTAAAACTTGACTAGTAGGCTTCTAAAAAAATATTTCTGGTTGGGCTTCTAGAATAAGCTGGGTAGAGTGCAGCTTATTCTAGAAGCCCAAAAAAGTCAGCAAAAGAACTGGCCCTTAGTACCCGGACAGCCTCCAAAGTCTGGACGACGACCACCACCAGTGCCTCGACAACATGCCCACCATAGCGCCGTGGCCTCGCTCTCCTGTTGATGCTGCCGAAGTTCAGTCGCCGTTTGCTCCCGTGGCGGCTAGCGTGGCTCCCCCGCCTAGGCCATCTCGGCTGCAGACGATTATTATTTCTGCTGCACGTGCGGCGACGGCACGCTACTACTGGTGGGTTCGCTCGACCGCCGCTGGGCTCCAGCTGCACAACAGCCCTCTGTTGCAACCAACACGCCGTAGATTTGGAGAATTTAGGCTAAGGACCTCATTGTCCAGAGTACATTAGTTTCAGAGGGGTTTGGGTAAAGAAACAACGACACGTGTTGGCTCATGGAAAGATTTGTATGGGTTTGTTATCTGAACCAAAGTTAGTGTACTACTTTTATGGGGTTTTCAAGATTATGTATGGTTTTGTTATCTCCCTGCAAGTTTATGTACTACGGGTGTAATTAACTCATACCCAAACAAAGGGAGTACGATTTGTGTACGGACCTAATTCCTTCCATATGTTGTTTTTGTTTTTGTCAAAGAACTGAACTACATTCATATCAGCCAAGACGACACAAATATAAATTGAGATTGAATGATTACATTAGATTCAATACAATCTAAGAAATCAGTGATATGAACAAAAGTTATGGTTTGATTTTTTGATGTTGTATAAACTATTTCATCAAAGTTGAAAATTTCTGATTCTCAAAAAAAAGAAAAGTTGAATTTTTTTGTCGTAAAATTGTGGTCGTTAGGTGGTCTAAGACGTCGATCTGATTTAGGTTTTGTACTACTTGTGGTGAACTTTATTCTAATAGATCCGGAACCTTTTAGAGCAACTCCAACGCGGAGACCCATTTCGTCCGCGCGCGTCCGTTTGGGTCGGCGCGGACAGAATAGTCGGCCCAACGTGCCGACCCAAACGGACGCGCGTCCGCTTTTCGTCCGCCTGCGGACCCATTCCCGGCCCAAATTTGGGCCGCATTTGCGTCGGCGCGGACACGAGACGGACGCGCGCGCTCCCGCCTACTCCCCCCTGTCCTGCTGGTCGGTGGCACATTGGCCATCCTCTCCCATTCCAGCACCAAACCCTCCCCCCTTGTCGCCGACGCCGCCCACTTTTCCGGTGCCGGCGCCAGCTGCCGGTGCCGTCTCACCTGCAACGCCGCCACCTCCCACGTCGCCCCGCTCCTCGCCGACTTGCCGCCGGGGAACCGAAAGCTTCCCTCCCCCACTCCCCCGACACAACCGAGGCCGCGACCAAGAAGCTTCCTCGCCGGCCCCCGGCCAGTTCCTTCGTCTTGACACCGGCACGCTCGTCGGACGCCGCCTGTGCAGCTAGCTGGTCCGAGGGCGGCGCGACTCCCTTCGCCGGCCGGCTCCTTCGTCGACGCCCGCAAGCTGTTCGACGGTTTGCCAAGGTACAAAAATGGACTCCGCCGACGAGTTCTTCTTTCACAATTTTCTTTGTGACTCCGACGATTCCTCGTCTGATGATGATGAGGAGATCTTGGTTGCCGTGTTGGCCCATCACCACATCAATAGCCAACGGCCGTTGTTCCGTGGCTCCATTCCGGGGCACCTTCCGGCGTTGAATCGCAACCGAGAGAGCGGGCATTTCCTTCTTTGGAAAGACTACTTTGACACAACGAATCTGTTGTTCAAACATCAAAAATTTCGTCGCCGTTTCCGTATGAGTAGGAATCTTTTCAACCGTATTAGAGAGGGAGTGGTCGGCTACGATAACTATTTCGAATGCAAAGAGGATGCCGTTGGAAAGATTGGCTTCTCCTCTTATCAGAAATGCACTGCAGCCATCCGAATGCTTGCATACGGAGTGCCCGGTGATCTCATTGACGAGTACGTCCGTATGAGCGAGTCTACTTGCCTAGAATCCCTGTATAAGTTTTGCAAGGCTGTTATTGCTGTGTTTGGCCCTGAGTACTTGAGAGAGCCGACTCCTGAAGATACAACCCGTTTGTTGGCGATGAATGCCAGCAGGGGCTTCCCAGGGATGCTTGGTAGCATAGACTGCATGCACTGGGAGTGGAAGAACTGCCCTTCTGCTTGGCAAGGGCAGTATAAGGGCCATGTCAGGAAATGCACTATCATACTTTAGGCAGTGGCATCTCAAGATCTCTGGATCTGGCACTCTTTCTTTGGCATGGCCGGATCACACAATGATATCAACGTGCTTCAGCGCTCGTCGGTGTTTGCTAGGCTTGCCGAAGGCAGCAGCCCACCGGTTAATTTTACCATTAACGGCCACAACTACGACAAAGGATACTACCTGGGTGATGGTATCTATCCTCAATGGACCACTATTGTGAAGACAATCCCCAATCCTATCGGAGAGAAGAGGAAAAGATTTGCCCAAGAGCAAGAGAGTGCTAGGAAAGACGTCGAGCGTGCCTTTGGTGTTTTGCAATCTCGATGGGGCATCGTTCGGTATCCTGCAAAAACTTGGAGCACGAAGAAAATGTGGGAGGTGATGACTGCTTGTGTGATCATGCACAATATGATCGTAGAAGATGAGCGCCCGGAACATCTCTACGATCAAGGGTTTCAGTATCAGGGTGAGAATGTTGTGCCTGAGCATGGAGGAGCGGCAACGTTTGAACAGTTCGTCCAATTTCATCACGACATGCGTGATTAGGAAACTCACATGCAATTGCAAAATGATTTGGTTGAGCATATGTGGGATCATGTTGGCAACCAATAGATGTACCTCTTTAATTCGGCTTGCAAAACTATGTGAGATTATTTTATTTTTATTCGGCTTGTAAAACTATGTTAATTATTATTTGGTATTGAAACCATGCTATTTATTTTGTTGTGGATCATATGTTTGCTTTGTGAAATTAATTGCAAAATATGTGTGTATCTAAAAAAGGGCGACCAGCCGGCCACGCCGGCATATATGGGTCCGCGCGTTGGGCGCACAACCGACCCAAATGTTAAAGTGGACGAACGCCGCGCGGGCGGCCGACCCAAACGGACAAAAAGCGAACAAATCCGCCGTCCGTTTGGGTCGGCCCCGTTGGAGTTGCTCTTGGAAAAGGAAACCCTGAAAACCTCATAAGAGACGGCGGATTTCATCGTGTTGCCATCACGGATCCTCTGCTCCGCCAAGCAAGCAAGACGCACGATCTCGCCGCGACGATCTTCCGTCCACGTGGCCCCGCCGCAGAGAATCCCGTGCGCGTGCCGGCCGCCATTATTTTCTCCGACGTTAGGGTTAAAAAGTTGCCCAGCTCAGCTGCCGCTTCCGTCAGTCAGCTGGTCAGAGCCCCCGCCCAAGGCATTTCCGATCAGTCAAAACAGGAACCGATAGGAGGGTGGGCGGCCGCAGATTATCTTCTCTCCTCTCCTCCCACGCGGTCTCCTCCTCGCGGTCGCCGCTCGGGTCAGGGTGTTATCCCGCCAAGCCAGCCGCCGGTCTCGCCGGCCTTGGCGGACCCAGCGCATTGCCGTCCTCGCTTTAAACTAGCCCCTTAATAAGCTGCCGTCTGCAGCGTCTCCGACCGTCCTCCGAGCAGGGGCAGCACGAGGAAGCCCTCCCCTTTCGCCGGCTGCCAGTTGGACGGCGAGCTGCTGCAGCTTTTCTACCTCCGTCCTGGTAAGATCCGACCTGGTTTGTCAGATTCTTCAGACAAAAACGCTTTCTTGGGGCTCCAGCTTCGCGGAACCGCATCCGGGACCGCGCATTTGCGTTTCTTGGCGGCGGCGCTGGTGCTGGTGCCCCTCTGTTCGGATTTATGCTTCGTTTGGGCTCAAGATTTGGGGGGTTTCACCCGTTTTATCTCCGTCCCCGATTTGGTACTAGTTTTAACTGTCCGGGTGTTTGCAGTGGAAGGATTCGAACAGTGGACGGGCTACGGCAGCAAAGATTTGGAGAGCTGGGGGAGCACGCTGGGATGGCGTTTGCGGTCTCCGACGAGCTGCTGGGCACATTCGTGCCGATTGCGGTGTACTGGCTCTATTCGGGGCTGTACATCGTGCTCGACAGGATGGAGATCGACGACTATCGGCTCCACCCCAAAGGTGAGGAGGCGGTGAAGAACGTCGTCTCCAAGTGGACGGTCGTCAAGGGCGTCCTTGTGCAGCAGGGGTTTCAGATTGCCGTCTCACTTCTCCTGTTCACGGTAATAATCCTCTTGACATTATCATCTTACCATGGAAAACTTGTCGATGTTGTTGAAGCCATGGTAGACTAGACTGATTCGTTGTGCTGGTTTAGCTTCCTAGGATGTCCATATAGAGGTGGTCAGAAGGATTAATGATCTATTTGGGTTGAAATTCAGTAAAATCAGACCTGACATAGTGAATAATTTTGAAACATAGGCTTTGAGTAAGTCTTTGACTGTTTCTGAATGATGGTTAAACCAGCAAATTCAAACCTTTCTGTTGATTCTATGGAATAACTTGCTGGTTACAGTTTTAGTATGAAAAATAGCTCGGTAGCAAACACGTCAAGTGTTGATATGGAGATTAAAAGAGTCTTAGATTAATTATGGACCATGAGGATGTAGTGCTGTTTTTGTCGATTGAACAAGTGTTAACTGTTAAGCTCACTTGTCAAGAGTCATGATGGTTGTAAAATTCACATTAGGGAATTTCTTTGAAGGCATTAAACTTGCTTCCAGTGATTTTATTGCTTCATGTAGATCTTGAAAGACTTGAAACCAGTGTATGTTGTCGATTTAAAACTAAGGTTTAGATTTATTTTCTGGTCATTTTGCTGTTTGTTTTGTAGATGGATTAGTGAACTATGCACCTAGGCCTGGCTTGTTTCGAACATTTTAGTTCATCATTTAGTGAACTCCAGAATTTCTGCTCATTCTTCCCAAAAGGAAATTGAGTCTAAAATAGTACGGATAGATCTCCATTATCAGTGGAAATTAATTTTCTCTCTTTGAGCCAAGTCTGGCTTTTAACAGTGATTTAAAAATTACCTGATGAAATTTCATACGCGGTACTGTACCTAAGTCTGCAAATGTGATAAAATGCAGATCATTGGTGATGACAGCGGTACTGTGAGAAAGCAACCTCCTGCCCTGTTGATAGCACTGCAGTTTATCATCGCAATGTTTGTTATGGACACATGGCAGTACTTCATGCACAGATACATGCACATCAACAAGTTCTTGTACAAGCATATCCACTCGAAGCACCACACTCTTGTGGTTCCATACGCGTTTGGCGCTCTTTACAACCACCCCCTCGAGGGCCTCATTCTGGACACGATCGGCGGTGCCCTCTCGTTCCTCGTCGCTGGAATGACTCCTAGGACGGCCATATTCTTCTTCTCATTCGCAACCATCAAGACCGTCGACGATCACTGCGGCCTGTGGCTTCCTGGGAACATCCTCCACATGCTGTTCAGCAACAACAGCGCTTACCATGACATCCACCACCAGCTCTACGGCAACAAGTACAACTTCTCGCAGCCCTTCTTCGTCATGTGGGACAAGATCCTCGGGACCTACATGCCATACACTCTGGAGGAACGCAAGGGAGGAGGGTTGGAGGCGCGCCCTGTTAATCTCGGTCTGGCAGCACAGAGCAAGTCTGACTAAGCAATTCGATTTCTCCCGATCTTCACTTGCCCGGTGAAGAATGCTCGTGTGGTGACACTAGCTGATCTTTTCTAACTACATTTGTGTTGTAGAATTCTTTTCCTGTCCATATAGATAAAGAATCTTGCTGGAATGCCGTTGTGTACCAAGGTATAGCAAATAAAACACCGTGTAAAGATGATCCACTCTGGTTTGCTCATGTGGGTTGGTTGTGTGTGAGCCTCATGATGGCCAATGTGGGCTGCTATTATTAGCACTACATACATTGTGCAGCAGTGCGTTGGCCCTCACATTCTTAAAGCTTCTCTGTGCTGTCATGGACATTGTCTCTCTGACTAATGCTGATTCCTGATGCTTGGGCTCTTTTAGATTTTAAAAGGAGCTGTTGTTAATTTCTCTATGGACCAGGCTGTCTGGTGGGCAGTGCCAGCTTGATAAAACGTGGTTAGGTTTGTCTGCAAGGCTAGCATTGGGCAGCCATGAGCACACACACAGTGGTGACCTAAAACAAGCAGAGAACCCACCGGAAAAGCAGCCTCTAGACTAGTTCAGGGCGCACACAACAGTTTCTACTGCGGGCATGTGTATATCTGATATTTTTATGTTTGAATGACTGCACGCATGTGCTTATTCAAATGAGCACTACCATGTGCATTCATTATTTTTTTGCTACTTCAGGTTGCTTGCTGGAGAATAATAACAAATCTGGTTCCCTGTTATTCTCTAGTATACCGTCCAGTCACAGAAGGGTGCTGTTTTAGGTGTACGTGAGTGAGCAATTAATCCTTGCTAGCGATGTATATTTACAAATATTTGGGAGTGACTTCTTGCTTGTATTGGTGGGTGCAATACTCAGCAATATGAAAACACACACAAGTGCGCCTTGAAAACAGATGATCTGTTTCCGTAAAATCTGAAAAAAAAAAAAGCAGATTGATGTGCTCCCTGTTAGTCATGCGCATTGTAAGAATTTGTGCCAAAATTGGGATTGTGTACTACAGTACATAATTAAAAAAAATCACATGTGAAAATATTTACATCAATACATGAATTCCTGCTTTCTAAAGAACCTGTAGAAGTTGACACACTATAATAGTTGTGCTGACTAACAACAGGTTATGTTTTAGAGTGGAAGAGATGACTGCTCCGGCTCTACAAGGTAAGAGCAACAAAGAGGACAGTCCTCCTAATGGTTTAGAGAGCCTTTTAAATGTTTTTAGAGCCTTTAGACCAACTCTTACAGAGTATTAATATCAGCACGATCGACATAATAACCGCTAATGTCAACCACTTTGACTGAAAAGAACACTAGCATAGTCATCATATGGCTCTGGATCGCCCTAATTTATGGAGAACGCTCCATACCGAGCCTGCGAGCCTCCATATTTGGAGGTTGTGAGTGTTGGTTTGGAGGGCGCTCAACCGCCAACCGCTCACACATGAGGGAAGTTTCACCTCTCTCCTCAACCTCCCGTGCGGCCCATCTCCTCTCCTTCTCCTTTCACCTCCTCCTGCCCACCAGAATTAGCACCCCACTGCCAAAATTGTTGCCTGGCTGCCCAGAATCGACACCTCGCCGCCGGAATCGCTGCCTTGCCTATGGCACTCGCTCAAGGACACCGCCGGGATTGGGCGTCCGCCACCGCTCTCTCGCTGACTTCTCGCGCCCTCCTTCGGTAACTTGGCTACCTCGGAAAAGAAGGTGCTAACATAAATATCTCTGAAGTACATAAATATCTCTAGAGAATGTAAATATCTCCTGAGAACATAAATACCTACTCCGAGCGTAAATCTCTATGTGTGATGTACTGGTGTTCGTCCTTTGTAAGCTCACCCGTGGTGGCTTCGGGTGGAGTACACGAAGATTAGGGGGAAAAATTGGTGAAGAAGATAGGAGCCAATGACAGGTGAATCATAATTGCAGGGAATTTATGGAGGCTTAGATATGGTGATTATGTGTCCGTGCATAGCCGCCGCAACTTCCATATACATATGGAGCATGCTCCATATGCAATTTGGCAATTGCCGATATGGCGACTCTGCTATCCAGACCAAACTCCCTAAATTACAAACTTTGTATTTCTTCTTCCATGCAGGACCCCCTCATTAGTTAATTTTCTTTTCTTTCCCTACTCTCATGTCCAACTCGGGTGCACAACTGCGAGGAGGCCATGCAGATTGTGGATGCATTGGGAACAATGGGCTGTGAAGGGCACCCACAAGCGAAGGAGGATGGCCGTGGCCTCCCAGGAGCCGAAGCGGCGGTACGCAGTGTGGGCGGCGGGAAGCCACAGGGAAGGGAGGATGTGACAATGATGAATGGTCGACGTGGCCCAATGACCACCTATAGAAGGAAGGAGAGACAGTGGAGCAAGCTATGCGCGGGGCGGCATGAGCTCGGGTGTATCAACCATAGCGACAGTCAGACAAGCCCGCCATGAGGATTGGTGCGACCATTAATGGAACGACGACAATGAACGTGTTGGCAGCGACAGACAGCCGCGGAGTAAAGTCATTGGCGTCACAAGGGTTGTTGTTGCTCTGAAACTTCATTGACCCACAAAATAACTAAGGTATAGAGTGACCTCTATACCTCTTTTTTGTGTGGAAACGGCCTCTATGATCGACTCGGTCTTCTGTGCCTAAATTATTTTCAACATATAAAATACACTTACACTTAAATTTAAGATAAAGCACTATATTTTTAGTCATTCCAGGCTTTTCCATGCTTCCCGGACGAACTTCTGGCGAAAAAGCTTATGTGAAACCAACCTTTATACGCTCCTCGGGTTGCTAACTCATGGGACACACCTGTCTATCGAACCATTACGGATTATACTAGACATGATCGTACCCCATATTGGGCCCGCTTAACAATGTCTGGAACCATGTCCGAGCCGGGCTAGCACATAATAATGGATTTTCCAAATTAATTTAATTATTTTGGCATATAAAATAAACTTATACCTAAATTTAAGATAAATCACTATAACTTTAGTCATTCCACGCTTTTCAATGCTTTCCGGCTGAACTTCTGGCCAAAAGCTTAACCCGAGCCAAACCCAGATGTCGAGCCTTGGGTCGGGCTGGACCATGCCCATGTCTAGTTTAGACATCGCCCACTATCAAATTAGGTCAGACGTATTTTGTAAAATACTACCTTCATTCGGGTTTATTGACCCCCTTCATATTTTGTGCCTAATTTTAACTAATAAACCCGGACAGAGGGAATAACTTTCAGTTTTTCCTAACATGCATTTCTCCCTTTTGCATTGGAGGGGGGGGGGGGGGGTATTTGGTCACATACGGAAGTATGATGTGAAATACAAACCTATATTTGATATGAACTAGCCGGAAAAGAGGAGTAATGTCATACGTAAAATGATGGGAAAGTTGCAATGATTTCATTTGTTTTTTACTTTTGAGTGATTTTTTTGAAGATGATATTTTGTTTTAGCTCTTTTGAAGACTAGATGTTGTAATGGCATCCTTTTATATGTGAGCGTGTGTAATGGCCTTCTTCTAGAGTGGCAAAGCTGCAGCGGGCTTCTCGCCCCAGTTGTGTTAGCGGCCACATCTCGCTACTTTACATTTCCATCCTGCCATCTCATTACTCTCACAAAAAAACATTCTGCCATCTCATCTTCTTCGGTTCTTCCCCTTCCGACCAGGTTCCAAACCCTAGCTCCTCGCCAATGTGAGCATCGCCGGAGATTCCCAAACGGCCTCCTCAAATGGTACTATATATGATTTCCTTCTTCCAATTGCCAAAAGGAGTTTTACATAGATTGGATTACTTCCGATCAAGATTCTTTTGGCAAGGAGATAGTGAGAGAAAGAAATATCGACTGGCTAAATGGAGTGTGGTTTGCCGTCCCAAAGACCAAGGCGGGTTGGGTATTCATGACCTCGAGGTTAAGAATAGGGCCCTCCTCGGCAAATGGTTGTTTAAATTACTAACGGAAGACGGTGTATGGCTAACACTCCTAAGGAGGAAATATGTGGGTTCTAAGGCGGTATCCCAAGTATACTGGAAGCCTGGGGATTCCCACATTTTGGCGGGTCTAATGACTATGAAGAAATATTTCTTCTGCTATGGATCCTTCTCGATTAAGGACGGCTCGGAAATTAGATTCTGGGAGGACAAGTGGCTAGGAAATGCCACACTCTAGGAACAATATCCGGCTCTATACAATATTGTGCGTCACAAGGGTGATACTATCGTCACGGTAATGGAATCGTTTTCGCCAAATGTGACGTTCAGAAGAGATTTAATTGGACCCAGACTCCAATCGTGGAATATTCTTCTCCAACGGTTGTTCACGGTGCAATTGTCACATGGGTCTGATGTATTCCGATGGAACCTCAATGGGAATGGACAATTCTTAGTGGAATCTATGTATAGAGCGTTAATCCAGTCTGATGTGCCAGTTGATAATAACAAGAAGATCTGAAAGATGAAGATACCTCCTAAGAACAAAATATTTGCATGGTATCTTCGTCGCGGAGTCATTCTTACTAAAGATAACCTTATTAAGAGGTATTGACATGGAAATCCACAATGTGTCTTTTGTCACCATGATGAGACAATAAAACATTTATTCTTCCAATGCAAATTCACTCGTTCTATATGGTCAATCATCCAAATAGCTTCTGGCTTGTACCCTCCATGTAGTGTTGCTAATGTATTTGGCAACTGGTTACATGGGATTGATCACAGGTTCAGAATTCTTCTAAGGGTGGGAGCGCTTGCCGTTATTTGGTCGCTTTGGCTATGTAGAAATGATAAGGTTTTTAACAATAAAAGTACTTCTCTGTTGCAGGTTATCTACAGATGTACCGAGATTATTCGTTTATGGTCCTCTCTACAACATGTGGAGAATCGAAACCTGTTTACGGAGGTGTGTACACGATTGGAGGCTACGGCAAGGGACACTTTTACCCAACATGGGTGGCAGCATGATCTTAGGATTGGTGCCCCTCCGCTTTAGGCGTTATACGGACTCTACATGTTTTTTGTATTTCACCTTTTTATTTTTAATTTTTTATCAGAGGACCTTATTTGATCGTGTACATCTTAGTTATGCAGAGGCCGGATGTAATGCTTAAATCTTTTAAGTAATAAAGCATCCCTTTTCAAAAAAACTGTGGGCGACTGAATCGGGTCGCCATCCTCCCCTATTGACGACCAGGCCACTAGGCCCAAGACTCTAGGGTGAGGCTCTTTCTCCTTGCCTCCTCTATCTGCCTATGTATGTATTTTTACGGCTATGGTTGCACCAACTGTTTTTTTCTAGTAGATCTAATCCATGCTTGGCAATGGAGTTCACTCCTGGTGTAAACTACAAATACGTACTATTTTGAAGATTTCTATTTTACCTAACAAAATTGTTTATTTTACTTGCTAGTATATTTATGCTTGGTGCAAACACTTAGGCATATATGCTTCGTTCAGATGCACACTTATCACTGTTTCAGAATGTTCTTCAGGAAGAAAATGGCATGTCGATCTTTTGATTATTGTTACTTTACCTCTGGTGCGCTGAGCTTGCCGCTGGAGTTTTGGTCTGATGCAGAACATCAGATATTCAGTAGTAAACTTATCTCTGCTGTTTTTTTTTTGGAAAAGGAGGTTAAATCCCCGACATCTGCATCAATTGATGCATGCAGCCATCTTTATTAATTATTTCACAAAGGTCTGACAAGAACATACATCAATCCACCCAAAACCACCACTCAGACCTACAAACTCGATAATGTGGAGTGCTCTCACTCCACATATCTAAAACCGGTCTCGTCGCCAATCCATCCACATAACGTATCGGGATCAACAGCCGGTGCAGCAGACCTAAAGCGCACACCACATGCACACGTTTTAGAAGCCGCCATCATCATCGGACCACTGACCCATCTTCAGGAGAGAGATCCGCATCATCCTTGCCAGTCCGAACATCCGTCGACGCCACCACGGCGTCCAACGGCGCCACCGCCCTGCGCTCATCCATCCAGACGCGAAGACTCTGGAAGATTTGTCGTGCATAGCACCTGCCAACCAGGCATGACTCAGCGTAGCACCTGTCGGACAGGCATGACTTGACAACTCCACTGAAACGTCATGCAAGACGAAGCCGCTCCACCTCCTGCCTCTGTCTGCCAGCGCTGCTCCACAAACGATGCTCCCAAGAGAGAAACGGCACCGCAGTACCGCCATCGTCCGGTCTGGAAGACCAGATCCTAGGGTTTCCCCCGAAGCAGTGCCCACCACTAGCAACCGTCAAGGACCCATACAGTGCCCACCACCACTCAGCCCTCAAGGCGACGCCTTCAGGAAGGTCACGGCGTCAAGGACGCCGCCGCCGCCCACCGGAGTTAGGGTTTTCACCCGAGAGGCAAGGAGGAGGGGGGAGTGGAGGAGCTGACGTTGACCGACGTCTCCAAGAAGAAAAACGGCGTCCTTGAGCGTCGTCGGTGGGGCGGCTGGCCGGGGCCGACCAAGGGGTTTCCCCCAATCTGAATCTCCTCCACCAGCTTCACCCGCGGCCAGGGTCCCGGCAACCTCGCCGGCACCGCCAGGAACCCGCAGGAGAGAGGCCCACAGATCAGGGCCGAAGGACAGCGGCCAGATCTGGCGCCGCCGGCCGCCAGAGAGCCACGCTAGGCCCTAGTCTACCGAAGATCCGTCGGCCGTTCGACCAGATCACCGGCACCACGCCAGCCCCATCGCTCGCCGCACCACGGAGGGACCTCGCCGGAAGGGCCGCCGCCCCAGATCCAATCGCTCTCCACCATCGGGGGCGAAGCAGCAAGGGCCCCGCCGCCGCAGTCCCCGGCTGTGCCACGGGCTTGCCCGACGCCAGCCTCATGCGGCGGCGAGGGAGGGAGGGAGAGGAGGCGGTATGCCGGCAGAGGGAGGGGGGTCGCCCCCGAGTCGCCCGAGAGGGGCGGCGCGGGGGTTGGGATGCGCGGGGGTTGACATGTATTACTTATCTCTGCTGTGCAGCCATTGTTTCAGCCTGTATTCCTTGGATAAGATGGCACGACACTTCTTTTTCTACTTATTTTTTACTTAATAGAATGCCCTCTGGCCTTTCACAACAACAACAACAACAACAACAACAACAACAACAACAATAACAAAGCCTTTAGTCCCAAACAAGTTGGGGTAGGCTAGAGGTGAAACCCATAAGATCTCGCGACCAACTCATGGTTCTGGCACATGGATAGCAAGCTTCCACGCACCCCTGTCCATGGCTAGTTCTTTGGTGATGCTCCAATCCTTCAGATCTCTCTTTACGGACTCTTCCCATGTCAAGTTCGGTCTACCCCGGCCTCTTTTGATATTTTCAGCATGCTTTAGCCGTCCGCTATGCACTGGGGCTTCTGGGGGCCTGCGCTGAATATGTCCAAACCATCTCAGATGATGTTGGACAAGCTTCTTTTCAATTGGCGCTACCCCAACTCTATCTCGTATATCATCATTCCGGATTCGGTCCTTCCTTGTGTGGCCACCCATCCATCTCAACATGCGCATCTCCGCCACACCTAACCGTTGCACATGTCGCCTTTTAGTCGGCCAACACTCAGCGCCATACAACATTGCGGGTCGAACTGCCGTCCTATAGAACTTGCCTTTTAGTTTTTGTGGCACCCTCTTGTCACAGAGAATGCCAGAAGCTTGGCGCCACTTCATCCATCCGGCTTTAATTCGATGGTTCACATCTTCATCGATATCCCCATCCTTCTGCAACATTGACCCCAAATATCGAAAGGTGTCCTTCTGCGGCACCACCTGCCCATCAAGGCTAACATCCTCCTCCTCCTCGTGCCTAGTAGTACTGAAAGCGCACCTCATGTACTCGGTTTTAGTCCTACTAAGTCTAAAACCTTTCGATTCCAAGGTTTGCCTCCATAACTCCAACTTCCTGTTGACCCCCGTTCGACTCTCATCGACTAGCACCACATCGTTCGCAAAGAGCATACACCATGGGATATCTCCTTGTATATCCCTTGTGACCTCATCCATCACCAAGGCAAAAAGATAAGGGCTCAAAGCTGACCCTTGATGCAGTCCTATCTTAATCGGGAAGTCATCAGTGTCGCCATCACTTGTTCGAACACTTGTCACAACATTATCGTACATGTCCTTGATGAGGGTAATGTACTTTGCTGGGACTTTGTGTTTCTCCAAGGCCCACCACATAACATTCCGCGGTATCTTATCATAGGCCTTTTCCAAGTCAATGAACACCATATGCAGGTCCTTTTGCTCCCTATATATCTCCATAAGTTGTCGTACCAAGAAGATGGCTTCCATGGTCGACCTCCCAGGCATGAAGCCAAACTGATTTTTGGTCACGCTTGTCATTCTTCTTAAGCGGTGCTCAATGACTCTCTCCCATAGCTTCATTGTATGGCTCATCAGTTTAATTCCACGGTAATTAGTACAACTCTGAACATCCCCCTTGTTCTTGAAGATTGGTACCAATATACTCCGTCTCCATTCTTCTGGCATCTTGTTTGCCCGAAAAATGAGGTTGAAAAGTTTGGTTAGCCATACTATCGCTATGTCCCCAAGGCCTCTCCACACCTCAATGGGGATACAATCAGGGCCCATCGCCTTGCCTCCTTTCATCCTCTTTAAAGCCTCCTTGACCTCCGACTCCTGGATTCGCCGCACAAAACGCCTGCTAGTATCATCAAAGGAGTCGTCCAAATCAATGGTAGAGCTCTCACTCTCCCCATTGAACATCTTGTCAAAGTACTCCCGCCATCTATGTTTAATCTTCTCGTTCTTCACCAGGAGTTGATCTGCTCCGTCCTTGATGCACTTGATTTGGTCAACATCCCTCGTCTTTCTCTCTCGGATCTTGGCCATCTTATAGATGTCCCTTTCGCCTTCCTTCGTGTCTAACCGTTGGTAGAGGTCCTCATACGCCCGACCCCTTGCTTCACTCACAGCTCGCTTTGCGACCTTCTTTGCCATCTTGTACTTCTCTATGTTGTCTGCACTCCTATCCAGATATAGGCGTCTGAAACAATCTTTCTTCTCCTTAATTGCCTTCTGGACATCATCGTTCCACCACCAGGTATCTTTAGCTTCTCTTCTACTTCCCTTGGACACTCCAAACTCCTCTGAGGCCACCTTACGAATGCAAGTCGCCATCTTCATCCACATGTTGTCTACATCACCTCCTTCCTCCCAAGGGCCCTCCTTAATGACCCTCTCCTTGAACGCCTGAGCTACCTCCCCCTTGAGCTTCCACCACTTCGTTCTAGCGACTTTGGCACGCTTGTCCCGCTGGACACGAATCCGAAAGCGGAGGTCAGCAACCACAAGCTTATGCTGAGGGACAACACTCTCTCCAGGTATCACCTTACAGTCTAGGCATGCACGCCTGTCTTCTCTTCTCGAGAGGATGAAATCAATCTGGCTAGAGCGTTGCCCACTACTGTAAGTCACTAGATGTGATTCTCTCTTCTTAAAGAGGGTGTTAGCTAAGATCATGTCGTAGGCTAGCGCAAAGCTTAAGACATCTTCTCCTTCTTGGTTCCTGATGCCATAGCCAAATCCCCCATGCACCCCTTCAAAACATGTGTTAGATGTGCCGACGTGGCCATTGAGGTCTCCTCCTATGAAGAGCCTCTCGCCAATCGGTACACTCCTAACCATGTCCTCTAGGCCTTCCCAGAACTCCCTCTTGGTGTTCTCATTGAGGCCTACTTGCGGGGCATACGCGTTGATAACGTTGAGAACTAAGTCCCCAACTACTAGCTTGACCAGGATAATCCGGTTCCCACGTCTCTTGACGTCTACCACTCCATCCTTGAGGCTCTTGCTGATCAAGATACCTACTCCATTTCTGTTTGCCACCGTCCCCGTGTACCACAGCTTGAAGCCGGTACCCTCCACCTCCTTCGCCTTTTGTCCCCTCCATTTGGTCTCTTGGACGCAAAGGATATCAACGCTTCTCCTCACCGCTGTATCAACTACCTCCTGAAGCTTACCTGTCAGAGAACCTACGTTCCAGCTACCTAAGCGAATCCTCCTAGGCTCGGCTACCTTCCTTACCCTTCGCACTCGTCAAGTCAAATGCGAAGACCCTAGCTCAATTTCCACTACACCCGGGCGCCGATGTAGCGCGCCACTAAGGATGCGACGACCCGATCCTCGCTCACTTGCCACTGTATCCAGATCACGATACGGCACGCCACCTGGGAGGTGACGGCCCGGCCCTTGCCCATTTTCCACCACACCCGGGTTCCGATGTAGCGCGTCGCTGAGAGGGTTACGCCCCAACGAAAATCTATTAGGTTTCATCTCCATAAGAGTGGCTGAGTTTTGACGTTGGCTCGCCAAGCCTATCACAACCCTCCTCCTTTACCCGGGCTTGGGACCGGCTATTTTGAGACAACATAGGCGGAGTTGCCCTCTGGCCTTTCATCTAAACAAAATAATTAGAGTTGACTGCGTGCTATCACTAGGTGATTTACGTTGGCCATTTCACATGATAAATTGAGAACACGATTCCTTCACGTTCCACATACTCATGCTGCTGCTGTTGGAACTTCTAGTTACAGGAGAGGAAAGGAATCACATGATCTTCTTTCAGTTTTAGTCATGCACCACTTTATCCATTAAAAAAAAAATTCATACACCTTCAGTTCAAAAACAAGCATAAGCTAGTTTTACTAGTCATAGCCTCTTTGATTCGCAGGAACAACATATGACGTACACAGTACGTCAAATGTTGTACTGTTGATGTGTAATGGCATTCTTCTAAATATGAACTGTGTACCGCGCTAACAGATAGGAATAACATATGAATTGACAGGATTGCATGCACAAAACAGAGGATTGGGAAACACTGGAATTTTGTGAAGTTGGGTGTTTGAATCACAGGAATAGGAGAGCACGCAAGGAACATATTACACATTTGCCTGCATAGAAATTTTAACAAAGAGATCTGAGTGGATTTTACCGAGTTTTCCTTAAAAACTGCCATCAGAGGAATTTTTCCTCTATTTTTATTTCACCCCATTCATCTGAATCAAATGAATACTGCCACCAAAGGAAAATGTCCTATTTCGACAGTCTTCTGCATTAACATCTTCATAGTTTGACCATACGTTGAACTTCATCAGCTTTCTTATAAGTTGAGCTGGTGGCCTTTGATCTCAGAATAGTAAAAGCATATGTATTGCTAGTTGCATTTTTTTTTACTGTGTTTGACTATGAATCTGATGGCATTTCTGTAGACTGCATCATGGAGGCTCCACAGTATCGGCCTTGGTCAGATCTTCAGCCGGAACTCCTGGGCCTTATCCTCAAGCGCCTACCCGTCCTGGCTGATCGTGTTCGTATAGACGATGGATTCACTGAATGTGGCGGTAGACTGTTGACTGTGACACGATGGATTCACTGGGTGAATATTTTTGCAAGTGGCGATGCCTTTGACGATCGACGCACGGCTGCACTTTAGGTCTTTGAGGCAGATTTGCACAGCAGCCCCCGTCGTCGATGGAGAAGGGTCCATGATTTGGGTGGCCATGCGCTCTTTCTTGGCCAGCATGGCTCCAAGTCCCTGCCCGCTGGAGAATGCAGTGGATACCGAGAGGATTGCATCTACTTCATGCGCGACCATCCCTGGCCGAGCTCTTCTGCAAATCCTCTTCGCGACTCCGGTGTATACAACGTCAGGAATGGGATGCTCACACCACACCATTGGTGTCAGAGGAAGCAGCTGCACCGCTAGAGCATGTTGGGCAGTGGCGTCCGGCATGGGTTTTCCCTTCGGTAGCTATGTGATCAACGAAGCAATGTTTGTTCTGTTTTCATGGAATTCTCATGCGTACTCCCAACTAGTTCTGCTATAACTTTGGGACCAACCAATTAGCCTAGGTTCTGCTTATGTGTATCCCAGTGACATGTCATCTTAGTTTGTGTATAACTTCAAACCATATGTGTGATCTTATGAATGTGCAAGTCTTATGAATGTCATCTTAGTCTATTGTCTGACTGGATATTTCATTTACCTGAACAAACTTTTTCATTATAGCTTGCATCTCGTTCTTAGATTCTTTCGTACATAGCCTGGTCTCAACAGAAAACCCAACGAGAAAAACGGAATCGATCGGATCCGGAACGAGTTACGAGATCTTCTTTCACCTAGAACGGACTGGTCCTCAGATCGTTCTGTTTGAAGAGGACGCATCCGCACGTATCCCAGGACGATGGCCGCGTCGGGAGGCTCGTCTCCCCGGTGCCCATGGCCGGACCTCCAGCCGGAGATGTTGGGCGTCGTGCTCTCGCGGCTGCCGTCGCACCGCGTCCGCCTCGCCGCGGTCTGCCGCCCATGGCGCTCCAGCGCGCGGCTGCTGCGTCCGCTCCCCCCGCCGCTCCCATGGCTAGCCCTCTGCGATGGCACCTTCCTCAGCCTCCCCGACGGCGCCGTGCACCGCCTGCCCGTCGCGGACGACGGCGTCTCCATCCGAGTCTCCACCGGCAGCGCCCTCTTCCTCGTGCTGATGAACCCTTCCCCTTTAACGACGATCCCTGTCCCCGAGGCCGCCGGCTGGTTCCGCGAAAACCCGACCGTCCGGAAGGTGCTAATGTCCGACCACCTCTTCGCCGCCCTGGTGGACTCCAAAGAGCTCAACATCTACACCGATTCCCCGACCACGAGTCATCGTCTCTGCTCGTGGGCAGCCACGGGAGGGCATCACGAGGTGCTCCACGACGGAGTGGGCGGAGCCTGAAGACAGCTCCGTCGTGCACGACATGGCGCTATTCAAAGGAGAGCTCTACGTCCTCCTCGACACAGGGGACGTGGAGTATGGACAGGAGCACGAGCTCCGCGCCCTGGACGACGACGGCCACGAGCAGACAACCATCCCCGGTACCCGAGTCCACGGGCTTGACGACGGCTTTGGTCCTTACGCGACTGACGGGTACGTGCAGCGGCACTACCTCGTCGTCTCTGGCGACCGGCTGCTGATGGTGCAACGATGGATCAGCCTGCCGCCGATGCTCCCGGTAGACTCGGGGATTGAGAAGCGGACTCGACTCTTCAAGGTCTTCGAGGCGACGGACCTGAGCAGCGGCTGTGGACTCTGGACCGAGGTTGATACGTTGATGGGGCGCGCGCTCTTTGTCAGCGGAGGCTGCTCAGAGTCTCTCCCCGCCGGGGGTCAATCTAGCGGTACTGGACTTCGAGAAAATTGCATCTACTTTATGAAGGAGGATCGCGCAGATACAGACATCCCCGAGGGGGAAATCTATGAGAACCCCTTTCTAGACTCTGGCGTGTATAACATGAGAGACCAGACGGTGACGCCGTTGCTGCCGGAGACGGTGGCGGTGCCCGCAGCCGGCGAAGGTCCATGGTCTCCAACTTGGCTTTTTCCAGGGAGTTGAGTTGAGCTATAGATACGCGGGACTATTAGTCAGGATTTCCTTGGATGTTGCATTGTGTATTGGTCACAGTTTTTCCTTTTCACAATGCCCATTTTACTTCTAAAGCATATGCTCAGAGACTGAACAAATAATCTTCTGTGTGGTATGAGAATATGGAATTGAATCCAATACTAGAATATGCAGATCTCTTCTTCTTAATGAAATGCAAGAACCCCCTGTCCCTCTCGAGGTGTTCTTGAAAAAAAAAGGAATATGCATATCTGCACAGGCAGGGTGTAGAGCTAGTGCACAAGCAGACCCACAGGAGCTATTAGGTATGCCAAAACTCCTGTAAAGATATTGGGTATCGCAGTTTTAAGAAAAATAAACTACTCCTAGAAAGATTTTTTGCTTACATGCGATATATCATTAGAAAAAGGAAAAAAGGTTTAAAGCTATCAAATGATTTGATCACAAAATAGTGACATAAATATAGAAACCTAATGTACGGAACTCCAGATATTTATTGGTAATTTAGGAGGTCAACTGGGTTTTACTTGTTGAGCTGTGTAATCAAATCCATTGAGTTCATATTTGATATGTTTGCATAGCTAGTTAATTTGCAATGTCCAATTTATGATGGATCATGATGAAATTTGATAGTTTCTGTCAGAAGTCAGAACCTTGACCAATTTGAAATTTCAGCATCTCTCAGATCAACCCCCGTAATCAAATGCCATAAAAACAAACAATAATCATTGTCGAGTACTCGAGTTTGAGATTCCTAAACTTATGCGCTACTATAATTCCTAACCATGAAGCTTGTCTTACACATGTTACTCAAATTCAATCCTTGAAAATGCACTCCGGTGAAGACACGAGTTAAGCTAATAAGATTGAATGCAGGTACAAGAACTGACTTTGTATGATTATATCATATAAACTGTCAGGATGATGTCGTATTAGTTAGCAAATAAAATTAAGAACACATATTAGCTTACAACTTTGCATCATATAAGATGTGTTCATTACCAAACACGGGGTCCAGAGTAACAATCAATTAACATCGACCATAACTACTGATGAAACAGACAAACTGCAAAGCGTTTTGTAACACATTTGCATGTCATGCTGGAAATGTGAAGAGCTTCTAGATGTTTTTCTCTCAAACATGAGCTCCAAGAAGATGTTAATCTACTGCCCAAGTAAGAAGATTAATGATTAGACTAATTCACATGCTACTTTTGCGAATTTTTATTTACAGTGACCAAAAGAACTAGCTCAGTAACACAAACGAATCAAGCAATTCTGGTCAGCAATCAATTCTGGACTACTTGATTTTTGCTTAGAGAAATGTAGTCTATGATACTGTTGATCTTTTCTTTGTGTAATAATTTTTTTAGGCAGATTATACTATTACAGTGTAGATTGTTCTCTGACCCTAAAAAGGAAAAACCAATGTGGACTGTTCTCAACCTTAATGCAACATTACAAAACAAATACCGAAACTACATTGATAGAGGGTAACAAGAACAGCAATCGAATTTGTTCCTCTATTCAGAGGTTACCTGATATTGCCCCAGAAGCACTATCCCACACCTCAATAGACCGCTTATCGGCTCTAGCCAATGCCATCCTGCTGCCTCCGAAGGCCCAGCTCACGATCTTAGGCTTCTCCTCGCCATCTGCAGTAACCATCGATGGCCCATTCCCTATCCAATTCCTCCTCATCACCTTCTTCTCCCCAGTCTCTGATGTAATTTCAACCTGTGTCCACACCTCAACATATGCGTCCCGTGCCACAAACACCCAATTACGGTAGCACTCAATTCTACAGTTATTCCCATCCTTCCTGCGAGATGCTGTGGCAGCTCCCGCCCTTTGTCGGTCTCCGATGCACACCCAAGGATCCACACTGGTGCCATCACCACTAAGTCTCCTCAAGTCCGCCATGTAAACCTCACCGGAGGCAGCCCCCACCTTAAACAATGCCGACAGCGAGTCTGATGCAGCAACATCTGCAAAGCAGTCGTCCTTCTCCCTCACTTCCCACACTGGCACCGTCGAGCTTGCCCGGACGTCCCACAGGCGTATGTCCCCCACCATTCCAGCCGGCCCAGAGTGTGACCCAGCGGCAAGCAAGAGACTGTGCCCAGCAAGCCAACTGAGCTTGGTAGGTGGTATTGCTGCCTCAACGTCGGCACCGAACACCTCCTTCCGCCCGATTTCCACCACAGGTGACAGAGAATTCAGATCGAAGGCCACCACGGCGCTCGAATTCCGTCTCGCTGACTCGAAGCTGGCAAAGAGCCAGTGTGATGCCGCTTCTGAGGTGGCCATGGACAGCACAGAAGAAGAAGGCGAGTCTGGCCAATATAGAGCATCGGAAGCTGTGGCAGGGGCGTCGCCCGGGAACCTGCAGAGCTGGACGCCAGGAAAGTCGCGGGCGGCAGCGAGGGCGAGGGCGGGGGACACCGCGAAGAGCGAGTCGATGGTGGGGAGCGGCGTTAGGACGCTGGTGCGGGAGGCGAGCGCGGCGTCAAAGCTGGTGACGACCCCGCCGTGCGCGGCGACGAGGGAGGCCGCGTGCGGGGAGGGGGATATGGCCACGGCGGAGGGAGCGACGCGGCCGGTGAGGGGGAGGAGGGCGGTGGGGCGCAGAGAGAGGGGGGAGAAGGCGGACGCGGGGGAGAGGGAGGCGAGGAGGAGGCCGTCGAGTGAGAAGTGCCGAGCCTCCGCGAGGAGAGCGGGGGAGGGAGGAGGGGACGGGAGGCGGCCACTGCGGAGGAAGGAGAGGATGGCGGCGAACAGGCGAGGGTCGCGGTCGAGGAAGTGTGGCGCGTCGGGGGCCGAGGGGCCAAGGGAGGCGAGTGGGGAGGAAGCGCCTGCGCGGGAGAGGGTGGCTGCTGTGGTCTGGAAGAGTTCGCCGCCGACGTTGAGGGTGACGACGGAGGAGGACGTGGAGGCGGACGCCATGGGCGGGGATGGGGAATTCTCGGTGGATGCCATGGGCGTTGACTGGAGTGACGAGTTTTTCTCTAGGGGATCGACCGATTATTTTGCTTGGGCCGAAGCATCTAATGGGCCGGATAGTCGGCCACCGAAAGAGTTCGGTTTTCTCCCGGATTTCATATACGCATGCACATTTCCTGGTTTTTTCTTTTGGTTTTCGGCATCCATACAATTTCCAACATGACATACATTTTTCCCGGTTTATACATCACCGCGACCATCGATATGTATTATTATACCATTTTTTTTTTGAATTTTGTTTGTTGCATGAGTTAGTAAATGTACAAGAAAAAAAACTAAAATTATTTTCATTAGAAAATTGATGACTTCAGTCCGTAGGAAATTTTCCTACAGTCAGTGGCGGAGGACCAAAAAAATTTGAGGTGGGGCGAACTGTAAAGCATACAAAGATTTAATGCAAAATCAGTACTAATCCATACAGACTCAAATGCACACAAATACTCGCTCCGTCCGGAAATACAATGAAATTGCAAATAAAACATATTGATCGTCAAGCCATTCTCTGAAAATGCATTGCATTGTAGATTGTCGAGCCATTATCTGACAAAAACACTAAAGCTCGAAAACATTTCTCTCCTCTTTGTCTTTGCTAGTCCTATCCTCTTTCTGAACATCTATGTATTTTCTCTTTTACCGGCAGGTTGGCTACATCGCCAGCCGGCGCCGAGGCCGAGGCTTGCTCGTCGCTGAACGCTGCCGTTCGCTTGGCCATGGTGGGCCTCGCGCGCCGCTCGTTCTGGCCATCACACCCATGCGCTTCGGCTGGCCACTGGCCTCACGCACAGCTCCTGCTAGCAGCCACCCCTGCGTTCTACCCATAGTTTTAAATAGCGGGATATATCGGAGATATATCGGCGCTATAGCGGTTTTCATAAGGTCACGCTATTTGTTTCTACGTGCGATTTAGCGGATATATCGACGCTATAGCGGTTTTTAGTGTTGCATTTCTCCTCATTTTGGGCTGCCGCTAAATCCTTTCTCCCGCTATTTAAAACAGTGGTTCTACCCCTTCTGGCTGCCGCTCTTGTGTGCCACGCGTGCTAGGGTTCGTATCGTGTAGGTAATGCAGCGAGAACAAACCATGCAACTCCTGTGCAGAACAGACGAAGAATGGACGCGGGACTTGCACCTACGGGTAAGGCCCAACAAAGTGGGTGCTTTGTTCACAGTCACGGCCCAATAACACGGGACACACCGATTTTCTTAGCTGGTTTTTGTCTCGGTTTTGTAGCGACCGATTGACTATATATGTAACTAAAAGATCGCAGGAAATCAAGGTAGGGCGAGCGCCCAACCTCGCCCTACCGAGAGCTCCGCTTGTGCCTACAGTGATTGTTTGTATCAAGGGATAAGACCACAAAAAATTCACATACGCGAACTTAACATAGCTCGGTGGAACCAGGACATCCGGACCTAAAGTCGACTTGGCACGGGTGCTTGCATTTTCATCGATTTATTTCCTATTTCTTGCGATGTTCATTCAGCGGGAGACAACATTATGGTGACTTGTTCAATCTCAAAATTTCTTTACTCAATTTCACGAAGATGTCATTCCTCACGACATCTCCCTTCCACTCTTAGCAAAGGGTTAATTCATGATAGTGAGGAAAAAAATGGAACACACCGTACATCACTACCCCTCCTAAATTTCTATGTCAAGGACCCAAATTTACAACTCAGTGGATTGGGCCCTTTTGTGGTGCTTTCCCACAACTCTTTCTCATTATCTTTCCTTGCACTTTTTCTCTCATCTTGTTCTAAAAAAAACTTGTCCTCTCATCTTGTAAATTTCAAATTATCACACAAAAAATACTCACCATGTCATCTCTTGTGGTAAGCCTTGTGACGTATATATCTGCTTTGCGCTCATGATGTGCTAGTATCGGGTGTCGTCACACCATAGAGCATGGAGGTCATCTTCTTCACGGCTCACTAGACAAGGATGAGGTAACACTATGCACACCTTTGAAATCTCCACCATGGCCTGCCGCCTCCACTACAAGGAGGTACCACTATACTGCTGAAAACGAAGAGCTGGCCAGATAGAAGGTCATGCCAGCATCGATTTGCTCTCCTTATCCACAACAACACCTCATAAGTGGTACGTGACTCGTTCTCATTTACTCCACAATCAAGATGTGCTATGTTGTCTTAACTGATAAAAGTCATTTGTTATCAACATTATAAGCCAGTTTTTAAATAATTTTTTGAGTGAAGTGGAAGTTATACAATGAATGAATGAATTTTTAATTACACTTACCAAAATTAATCACATAATAATGTTGCTAATATTTTCCCGATAATATGTTGAATATTAATATTTGTTTTTTGGTAACAATTTTAATGTCTTTTATTGTAATGATTGTGCTAATTTTCAGTTTGAAATCCCCATAAAAATGAGAATTATGCTAGTATTTTATTTTCTGAATTTACTTTGAGACATTATGTGTTGAGAAAATCACTTGATTAATTGAAGCCTAGTAATGATAAGTAAAATAGAAGGACAAAATAACCAGTTAAATTTGTTGCACTTAGATAAATTTAGTGTATTTGTACATAATTATGCTTATTTTTATATTTCAAAATATCTTTGGAGATCTCCAAAGCGTAAATAACCAACAAAAAGGTCTTAACATTTGTTCTTAGACTGTGATTATCTATCTTTGATGCAAAATGATGATGAACAGTGTATAACCACAATATATAATAGTGTATGCCTTCAAGAATTTCTTGATGGGTGGCCTATCCAACCCAATATGGAATAGACTCGAAGAGACAAGGAAACTACTATGCGTCGAGTAGTTGGCATCCCACCAACTAAGGGAGATTGCTCTTAGGTCGGTGAAAATAAAAGTGACATTCAAAATGAGGACAACCCGACGAATGCAATGGATTGTGAACAGAAATTAACAATCCACAATGTAGAAAGCAAAGTGGTTTTCATTGTTTGCTTCACTTCCCATAACAATGTTCGAAACCCTTCGTTTGTAAAGATTGACTACTATGAAAAAGGGTAAGAAAAGCAAAACATACATGGAAGGAATGACAATTAAGAGTGTGGTGAGGTGATTTAGTAGTAGTACAGATAAATTTGATGTGGCACGGAGTGTCATGTCACTATAATGCATATACAGACGTTTGGCACTTGCAACGGATCATCTACACTCTTATAGGAGGATCGTTGGCTCCATGGTTAGATCTACCTTTGATATTACACCCAAACAACTTCTAGTCTCGGGTTTCATTGGAAAGTGTCACACCATTGGCACTTGCGCGGGTTCGGTAGTTGCCCCATTTGGGATTGAAATGTAATATATTGGGCTAGATTTTTAGCATGTCAATAACTCTTGTACATTGTTTTTCTCCTTTTCTCTTCTATATGAAATGGACAGAGCACCTACCTTTCACGTCAAAAAAAGTGTCACACCATTTGTGAGGCTTTCATTGCTAGATGTTGGATGACAAACACTATGTGGCGATATATTTGTGTATGGAGAGTAGTTTGTAGCGTGCAACTGACAACCTCGCTGGATGCCTTGCTATGGTGGTGGTAGCATGCCACAAAGGAAAGCTAATACACCTCCGACCCCTTTTTTGGGGATCAATGTCCTTAGAATTATTGAAGTTGAACCGGAAGTCTTGGTGCCTTCCCGGTGAAGTTCTTCATTTGGTTAGCAGGCCAGGATCGTTGTTGCACTGCCGAGAGGCTCGCCGGACATGGTCTGCCGCAATACCAGCTAGAAGAGACCATGACACACATCTTGGTTGGTTGCCCTTTCTCGTGTGCCTTGTGCCACCAGGTGCTCTCCAGGATCAGCCCAACCGCGAGGGTCTCTGCTGCCGGTGAGTCTTTTATAGACTCTTCGCAACCGACCATCACCACCACCGCCATGAAGAGGAGTCCTCCATGGTCCAAAAGCAAGCAATGTAGTCATATTTGATGGTGCACAAACCAACATGCTAGCCAGGCTGAGTCCCGATGATAGGCAAAGACTGGAGCGTTGGGTCTTATGGCACCGCCGACACCGCTTCTGGCGGCGGCTAACTTGTATGAGTATGGTCTTGTATATATACGCTTTGCTTTCCTGGGATTATACATAACTTTCTTTGTCTATCTATGCAAGGAGCAGTAAAGCTTCTGTTGTTTCCAAAAAATAGAAGTTGGTAGCACGAAAGAGGATATACTCCCTCCATCTACTAATACAAGGCCACTTCATATTTTTATGTCTAACTTTGACCATTAATTTTATCAATAAATGTGAGTTAAATGCCATAAAAAGTATGCCATTTGATGCATATTGAAAGAACTTTTCGATAATATATTTCCTAAGACATACAACCCATATTTTCTTTAGTATATTGGATAGATCATGGAGAGCTTACATCCTAGACAAGGCGACCTTTGGTCGCTGCTATCTGACCGACAGTTCCTAGTGATATGTGCCACCAACTATTATAACTAGAGAATACCCATGTTATTTCGGGAGTTGATGGGTGAAAAGTTGGGTTCAAGCATGAGAATCAAAACTAGAAATACACATGACTTATTATATTTGATTAGGTATAATTGTAACAATATTTATTGAACATAAGTAGAATAATTAAATAGAAAACATTTTCCCATCAATGGTTGAATGTTGTGGTGGTCTTTTCTCATGTATGATTGCATGTTGAGGTGAGACTTTTCCTATTCATAAGGTAGACATAGGAACTAAGTGCGTTGACGCCTGCACTTTTCATGCAGGATACTGGGACGTATCTAACATATCTATAATTTATAAAGTATTCATTCTATATTTACATCAATTTTATATGGTTTTGGTGCATGTTTATATTATTTTTATGGACTAACTTATTGATTTAGTACCCAGTGTCATTTCCGGTTTTTTGTATTTTTTTTGTTTCATAGAAAGTCCATACCTAGGAAGGTCCAAACACGATGAAAATGTACTAAGATTTTTTCTAGACCGAGAAGGACCCTAGAAGTTTCTGGGGGCAATCAGAAGAGGCTCAAGGGGCCCACAAGACACTAGGGAGCGCCCCAGGGGGTGGTCACGCCCCCCTGGCTTGTGGGGGTCCCAAACACTCGTCTCGTGAGATTCCAACGCTGAAAAATCCTATAAATTGATAAACCCCCAGAAAGAAACCTAAAACTCTTTATGCGATGCCGCAAGCCTCATTCCGAAGCGATTTCATCTGGAGGCCTTCTCCGGCACCCTGCAGGAGGGGGGCAACCATTGGGGAGACCATATTTACCAACCTTGTTGCCTTCATGATGATGCGTGAGTAGTTCATCTTCCGGGATGAGGGTTTGTAACCGTAGCTATGTGTTTGATCTCTCTCTCTCTCTCTTGTGTTTTTTATTTGACCCAATCTTGATGTATCATGAGGTTTATCAATATACTTGGATCACATTATGTTTACCTCCCTCTCTTATTTTTGTGGTGAATTGAGTCTTGCTCTTTGAGGTTTATTACGTTGGATTGAATATCTTGGATTTGAAATCACTTGACGCATGTATTGACTTGCGGATACCCGTGGTGACATTTGGGTGCTCTAGGTGACAAGAAGGTTAGTCCATGTGTATCATATGGTGTTGTCATAGTACGATCTCTAGAGCTATTGCTGACACTTTGGGGGTTGTTCATAAGATTGATTAGAAACATAACTTTGAGGTAGTTTACTATCTACACGATTTCATCCTACTTTCTCCGATAGAAATAGAGACTTTGGAGTGATTCTTTCTCGCACTTTGAGGATTTTCACATGATTCAATTATGTTAATGATGTTGAGAGATTGCATTAGTGAAAGTATGAACCCTAGGCCTTGTTTTCAAGCATTGAGACACTGTTTTTAGTCACTTTTCTACTTGCTACCTTGTTGTTTTTATTTGTTCGATTACAAAAACATATTTCTACCATCCATATTACACATCTATCATCATCACTTCGCCGAACTAGTGCACGTACACAACTGACAATTGTATTAGGTGTATTGGGGAGACAAGAGACTACTTGTATTTCATTGCAGAATTGTTTGAGAGAGAACCACCTTTATCCTATACCTCCCACGGATTGATAAACCTTAGGTCATTCATTTGAGGGAAACTTGCTGCTGTCCTACAAAACTCTGCGCTGGGAGGCCCAAAAAAGTCTACAAGAATAAAGTTGCATAATAGACATTAGATACACATAAAAACGCACATAGGCAAGCACTCATCACCATTGTTGGGAGGCCGACCTCGAGTAGGAATATTAGAGACATGAACTCATCGATGTTGCCATCAAAGTGGTGGATGGTAAGACCATGAAATCATGTGCGGAAAATGAAACCACACCCATCGTTGTGACCCCGATGCAGGTCCCATCTTCTGCTAAAGAGTAATCATATGCCAACTTGCTTCGCCCGAAAAAGCAGAGCACGGGTAAGATTTTCGACATCATGTTGTAGAGGGCAACAACGAACCCGAAGGAAACTATGGCGCCAGCGAAGGAGTAGAGCACGTATGTGCCGATGAAGTGGAGGACTTGAATGCACAATTTGCTGATTTATGAAGGAAACAAAGAACTTGGATTAGGCGGTCACCTTTCTAACGCATACGATGACACTCGCAGCAAAGGTAAGCGATACTGTCGCAACGACTACATTATCTTTTTTTTCATAGGCCAAGCTTTTGCACAACACAACTATAAAAAACGTTCATGTTGCCAACGAGCGCAGAGGAAACCTTGTCTTTTACCAAAAAGGCGAGATAATCGAGGAGGGAGCCATCCAAGAAACTGTGAAGAAGGCGGGTAACAATTGCGAAGTGGCGTACGTCAATGTCTAGGGGTGTACTTTTTAAACATATATTTTTGTCACATCTAATATTTAGATGATTAAATTGTGGACTATGTGCATGTCCTATGCACCCGGAGTCAGTAATAGATCTGGATTGATTTGCGAGAGAAAAAAAACAACAGTGAATGAGAGCAGTATGTCTCGGTTTGCTAATTTAGAGCAGACTCAAGTAGCATTTTGCTTGTCTTTTAAGGATATAAAAAATACGGATATCGGGGCAGCCGGATCCTTGAACCCACAACCTCACCTTTAGAGCAGACTCAAGTAGCATTTTGCTTGTCTTTTAAGGATATAAAAAAATACGGATATCGGGGAAGCCGGATCCTTGAACCCACAACCTCACCTTTAGAGCAGACTCAAGTAGCATTTTGCTTGTCTTTTAAGGATATAAAAAATAATGATATCGGGGCAGCCGGATCCTTGAACCCACAACCTCACATCCTTTTTTTGACACTAACAAAAAATAAGAGCTCAAATAAGAGCTCGGAGATGGAAGGCAGGTAAAAATAAGAAAAAAAGACGTGGTCGACAGGATTCGAACCTGCGCGGGCAAAGCCCACATGATTTCTAGTCATGCCCGATAACCACTCCGGCACGACCACCTTTTTGTGTTTAATAATGTTGGATGCACAACCTAATCAACAGCCGAGCGACAATACGACGTCCACCAAGCCTCATGATATCAACAATCATGTCAGGCCCATGCACGAACTTACTGATGGACCACAAATTAAGGTCACTCGCTGTCTGGCCTAAACGTAGCCCAGCTTGCCAGGCAGGCAGGCAGTCCAAGAACGGCCCAATTGGTGAAGGGAAATGGCATTGACTCAGTCATGGTCTCGTTGCTCGTGTCCAGCCCCGCCTCAAGAGCCAGGGAACGGATTGGGTCGGGGAATCAGCGAGATGCTACATGCATGCGGCCGGTCGTCTGACCCGGGAACCTCCTGTCAAAAATGGACGTCCCTGTCATACGCTGGCGGTGGTCGATCGATGACGGCCTCCGATCCGATCCGACCGACCGCGACGTCCCGTGATCGCGACAAAGACCGGCGATTCATCATTGTTCAGCTTCTCACGGGCATGCGTGCTCCAATTTGGCGCGGGTACCCATCCATAGTTTTTACACGGGTAGGTTAGCTAAGCTTAGCTGCCCTGTTTACTCTTGCCATCTTGCGCGTTATGACGTCCATTTCTGTGCTTACTTGATCTGTGATATTATGTCATCTCTAATGCTGACCTATAAATTTGCTCCGGCATCCGTTCACGACAATGTCAGATCGCTTGACGTGTGCCTTCTCTTTCCTCGATAAGATGTTCTCAAACTTCTCCGTCAACTTGGCATCCGCACCTTCTCATTTCGCCCTCTTCTCCTCCCATTTATTTTCCCGAAACCCTCTTTTAACATTTTTCGACGGTTCTTGGGTTGGTCAATAGGGTCATCGGTTTCTTTCACGATGCCTTGGGCGGACGGTCTTGGCTATAAAAAGATTTCACTTCGGTTACACATTCAACTTCAACCAATAATGCATGACGATAAAGTTTTTCTTCTTCAACTTCTTGAACACCGTACACATTCGAGATGGCTACAAAATAAAACATTGTCAAGACCTATGCATACATATACGACTAGTGATCAACAATACTTTGCATATCCGGCTACGAAACTATGTATATCCGGCTAGTGATAAAAAATACAATGCAGATTCACGTGGTGATCAATAAAGACATGTATATCCGGGTGGTAATCAACAAAAGTATGCATATTCGGCTAGCGACCAACAAAAGTATGCATATTTGGGTGGCGATCAACAATACAATGCATATTCGGGTGGTCACTACTACACGAATGCTTAATAGTGACGGGTGCAAAAAGCCCAGCAGTGGCGGACAAGCCTCTCAGGGGCGCCCGTCACTGATCTCCCGCCACTGCTATTATGGCATCAGTGATGGGCGCGCGCCCGTCATTGATTATATACTTACATGTGGCGGGTGACAGCTCGCTCCCGTTACTATTCTAATTCTTACATATGGCAGGCTTTCACCATGCGATTGACATAGTTGTATTATGCCAGCCAAAAATAATGTTGTGGTACACTAGTAGAAAACAGGGCTTTGGTTCTAGCCGGATCAGAGCAATAGTCCCGGTTGTGTTACGAACCGGGACCAATGTGAGCATCAGTCCGGGTTCGAGCGGCTAGGATGCCGGCCGGGGCTCGGCAGGCATTAGTCCCGGTTCGAACGGGACCTTTAGTCCCGGTTGGTGACACCAACCGGGACTAAAGGGGTTGCGCGAGGAGCGAGGCCCTTTCGTCCCGGTTGGTGTTTCAAACCGGGACTAAATGTCTGTCTTCAGTCCCGGTTCTAGACACCAACCGGGACTAAAAAACTGCCTATATATATCCTCGCCCCTGCCCACCCTCTCCTCTGTTTTTCGCTCATAGAAGGTGGGGGGTGCTACTTTGCTTTCCCTTCCTATGCACATGAGGTGTTCGATGAAATGCATGAGAGCATGATGCCACTCGAGTTCACACAAAACAAACATGATATGAGGTGCCCGAACCACACTTAAGCTTTCTCCTCAGTTCTTCCTCCAACCCCGTCCTCACCGTCGTCGATCGCCCGCGCCGATCTCGTCGCCGGCACCACCGTGGTGAGCCCCTTGTTCTTATATTTTTTTTAAGAAAAAATTCTTACTTGTATGATTTGGATAGCTACTTGTATAATTTTCTTACTTGTATTATTGTTTGTTATTATATAGTGCCATGGTTTTGGTATCCGTCCCTGTCGGCTCTTGTCCGGTCTATGATTCGGATGTGGTATGTTATCTTTTATAACTATTTGTTTCATTTAGTGTTTATGACAATTATGCTGACCAACTTGACATAGATGTTTTTATCTAGGAGGTATGTGAACCGGAAATTCCAACCGACCCTCTTGTCGAGAGGTTAAATTTAGTTGAAAAAGAAAACAATTATTTGAAAGAAAAATTGAAAAGAATTGAAGAAGAGAAGATGAAATTGGAGTTGCATGTTGCCGATGTCGTCGATCTACACAAGATCCAGATGGATGCAATGCGCTTGAAGATTAGAAAGATTAGAAAACATGCCATTGATAAAGAGGCTTGGTATCATGATGTTGTTGGATTAATTATTACCTTTGTTGCGATTTTGATCGCATTTGTTGTTGCATTTAAATGTTTTACATAGTTGTATGTTGTTTTTTTAAAGCTATGTATGAACTTTATGTATTTATTTTTGCAGTAATAACATTTTATCACTACTGTACTTTGGTTTTAATGTGATGATGGACTTGTATTAATTTGGTCATTTCTCTATTCATGATGTTCTGTAATGGTTTTTTGATATACTTAATTATATAATGCGGATGAACCGACAATGGATGTACGGTGACCGATGCACTTCCGAGTACATTACGGGCCTGCATAATTTTATCGATGTGGCTGAGGCAAATAGTCAGAATGGTTTTATGTATTGTCTATGTGTTGTCTGTGAGAATACGAAGGATTACTCTTTCTCGAAAACCCTTCACTCCCACCTGCTTAAGTCTGGTTTCATGCCCCACTATAATTGTTGGACCAAGCACGGAGAAAGAGGGGTTATGATGGAAGACAAGAAGAAGAAAAGGATGATGACAACTATCCTATGTTCCCTGAATAAGGTGATACTGCAACGGGGGAAGCTAAAGATCAAGAGGCACCAGATGTGCCCGCTGATGATCTTCGCTGGGTCATTGTTGATGCACAGAGAGAATGCGAAAGTGAAAGGGAGAACTTGAAGTTCGATCTCATGTTAGAGGATCACAAAAAACGGCTGTACCCAAATTGCGAAGATGGCAACACCAAGCTCGGTACCACACTGGAATTGCTGCAATGGAAGGCAGAGAATGGTTTATCTAACAAGGGATTTGAGAAGTTACTGAAAATAATGAAGAAGAATCTTCCAAAGGATAACGAATTGCCTGACAGTACGTACGAAGCAAAGAAGGTTCTCTGCCCTCTAGGATTAGAGGTGCAGAAGATACATGCATGCCCTAATGACTGCATCCTTGAAGAGTACGAGAGTACGAGAATTTGAATGCATGCCCGTATGTGGTGCATTGCGGTATAAGATCAGACGAGATGCCCCTGGTGATGTTGAGGGCGAGCGCCCCAAGAAGAGGGTTCCTGCCAAGGTGATGTGGTATGCTTCTATAATACCACGGTTGAAACGCCTGTTCAGAAACAAAGAGCATGCCAAGTTGTTACGATGGCACAAAGAAGACTGTAAGAAAGACGGGATGTTGAGAGTACCCGCTGATGGGTCACAGTGGAGAAAAATCGAGAGAAATTGGCCGGAGTTTGCAGATGACGCAAGGAACTTATGGTTTGGTATAAGTGCAGATGGCATTAATCCTTTTGGGGAGCAGAGCAGCAATCATAGCACCTGGCCTGTGACTATGTATCTATAACCTTCCTCCTTGGTTGTGCATGAAGCGGAAGTTCATTATGATGCCAGTGCTCATCCAAGGCCCTAAGCAACCCAGCAATGACATTGATGTGTACCTAAGGCCAGAAGTTGAAGAACTTTTACATCTGTGGGATATCAAAGGTGTACGTGTGTGGGATGAGCACAAACAACAGGAATTTGACCTACGAGCATTGCTGTTTGTAACCATCAATGATTGGCCTGCTCTTAGTAATCTTTCAGGACAGACAAATAAGGGATACAATGCATGCACACACTGTTTAGATGAGATTGAAAGTATATATTTGGAGAAATGTAAGAAGAATGTGTACCTGGGACATCATCGATTTCTTCCGACCAAGCATGCCTTAAGAAAGAAACGCAAGCATTTCAAAGGTGAGGCAGATCATCGGAAGAAGCCTGTCCCCGGTACTGGTGATGATATATTTGATATGGTCAAGGATTTAAAAGCAATCTTTAGAAAGGGTCCTGGCGGACAATCTATTCTGAATGACGCTGACGGACATGCACCCATGTGGAAGAAGAAATCTATATTTTGGGACCTACCCTATTGGAAAGTCCTAGAGGTCCTGATGACCCACAAGTATAGGGGATAAATCGTAGTCCTTTCGATACGTAAGACTGTCGAACCCAACGAGGAGCAGAAGGAAATGACAAGTGGTTTTCAGCAAGGTAATTTCTGCAAGCACTGAAATTGTAGGTAATAGGTAGTTTGATAGCAAGATAATTGGTAACAAGCAAGTAACGGTAACGGTAAATAAAGTGCAACAAGGTAGCCCAATCCTTTTGTGGCAAAGGACATGCCAAAACAGTATCTTATAATAGGCAAAGTGTTCTTGAGGGTACACGGGAATTTCATCTAGTCACTTTTATCATGTTGGTTTGATTTGTGTTCGCTACTTTGATAATTTGATATGTGGGTGGACCGGTGCTTGGTTGATGTTCTTACTTGAACAACCTCCCACTTATGATTAACCCCCTCGCAAGCATCCGCAACTATGAGAAAAGTATTAAGATAAAATCTAACCATAGCATTAAACGTTTGGATCCAAATCAGCCCCTTACAAAGTAGCGCATAAACTAGGGTTTAAGCTTCTGTCACTCTAGCAACCCATCATCTAATAACTACTCCACAATGCATTCCCTTAGGCCCAAGGATGGTGAAGTGTCATGTAGTCGACGTTCACATGACACCACTAAGGGAATCACAACATACATATCATCAAAATATCTAACACATATCAAATTCACATGACTACTTGCAACATGACTTCTCCCATGACCTCAAGAACAAAGGTAACTACTCACAAATAATATTCATGCTCAAGACCAGAGGGGTATTGAATAGCATTATGGATCTGAACATATAATCTTCCACCAAATAAACCATATAGTAATCAACTACAAGATGTAATCAACACTACTAGTCACCCACAGGTACCAATCTGAGGTTTCGGTACAAAGATTGAACACAAGAGATGAACTAGGGGTTGAGAGGAGATGGTGCTGTTGATGAATATTGGCCTCCCAAAGATGAGAGGGGTGTTAGTGATGACGATGGCTTCGATTTCCCCCTCCGGGAGGGAGGTTCCCCCGGCGGAATCGCTCTGCCGGAGGGCAAAAGTGCTCCTGCCCAAGTTCCGCCTCGAGATGGCGGCGTTCCGTCCCGAAAGTCCCCCCTTTATTTTTTCTAGGTCAAAATACCTTATATACCAGAAGATGGGCACTGAAGACGGGCCGTGCTGGGCACAACCCACCAGGGCGTGCCTGGGGGGCCTGGCGCACCCTGGTGTCTTGTGCTCACCAAGGTGCCCCCCTCCGGTAGTTATTTGCTCCAGTATTTTTTATATATTCCAAAATAATTCTCCGTAAAGTTTCAACTTATTTGGAGATGTGCAGAATAGGTATCTCTGATGTGCTTTTTCAGGTCCAGAATTCCAGCTGTCGGTATTCTCCCTCTTTGTGTAAACCTTGCATATTATGAGAGAAAAAGGCATTAGAATCACTCCCTAAAGCAATATTATTCATCAAAACATTATAAATAACAATAGGAAATCATGATGCAAAATGGACGTATCAACTCCCCCAAGCTTAGACCTCGCTTGTCCTCAAGCGAAAGCCGATATTGAAAAGCATGTCCACATGGTTTGAGAGAGAGGTGTCGATAAAAACAAAATATGGACATAGTAACATCATGCTTATTATCATAACAACAACAAACTTTATCATAAAACTTATTCATATAACTTCATCATATAACTTCTCATGAACAAGTAACAATTCATCACAACATAGAAGTATAAAGCATAAACCTTATTGAAAATCAACAAACTATGTTCTCAGTCAACTTTGCAACTACAATTCATCATATTTTCAGGAAAGGTCTCGTGTCCGAGCCTTTTGGCAAGTCCACATACTGAACCATCAGTTAGTCTTCTATGATTGCTAACACTCACAGCATGCCCACGAGCAAACAGTTTCAACCGGACACATAGAAAGATAGGGGCTTATAGTATCGCCTCCCAACGTATTCACCTCAAGGGTGATGTCAACAATAATAACTCATGCTCACTCACATCCAACTGGATACATGTGCCTAGATCTTTCCTCACCACATGATGCTTGCAAAAAGAAAAAGAAAAAAGGAATAGGAGAGAATACTTTGACTCTTGCATAAAAGTAAATACATAAAAGTAAAAGATAGGCCCTTCGCAGAGGGAAGTAGAGGTTGTCATGCGCTTTTTGGTTTGTATGCTCAATCCCTTAATGTAAAAGAACGTCACACTATATTGCCCCCTATGATAGCAACCTTTATTATGCAGTCCGTCGCTTTTATTACTTTACCATCATAAGTTCGCACTACTAGGAGAAAGCCTATAGACAGGATTTTAGCAGTAGCGCTCGAAAGAGGAAAAGCGCTATTGATAAGTAGTAGTAGCGCGGGAAACCTACCGGCGCTACAAGTAGACTAGTAGCAGTAGCGCGGGCTACCGAACAAGCGCTACTGATAAGTGGTCCCGTTGTCAGTGCCGGTGGCTACCTGTAGTTGTAGCGGCTGTCCAAAACCGGCGCTACTACTACTGCGGTAGCAGTAGCGTGTGTCTGTGGACCACCGCTACCGCTATGGCTGTACGTTGCCAGCAGGTGGGCCTCGATTATCAGCAGCGCTGGGTTTCCGACCAGCGCTACTGCTATGATACTTAGCAGTAGCGGATTTCTGTTCCAGCGCTACTGCTTCTCGTCGCACCCACCTACCAACCTCCCCCACCGTCTCCCTCTCTCCCCATTCGATCCCCTCTCCCTCTCCCCCGACCGCCGCCGTCGCCATCGCCTCTCGACGCCGCCACCGTCGCGTCCCCTCCCTCGCCGTCTCCCCCCACCGCCGCCGTCGCCATCGCCTCTCGACGCCGCCACCGTCGCGCCCCCTCCCTCGCCGTCTCCCCGGACCGCCGCCGTCGCCATCGCCTCTCGATGCCGCCACCGTCGCGCCCCCTCCCTCGCCGTCTCCCCCGACCGCCGCCGTCGCCATCGCCTCTCGACGCCGCCACCGTCGCGCCCCCTCCCTCGCCGTCTCCTACCCCCGAGCCCCGACCCGACCGCAGGTAGCCCCTACTCCCTCCTTCCTCCCTCTTCCCTCTCCCCTCACTCCCTTCATCCCCCTCTTGATTCTAGGGTTAATTAGGTTGATTCTAGGGTTAGGTTGATTCTAGGGTTAATTAGGTTGATTCTAGGGTTAGGTTGATTCTAGGGTTAGGTTTGTTAGCTAAATTAGTTTAGAGCAAAATATGAATGTGCCCAAGTGCCCAAGTACTTTGAATTGTTCGATAATTGTGCCCAAGTGCCCTATATAATTGTGCCCAAGTGCCCTATTAGACAAAAATTTAGCTAGGTTTCAAATTAGGACAGAAATTTATGTAGGCTGAATTTAGTTTCAAATATTGTGAAGAAAAACCTTATTGCATTTTCTTCAAGTTCTATATTTTTCTTACTGTTATATGCAAATGATCCGAGTGGCCTATGTTTCGCCGGAATGTTGATTCATTTCCGTTCCGGTGAATTTCAGGCGCTCGATATGTCCACTTTTTAGCAAAGGTCATGTCGAAATTTTGGCATGACTTGTGCTAGAAAGTAGGCATATCGAGTGCCGGGATTTGCTAGGAAACGACATTCCGGAAAACCGAGTCAAAAATGAGTCTAAAATGAGTTTAAGAAATTAAGCATTTCTGAAATAGCAAAACATTAAACGATAAGAAAATGTTCTCATAGGAATTTGTCTCGACGTCGACGATGCCTGGCCCGCACCCTCGTCGTCGTCGAGTCGGCGGCGACATCATGCTTGAGAGGCGCAATGTCCCGGACTGGGCTCCGCCGGGCTGGCACTGGGAGGTGCTACCTTCCCGGGCTCGGAGCTTGGTGAGGAATCCTGGTCTCGTCGTTAACCCGGAGCTTCTTTGGTGGCGGTCGCGTGGGCCACTTTCGGTGCAGAGGGAGCGGGCCCCCCCCGGAGGTGGTACGTCGCCGTGTCAGGGAGGAGGACGAGCACGTCCGTCGCTACATGGCGGCGTTGGACGCCAGGTTCTCCAATACCTGGCAGGTTCTTCAGGGATCTCACCCGAGTTATGATCCGGTGATGGTTCCTTATCTTTGGGTGTCCACCGCCAGCGACTCAGAGACCGCTAGTGAACCGAGTTCATCGTCCTCCACTTTGGATTCTAGGATATTCGATCTGTATTAGTGATCTTATATGATAATATTCGACATGTATTAGTTAATATTTGATGATGCATTAATTGGATTATTCAAGATGATGTATTAGTGATATTATATTCGAGTTCATTATAAATGTATTAGTGATATTATATTTGAATTCATTATAAATGTATTAGTGATATTATATTGGTATAATGCGTGTGTGACTTTCGGTCTGTCGTTGCTCCTTGTGTGACTTTCATGTGTGTTAATCCCGACTGTTGTCGTGGGGGGCGCTTCTTCCTCTTCTCTTCTTGCGATATATACCTCGGTGTAATGCGCAAGGAGAGGAGAGGAAGTGCGTCCATCACCGACGGTCGAACTATTAGTGTGAGAGAGTGTCCACCAACATATATACACCACCATATCAGTGTGAGAGAGTGTGCACCAACACACCATAAGATATGAGAGTTATTTAAGGAAAGCCTCGACGGACCAAAAGTCAACCGATATTGAATTAGGTCTATTTGAACATGTGTGTATGTTATTGCTCAATATGTCTTACATTAGCAATGGTCATGCCGTAATTTTTGAATCATGAGCACAGGAAATGTCGTCGTCTGATGATGACGATAGGATCCAAGCGTGTGAACTCTGCGGCAAAGATAAGGGTCTGTGCGACCAGCCTGGGCTGCGAGACGGCATGTTCTTCACCATGAAGCTTTACGAGGACTTCGATATTTCTACGGTACGCAACGATGACAACTGTTTTTTCGTAATTAAGCATGACTTCTGTTTCTTTGCTTCAACGTCTAATTTCTGTTTTATATAATTCGACTAGTTCATCCCCTGTCATGCAAGACGGTATTTCTTGGAGAGGCTCGGTTTCGAAGAGCACGAGAGTTTCGAGACGAGGAGAGCCAACCTGAGGACTAAACATGGTCACACATTTCTGGTCAAAGTAATGAATGCAGTTAATAACATAGAATTAGGGTGCTCAAATTGGGAAGCTCTTTGCAAGGCATATGGATTTCAGGAGGATATGGAAATAACCTTCGATCTTCGTCCTGAAGATCATATTGAAGGTAACATCGACATTTGGGTGGATGTCGATATGCTTCCTGTTGTACCTCCATGTGAGTTTATCAACCATGCATATTTCTCAAGTAATTTGCATTCTATATTTAAAAATAGTTGGTGTTCATCCATACTAAATTTGTTAATTTATAATTTACAGCTTATTTCGTTTCTTCGAGTGAAACACAAAAAATAATTGACACGACACACTACACTTATGGATCACATCTAACTTGGGAGGAGAAGGCTGATCTTATCAACTTTGTTATTGGTGTCCTAGTTGGTAGGGAGATCTTCCCGTATAATTTGGGAACTGGCCCAAATTATACATTGTACAGGACACTAGTGCATAGGTTGAGGGCGGATGGCATTCGCCGAAATATCTTGGTAAGAGTTGCTAATTAAGTACACTACTATTGCGTAAATGGTATTGATTACATTGCTAACTAGGCTACTATTAAGTTCTTCAACAGAAACTGCCAAATGAAGTTGTGCCTCCGTTGATGCAACCCGAAGGTAATATGACAATTAAAAGCCCCTTCCAGCCCGAGTTCTCTTTTGCATACTCGACTGAGCGCAAACCATCAAGACGGCTCCAAATTGAAGCATGGGGACAAATAAAGAAGGATCGCAAGCCACAAGTTGGAGACCGTTGGATCTCTTTGCTTCATCATGGAGACATAGGTGTTATTTTGTTTTATGTCATTTTACCTAGGAGGGAGGACTAGGTCCTATGAGAGAGAAGTTTAGTTAACTTGTATGATCGATTAGGATGATTACTATTATGATGTTTTTCTGTTTTGTGAGATTTTAACTTGATATGATTAAGATGATGATGAGTTGTTAGATGAGTAAGATGATGTTGAGTTATATGACATATATTTGATTAAGGTGGATGGATGCAGGTGATCATGTTGAGTTAGAGGAAAATATGATGTTGCGATTGACAACATCATATTTTCTTCTAATTCAACATGATCACTTGCATCCATGCACTTTAATCTAAATGTAGTTGTTGGCACAATAATTATTGATGTTGTCATATGATGAAACTACTGTATAGAGCATGCACAAATACGTAGAGGGGAATGTAATTTGTGAAAGCAGGAATACTAGCAGCAACGCTGGAAGGCATCTAGCGGCAGCGCTGGATTAGCAACAACGCTTTCCTTTCTGCAGCGCTTCAGATAGTTAGCAGTAGCGCTGGTCAGTGTAGCGCTACTGCTAACCAGACTTAGCAGGAGCGCTGCACCAACCAGCGCTACTGCTACAACTTAGCTGTAGCGCCTTAGCAGTAGCGCTGGACCCAACGCTACTGCTATAGGTTTTTCAAGCGCTACTAGTAGGCTTTCTCCTAGTAGTGTCGTATAACGCTCAATTTTCTCTTACACTAATTGATCAAAACACATTTAGAAGCAATTTTTATTGCCTTATTGCACCGATGACCACTTACTTGAAGGATCTTACTCGATCCGTAGGTAGGTATGGTGGACTCTCAAAACATGAATTTGGGTTTTGGGTTTTTGGATGCACAAGTAGTATCTCTACTTAGTGCGAAGTTTTTGGCTAGCAAAGATATTGAGCAAGCACCACATATTGAAGGATCTATGACAATATAACTTCTATGTGAATATGAACAAACATAAATCATTACGTTGTCTTCCTTGTCCAACATCAACAATTTTGACATATAATATTTAATGGGGGCTCACAATCATAAAAGATGTCCAAGATAATATATTTGCATGTGAATCTTCTCTTCCTTTATTAATTCTTTCATGAATTGTATCATTGACCAATGCTATGTTTGTCAATAAATTTTACCACTTATACTTTTCCTTATGTGATGTCATTACTTACCATAAGATTAGCATATGATTCTTTTCATTCATTTCTCTTTCCTTTTATTTTGATTGCAACAAGAAAATAAAGAAGCAAAAGCTCAAACTAAACTTTATTATATAACTCTCACTCAATTACATAGATAGATAGATCATGAAATTAACACTCGAAAATAGATCATACTAAGCTTTTATTCAAATAAATCACGAAAGAGTTAAGGATCGAACTAAAATAGGTAAAGGTAAATAAAAGTGATGGTGATACCATACCGGGGCACCTCCCCCAAGCTTGGCTCAAGCCAAGGGGAGTGCCCATACCCGTGTGCTCAAGTCTCCTTTGGTGGTGGTGATGATGTGGTAGGCTTGTCCTCCAGCTTCCAGGGCAAGGGCTCACCATCAAAAGTTGACGCACGAGTCCCCTGAGTCCTGCAACTGGCAGCTAAACTCACACCTTTAAATCTTGCTTCATATTCAAAAACTTGGTTTTGAAGATCATAAATTTGACTTTGCAGAAAATTGATTTGCTCGTTGAGGGTGAAGATGGTGTCCTTCACAGACCGGCCATCCACCAACTGATCACGGGTGAATTCCGTGATCATGGAGTGATTGGCACTAAGTCCACGCTCCACCATCCTTTGGCACTTGAAGATGTCTTGTTCCACTGCCTCGAGCCTAGCTTCCACGCTTCCGGTCCTCTTGGGTCCCTGAACATCGCGGATGTGGAGCACCCCCTCACGCATCTCAATGGCTTGAGGGTGCTTCATCACCTCCGGCAAGTACGGGTTGAGCCATGGAGATCTAGATCTGACGAGAAAACTACACGAAACAAGAACAGAGGATTTTTCTACGATGCCGTGGTCAAAATAGTCGGAGGTATATATAGAGAATTTTTATTCTTGGGAAGCAAGCATATGGAAGGAAAACGGAGTCGGGAAGGTGTCCGAGGTGGGCACAACCCACCAGGGTGCGCCTGGCAGGGCTGGCGCGCCCTGGTGTATCGTGCTCACCTCGGTTGCTGATACGTCTCCAACGTATCTATAATTTTTGCTTGTTCCATGCTGTTATATTATCATTCTTGGATTTTTTACAATCATTTTATAACAACTTTATATCATTTTTTGGGACTAACCTATTGACATAGTGCCAAAGTGCTAGTTGCTCTTTTTGCTTGTTTTTTTACTTCATAGAATATCAATATCAAACGGAGTCCAATCGCGAAGAAACTTTTTGGAGATTTTTTCTGGACCAGAAGACACCCAGTGGGCCAAAGAAGTGCCAGAGAGGTGGGCCGTGGAGACCACAACCCACCAGGGCACGCCAGGGGGGCCCCGGCGCGCCTTGATGGGTTGTGCCCTCCTCGGGGCCCCTCTCCACCGCCTCTGATGCCTATAAATTCCCAAATATTCCAAAAACCCTAGGGGAGTCGACGAAACACAATTCCAGCCGCCGCAAGTTCCAGAACCTCGAGATCCAATCTAAACACCATCACAGAGGGGTTCATCTTCTTCATAGGTGCCTCTCCAATGATGCGTGAGTAGTCCACCATAGACCTACAGGTCCGTAGGCAGTAGCTAGATGGCTTCCTCTCTCTCTCTCTCTCTCTCTCTTATGATTCTCAATACAATGGTCTCTTGGAGATCTATTTGATGTAAACTTTTGCGGTGTGTTTGTTGGGATCCGATGAATTTTCAGTTCATGATCAGTTTCTATCCATGAATATTATTTGAGTGTTCTTTGATCTCTTATATGCATGATTACTTATAGCCTCGCATTTCTTCTTTGAATCTTTGGTTTAGTTAGGCCGACTAGATCGATTTTTCTTGCCATGGGAAGAGGTGCTTTGTGATGGGTTCGATCTTGCGGTGTTCATTCCCAGTGACAGAAGGGGCAGCAAGACACGCATGTATCGTTGCCATTAAGGATAACAAGATGGGGTCTATTCCTACATGAATAGATCTTGTCTACATCATGTCATCGTTCTTATTGCATTACTCCGTTTTTCCATGAACTTAATACACTAGATGCATGCTGGATAGCGGTCGATGTGTGGAGTAATAGAGGTAGATGCAGGCAGGAGTCGGTCTACCTATCTTGGACGTGATGCCTATATAATGATCATCGCCTTGGATATCATCATGACTATTCGATTTTCTATCAATTGCCCAACAGTAATTTGTTCACCCACCGTGCGCTATACTCATGAGAGAAGCCACTAGTGAACCCTACGGCCCCCGGGTCTACTTTTCCAACATATTGCTTTCCGATCTATCTTTTTGCATCTTTGTTTTCAGAGCTACAAAACCAAAAACCCAAAAACATATTGCTGCATATTTTATTTGCTCTTTTTATTTTGTGTTCTTGAGAGATCTATCTCTCCTATCTATCACTACCTAATCTATCTTTTTACCGTAGAGAGATTGACAACCTCTCTTTCGCGTTGGGTTGCAAGTATTTGTTGTTTGTGTGCAGATGCTGCTTATTGGGTGGTGGTGATCCTCCTACTGGTTCGATAACCTTGGTTTCATAACTGAGGGAAATACTTACCGTCGTTGTGCTGCATCATCCCTTCCTCTTTGGGGAAATACCGACGCATTCTGAAGCCACGTCAAAGGAATTTCTGGTGCCATTGCCGGGGAGGAAGTGGTCTCTTCTACGTGCCTATCGTAGGCGCCGAGGGGACTCCATCATCATCTACCAGGTTCCTAATCACAAATCTCATCTCCTTGCAATTACATTATTTGCCATTTGCCTCTCGTTTTCTCTCCCCCACTTCACCAATTTGCCGTTTTATTCGCCCTCTTTTTTGTTTTGCCTTTTTCTTGTCCGATCTCTTGCCTAGTCATTATGGCTAGTTCTTCCTTTATTGCGTGTACTCCAAATAATGAGGTTCTTAATTTTAAGCAAATGGGAGGGGAGAACCTAAAAGATGCTTGGTATAGGATTTGCAACGCTTATAATAGATCTATCCATAAGCAATCTACCATTGTTCTTCTTCGCGGTTTTTATGTGGGCATCACCACTTGGTATAGATTCGTCCTTGATACGATTACCGGTGGGAATTTCTTGATGTGCCCATCTTTGGATGCTTTTAATGCTATGGGAAGTTTAGTGGGATCACCCCCTCTTATTGTCAATGAAACAACTTTAACACTTGAACACGTTATGGAGAGATTAGATGCTATTGAAAAAAAGATGATTACCAAGGAACATCTTGAAAGAGAATGCATGATCTTGCTAATAAAATTGGGGCTAAGGCGGGAGATGCTTTTAAATTGTTAAAGGAAAATAAACCCGTAGTTAATGAAAGGGTAGAAGAGAGCCCGTACCGGATTGATAAGTTGGAAGAAATTTTTAGTACCTTGGGTTCAGCTTTTTCTTCTATCAAAACTATTGAAAAAACTCCCGTAAAAATTAGCAAGACCACACAAGTCATAAAGAATAAAGTTGCCACACCTAGTAGTCACAAGGGGGGTCTTAAAATGATTAGTATTCACCCCGACTTTGTTGAAATCATAAGAGACCCTATTTACAAGAATGAATTTTTTGGTTTTCTTCCTAGGAGTGTTGTCATTAAGAATATGCATGCCAAATTCTTAAAGAAATCTAGTTGTGTAATTGAAGAATTGAAAAGCAAAGATGACAATACTTGAATCTATGCGTTATGCCTAGCTAGGGGCGTAAAACGATAGCGCTTGTTGGGAGGCAACCCAATGAATAAATTTATTTTTGCTTTTTTCCTTTTGTTTTTGAGTGTTTACACAATTATGCCTCTGTTATGATTGTGTTTTTATGGTTTATTTAGTGTTTGTGCCAAGTAAAGCCTTTAGGATGATTCATAGGATGAGTAGAAGTGATGATGAATCTGAAACAGAAACTTTGCATTGTGTGCTTGTGTGATTGAAGTTTTCAATTTTTTTCCTGCAACGTGATCTTGAGCTGAAATTTCAACACAGTGTTGCTATACAAATTCCTTATGTTTTCCTAATTTTTCAGAATTTTTAGAGTTACAGAAGTATGGTTAGAGTACAGATTACTACAGACTGTTCTGTTTAAGACAGATTCTGTTTTCGTTGCATTGTGTGCTTGTTTTGATGAATCTATGGGTTATATTGAAGGGTATGAGCCATGGTAAAGTTAAAATACAGTAGGTATAATGCAATAATAAATATGAATGGGTTTGCAACAGCACCTAAAGTAGTGATTTGCTTTATTATACTAACGGATCTCACGAAGATTTTGTTTAGTTTTGTGTGATTGAAGTTTTCATGTTTTGGGTGAGATCACGATGGATGAAGGAATAAGGAGTGAAAAGAGCCTAAGCTTGGGGATGCTACCGCACCCCCAAGATATATCCAAAGAGAAACAAGCAACTAAGCTTGGGGATGCCCCCGAGTGGCATCTCCTCTTTCTTCTAACGACCATCGGTATTTTACTTGGAGCTATATTTTTATTCGTCACATATCATGAGTTTTGCTTGGAGTGTTGGGGAATGTTGCATGGGAAACAAAATTTTTCCTGCGCACACGCAAGATCTATCTATGGTGATGAGCATCTACGAGAGGGAGAGTGAATCTACATACCCTTGTAGATCGCTAAGCGGAAGCGTTAAGAAACGCGGTTGATGTAGTCGAACGTCTTCGCGATCCAAATCGCAAGCTGTCCCGCGATCCCATCACGATCCGTCTCGCGATCCAATCACGATCCGTCCCGCGATCCAATCACGATCCTTCCAATCTAGTGCCGAACGGACGGCACCTCCGCGTTCACCACACGTACAGCTCGATGACGATCTCCGCCTTCTTGATCCAGTAAGAGGGAGTGGAGAGGTAGATGAGTTCTCCGGCAGCGCGACGGCGCGGCGGCGGTGGTGGTGGAACTATTCCAGCAGGGCTTCGCCTAAGCGCTGCTGAAAACTAGAGGAATCAATCTATCGGGAGAGAGGGCTGCACTATGGCCTTTTGGGTTGAAGTGCTTTTTGCCCTCTCTCCCTCTAGTATATATAGGAGGAAGGGAAGGGAGGCCGGCGCCCCTAGGGCTGCCCCTTTGGTGCGGCCGAAGTGGGGAGGTGGAGGAGTCCAACTCCAATCCTACTAGGAGTAGGATTCCTCCTCCCCCACTTGGAAACCCTTTCCACCTTTGGGTTTTCCCAGCCCTAGCCGCATGGGCCTTAGTGGGGGGTTCGGCCAGCCCACCAGGGGCTGGTTTTACTCCTCCCACAGCCCATGAGACCCTTTGGGGCGAAAGGCCCCTCCCGATGGTCCCCCGGTACCCTCCCGGCACTCCCGATACACTACCGAAATGCCCGAAACTTTTCCGGTGACCAAAACGGGACTTCCTATATATCAATCTTTACCTCCAGACCATTTCGAAGCTCCTCATGACGTCCGGGATCTCATCCGGGACTCTGAACAACCTTCGGTCACCAACATACATAACTCAATAATACCAAAACGTCACCGAACGTTAAGTGTGCAGACCCTGCGGGTTCGAGAACTATGTAGACATGACCGAGACACCTCTACGGTCAATAACCAATAGCGGGACCTGGATGCCCATATTGGTTCCTACATATTCTACGAAGATCTTCATCGGTTGAACCTCTATGTCAAGGATTCAGTTAATCCCGTATGCTGTTCCCTTTGTTCTTCGGTATGTTACTTGCCCGAGATTCGATCGTCGGTATCTCTATACCTAGTTCAATCTCGTTACCGGCAAGTCTCTTTACTCGTTCCGTAATACAAGAGCCCGTGGCTAACACTTTAGTCACATTGCTTGCAAGGCTTGTTGTGATGTTGTATTACCGAGTGGGCCCTGAGATACCTCTCCGTCACATAGAGTAACAAATCCCAGTCTTGATCCATGCCCACTCAATAGACACCCTCGGAGATACCTGTAGAGCATCTTTATAGTCACCCAGTTACGTTGCGATGTTTGATACACACAAGGTATTCCTCCGGTGTCAGTGAGTTGCATGATCTCATGGTCATAGGAACAGATACTTGACATGCAGAAAACAATAGCAATAAACTGGCACGATCAAATGCTATGTTCATAGTTTGGGTCTTGTCCATCACATCATTCTCCTAATGATGTGATCCCGTTATCAAATGACATCTCATGTCTATGGCTAGGAAACCTTCACCATCTTTGATCAACGAGCCAGTTTAACTAGAGGCTTACTAGGGTCACATTGTTTGTCTATGTACCCACACATGTAATTGAGTTTCCAATCAATACAATTATAGCATGGATAATAAACAATTATCATGAACAAGGAAATATGATAATAACTAATTTATTATTGCCTCTAGGGCATATTTCCAACAGTCTCCCACTTGCACTAGAGTCAATAATCTAGTTCACATCACCATGTGATTCACATTGTTATGAATCTAACACCCAATGAGTTCTGGGGTTCGATCATGCTTTGCATGTGAGAGAGGTCTTTAGTCAACGGTCTGCAACATTCAGATCTGTGTGTTCTTTGCAAATCTATATGTCGTACTGCAGATGCTACCACGCTCCACTTGGAGCTATTCCAAATGGCTGCTCCACTATACGTATCCGGATTGCTACTCAGAGTCATCCAGATTGGTGTTAATGCTTGCATCGACGTAACCCTTTACGACGAACTCTTTATCACCTCCATAATCGAGAAATATTTCCTTAGTCCTCTAGTTACTAAGGATAACTTTGACCGCTGTCTAGTGATCCACTCCTGGATCACTCTTGTACCCCTTGACAGACTCATGGCAAGGCACACACAGGTGCGGTACACAGCATGGCATACTATATAGAGCCTATGGATAAGGCATAGGGGACGACCTTCGTCCTTTCTCTTTCTTCTGCCGTGGTCGAGCTTTGAGTCTCACTCAACTCCACACCTTACAAATCAGGCAAGAACTCTTTCTTTGACTGATCCATTTTGAACTCTTTCAAAATCTTGTCAAGGTATGTACTCATTGAAAGTTTTATCAGACGTCTTGATCTATCTCTATAGATCCTGATGCCCAATATTTAAGTAGCTCTATTCCAGGTTTTCCTTTGAAAAACTCCTTTTCAAACAACCCTTTATGCTTTCCAGAAATTCTACATTATTTCCGATCAACAATATGTCAACCACATATACTTATCAGAAATTCTATAGTGCTCCCACTCACTTTATTGTAAATACAAGTTTCTTATAAACTTTGTATAAACCCAAAAACTTTGATCACCTTATCCAAGCGTATATTCCAACTCCGAGATGCTTGCTCCAGTCCATATAAGGATCGCTGGAGCTTGCATACCTTTTAGCATCCTTAGGAATGACAAAACCTTCTGGTTGTATCACATACAACCTTTCCTCACGGAAACCGTTAAGGAAACTCTGTTTTGACATCCATCTGCCAGATTTCATAATCAAAAAATGCAGTAACTGCTAACATAATTCCAACAGACTTTAGCATCGCTACGGGTGAGAAAGTCTCATCGTAGTCAACTCCTTGAACTTGTGAAAAACCCTTTGCCACAAGTCGAGCTTTGTAGACGGTGACATTACCGTCCGCGTCCGTCTTCCTTTCAAAGATCCATTTGTTTTGAATGGCCTTTCGCCCTTCAGGTAATACTTCCAAAGCCCATACTTTGTTTTCATACATGGATCTCATCTCGGATTTCATGGCCTCTAACCATTTCTCGGAATCCGGGCCCATCATCGCTTCTCCATAGCTCGTAGGTTCATCGTTGTCCAACAACATGACCTCTAAGACAGGGTTGCCGTACCACTCAGGAGCAGTATGCGTCCTTGTCGACCTACGAGGTTCGATAGTAACTTGATCGGAAGCTTCATGATCATCATCATAAACTTCCTCTTCAACTAACGTAGGCTCCACAGAAACAACTTTCTGCACTGCGCTACTCTCTGGTTGAAACAAAGGGTCAACAACTTCATCAAGTTCTATCTTCCTCCCACTCAATTCTTTCGAGAGAAACTCTTTCTCGAGAAAGGACCCGTTTTAGCAACAAACACTTTGTGCTTGGATCTAAGATAGAAGGTTTACCCAACTGTTACGTTAGGGTATTCTATGAAGATGCATTTGTCCGCTTTGGGTTCGAGTTCATTAGACATAAGCGTTGCATTCCCAAACTCTGAGAAATGACAGCTTAGGTTTCTGCCAAACCAAAAATCATACTGTGTCATCTCAACAGACTTAGATGGTGCCCTATTTTAAAGTGAATGTGGTTGTCTCTAATGCATAACCCCAAAACGATAGTGGCAAATCGATAAGAGACATCATAGTTCGCACCATATCCAATAGAGCACGACTACGACGTTCGGACACACCATCACACTATGGTGTTCCAGGTGGCGTGAGTTGTGAAACAACTTCCACATTGTCTTAAGTTGTATACCAAACTCGTAACTCAGATATTTACCTCCACGATCATATCGTAGACATTTTATCTTCTTGTCACGATGATCTCAAACTTCACTCTGATTTTGTTTGAACTTTTCAAATGTTTCAGACTTGTGTTTCATTAAGTAAATATCCCCATATCTACTCAAATCATCAGTGAAGGTAGGAAAATAACGATATCCACTGCATGCTACAACACTCATTGGACCGAATACATCAACATGTATTATTTCCAATAAGTTACTTGCCCGCTCCATCATACCGGAAAACGGGGTCTTAGTCATCTTGCCCATGAGGCATGGTCCGCATGTCTCAACCGATTCGAAATCGAATGAGTCCAAAGATCCATCAGCATGGAGTTTCTTCATGCGTTTTACACCAATATGACATTTAGCGGTAGTGCCACAAGTATGTGGTACTATCTTTATTAACTTTGTATCTTTTGGCATCAATATTATGAACATGTGTATCACTACGATCAAGATTCAATAAACCATTCTCATTGGGTGCATGACCATTGAAGGCATTATTCATGTAAACAGAATAACCATTATTCTCTAACTTAAATGAATAACCGTATTGCAATAAACATGATCTAATCACGTTCATGCTCAACGCAAACACCAAATAACATTTATTTAGGTTCATCACTAATCCCGAAGGTAGAGAGAGCGTGCGATGGTGATCACATCAACCTTGGAAACACTTCCAACACTCATTGTCATCTCACCCTTAGCTAGCCTCCGTTTATTCCGTAGCTTTTATTTCGAGTTACCAACGTTTAGCAACTGAACCGGTATCTATTACCCAGGTGCTACTAGGAGTACTAGCAAGGTACACATGCATAAAACGTATATCAAATATACTTCTATTGACGTTGCCAGCCTTCTTATCTACCAAGTATCTAGGGCAATTCCGCTTCAGTGACCGTTCTCCTCATAATAGAAGCACTTTAGTCTCGGGTTTGGGTTCAACCTTGGGTTTCTTCACTGGAGCAGCAACTGGCTTGCCATCCATGAAGTTTCCCTCCTTGCCCTTGACCTTCTCGAAACTAGTGGTTTTACTAACCATCAACACTTGATGCTCCTTCTTGATTTCTACCTTCGCGGTGTCAAACATCGCGAATAGCTCAGGGATTATTATTTCCATGCCTGGCATTTCATAGTTCATCATGAAGCTCTAGTAGCTTTGTGGCAGTGACTTGGAGAACTATATCAACCACTATCTTATCTGGAAGATCAACTCCCACTCGATTCAAGTGATTGTAGCACCCAGACAATCTGAGCACATGCTCACCGATTGAGCTATTCTCCTTCATCTTGCAGGCAAAGAATCTTGTTGGAGGTCTCATACCTCTCAACACGGGCACGAGCCTGAGATCCCAATTTCAGCTCTTAGAACATCTCATATGTTCCGTGATGTTCAAAACGTTTTGGAGCCTCAATTCTAAGCCGTAATGCATGACGCACTGAACTATCAAGTAGTCATTAGAACGTGCCTGTTAGATGTTCACAACATCTACAGACGACGCTTGAGGGGGTGGCGCACCGAGCGGTGCATTAAGGACATAAGCCTTCTGTGTAGCAATGAGGACAATCCTCAGATCACGGACCCAGTCCGCATTATTGCTACCATCATCTTTCAACTCTATTTCTCTAGGAACATATAAAAATTCAAGGGAGCTACAGCGCGAGCTAGTAATCTACAACATAATTTGCAAAGACATTTTGACTATGTTCATGATAATGAGTTTAGTTAATCATATTAATTAAAAAACTCCCACTCAAATTGACACCCCTCTGGTCATTCAAGTGTCACATGATCCAAATTCACCAACTCAAGTCCGATCATCACGTGAGTTGAGGTGGTTTCAATGGTGAACATCTTCATGTTGATCATATCTACTATATGACTCATGTTCGACCTTTCGGTCTCTTGTGTTCCGAGGCCATGTCTGTACATGCTAGGCTCGTCAAGTTTAACCCGAGTGTTCCGCACGTGCAACACTGGCTTGCACCCGTTGTATGCGAACGTAGAGTCTATCACACCCGATCATCACGTGGTGTCTCGAAACGACGAACTCTCGCAACGGTGCACACTCGGGGAGAACACAATTTTATCTTGAAATTTAAGTGAGGGATCACCTTATAATGCTACCGTCGTCCTAAGAAAAATAAGATGCAGAAAAGGATTAACATCACATGCAAATCATAAGTGACATGATATGGCCATGAACTTGTGCTTTTGATCTCCATCTCCAAAGCACCGACATGATCTCCATCGTCATCGGCATGACACCATGATCTCCATCATCTTGATCTCCATCAATGTGTCGCCATGAAGTTGTCGCGCCAACTGTTGCTTCTACGACTATTGCTAACTCATAGCGAGAAAGTAAAGCAAAACGGCGAAAATAATTAAAGACAACCCTATGGCTCCTGCCGGTTGCCGTACTCATCGACATGCAAGTCGTGATATTCTATACAATACATGATCATCTCATACATCACATATATCTCATCATGTAATTGCCCATATCACATCACAACATACCCTGCAAAAACAAGTTAGACGTCCTCTAATTATTGTTGCAAGTTTTACGTGGCTGCTATGGGTATCTAGCAAGAACAATTCTTACCTACGCAAAAACCACAACGGTGATACACAAATTGCTATTCAACCTTCTCAAGGACCGCCTTTGTCGAATCCGATCCAATTAAAGTGGGAGAAACAGACACCCGCCAGCCATCTTTATGCAACGAAGTTACATGTCAGTTGATGGAACCGGTCTCTCGTAAGCGTACGAGTAATGTTGGTCCGGGCCACTTCATCCCACAATATCGCTGAATCAAGAAAAGACCAAGGGAGGAAGCAATCTGAACATCAACGCCCACAAACTCCTTTGTGTTCTACTCGAGATCTCATCTACACATAGACCTAGCTCTGATACCACTGTCGGGGAACGTTGCATGGGACAAAAATTTTCCTACGCGCACGCAAGATCTATCTATGGTGATGAGCATCTACGAGAGGGAGAGTGAATCTACATACCCTTGTAGATCGCTAAGCGGAAGCGTTAAGAAACGCAGTTGATGTAGTCGAACGTCTTCGCGATCCAAATTGCAAGCCGTCCCGCGATCCCATCACGATGCGTCTCACGATCCAATTTACGATCCGTCCCGCGATCCAATCACGATCTTTCCAATCTAGTGCCGAACGGACGGCACCTCCGCGTTCAGCACACGTACAGCTCGATGACGATCTCCGCCTTCTTGATCCAGTAAGAGGGAGCGGAGAGGTAGACGAGTTCTCCGGTAGTGCGATGGTGCGGCAGCGGCGGTGGTGCAACTATTCCAGCAGGGCTTCGCCTAAGCGCTGCTGACAACTAGAGGAATCAATCTATCGGGAGAGAGGGCTGCACTATGGCCTTTTGGGTTTAAGTGGTTTTTGCCCTCTCTCCCTCTAGTATATATAGGAGGAAGGGGAGGGAGGCCGGCACGCCTAGGGCTGCCCCTTTGGTGCGGCCGAAGTGGGGAGGTGGAGGAGTCCAACTCCAATTCTACTAGGAGTAGGATTCCTCCTCCCCCACTTGGAAACCCTTTCCACCTTTGGGTTTTCACAGCCCTAGCCGCATGGGCCTTAGTGGGGGGTTCGGCCAGCCCACCAGGGGCTGGTTTGACTCCTCCTACAGCCCATGAGACCCTTTGGGGCGAAAGGCCCCTCCCGATGGTCCCCCGGTACCCTCCCGGCACTCCCGGTACACTACCGAAATGCCCAAAATTTTCCCGGTGACCAAAACGGGACTTCCTATATATCAATCTTTACCTCCGGACCATTTCGAAGCTCCTCATGATGTCCGGGATCTCATCCGGGACTCCGAACAATCTTCGGTCACCAACATACATAACTCAATAATACCGAAACGTCACCGAACGTTAAGTGTGCAGACCCTGCGGGTTCGAGAACTATGTAGACATGACCGAGACACCTCTATGGTCAATAACCAATAGCGGGACCTGGATGCCCATATTGGTTCCTACATATTCTACGAAGATCTTCATCGGTGGAACCTCTATGTCAAGGATTCAGTTAATCCCGTATGATGTTCCCTTTGTTCTTCGGTATGTTACTTGCCCGAGATTCGATCGTCGGTATCTCTATACCTAGTTCAATCTCGTTACCGACAAGTCTCTTTACTCGTTCCGTAATACAAGATCCCGTGGCTAACACTTTAGTCACATTGCTTGCAAGGCTTGTTGTGATGTTGTATTACCGAGTGGGCCCTGAGATACCTCTCCGTCACACGGAGTAACAAATCCCAGTCTTGATCCATGCCCACTCAACAGACACCCTCGGAGATACTTGTAGAGCATCTTTATAGTCACCCAGTTACGTTGCGACGTTTGATACACACAAGGTATTCCTCCGGTGTCAGTGAGTTGCATGATCTCATGGTCATAGGAACATATACTTGACATGCAGAAAACAATAGAAATAAACTGGCACGATCATATGCTATGTTCATAGTTTGGGTCTTGTCCATCACATCATTCTCCTAATGATGTGATCCCGTTATCAAATGACATCTCATGTCTATGGCTAGGAAACCTTCACCATCTTTGATCAACGAGCCAGTTTAACTAGAGGCTTACTAGGGTCACATTGTTTGTCTATGTACCCACACATGTAATTGAGTTTCCAATCAATACAATTATAGCATGGATAATAAACAATTATCATGAACAAGGAAATATGATAATAACTAATTTATTATTGCCTCTAGGGCATATTTCCAACATGGAGCGTCTTGTATCTTTGCTTGCTTTGTTTTTTAGTTTGTCATTTGTATCCTTGCTGGACACACCTATTTGAGAGAGCCAAAATTATGCTATGATTTGTTAGAATTGCTCTATGCGCTTCACTTAAACTTTTTGAGCTATAGAATTGCTCTAGTGCTTCACTTATATCTTTTTGAGCACGGTGTGCTTGGAGATTTTTGTAGAAATACTCTCATGCTTCACTTAGATTAATTTGAGAGTTAGTAAATTTTGAAGAAATCCTCTCATGCTTCACTTATAATATTTTGAGAGATTAAATCTTTATGCTCATGTGCTTCACTTAAATTTGTTTGAGCTTGCCAAAAAGCAATGGCAATATATGAAACTAGTCCCAAAGTGATAGATATCCAAGGAGGATATAATAAAAACTTTCATGAAGATCATTGGACAAATTAAACTTGATTCTTTGTAATAGTTTTGAAACATGATGATAGTAATATGTGAGTTATGCTAGTGAGTAATTATGCTTAGTAGGAATATTTGTGTTAAGGTTTGTGATTCCCTATGCATGCACGAAAGTCAATAGTTATGCAATGAAGTTACATCCTACTTATGGTGCATTATTCGGTGTTAGTTATGCTCAATGCTCGCTTATGTGAATTTTCGTTTCTTGGTTTGGTTGCTTCTCAATCTATTTGCTAGCCTCCATTTGTACTAAGTAGAAATACTACTTGTGCATCCAAAATATTTAAACCAAGTTTTGCCTTATGAGTCCACCATACCTACCTATATGCGGTATTTCCATGCCGTTCCAAGCAAATTTGCATGTGCCATCTTTAAATTTTCAAAATAATTTTCTCTTTTGTGTGCTTGTACCGGTCATGAAACGGTGGGGAGTGTCCAATATTTTTCCATGCTAGATGTGTTATTCTCAAGATGAGTGTTTATTCACTTGTCATTGCACGAGAGTGCGGCGGTAATAGGGATGCCCATTCCCGAAATGAAAAATAAAAAATATTTACTTTATGTTGTCAAATAATAAATTCCTTGGAAAGTGTTTGTATGGAAGGCAACCGTGGATACGGCTCGCCATGGAAAGTGAAAGTTTGGTGGAAAAAGGAATAAACTTTATTTTCTGTTGGGGAACCGCCTATGATATATCTAGCATGGAAAGTATTGTGAGCTACTTTGTCATTTTTGTTGACAGGAAAGGCATGCCACCCAAAATATTTTTCTCTCTCAATTTAAACCTTGAGCTCTGGCACCTCTACAAATCCCTACTTCTCTCTGCGAAGGGCCTATCTATTTACTTTATGCAATTTTTATTTTTACTTTGAGTCTCCATCTTCTCTTATAAAGCACCAACTAGGGGGCACTATGATCGTACTTGAGCATTGGGCATAGCTAATATTTGAGTGTGTTTCATGAATGGATCAATGATTGAGCATGATGGGCTAGGGATAATTTTCTTTAGTGTTGATATTTTGAAAGACATGGTTGCTTGTTGACATGCTTGAGTATTGAAGTCATTATGTTAAAACTAGACTATTGCTTTGAATCATTTACAAGTCCAAATGTCCATGCTATACAAAAGAAAAGAACATCAGATGAACATGTTAGGCAGCATTCTACATAAAAAAAAATCTGTTTTTATCATTTACCCACTCGAGGATGAGTAGGAATTAAGCTTGGGGATGCTGATACGTTTCTGATGTCTACTACGCAACCTTCTTCTTGTAGACTCGTGTTGGGCCTCCAAGCGCAGAGTTTTGTAGGACAGTAGCAAATTTCCCTCAAGTGGATGACCTAAGGTTTATCATTCCGTGGGAGGCGTAGGATGAAGATGGTCTCTCTCAAACAACCCTGCAACCAAATAACAAAGAGTCTCTTGTGTCCCCAACACACCCAATACAATGGTAAATTGTATAGGTGCACTAGTTCAGTGAAGAGATGGTGATACAAGTGTAATATGGATGGTAGATATAGGTTTTTATAATCTGAAAATATAAAAACAGCAAGGTAGCAAGTAACAAAAGTGAGCACAAACGGTATTGCAATGCTTGAAAACAAGGCCTAGGGTTCATACTTTCACTAGTGCAAGTTCTCTCAACAATACTAACATAGTTGAATCATATGTAAATCCCTCACGTGCGACAAAGAGTTCACTCCAAAGTTACAAATAGCGGAGAACAAATGAAGAAATTATTGTAGGGTACGAAACCACTGATATGTCTCCATCGTATCTACTTTTACAAACTCTTTTGCCCTTGTTTTGGACTCTAATTTGCATGATTTGAATGGAACTAACCCGGACTGACGCTGTTTTCAGCAGAATTGCCTTGGTGTTATTTTTGTGCAGAAATAAAAGTTCTCGGATTGACCTGAAAATTTACGGAGAATATTTTTGGAATTAATAAAAAATACTGGCGAAAGAATCAACCGGAGAGGGTCCACCACCTGGCCACAAGCCAGGGGGCGCCCCCCCTAGGGCGCCCCTTGTCTTGTGGGCCCCTGGAGTTCCTCTGACCTCAACTCCAACTCTATATATTCCTATTCGTGGAGAAAAAAAATCAGAGAGAAGAGTTCATCGCGTTTTACGATACGGAGCCGCCGCCACCTCCTATTCTTCCTCGGGAGGGCAGATCTGGGGTCCGTTTTGGGCTCCGGAGAGGGGAAATCGACGCCGTCGTCATCACCAACCATCCTTCATCACCAATTTCATGACGCTCTCCGCCGTTCGTGAGTAATCTCATCGTAGGCTTGCTGGACGGTGATGGGTTGGATGAGATTTACCATGTAATCGAGTTAGTTTTGTTAGGGTTTGATCCCTAGTATCCACTATGTTCTGAGATTGATGTTGCTATGACTTTGCTATGCTTAATGCTTGTCACTAGGGCCCGAGTGCCATGATTTCAGATCTGAACCTATTATGTTTTCATGAATATATATGTGTTCTTGATCCTATCTTGCAAGTTGTAGACACCTATTACGAGTTATGATCCGCATCCCCCAGGGTGACAATAACTGGGATTCTTTCCGGTGAGTACCGTAGTTTGAGGAGTTCATGTATTCACTAAGTGCTAATGCTTTGGTCCGGTTCTCTATTAAAAGGAGGCCTTAATATCCCTTAGTTTCCATTAGGACCCCGCTGCCACGGGAGGGTAGGACAAAAGATGTCATGCAAGTTCTTTTCCATAAGCACGTATGACTATATATGGAATACATGCCTACATTACATTGATGAATTGGAGCTAGTTCTGTGTCACCCTATGTTATAACCGTTGCATGATGAATTGCCTAATATACCTATGGGTTATGTTATGGAAGGAGAGGTAGCTAGGGACTTTCTTGCTTGTAAAGATAGAGATGATCTTAAGAAATTACTATGCAAGTGGAAAGAAAAATCTTTGAATGCTAGAATGCAATATGATCCCAAGTTTGCTACTTCACCTATCTTTGTTACTGATAAGGATTATGAATTCTCTGTTGATCCTGAGTTAATTAATTTGGTAGAATCTGATCCTTTCCATGGTTATGAATCTGAAACTGTTGTGGCACATCTTACTAAATTGAATGATATAGCCACCCTATTCACTCATGAGGAAAAAATTCGTTATTACTATATTCTTAAGTTGTTTCCTTTCTCATTAAAGGGTGACGCTAAGATATGGTTTAATTCTCTTGCTCCTGGTTGTGTGCGTAGTCCCCATGATATGATATATTACTTCTGTGAAAAATATTTTCCTGCCCATAAGAAACAAGCTGCCTTGTAGGAAATATTTAGCTTTGTGCAAATTGAAGAAGAGAGTCTCCCACAAGCTTGGGGGAGGCTTCTCCAGTTACTTAATGCTTTGCCTGATCACCCTCTCAAGAAAAATGAAATACTTGATATCTTTTATAATGGACTAACCGATGCTTCTAGGGACCATCTAGATAGTTGTGCTGGTTGTGTTTTCAGGGAACGAACTGTTGAACAAGCTGAACTACTATTGAATAATATATTGAGTAATGATAATGATTGGACTATTCCCGAACCACCTCCAAAGCCAACTCCGAAGAAAAGAGGTATTCTATTTCTCAGTCCTGAAGATATGCAAGAGGCAAAGAAATCTATGAAAGAAAAAGGTATTAAAGCTGAAGATGTTAAGAATCTACCACCTATTGAAGAAATACACGGTCTTGATAACCCGACACAGGTAGTAGAGGTAAATTCCCTCCGTAGATTTGATGAAGGTGATATTCCTTATAATAAGTCTGCTAGCCAATGCTTGGATGAGTTTGATAACTTTAGTGTTAAGCAAGAAAATTTCAATGCTTATGTTACTAGACAACTGAAACATAATGCTTACATGCTTGATTGCTTAGGTTATTATATGAGTAGAACTATTAATGATCTTAAGATTATTAGTAAACATGCTTCCATGGTAACTACTCAAGTAGAACAAGTACTTAAGGCACAGAATGATTTGCTTAATGAGATGATTAGTAAGAACAATGATCATTCTGTTAGAGTTGTGACTAGAGGTAGTAAAATGACTCAGGAACCTTTGTATCCTGAAGGCCATCCTAAGAGAATCGAGCAAGATTCTCAGAGAATTAATACTGATGGACCTAGTCGTCCTAGTAATAAAAAGAAAAAGAATGACGATAGGACTTTGCCTGCTGCTAGTGAACCTGTTATAGATTCACATGAAAACCCAAATGATATTTCTATTTCTGATGCTGAGACACAATCTGGTAATGAACATGAGCCTAGTGATAATATTAATGATGATGTTCATGTTGATGCTCAACCTAGTAATGATAATGATGTGGAGATTGAACCTGCTGTTGACCTTGATAACCCACAACCTAAGAACAAAATATATGATAAAAGAGACTTTGTTGCTAGGAAGCATGGTACAGAAAGAGAACCTTTGGTTCAGAAACCCATGCCCTTTCCTCCTAAACCATCCAAGAAAAAGGATGATGAGGACTTTGAGCGCTTTGTTGAAATGCTTAGACCTGTCTTTTTGCGTATGCGCTTGACTGATATTCTGAAAATGTCTCCTTATGCTAAGTATATGAAAGATATTGTGACAAATAAAAGAAAGATACCGGAAGCTGAGATTTCCACCATGCTTGCTAATTATACTTTTAAAGGTGGAATACCAAAGAAACTAGGAGATCCCGGAGTACCTACTATACCATGCTCTATTAAAGGAAATTATGTTAAAACTGCTTTATGTGACCTTGGAGCTGGTGTTAGTGTTATGCCTTTCTCTTTGTATCGTAGACTTGATCTTAATAAGTTGACACCTACTGAAATCTCTTTGCAAATGGCTGATAAATCAACTGCTTTACCCATCGGTATTTGTGAGGATGTGCCTGTCGTAGTTGCAAATGTTACTATCCTAACGGACTTTGTTATTCTTGGTATTCCCGAGGACGACAGTATGTCGATCATCCTTGGTAGACCCTTTTTGAATACTGCAGGGGCTGTTATTGATTGCAACAAGGGCAATGTCACTTTTCATGCTAATGGTAATGAGCATACGATACACTTTCCGAAGAAAAAACCTCAAGTTCATAGTATCAACTCCATTGAAAAACTTTCAACGATTATTATTGGAGACTTTGAATTCCCTCTCCCTACTGCCAAAAGGAAATATGATATACTTATTGTTGGGGACATGCATATCCCCATTGAGGTAACCTAGTGCTATTCGAAAATTCTCCGGTTCCGTGTCATTCGAAAAAAGTTTGTCAATAAGACTTGGTCAACCTTATTGATGGATTCTTTTTGATGAGCATGAGATGGATGAATTTAGAAAGCACAACCTTCTGCACCCAACCTTTATTTTCTGTTCTTTAGTTTCAATTTAGTAAAAATGCTATTATTTTTCTGTTTTCTGTTTTATCTATGCAATAGAAAAATGACCTGAAAATAAAAGTTCTCAGAATTCCCTGAAAATTTAGTATGATTTTTTCTGGAATATTTTAGAATTTTTGGCACTGAGAACACATCAGGGGGCTGCACCAGTGGGCCACAAGCCTGCAGGGCGCGCCCACCCCCCGTGGGCGCCCCCCTGGCTTGTGGGTCCCACGTGGGGCCCCCTCACTTATTCCAGCACCCATCCACTTCGTCTTCCTCTAGAAAAAATCCCACCATTGCTCAAACCCATGTTCTAGCTCATCTTGCTGCCATTTTCGATCTCCTTGCTCAAAGCTCCATTTGCAAAACTGTTTTAGGGGATTATTCATCGGTATGTGACTCCTCCAATGGTCCAATTAGTTTTTGTTCTAGTGCTTTATATATTGCAAATTTTTGCTGCTGTGGTGACCTTGTTCTTGAGCTTGCATGTCAAATTTGTATGGTCCCAAGTTGTTTTGATGCATGATATAGCCTCTAGGCACTTGTGGGAGTAGTTGCTATAAGTTTTGTTGAGCTTTGTTCACTTTTATTTGGAGTCACTAAAAATTTCAGAATTATTTTTTAGAGAAAGAAATGATGAGGAGATTGTTAAGAGGCTCTACAAGCCGGGGTTCTAAAGAAAATGAAAATGAGAAGCCCAGATACAATATTCCTCGCACCGCGGAGGTTCGACCATGTGAATGGCCAAGTGAAGCATTCTTGAGGGCGGCCGGAATTTATGAAGATTTCTATTATCTCGCAGAAAATGCAGGCATCACCGACTTCCTCAACGATAAGTGTGACCAGTACCTCCTACTTACTAATATTTTCGTGCAAAATTTTCACTTTTATCCTAGGAAGAATCCTCCCATGGTAGAATTTTACTTATATGACGTGCCTAAGGAAATGTCACTTTACGATTTTTGCAATGTTTGCAAAATACCTTATGAGGGCAGTATCAGTGAACCACGTCCTAGAGACATGGAGGACTTTATTGCCGCAATCACTGTGGGGGAAGAGAGAGGGGTGTCAAAGGCCAGAGCCGCTAGTTTGCATTTTCCAGTTCTACGCTATTATTCATTATTTGCGGGGAGATGTCTCGTTGGTCAAGGGGAGAGTGAAAGCCTTAGTGCTCCCGACCTCGCCATTCTGCGCCACGCTTTACTTGCTGATAGAACTTTTAGTCTGGGCGCTATAGTGGCCCAACGGTTGAACTTAAACCGTTCGAAGGGCCCCATATTCGGAGGTATCTATGCATCTCGTCTAGCCAAACACTTCGAGATACCCATTAGGCTTGACGAGGAAGAAGAAATGCTGCTACCTACGAGATATTTAGACTATGACAGCATGGTAGCACATGATTTTATTAGGAAAGATAATGATAAGAGGCTGCTTTACAACTTAGTATTTAGTCTGGGTACTTGTGAGATTATTGCTTTGCCTGCTTCTTCTTTGTTCGATATTTGTTCAGGCAAGTACACTATTATGCCCGAGGACATTTACAGATATTGGGGCCTGTCGCAACCCCCAGCACCTGAGCCGGCACCAGCCCTTGATCCGTATCAGAATCCGGTTTTTCAGTGGGAGCCACAGGAGCTCGCCAACCAGTGGAACCCTCAGTATCCTCCGGAGTATCCAGGAGTTGGTTATTTTCAGCCATGGCCCTAGACCAACTTAGGCCAAAAGCCTAAGCTTGGGGGAGTACGTATTTCTCACTGACATTACATTCATGTTCACACACTCATTCCAGTTGTCGGTGTTCATACTTTTTCATTGTACCATCCATGGTAGTTTATTTCTTCTTTTTGCTTTCTTCTTGTGTGTTTAATTAATCTTGAGAAAATCCAAAAAAATTAGTTCTAGCTTTATCTTCTAGTTTGTTTAGTTGTTTCGTTAAAAGAAAACCCAAAAAGATTTCTCATTTTTCTGTTGCTTGTTGGGAGCTTTCCCGTGTAAATAGTTTTTCTCGTTCTTGTTTTGAAATTTCTTTCCTTTGGGTCGCAAGGAGAAGACCACAATGAAAATGTTGAGTGGCTCTCATATGCATTATTTTTTATCTATCAGAGAGCCCATATTACCTTGCCTTCTCCTTTGAGTTATTGCTTGCAGATTCCAGCTTAGTCCAATGCACGTGCACTCTTATTATTATTCACACCGTTCGGTCGTGCAAGTGAAAGGCAATAATGACGATATATGATGAAGTGATTGAGATGGAGAAAAGATGGTATGAACTCGACCTATTTTGTTTTTGTAAATATGATTAGCTCATCGTTCTGGATTCAGCTCGTTATGGATTGAACATGTTTGCAATGACAATTAGAGATTATAGTTACTCATGCCATGCTTAATTAGCTAAGAGTGTATAATGGTTTGTCTTGAGTGCCAACATGCATTTTAAAATGGTTGTGATGTAGTATGATAGGATGGTATCCTCCTCCGAATGATTCAAGTGGCTTGACTTGGCACATGTTCACGCATGTAGTTGAAACAAAACCAACATAGGCTCCACGATGTTTATGTTCATGGTGATTTATATCCTACTTTTGCTTGCATTCAATGTTGGTTAATCTCAAAGCATGTTTATGACTGTTGTCGCTCTCTAGTTGGTCGCTTCCCAGTCTTTTGCTAGCCTTCACTTGTACTAAGCAGAAATACTGCTTGTGCATCCATTTCCATAAACCCAAAGTTGTTCCATATGAGTCCACCATACCTACCTATATGCGGTATTTACCTGCCGTTCCAAGTAAATTTGCATGTGCCAAACTCTAAACCTTCAAATAATACCCTGTTTTGTATGCTCAAATTGCTCATGTAGTGACTAGGGGCTGTCAGTATCTTCCATGCTAGGTGGCTTATTCTCACGATATGTTTTGATTCACTATCATTCATGAGAAAGTGGCTGGTATTTGGGATGCCTAGTTCCATGCTCAAAAATCAAATCAAAGTATAATGAAACAAAACTCCCCCAGGATTGTTGTTTGTATGGATGGTACCCATGGATTCGGCCCGCCGTGGAGTGTGATCGATTGGTGGAGGGGGAGTAAAAACTTTACTATTCTGTTTGGGAACCGCCTATAATGTATCTAGCATGGAAGATATCGAGATCTCTTAGTTGTTATGTTGACAATGAAAGCATACCTCCCAAAATTATGATTCATCCCTGTTTTAAAAGCTCGAGCTCTGGCACCTCTGTAAATCAATGCTTCCCTCTGCGAAGGGCCTATCTATTTTATTTACTGTTGAGTCATCCTCCTCTTTTGCCCTTGTTTTGGACTCTAATTTGCATGATTTGAATGGAACTAACCCGGACTGACGCTGTTTTCAGCAGAATTGCCTTGGTGTTATTTTTGTGCAGAAATAAAAGTTCTCGGATGGACCTGAAAATTTACAGAGAATATTTTTGGAATTAATAAAAAATACTGGCGAAAGAATCAACCGGAAAGGGTCCACCACCTGGCCACAAGCCAGGGGGGCGCCCCCCTAGGGCGCGCCTCCCTGTCTTGTGGGCCCCCTGGAGCTCCTCCGACCTCAACTCCAACTCTATATATTCCTATTCGTGGAGAAAAAAATCAGAGAGAAGAGTTCATCGTGTTTTACGATACGGAGCCGCCGCCACCTCCTGTTCTTCCTCGGGAGGGCAGATCCAGGGTCCGTTTTG